>CM019698.1:41923495-43123495 GCA_009760885.1 Achatina immaculata
GATACCAGTATAGCAAAGCAGGCACTGACATGGAATCCTCAGGGAAATCGAAAACGAGGAAGACCTAGACTTACTTGGAAAAGAGGCATTATGACAGTACTCAGATACATAGGGATGCACATGGAAGGAAGCAGAGAATGATTCCAAGAACAAGAATGACTGGGGAGCCTTTATCCCTGGACTATGGTCTCGGGGGAGTGAAAGATGATGATGATGATGATGATGGCAAGTCCAAATAATTTTGATGGTCTCTTAGTCAGCCCCCATCGGCATGGGGGTGGGGAGTGAGAGAAGTGTCAGGGTGGGATTGGGGTGACATGTAAAAGTAATGGAAAACGATTGGTGTTAGTCTCGATTCCATAGTTTTCGGGGTCGCTGAGATGAATACTGACACTCCCGATGCCGTTTACGTCCAAGTTCAGCCCCAATCGGCATGGGGGTGAGATGGTGTGACAGTTAGGGTGGGATCTCCAATTATTTTACTACGGAACCTCGACTCACCAAAACTTTGCAATGGCACAAGGCTGTGTGTAAAGAGGATGTTGGAAAATGTAGTTGAAGTGACTCTCTTAACAGGACAGGGAGAGGGTGAAGCAATTTTTATCCCACGGATACCACTCATTCCGACGGATGTCCCTTTTAACTTTAAGAGATTGCAATTTCCAGTGAGACTTGCGTTCTCGATCACGATCAACAAGTCACAGGAGCAGTCTACACATTATAGAGTAAAGTCTTTTACAAATTCACTATAATATTAATTTAACTAAAAACTTGATTATAAACAACATTTTTAGTTTCACCTCCAGGAGCAATAATAAATAATTTCTTGGTTAAACCCACCCTTGACCAAGCAACATGAGGTTGTCCGTGGGAGAAACATGCGATCTCAAATCGACTCCTCAGTATTAATAATTAATAAAATCCCGAGAAACGCCGGGTAATCAGCTAGTCTGAAATAAAAATACATGGCGCTGTAACTGGGTAGGGAGAATTTAAGATCAGCTTTTAAATATTCTAACAATATAATTACACCTGATGTTCAGATTAATAAACTACTACATTAATTGCCTTAATCAGTGGTTTTACATCCCTGAGCTTTACTTGCTAACGATAGGTGAACAATACATATAAAACAAATTTACGATTTTATGAACATCTCAAGCTGTATGCCGCGGCATTTAAAACTCTTTAATGACTTAATAAGCAATGAAAGAATGAGAGAAGAAAAGATAATATGAATAAGCCAGACAACAGGAAGGAATAAGTGAAAAAAGAATAACAGGAGAGAATGTAGAAACCAAGAACTAGCAAGTAAACAACAAGCTGGCAACGATTACTGCTAAATATAGTATATAGATGTAAACAATACTTAATCATTCCTGTAAATGGCCTCTCTTAGAATTGTTTTGGTTGTACTCACTTTGGTAGAAATCAGCTCTTCCTTCTTATACCAGACACTTAATTTCATTTTAAACTGAGATTTCTGTCTATATTTCCGTTTTTTCCAAACAACTAGAAAGAGCAGTGTTTGAAAGATGGATAATGGGGACATTGATTTAACAAACTGGATCCAAACCTCCGACAGCCCCTTGCACTCTGACAACAGTGATGCCGGATCTCCGGGCTCCGTCAGGGAATTTGGTGACTTGACCATAGCAGATAATGAAAATGATAACGGCAATGGATTAGAGGATAGCGCAACTAACAAAAACAGCAGAAGTGAACGCAACGCCGAGATACTACAACGCATATCTGCTCGCTACAATTTCTTATCCACGGAAGTAAGTGCACAGTAATTAGCTGGTTTTTTTGTTATCTAGAGAAATCAAGTCAGATAATAGCATAGTTTACTGTTGTTTACTCAGAAATAGAAAAATCGCTATCCTAGTTACAGATGTCTCGGTTCTTTAGAATACTTCTGCCTTCATGATGCATGATGATGGTGGTGGTGGTGGTGGTGGTGGTGGTGGTAATACTGAATCTGGGTAATGATCGACTAATTTCCAAATGTTTGATTAATTTCCTGAGGATGGTGATACTGAAGGTGGGTCATGATCAATTCATTTCCAAACATTTGATTAATTTATTGCGTACAGGATACTTCATTCATTGATGCCAAATCTTTAGACCACGCACACAAATACACACATTCGTAAACACATGCTATGTTAATCGAAAATCCAAGGCATTGGAACAATCAGTACATCAATAGAATAGTAAGAAAGTACATCATCGCGATATCAGATTAAAAGTTCTCAACAGCCACAATTACGTCACACACGTGCTACGTGCTGAAAATGCTTTACTCAGTCTGTATGAGCGATCCATGGCTGACATCTTGCATTAGTCTAGAGCAAAAGTTGACCAAAGCCCCGTTCTTTTTCTTTCGTGGTGTTCCTGGTAACAGTAACAGATAAAAGTAAGGAAAAATGAATAAGGATCGAGATGGGAAGGCAAATCTGGTTTTAAAAATAAGTCAGGCCGAAGTAGGGTGTTTCAGGGCGAAAGGGCAAATATTACAGCCTGGCTGAAAACTGTCACAGCGCAACCAACGCTCTTTTGAGTGCGAATGCAGACGAAGAAGAATACATTTGCTGACTTTGGCACATAATTTAATGGTGACTTCAATGCAGATTTAAAGTATACATTGGCGTTTTGTGTAGTCATGATTCTTACGTCTTTTTGTACGCAGTGTGATCAGTATATACAGTAAACAATAAAGTTTAACTGATCCCGATATAAGGGATTTCTGATTTAACAGACTGAACAAATGATTAGAACAAAAATATGAAACGCAACACCGTGCGCATGTTTTGACAATCGTGATGTACGTTGTTCTTTCTTATGTTTTAATAATTTTATAATATGCAATACTGTATATTGTATTAAAGATTTTTTAACTTTACAAACAGTTCAAAAATGGGGAAAATGCCCTGCTCAAGTTACATTAGATTTAACGGAGTTCTGACTTTTAACAAACACTCCTTCCCTTTATTGGTCATTTTAATCGAGGGTTTACTGTATCTCGCAGCAAATAATTGTGTGTCGCACTGCCAGAAATAAAAATCCCTGTTTGGAGCAATTACACAGAGAGCATTAGTAACGAGGAAAGACACAGGAATATTCGGAATTAAATGTAACATTTGAATAAAGTATTATTGTTTTTGAGCAGATAGCCAGCTGAGGGTAATATACAAACACCTTTTCTAGAAGAAGTAATTAAGACTGGTCAAGGTGAGTGCGCTGAGTGCCCATTTAACAGAAGGGATTTGAAAAATCTCTCCCCTTTCCCCCACTCTCAAAAGAAAATAATCACGCAGATTCTTAAATGTTTCTCTTTCATTACTGAGATATTCTTATCTCCTATACAGAGATATGAATCTCATTAGTATCTGGGTCATGTAGCATGAAGTAAAGGCATGAAGTGTTAGTGCACTCGCATTTGTAGGCCACTACGGAGAGTGATATAGGGATGTCAGGCCACTACAGAGAGTGATGTAGGGATGTCAGGCCACTACGGAGAGTGATGTAGGGATGTCAGGCCACTACGGAGAGTGATGTAGGGATGTCAGGCCACTACAGAGAGTGATGTAGGGATGTCAGGCCACTACGGAGAGTGATGTAGGGATGTCAGGCCACTACGGAGAGTGATGTAGGGATGTCAGCATCTGTCCTCGCTGCTTTTCTTTCCCTAGAGAAGTCCCTCGTGCCATTTTTCTAAAGGCTGAGTTCAATCAGTTGCCGGTCGATCCGAAGAAAATTTCACCCGAGTGCGAAATCGAACCAGGGAATTCTGATTGGTAGGCTGGTGCACTAACCACTACACTACCGCAGCACCCTTCAATAATAGTATTTTAATATACTGCATGAATCATCACAACCGGCTACAGAAATGGAAATCGCCAGAAGGATACATCTGAGCTATGTAAGTTTCAGAATATATCAGAATATATAATTTCCCCAAGACACACAAATGAAAATGATTTAAGTGCACTTGCTGGCACACATGTCAATCAACGTTTTCGACTTTAGCAATAGCTACATCTGCATAACACCAAGAGCAGCTACGTGTCATTAGTACCGGCGTGCCAGCTTGCTCTTTTTCTACACTTCCTACGGATCTCGCCAGCATTATCTGCCTTGAATAAATAATCTGCGTTCAGAACAATTTTAAATTTGTTATTTCCACTTTAATTCTTCCGAAGAAACGTGCTAACATTTTTACCCCCTGTAATCTGTAAGCAGTGTTCTCCATAATATGCCCAGTCTCCTCTGTTAACCAAACATCAGTCAGTTTTCCTGAGTCTCTTTTTGGCTGTCTTATTCGGCTTCCAACTTCACAGTTACTACAGTTAACAAACTCCCTACTTAGCAGGTGTCAGTGGCCAATGTCAGTAGCCCTAGTCTTATTTTACGACAATACAGTTCCTATTGCATTTCTAAATGTTTACTTTCGTTAATGACATGAAGTACATTTAGCAGGTTTCAGCGTCCAGCCGGTGTTTCAGTTTGAAATGGAAAAAAAAATATATATATATATATATATATCACAAAATGTGGGCTTATCAGCTGAGAAATCTGTTCAGATTATTGATTGAGAAATCTGTTCAGATAATTGATTCGTCCATGAATCACAGATAAATGATGATAAGGATGATGATGTGAATGAAACGTTACACGAGGCTTATGGTTTGCATAACATTTGATTCAGAAAGTAACAGCGCTAGTGAAGATGACTCTGAGAAGGTGCTTCCTGTGGAGGAGCTGGAGCAGAGACTTATGTTGTGACTTTTTTCTTTCCTTCATGAGAAATAACAAAACAAGAATTAAGCTTAGTTCTAAACAGTCGTGACCCGGTGGTACTGCAAACCGGGTCCACCCGTAACAAGATGTGGACCATACCTCCCCCCCCCTGCATTCAATGTGCAGGGCAGGCCTCAGGCATCTCGTTTAGTTAAAAAATAACGACACTTTTGTCTTAACAAAAGGGCATGTTGATCAGGATACCTGCCAAGAGGACACTTTGACCTCAGCCACTTTGATCTTAGCCAAAAGGCCATTTTTTTTTAAACCTTACAAAAATTGTGAAAAGAAATAGCTTTTAGCTGTAGTAAGTGTGCTTTCGCTTATTACAGTTACACGCATAGTTTTAGATCTATGGATTTACACATCAAGCTTACAACAGATAACACTGGAGTCCAACTTTGCATATGCACGTATCAGGGCATAAGTCATTATTTTGAATGGCTTTTATTTCATGCTATGTATGTTGCATTTAGAAAAGACTACATTTACTTCAGTACTTGCTGGCGCGTTCAGTCATAAAGAGATGAGTTTTTTCTCCCTTGCTTGTTCGGTACTTTGGTTAAACAACTGAGTGAAAATTAAAATTGTTGCTCTGGTGGAAAAAAAAATCTCCTTGTGTGAGTGATTATTTGAGTGACTGTCTAATAGAAAATGGGTTAGTTGGAAAAGTTATTGTACTGAGTGCAGATAACACGAATTCTAATTTTGGAGATGATGAAAGAAAAAGCAAAAACAATGGTTTCATCAAATTCCAGAAAAAAAAACGTTCAACATGGTCTAATAAGATTTTGATGTGCAGGCCACATCTTTCACAGCACTACTTGAGCAGCTGCTGGTATGTTGCCTATTGATGTAGAGATGATAGTCTCTACAAATATTTTTACTTCAAATCTTACACAATCAGAGTTTCGTTACATTGTAGAAGCTTGATGTTGCGTTAGGTTATGCTCGAAGAAGCACTGCAGCCCATCATTCAAAGGTGCCTAAAAATGTTTTTGCTCCGACATTATTTTCCTTTCTCTAATGTTTCTACTGAATTATGCTGGTACTTGGCTTGATCTTTTCATGAAAACGGTAGAGAGGCAGTCACTGTGTTGAAAGACCTACCTTGACACCCCGAACTTGAAGGTTGTTTCCTTTACTTCAGATATTAGAACATTGCTTGGAAAATTACAAAGAGAGGAATAACTAGCTCCAGAAGAGGTATAAAAGTTTTATGCCATTGCATTCTCATTATATGAAGCAGCTCTAAGTTGTATGAAATATTGAATTGAAAAAAAGTTGTAAGGAGCTGGATCCTACAGCAGGATATTCTTGAACAGAGCACCGTCATGGACAGAAGCTGAGAACGCCTTATCTCTACTGTCTATTCAGTCTGGTGAAAATGAAATATATAACGATTATGTCTACGTGAAGCAGGGGATCGAATAGGGAGGTAATAAATCTTTACCAGCAAAAAGATTGATTGAAACGGTCTCTCACTTTGATATGTCATGTTTATTTTCCAAGTGCGCTTAAATTAGTTGAGTTTCTTTTCTAATGTTAGAGACTAATGTAAACTGTGATGAAAGTTGTTGAGTTTTTGTTTTTTAATGCTTCTGGTAGAGAAAGACGACCTCACCAAGAAAATTCACAAATTTGAAAAACACAAAAACTTTGATTCTTCTTCTTAATTTTAAGGTAGGAATGAGAACAGTCTGAGCAATATTTATTTCATTATGTCGGCACTGTATACTATACGTGTTCATAGGACATAAACTATTTCTGTTTATTTCTATACGTTTATATAAAAAACATTAACTTTTTATTTCAACAAATATCCCCCCTCCATTAATATTTCATGGAAAAATTGGCGAACTACTTTGCGAGCCCCATGTGACGTTTAACGGCACTGGAAGGATATAAGATAAGATGAGATTAATATTTATGGGATATCTCGATTTTAGGGTTGGAATATATGGTAATTTTAGCTAAATAAGTTCAGACTCTTCCCCAGATAATCTAGCTATAAGAATTGATATTTGATACTATATAACAGAGTGGCATTTAAATTTGAAGAAATATTTTGCCTAGTAGTCGAGAAATACCAGAATTACGACTACATGATGATTTCAGTGTACTAATAGAAAACTGAATTCTCATGTAAAATATCAATTCCGTATTTCATGTATTTAGAAGTACATCTGAGTTGATAGCAGGTCCCGTATACATGGGGATACCACCAGTTTGAACAAAGCATGTCTTGTATACATGGGACTACTACTGCTTTGGTAATGAACGAAGAAAGAAAACTTTTCTGGAAATCATTATTCCAAAATACACATTGCAAGCAAATGTGGTTTTGAGACAGTTACTGCCTGGAACTTGCTGTTGGCCTAGAGACTGGCCTCCTTGCACACGGGACACTCCCAAATGTGTGTAACAGAATGTTACAGAATGGGTTATTTACACCCACTTATTATGGTCAAAAGTCTTGACGGCAACCGCTCAGCTGTAAAATTGACCACAACTACTACATGTTAGACTCTACAACAATTTTGTCCTGAAAAGGACAAGCAAACACAAAAACTTATATCATGAAACAAGAAATCCTTAACAGACTTTCCAGAACAAACCAACACATCTCCCACTTCATCATCTAGATCAAACCAACATATGCTTTCACTTCAACATCTAGAACAGAGCTAACCCATTCTTTCACCCCACCAGTCCAGACTTCGTGATGTAAGTTTTTGTGTTTGGTTGTCCTTTTCAGGACAAAATTGCTGTAGAGTCTAACATGTAGTAGTTGTGGTCTGTCCTTTTTAGTGCAAAATTAATACACAACAGGCCGAAGAAAGAGAAGTCGACCAGGTGAAACTCTAATGAGGACATTGTTAAGAGAGGCCAGTTCAGTGGGCATAACATCCCTTGATGAGATTGAAATACTCACCGAAGACAGGAAGTCTTGGCAAACTACCATGCGGGCACTATCTGACGTTTAGCGGCACGGGAAGGATGTAAATTGTAAGGGCAAAATGTTTGTTGTAGTAGAGTTGTGGTCAATTTGTCCTTTTTAGGGCAAAATATTTGTTGGTGTATATAAATGGTCCTTTTCAGGACAAAGATTGTCAAGAACTTTGTCATGTAATACTTGTAAGTTGATTGTCCGTTTTTTTCGTTTTTTTTTTGGGGGGGGGGGGGAACAATGTTTGAGATGCTAGATTGATGTTAGTTTAGAGGGTTTTTTTTTATAAATGAAGTTAAAATGTTTTTCAATGTTGTCTGAGTGTGTCTGTCCCATGGCGATGGTAATCGTCCGGACACTTTCAGTCTATTTTCATTGTTGACTGTTTCCTTAAGTTCACACCACGCACATTTACAACACTCATCACAAACTGAGATTCATCATGAAACTTTTGTTATCTTTTGTAACTGCTGGAAACGTTTAGTAAATTGGATTTATGTTCCACTGAGACAATAGATGTTCTCCACTATCAGCCAGCACTTGAATACAGGTTACTGTGTCATCGCACTGTATCATCTGTGCAAAATGCGGTGCTGAGTCGTACTTATGTAAATTGGTCAGGTTCGTGTATGGATACGTAGTGGTTGTTTGTCCTGGATTTTCGTTGTTACGTACATGGTGTTTATCAGTGTAATGTTTTATTATGTCACTTGTGTAGCAGTCAGCTAAATCTGCTCAGTAAATAGTGACGTTATGTAACACAGTGAATGAAGAATACAGATTCATTACCTTAAGTCAGTAAGTTACAACACACACACACACACATACTGACACATTACAGTACAGTGTGTGGGCAAAACTTGTACATGTGCTCAGCCTTTAAACTCAATGTTGAGTGGTAGTGTCAGTGGCACATTAACTGAATACAGGTTACTGTATGGAAATTCATGGTTAATGAAAACTACCTTTTCCTATCATACTTTCGATCGTACGTGAATCAAATATGGTTTGATTACTGTGACAGCTGCCTACGCCAATGTGTCTTTGTTGTGACTAATCTATTTTTCTGTCAAATATAGGCAACACATGGAGCTTGCAGCCTATCAATAGATTGATATAGGCTGATAATATCACTGAAAATGGTAGAGTTATTGTACCTAGAATGTAAGGCATTTTTAGCAGGAAAAAAGCTACAAAGAATATTGGCGTACAGAGACAGTTTTGGAGAGGGAAAATGGAAGTGAAGAAACAAAAGTGAATAAAATATTTAGTTAATGATGGCATGTATATATGTATGTAACTGTAATGTATATATGTGTGGGTATGTAAGTATATTTGTGTGTGCTTATGTAATATATATATATGCATGTATATGTGTGTATGTATGTATCTTTCTTGCGGAACTTTGCCTCCCTAACAGCTATCCTGTAGGCCTATAGGTTGTAAGCAAGATGTCCTGCTGCTGATGCGTCCATTCGAAGACCATAAACGATGTCTTGCAGCCATTTCGCCTTGGTCTTCCTCTCTTTCTTGTTCTTATTATGTACCCTTCCAAGACTGTCTTCTCTAATTTATCATGACGTTTCTCGCTCTCTCTGAACCTTAAGTGCCCAGGGCACATGGGGCTTCCGCAAGGGTTTTCCACAAATGCCTGTCCTTCGCCTTTTTTTCTGCTCTTGCCCAGGTGAGCCCTCTATTGCTCAACATCTTTTCTGTTGTTATTCTCCATGTCTCTTTTGGTCTACCCTTACTTCTGCTCCCCTGTGGTGTCCATCTTAGTGCTATTTTTGGTAGTGAGTTGTCAGTCATTCGGAGCACATGTCCCAACCATCGCCAGCGTCTTTCCTCAATAATTACTGTCAGTGGTTTCATCTCTGCTAATAAGATGTTATTTCTTATGGTGTTTGGCCAAAATATTTGTCTAATTCTTCTTAAACATTTAGTCTGGAAAGAATTCAACTTGTTTTCTATGGTTTTGGTGATTTTCCAGCATTCACTTCCATAGAGTAGTACACTTAGAACATTAAATATCCTGATTTTCATATTTATGCTTAGTTTTTTTTTATTTCCATATAGTCTGCAGCATTGCAAAAGCCTGGTTTGCTCTAGTAAGTCTGCTGTTGATGTCCTCTGTGCTGTCTCCATTTTCTACTACTCTGCTGCCAAGGTATACAAATTCGTTGACCTCCTCCACTAACTTGTTATCTACTCTGAGTACATTTCTGTTGGTCACATTTTGCTTCATTAACTTTGTCTTTCCTACGTTGATCTTTAGTCCTATGTTGTTTGCATTCTGAGTTAGCTTGTTTATTTTATCTTGCATATCTTTGTGACTGCTTGATAATAGACAAATGTCGTCCGCAAAGTCAAAGGTCCTCCAGCACTGTGTCAAGGGTCCATTGTAATCCTCTGCGTTTGTCTGATGTTGCCTCCTTCATTAACCAGTCTACTGCCAAGATAAACAATGTTGGTGATAGTACACATCCCTGTTTCACTCCTGTTTGTACCCTAAAGCTGCTGGAGGTATGTTCTCCACAGATAACTTTGCACTGAAAACCCTTTGATTACATTAACTATTTTATGGGGGAGGCCATGCCATCTTAGGATTTTCCACAGTGCATCCCTGTTGACACTGTCAAAGGCTTTCTCAAAATCTATGAATAATGCATATGTTGTGCTATGCCACTCATTTGCCTGTTCTAATATTTGTCTAAGTACAAATATGTGGTCTATGCATGATCTTCCTTTCCTAAATTCTGCCTGCTCTTTCCGAAGTTTTTCCTCAAGTGTTGGTACAATTCTGTTGATGATTATTCTGCAAAATACTTTACTGGTGAGTGGCAGTAGGGTAATGCCTCTCCAGTTCCCGCAATCTCTGAGGTCACCCTTCTTTTGTAGTTTTACTATAAGCCCAGTTTTCCACTCCTCTGGGGCTTTTTCTAGATCCCAAATTTGTTGTAATATCCGGCAAAGTTGATTTGGTGTTTCTGTTTCTTCTGCTTTCAATATCTCCGCAGTCACTTCATCTTCACCTGGTGCCCTGTCTGATTTTAGCTTCTTTATCGCCTCCTTTACTTCATTTATTGTTATTGGTCCTGTATTGATATTTAGTTCCGTTTTTGCTTCAGGTATGCCTATTGTCTGTGCTGCTTGTGTTCTGTTTAGTAGGGTGTTAAAGTGTTCCCTCCATCTTTAAATTTTTTCTCTTTCTCCACTAACCAATTGTCCATTTTGTGTTCTTACGCACTTTCACATCTTGTGTTGAAGTTACCTGTCATCTGCTTTGTGATTTTATGTATGGTTTTCATGTCATTTGTATATGCTGCTTTCTCTGCTGTTTCTGCTAAGTTGTCATAGTATTGACGTTTATCTTGACGGCATGATTCCTTCACTTCTTTGTCTTTTTGTGCATAATTACTTAAAACTCGTTCTTTAAGCCGTTGTGATTTGGTGTTCAGTAATTTTTTCTTGATTTCTTTTCTTTGCTCTATCTTTTCCCGTGTGATCTCGCTTATCCATTCCTCTTTTCTCCTTTTCCGATATCCCAGCACCTCTTTTGCTGTTTCCTGTAGTGTTTTATTGAACTCTAGTATGGACATTTCTTCTTCGTCTTGTTGGACACTGAAGCGGTTCTTAAGTACTATCGAGAATTCATTTCTTGTTTGCTGGTCTATCAGTTTTCTTGTATCAAAATGTATCTTTCTGTGTTCTCCGATTTTGGCTTTCCTTAATTTTAGTTTTATTTTTGCTACCAGAAGGTTGTGATCACTTCCTACATCTGCTCCTTTTCTTGCTCGCACATCTTGTAGTGACCGTTTCCACTTGTTGTTTATTAGTATGTGATCGATTTGGTTTTCTGTGGTTTTATCTGGTGACCTCCAAGTCACTTTATAGATGTTTTTGTCTTGGAAAATTGTCCCTCCGATGGTCATCATGTTTTCTTCACAGAAACTGCACAGTCTTTCTCCATTTTCATTTATTTCTCCGATTCCTTCTCTTCCCATGATTCTTCTTCTATCTTCATTTCCTTCACCTACTTTTGCATTGAAGTCGCCCAAGATGAGTAGCATATCATGCTTGGGTATTGTATCTACTGTTGCTTGGAGGCTGTTGTAAAAATCTTCTTTTAATTCCTCTTCAGCTGCTTCTGTTGGTGCATAACAAACTATATTAGACAGCTTCGTGAATCTTGAGTTGAACCGTGCATATAATAATCTCTCATTTATTAGGGTCCATTTCAGCAATGCTGTTGATGCTTCTTTTGTTATAATCAATGCTACTCATCCTTCATGAAGATCTTCTTTACCTGACCATATTATTGTATCTTCTGTGTGCTGTGTTGTTAATTTCCTTCTGCCTTGTCCTGTCCATCTTGCTTCTTGTATTCCTAGTATGTCTAGTTTGTATCTGTGCATTTCCTTGATGGTTTGTGCTAGTTTTCCAGTCTGGTTTAGTGTTCTTACATTCCAGCTGCCTATTTGCATCTTGTATTTAGGTTCCAGGAGGTCTACAGTCGGGCTGGGGACTTCCAGTGGCTGGCTTTCATCCACAACCTTCATGTGGTCAGTTTCCTGATACGCATTTCTCCTTCCACCTGCATTTGTTTTTTCCCTTGCTTCTGTTTCTGTAGCAGTCTGATATTTTTTTTACCAGATAGGGTTGCTGGCCCTATGCTGAACCCTCCTTAGTCGCCTTTTACGATCATGCGTGGTAGGGTACAGTGGTCCTATTCTTTGCAGATCCCAGGTACCACACGGGGTATCATGACGTTTAATATGTTCATAATATTTAAGTTTTCTCTGTTTAATTTTTCTTACTAGTCAACCTTCTTCATTATTAAGTTCGTGTAGTATGGATATATTTGTTCTTTTTTGTGTCCATGATATTTGAAGAACTCTTCTGTAGCACTTACATTCAAAGGCATTTATGTGTTTCTCGGCTGTTTTGTTAAGTCCAGACCTCACATGCACATATTGCGATGGGAAAGATGCATGCTCTTAAAAATCTTTGTGTGTGTGTGTGTGTGTGTGGTTCTATCTCTTCCTCTTCATAGTTCTTTAGTTGTTTTATTTTCTGAAGAGCGATAGATGTTCTCCTATTAATATCACTCATTGTATCTCCATTATTAGTTAGTAATGGTTCAAAATATTTTGATGGTCTATTTTTATTTTAATTATATATCTAAAAATACATTTTAACTCTTTTTTTCTTATATTTATATTAACTTTTTATTGTATTCTGTAGTAGATTTCGGTGCTCAGTGACAGTGTGTCATTTTCTTTTTTTTTCAAATTAGGGAGAGAGAGAGAGAGAGGTGGGGGGGGGGAGTTAGGGAGAGAGAGGCAGAGGGAGAGAGATTGGGGGGGGGGGTGGAAAGAGAGAGATTTGGGATCGACATTTTTCTCCCACGTACAACCTTACGTTCCTTGCTCAAGGGTGGGTTCGCCCAAGAATTTATTTATTCTTGGTGCTGGAGGTGAAGCTAAAAATGTTGTTTTGAATTAAATTAATATTATATTGAATTTGTAAAAGACTTTACTCTATAATTTATATAATGTACTATACTGTACAGTCCATTTAAAATACCGGTAAATAAAGTTACTTCTACATTATAGATAGAATTGATTCCTTTTCCTGTCTAATAGACGGTTGGGATAAATAAATATCCGGGCAACGCCGGGTAATCAGCTAGTAGTCTATAAAAAATAAATATAGATTCACATTAAATTCTCTGCATTTCTCTATTATTAATCTTATGTTGAAAATATGATCTCTTGTTCTTATTCCTTGGCTAAAACCACATTAGACCATATTGATTTCTCATTCTATTTTCCTTTGAAGTCTACCCATTATGATTTTTAATAGAATTTTACTGGCATGACTGATCAGGACAACAGTTCTGTAGTTTGTGCATAATTTCAAGTTAACCCTTTTCGGCATCGGTATGAGTATAGTTCTTTTCCATTCTTTTAGCCAAATACCTGAATGCCATATCTTTTTTACATAGTGCATGATATAAAGGACTAGCACAGTCCTTTCCTCCTGCCTTAATGAGTTCAGCTATTATCTCATCACATCCCGGCGATTTACCATTTTTCAGATTCTTTATTGCCCATAAAACTTCTTTAATTACCGGTTCGAGTTCTTTCTCCTCCAATAATAATTCACTCTGTTGATTTCTGCTTTCTCAGTCAGTTGTATAATACATTCCTCTGCAATATTCCTTCCATCTTTCTAGAATTTCTTCTGTCTCTGCCAAGGTCTTCCCCATCTTGTCACAAATTACATTTAGCTCATGTGTGACATTTCTCGTCAATGTCTTCATTTCTTTACACATTTCACTATCTCTTCCACACTTCTGATGTCCTTCACAACAAACCTGTATGTATTATTTTTGTCTCTTCTTATGCTGCTTCTTATTTGTTTTGTTAAAGATTTTATATATAAAATATGTATTTATATTGTTAAAGATTTATATTTTAAAGATTTATATTATATATGTATGTATGTGTGTTGTGTGTGTGGTATATGTGTATGTATGTATGTATGTATGTATGTATAGTGTGTGTGTATGTGGGTGGGGGAGTGGGAAGATATATACCATTCTGAAGATGTCATATTTTGATGAAATAGAATAAATAAAATAAATATAATAACGACGAACATGATTAAAACGAAAATTATTACGCGATTGGTTGGAAAGGGACTTTCTTTTGTCTGCTGCACTTCTAGTCACATGATACGTAGTGTATAAGTATACAACTATATATATATATACAACTAGGCATCCTCCTAGAATTTCCAATGTTTTCTTTCTAGGAGGAAAAAAAGTTGTTTTAATTTTCTTTTTGTTATATGTGGTGGTGTGTCTGTGTATGTAATCCGTGAGAAAGGCTCACGCCGAAATATTGGATGTTGTATGTTTTTCAAGTATTCCTTTTCATCTTACTTTCATACTTTCTGCTATTTGTTTTTTCCTCACTCCCTCTGCCGCCGTGTAAAACTGTACCATACACCTCTATTTACTTTTATTACTAGAACCAGTTTTACTGCACTCGCCCTTTTTCATATTTAAAATCTTCGTTGTCCATGTAGTGAAGAGCAAGAGAATCTGATTCCACGTAGGTCACGACACGATGACACATGACGAGACAATAAAGAATCAGATCCGTTGCCTGCCCAGTCTCCATGACAGCTGAGGCGGACGTTTGATCTGCTCTTTCATTTTCCCCTCTCTGGTTTCCTCAGGAAGGAAAAAAAAAAACTTCGAAGAGTTTACAAAAATGGACAAGAAATATATGGTAAATTTTTCTGGTCATGATAATGGAAAATTTTCGACTGAGAAGACGTATGAGAACCGCTAGAATTTATACGGAAGAAACAAATCACTGGCAGTACTGCTACAGCTGTGCATCTCAGTGTCCTCTAGGAAAATAGGCATTGGATTTATTTTCATACTGAAACTTTGCGCTAACAGCTTTATATAACACCAAAAACAATGCTTTCACTATTTTTTAAAACCTGTGTTTTGCGTGATTTCTTTGCCAAGATGATCTTGTATTCTTATGTTCCAAAATGCTACATATGAAATGCATGTAGCAAACCATTTTAAAGGTGTAATCTAGAAATTAAGTGCAAGGTCATCCAGATGTGAGGTCAACTAAAGCTATGGGCCGTGTTTACACTGATCACCCTTCAGCTTCACAGTGTTTTTATTTGCGCATGCTCTTTCGCAGCAGGACCAACATCATGCATAGACCTTAAAACTGTCAATGGACACAGATGCTAACATTTAAGGAGACATGTATAAGACGAGGCGATATGGAAAACAATCAATATTGCGACATAACACTAGCACCGTAACCGTATCTCTTCACCATTCTTTTAATAATATATTCCGGTTCCAGTCTCTTTCACTTGTGGGAAGAATACAACATGGTCCTGAGTGAGGATACTCTTAAGCAATCCAGCCTGGCTGTCGACTTCTCTCACATCGCCATGATTGTTCTAGAGGATATGTGCCTATCAATGACTGGAAATCTCTAAACATCCTTGTTTTGCCGTCTCCAGAAAGAGGCCTGCAAATTGTTCAGCTGGCGCTGAAATTATATTTTAAAAAAACTTACAGTATTAAAGAGCATCTTGAAGTACTTGATGGAACAGATAGAATTTTTGTCATGAACTTGCTCTTGCCAAAAATCAGCCAACAAAATATTGCAGTAGCAGTGGCCTTTTCAAACATTACGTGACACTGCTGAATCGAGGCAGAAAAAAAACCAGTCTACCTTCAAATTGCAGCTGAATGTAGTTCATATTAGCAATCCTGTATGTGATTATTTCCATTTGTCTCACTCAGAAAGACACAGAAATTATAAGAATGCTGGAAGACATCAACATAGATGGGAAATGTCTGAAACTCATCAAAAACATATACTGGCAGCAATCAGCAGCAATGTGCGCTAAGAACCAAGTAGGAGCATTCTAAGACATACAATTAGGAGTGAGACACCGGTTCTAAGGACTGTTATA
Organism: Achatina immaculata; assembly: GCA_009760885.1. Classification (NCBI taxonomy): domain Eukaryota; kingdom Metazoa; phylum Mollusca; class Gastropoda; order Stylommatophora; family Achatinidae; genus Lissachatina; species Lissachatina immaculata. The sequence continues at coordinate 41,939,778 of CM019698.1, forward strand.
GCCGGAGGTGGGGTGGAGGATATGCTCTCCACTCCAAAGTATTTCTCCAAGGCGTGGGTCTCAAATAGCCTCTGACACTCCAAGTCCAGCTCCTGGCCTTCTCGTGGCAGAACTGTTTAAACTGACAGGAGAAGGGGCGAAAGGCGAATATCGGGCGCCTGAAAACCAGACGCTTCGGGTTGATGAGAATCTTGGTTGGTAGCTCATCTAGGAGAAGGCAAACTGATTTAAAACCCACTGCTGGCGAGATTCTTCAGCTGCCGTGCGTGGGGTGAAACTCATCCCGGCCAATGAAGAAAAATGGGATTTGGGCTGCCGCGCAGCGCCGTGGTGGAAAAGGCGAAGGAAAGGATTTAGTGAAGTAAACAGTAGTCTCGAGTTCAGGGCTACCCAAATCACGGCACCTCTGCTCTGGAGGCCGGCCACGTACTATATACTGAGGCAGATTGCCTAAATCGGCTTAACACAGGGGTGAAACTTGATGACTACTCATGTCACGGTATCTCTGCTCTAGAGGTCGGTCACGTCCTAAATGCGCCCATACCTGGATAATACTCCTAAACCGGCTCAACCCAGGGGTAAAACTTACTAGTGGCGAGGATTCGTCCTCCTGGACAAAAGCTCCGTCCTGGTCACAATTAGGAAGGGTATCGGCCACGACCACAAAATGCTGAAGTCGGAGACACTGGACCAGTGCAGTCTAGATAGGCAACCACCTCTCACCCGAAGGGGATATATGCGTATCTTAATCACGCTGAGGTTTTCCGATGAGAAAGTCCAACGCTGGACTGGATGGGCAACCACCCCTCAGCTGACGGGGATATACTGATATCCAAAACTTGTCGAGGTTTTCCGGTGAGAAATTCGAACTCTTAGACTAAATTGGTGCAACGAAAACCACGGTGTCATGCACTCCCGCTTCTAAGACCCACCAAGAATACAGGCTCAAGCCCTATTATCCTCTGAACCTCTTGTCATCCTCTCGGGGATCTCGTGTGGTCCTTTCGGGGACCACATGGGGGGCCACGGGACTTAACGAGGGCCACATGTGTAAATTCAGTAGGATCACAGGACGGTCTTGGTGGTAGAAGCGAACGAAGAAGAAGAAGACTTTCCGTGCCACAGGAAGAAAAGCGGACGTTCAGTTGCTTACCAGAGTAAAAGCGCGGGTCTTGATATGTTAGGGGGTATAGTTGTAAAATGGAATGGAAAAGAGCATTTACAGGTACTTTCGTGTACTTATTATGTTTCAAAATATAACTAAATGTATGAAAATTTCATAAATGCAGAGTTTTTTTAGGAAAAAAGAAGTAATGTGATGTTTTTAGACAATGACTGTGCCCAGCTCACCATCGGCTAGGTCTAGATATGCACTACTTACCATCTGAGATATCTAGATCTACTTGTCGATCTCATATTCTGATTCTATGTTGCATTCTCGCTAAATTAATGTCTGAAATAACATCATAACTACTTCTCCAGTCGTCTAAATATGTCTAGATCTATTTGGGATACAATCAAGAGCAGTGGGGTGGTCACAAGCCATGTCCATACCCCTATCTACATCATCAAAAATTGAAAATTTTCCATGTTTCTCTTCCTTTTTCTCGCTCAGCATCGCTCGTAACTAAGGACTCTTTCACCATTTTGAAAAGTGTCACCGGAAACGTGGACGAAATATGTACAATCTAAATGTTACACCGGTTCTTTTATTGAAACAAACCAAATAAAAAAATTGATCGTTGGTAAGCAACGTAAAAAAATTGACGCCTAGCACGGAAAGTGTCAAACTGGTGCTATGAAAACCACAGTGTCACGCAATCCCGCTCTGTGACCCACCGAGAATACAGGCCCAAGCTTCGCGATACTCTGAACCTCTTGTGGTCCTCTCGGGGATCTCTTGTGGTCCTCTCGGGGATCTCTTGTGGTCTTCGTCTTGTCCTATCAAAGACCACAGGAGTAAATTCACTAGGATCATGAGGCGGTCTTGGTGGTAGAAGTGAACGAAGAAGAAGAAGAAGGAGTGAGACAAGGATGTGTTCTATCTGCGGGCCCCTTCTCCTTGTACAGCTAAAACATAATGAGGAATATAGAGAGCTTGCCAGGAATAACATTTGGCGGGTACAACCGTAGCAACTTAAGATAAGCAGACGACACAGTTCTGATTGCTAAAAGTGAAGGGGAGGTACAGGCTCTTCTGGACACCGTGGTTCGTGAAAGTAAAAGTAAAGGTCTCAGTCTGAATAAAAAGAAAACCTGAAGTGATGGTCATCTCAAAGAAAAGAATACCACTAAAATGTAGCATTACCATTGATGACACAGAACTGAAACAAATTGATAGATTCAAGTACTTGGGAACTGCAGATGGGAAATGTCACAACGAAAAAAAAAAACAGACGTGCTCAGGCCAAGTCAGCATTCCAGAAAATTAGAAACATCTTGTGCACCAGATCCATATCAACAGAAACAAGATTCCGAGTACCTGAATGTTTCATTGAGCCAATTTTGTTTTTTATTGATGTGAAACCTGGTCCATGAATAAGAGAATACAGCGAGAAATGGAGGTCATGGAAATGTAGTTCATAATAAGGATGATGGTACCATGGAATCTAAGAAAACCAAGAAGTCTTAAGAGAGGCTGGAGTTAAAAGGCGAGTAAGTGAACATTATCTGTCTTTAGGTTTCTTTTCTTTTTGGCTATTTTTATCCTTATTGGGGAGAACAATTGCGTTAGAGACGAAAGCTAAAAAAAAATGTATTTTCAAACATAGGCTAAATTTAACACTCCAAATTCTGCTGAAGATTTCATATCAGTAACAAGTTGTATGTTATCATTCACTAAACTAAATGTAGAAACTAGTATATCGTATTCCCGATCGTCTAAGAGCGAAATGTCATAGTAGTGTGTCGCTTCTTAGTACTGAAAGAGAAACATGATAGAAAACTGATTTTGATCAGATGAACTGAGCAGTTTTGTAGAAGTGAAGACCTGAAAAAGTTATTCTGTAGCAGAAACGCAGACATACACAAAGTATACATCTTTAGGTCTCTTCATAAAACACTTATTTAAGAATGCAGTTCTTTTTCTGTTTTTAATTTTTAAATGTCATATTTTCAAAATACAAATATAAATATTTTTAATATGGTTTTAAATTCACAACAGCTTTTTGGGGATTTATTTTTCTCTCAAATCTCCTTTGATATCTGTTGAATGAAGACGCATCTTATCAGGTTACTGTGAGAGGGGGAAGGACATATTGTCTGACCTGTGCCAGGCGTTTGACACACTCTATACCTAGAAAGAAATCAACATTTTATAGTAAAAGTGTCAAACATGATGTAAACTTAGCTGGTTGCTAAGTCTACATACTGGGGACAATTAAGGGAGGGACAGGACCAAAACTGATCTGAAACCCACAGATCCATGGCCAGTGTACTACCATACTGTAGTGGCCATTCCTAAAACCAACTTTACAACCCAGGATTCCCCTTCCAGGATACTGTATGCCAGTCATGCATCAAATCACATACATGTACATTCATGCTTCACAGGAACATGAAATACATATTTCCAAGTCCAATATCAAATTAAATAACAAATATGTCCATACTATAAGAACTTAATATTGAAGAAGGCTGGCTAGTAAAGAGGATTAAGCAGAGAAAACTTAAATATTTTAAGCATTAAACATTATGATAATCTAGAGAAAACTGTCTTGGAAGGGTGCATAATAGGGAAAAAGAAATGGATGCATCAGCAGCAGGCCATCTTGCTCACAACCGAGAGGCCTACAGTTCCGCAAGGGACATGCAAATGAAAGAATGAATGGATGAATATCAAATTACATCTATTTTATTAACTCTCTACATATATCACTTGGCGCCACCACAGACATGACATACACAGGACATTCACATATATCATGATGATAACAAGCATGACATAAATATATGTATCATCAATGCAACATAATAACTCTCTAGAGATAAAATTAATCTATATGTGCCTAATGCTGGCCTGGGCTCCCCTGGCCCCTCTCCCCATAAGCTAAGTCACACACATTTGTCCATTGGTGCTATCATCCTTAGTCTAGCCTTGCCAACTGCTGATCTATGAGATACTCATTTTTCTGGATCGCGATGTGCTACTACACTTGCAATTACTGCACTGTTACCACCCCCCTTTCTACATATATATCATGATCTCCTGGTTGTGCTAATACACTGGAATAATACTACACATCTTCTGGTGTGCTAATGCACTGACATAATACTACACATCTGGTGTGCTAAAGCACTGGCATAATACTACACATCTTCTGGTGTGCTAAATGCACTGGATAATCATTCCATCTCCCCGCTTCACAATTTCCATTTGCTAATCGTCTCATTGAGTGCCGATGCTGCAGCCAGGTTATGTATCTCCAGAATGCCATCTCGATATATACATATCTACCAGGCATGCGAACGTAGGCCTTGATGGACTAGATATGTGCCCATTCAATTTGTGACGATCAGCCATGAATCTGATAGAATTACCTCATACTACGTGAAAGAATGAATCCACATCACATATGATTTTCATAACACAATATAATCAAACAATGTGAGTTGACAGGCGCTGAGTATTTCACGATACGTAAGGCAAATAAACTCAACCCGCTATAAAACTAAACTTTCCCTCTGTGCGTGCCAACAACCTTCCTATATATAGGACTCAAAGTTACTACGTGGGCTAGTGATGCCACGCCAAGCGCATGCGCTGTTATTAACCTTGCGTTCTCGCCCACAATGCAGCCCGGTGTTCTTTTTTCTTCTTCTTCTTCTTTTCTGTTTCGTGTGTCACCTATCGTTTACTTTTAATTCATGCACTTTTATAACCTGTTTAGTGTATAAATAATATGACTAAGCCTTTATCGTAAACATTTTCTGAAAATCTGTGTCAATCTGTGTCAGCCATATTCCAAACATTTTCCTTTAATTCTATAACACGTGTAACCAGCTTAATGTAACCCAAGAAAAACAATTAGTGAACAAAGTGACAATGAGGAGGATTGTACAACTATTTATATGAGAACAAAAATGTCGATATTTAATTAGTTTTAGATCCAGAATAGAATTCTCATGTGATTTAATAAATGATTATAAATGCTTGCAATAGTTATGTGATGTACAACTTGTAACTGTCATTAACAGAAATTTCGGCACCGACTCTCATATCTGACGGAGCTTGATGATACAGAAATATATTCTGAACCTGACATAATCCAGCTCACCGCCTCACATTCCTTATGGCCGTGTGACCTACTGGCTGATTCCTGGTACAAGGTTTGTTGTAACAACATAATGAGCGAAGCAGATATCTAGAATGAAAGAAGCCAAAAGCTTTATGAAAGTATGTGGATAAGTTGTGTGTAACTGCACTTTACTTTTAGTCTGATTTTAATAACATCACGTAGTATGTTATCACTTCACAGACGCAAGTGTTCTTTGCCCGAAAGTGTAAATTACCATGTTGTCAGGAGTACAGGTGGCCACAGGAATTGGCTAGGTAACTATACAGTGGTATCCATTATACTTTCTTCATTTTATAATCCAATTATACACTAACTGTTCTTCAAGCTACACATTCCATAAAGATTAACCTAGCCACAAAGCCACTTACTTAATCATCTAACGCATCTTCCTGCCAGGCTATCTACCTATTAGTCAATAAAAAATGTCCACAAACTTACCTTTGTGATACATATTTTTATCTGAATGTTTCATTCATTAAGGAATAAAATATTCATATATGAGTAAGTTTATTTAAATGTAATAATTTATATAATATTTAAAGAAAACAGAAGCATCTATCTTTTCTGATAAACATGTGCTCCGCTATGACACATAGCCTTTGACCCGAAGAAGACATGAGTTTAATACTCCTTTGCGGAGGATGGTATGGTATACCGTGTTTGCTAAGTTTGTGCTTTTCTGAGTAATGAAAGAATTTGGTATCAGACCAGGGAAATAAGATAACTAGTTTTAACATAAGTTGTTGTAGTGGTGCCTTTAATAACTGCAATATATCCTCTGCTTGAAATTTTAATGGCAACTAAAACAATTTTATAAAGTTTCATGCTCATAATCATTGATATTGCAATTAATTTATCCTGAGAAGAAGACAAAAGTTTCCATATCATGTACATTTGCATCATGTTAAGATGTCTGTATGTATTACATTGTAAGTGTAGGCACTACTTTTCTTCTCTGAAAGTGACGGATCAAATGCCAGAGCTCAGATATCCTCTGAGTAGACTCGTGATTATGTGTAAGACTTACATGACACGTTTTACTGTATCTCATTTGCTCACGTTCAGTGTAGTGTGCCAAGTTAAATGTTGTGCTTGCAAAATAAGTGGATCTAGTGACCTATGTTCCCCTGAAGCATGTTTTACACGCAGAGTGGATTTCCATTGTGCGACAGAATTACTTATTGTTCCAGTGTTGTTTATTCTGAATATCTATACTACCACTGTCGGTAGCACTGCATGAATTCAGAACTCATTTTCATAATGGCAATCAACAGATTCCCAACATGTTTTTTTTTTTGAGGTGGTGATGAAAACATGGTCAACCTCATGTACACAAAACCATTTCACATTACATTTTAAAAAAATTGACTATATGTTCACTTATTCTATCGTAGGGTTATTCTATCTACCATACATTCTCGTTTATGCAGACATGTCATTTTGGAGGTAAACATTTCTGTCCGCATACATTGTTCCATATTTTTTCCGCATTTCCGGTGATTGCATGTGTTTTTCTTCATTCTGGCGCCCCCCCCCCCCCCACATAAAAGCTTTTCTCCGTTGGTAACAGCTTAGCGTTCAATTTAAAATTCAGATGATGGCTACTCGACAACTTACATATACAGCTGAGTAGCATTTCCACTTCCGATATTACATTTTTAGCACTGGTTTATGCTCTTCATTTCGGATTGCGGACCTTCATTAGCAGCCAGCATGGATTTTCAGTCAAATGTGGACAGTTTTAGCTTTTCTCGCATTTTTACTGTTTATAATAAGAGTAATAGGAATAATAATAATAATAATAAATTATCGTATAGCAAAGTTTCAAGAACGTTGTTTGAGGTTGCATGCCTATAAATTAAGTCACAAGGCTTCCAAAAATGAAGGTTCATCGCAGTGTCTCCTTATTTTGAGGTTTCACAATATGTTAATCCTGTCTTATCATTCTGACTATACAAGGTGGCAGGCAAACTTGTTAGAAAGTTAATGACATAATATAGTACAGTTTTCATTCAGATTTATCTGAGGTCTTCATATATTAACTATCACATTGTCCACCTAACTATTTTAACTTTAAGTCTGCCACATTATACGAGATCTGCTCAAAAAGAAACTGAACTTCTTAAATAGGGCGCTAACACTGCAGATTCGTGATAATGGTGGTGTATAGCGGTGACCTTGTGCTTTAGCCTTCCACTTGTTCGATCATGCAATGTCATTTAGTCTTCGAGTACATGAAGTAGAGTGAACTTGTCTCCTGTGCCATTTGCCTTTTTTTTTTTTTTTTGCAGCTTGAAATATGGAGGGTCTGAAAAAGCACTGTGTTTCCATGAAATTCTGTGTGAGAAATTGGTGAAAACTTTTACTGAGACTTTTCAGATGTCGCAACAGGTTTACGGAGAAAATTTTTTAAGTCGCATAAAATGGTACTGACATTTCATATCAGGCAGAATGTCCATCGAAGATGATTCCAAAACTGGACAGCCTTCCACATCAATGGATGAAGATCACATTAAGAAAGTGCATGTTTTGAGTCGCCTAACTGTCAGAGAAGTTGCTGAAGAAGTAGGCGTCAGTAAAAGTTTGTGTCACACAAAGTTCACTGAAAACCGCAGAGGCAACATATTGCTGCAAAATTTGTGCCACGTCTCTTGACATATGAGCAAAAGTGGAATCGTGTCGCAGTCAGTGAGATGTTGTTAGATCGTTTAAATGCTGACGAAGACTGTCTGAAACATGTCATAACATGTGATGAAACATAGATGAATGGGTATGATAAACATGTAGAAACAAAAGCGCAAGTATCGCCGTGAGTGGGAGAGTCATCGCCGTGAAAAAAAAAAAACGTCAGTGTCGTGCAAAAGTGGAAATGATGTTGAACGTCTTTTTTGATTGAATGAACATTGTTCACCATAAGTTTGTTCCACATGATCAGCTTTACTTGAAAGCCATGGAGCATTTGAGGGAGGCAGTGCGACGAAAGGGGCCTGAAGAGAGAAGAAACAAGGTCTGGATGTTGCACCTTCATAATACACATGCTCACTCGTCCCTCATTGTCCATTTATTTTTGGCGAAACACGAGATGGCTATAGTCCCGCACCTTGATAATACACATGCTCACTTGTCCTTCATTGTCCGTGAATTTTTGGCGACACACGAGATGGCTATAGTCCCGCAGCTACCATACTCTAGATTTGGCTCCTGGGGATTAAAAAAAAAAATTCCTGAAGTTAAATTGCACACTGAAAGTCGCCGATTTCAAACGATAGAAGCATTAGATGAAACATCGCTACATGACCTACGCACCATTCCAGAAAACCGATTCCAGGTACAGTTACGGAAATGGAGAAAAAGTTAGGAGTGGTGTATAGAGGAGAAGAAGTCTGATTAAGTAAGTGTTAGAAACAAGTTTAGTTTCACTCTGGACAGAGTTCATATGTCTACATCATGGATCTAATTTTTATTACGATACATGTGAACTTTACGGTGTGTGTTATGCATAAAGCTCTTCCAATAAATAGTTACTGAAATCATATTTTAAAAAAAAAAAGCTACAAAAGCTCAAAGATTGATTCAAAGCTTCAGCCTACAGTGACAATTGTTGCGGTCATTAATAATAGTAATGCAGAGCATAAGCATTTTCCCTGAATTGACGTAGTGGATCAGGAAAAACTCGTCTGTATAACATTCTGACACAGTGACCACAACCTTGTGGTCACTGTGTCAGAATGTTATACAGATGAGTTTTTATAGGGAAAATAAGACTAAAATTGAAAAGCCAACACACAGCTCACAGCCTAGAGGAAGAAAATGCTAAAAGTAATTTCAACCTGGAACTTACTAATCATTTCGCAGCACTCAGTGAGGTAGAGGAGATAAGATATAGATGAATTATGGAATTCTTACACACAGCCATAATCATTGCAGCAAAACCAAGTGCTGGACTGAAAAAACAAACAAACAAAAAAGCATGGATATAGGAAAACGCATGGAAATACATACATGAAAGACGAGCAGCCAAATTAGCATTGTTGAATGTAAAGACAGATCTTGGAAAAGATTTGGCAAAAGAAACATACAAAGAACATACGTGAAACAAGGATGTATACTATCTCCCTTGCTTTTTGGAATTGCCATAGACTTCATAATGAAAAAGTGCAGCACAGGTAAAACGAACATTGATTGGGTACATGGGATCCAACTAGAAGATCTTGATTTTGCAGATGACATAACTCTTTATCAGTGACAATGTGAATTCAATGCAAGAAAAAATGGCTAGTAAAACAGGACTTGAAATTAACAAGGAAAAAAAAACCCAAAATACTGAAACTTCCCGTCACTCAAGAAGGAAAAATATACATAGAAAGAACAGCTGTTGAAGAAGTACACCAATTTGCATACCTCGACAGCTACTTAGACCAAAATAGTGACACCAAAAAGGAAGTTAGAGTTGCAAAAGCAGCATTGATCTTCAAGAATCTTGGGAACATATTACAGTCTTAAGACAACAAAAAAAACAAGTTAAGATTATTCAATTCAAATGTAATATCCACCTTCATTTATGTATGTGAAAACTGGAAAACAACTAAAGAAATAGACAATAAATTAGACTCTTTCAAAAACAAATGCTTAAGGAAAATACTCGGTATAAAGTGGAACGAATTCAAGAACAACGCAGACCAAACAACAACCTGTCTCATGGTTGATCAGAAAAAGAAAATGGACATGTGTCGGTCATGTGATGAGATGAAACAGTTAGGGCAAAATTAATTATTTTTACAGTGACAGAATAACAATCAAATTTTTTAAAAATTATATTGGGAATATGGTGTTAGGCCCATATTTCCATGACCTTTGGCACATGAAAGTGTGATTTGGTCTGTATCACTCATTTACCTTCCATGATTTCTCTGGTACCAATTTTTAGAGACTGGGTTGACCATGGGGCCTTTTTTTTTTTTTTTTGGTGTGTTCCAGAAAAAATCCCACTGCTGGGACTGAACCTGGTATCACTGGATTAGTAAACCGAGTAATTAACCACTCAGCTAACCAGGCTGCTATATTTCAGAAGTAACTAGAAAAAATGTTCACTTCTAAATTTCAGTTGCCTCAGAGCTGAATGGTTTAAGTAGCAATTATAGTTTTATATTTTAGAATTTTTGATGAGGTACAGATATCATATTTTATAAATTTATACATAAAATATAGAAACGCCTGTCTTTTCACATGTGTTCATATTTTTATATGCTTGTACTGTGATATTGAACTGCTAACATAACCTTAAAATATTTTAGACATCGTAGATTTAGTATTTCAAAGAAAAGATATTTGGCACTGCCCAATCTAACACTACAAGAAAGTGAGGCAATTCTGAGATGGTCAGACTTAGTAAGCAGTCAAGGTAAGTGTTATGTAACCCATGTTTTGTACATACAAAAATGTGAATTATAATTTAATATAGACTCTCATAGAAGTAAAGTGAACATTTTTGTGAGATTCACTTTGTTTTGTTGATATTTCAAAGGATATTTATATACTGTATATATAAAAGTTGCATAGAAAATATTTCATCTCTATGCCAGAACTGTAGACTCAAGTCACTCAACTCGGACTTGAGTCAGTTGACTCAGACTCAAGTTCAGCTCAAGTCATTTTAAAGATTTAACTTGTCAGTTGACTTCACTACAATGCAGTATTAGTGGGACATTGCATGCTTAGTGATGTCATTGGCTTGTACACTGTTGAATGTATCTAATTTGAATCAAGGTCTGCATAATTTTGCTTTGTGCATGTCAAGTCATTATATAATAATATATTCACTTTAGACATGGTAATGGCACCAAAGACAATAAAGATATGCATAGCATAGCCAGATTGAAGGATTTATATTACTAGTCACTGGTATGTCAACAGTGTTCTCTCTAAGGTTTAATTTTAGAGCTGAACCCTCCTTAGCTGCCTTTTACGATCATGCATGGTAGGGTACAGTGGTCCTATTCTTTGCTTCCAGGCATTTATCAATTGTGCAAAAATATTTTTGCGTGAGCAATAATTTATGTGATCTGTCAATTTATGAGAGCAAGTTTCAGTTTCACAGTATTTTTAAAGCAGTTGGTGTCTTTACTGAGTGACATGAAAAATTAATAAATGACATCAAAAGTATGTGAGCAATGCTTATGCACTCATCAAGAACATTGCATATCACTACAACACCCATATTGTCACATATTTCATATAGAAAGAAAGTTTGAGGTTTTCAGATAGAGTTTAAGCTGTGATAGTTTAAGTTTAGGTTTATTGACTTGAAACTTGGCTTAAGTTGCTTTCAAGGATTTGGCTTGAGGCAAGAAAGTACTGACTTGATACCTGCTATGAAAGTATTGAATGCATCTTTGCTGTTTGCTTATATGTATCTTCATATAATGTGACCAGACCAGCAGTCTGCACCAATGTTCTCTTGAAGATCAGTGTATGTGCAGTCACTCACATATATTTTTTGGCTGCACAAAAATTTTTCATGTCACTTGGTGAAAACATCAGCCAGCTTGAAAAATATTGTGCAAATTTAATCTTGCTGCTCATAAATTACTGGATTATATAAGTCTTGTAAAAATATTTATTGCTCATGCTAAATCATTCCTTATGTGGTACATTGGTCTGTGGTTAAACTGACCTAAGGAACAACTGAGTTTATAAGAATGAATATCAGATAGGGTCGCTGGCCCTATACTGAACCCTCCTTAGTCGCCTTTTACGATTATGCATGGTAGGGTACAGTGGTCCTATTCTTTGCTTCCAGGCATTTATCAGTTGTTTAAGGGGCAAAGGTACCATCCAGTTTAGCAGTCAGTGACCCATAATTGGCATACTGGTGTCAGGGTTGGTGAACTATAGCTGACCAAGACCTGTTCTACCTCTCTGTTGCTACCCCAGTAATGGGCAAATGCGGCAGGGATTGCCATAGTCCGTATGGCAGTGGAGTCTGCTAAAGAAGTATTGCACACCCTCTGCTTTTTAGCTGCACCCTGGGACTGAAAAATAGCTGCCATGGCTTGATCCCAAGCTGACATGATCTTCACAGCATAGACTGCAAAGAACACCAGCTTGCAGTTCTAGGAAGATTGAAGACAAGATAAGACATCAAATGTTTAATGGAAAATTATTACTACTTTCATTCATTCATTTGCATGTCCCTTGCGGAACTTTGCCTCCCTAACAGCTCTCCTGTAGGCCTCTTGGTTGTGAGCAAGATGGCCTGCTGCTGATGCATCCATATGCAGATCATCAACGTTGTCTTACAGGCATCTTTGCCTTGGTCTTCATCTTTCTTTTTCCCATTATGTACCCTTCAAAGATGGTTTTCTCTAGATTATCATGACGTTTAATGTGTCTAAAATATTTAAGTTTTCTCTCTTTAATCCTCTTTACTAGCCAGCCTTCTTCAATATTAAGGTCTTGTAGTATGGATATATTTGTTCTTTTTTGTGTCTGTGATATTTGAAGAACTCTTCTGTAGCATTTACATTCAAAGGCATTTATGTGTTTCTCACCTGTTTTGTTAAATGTCCAGATATCACAGGCATGTTGTGATGGGAAAGATCCTTGCCTTTAAAAATCTTATTTTTGTAGTTCTGTCTGTTCTTCTCCACGATTCTTTATTACTACTACAAGTCAATAAAGGACTGTGAAATACAGAAAAAGAGATGTGTATATAGGATATTTTAAAAGGTACAGAATTATAGAAAAAAACTGATGGTGATGAAAATCTTGTCAAAAAGAGTTCATGCAAGGTTTCTGCTACCAGCTTATTTGATAATGACATATTATCCTGTTCATTTCTGTCACAGAATGGTATGATGGAAACTGGAATGAGAGGGGAATATTATCAATGTCAGGTAAAAGCTCGTCAACTTAAGTTGTTATTTAGAAAACACAGAGAATTTTCACATTAAAATGTCATCTATCATTTGTGCTTTCACAGAGAAGGTGTAATTAATTTTTCATTTATCATTTCATTTTCTTTATTATCATAGTTTGGAAAAAACATTCTCCATTGTGATAGCTGTCATACCCAAATAGCAGTCTTTGTTAATTTCAAGACCTATTTTTCTGGCCAAGGGAATCTGTTTTTTCCTGCATCGATTTCATACTGTCACTGATAAGAGTTATGTCATCTGCAAAATCAAGATCTTCTATTAGGGCCCCATGTACCAAATCGATGCCGGTTTTACCTGTACAGCATCTTTTCATTATAAAGTCTAGGGCAATTCCAAAAAGCAATAGAGATAATATAGTAGATAGAGGTGTATGGTGCAGTTTTACAAAGTGAGGGAGGAAATGAGCAAGGTGAGAAAAAAAAAAAGAATAGAAAGTATGAAATGTATAAATGAAAAACATACAACATCCGATATTTCGGCGTAAGCCTTATTCGAGGATACATACAGAACGAAATACAAACATATATAACTTATCTGAAGCGTCTTGCTCCGGGTGAGAAGCAGAAATTTGTGTGGAAGAAGGAGAAGGAAAAAAACAAGGGGAAAAAAAAAAAAAAACCACCATGCTGCCTACAGACAAAAGATTCACGATAGGGCCAATCATAACGAAGAAGCGGAGAGAGAGGAGGAGAACAAGTGGGAGAAAGGGGTGGGGGGGGGGGGAACGCGGAGAGATAATGAATGAAGAACGTAAACACCTACCGGGAGAAAATGGGAAACTAGTGGATAGGACAAGACCAATATGTTGGCAGAGAAGGAAATAGGATGGTGGTAGGGAGGGGTAGCATAGAGAAAGAAAGCAGAGTATAAAAAAGGCCAGTGGAAAAATAACGAAGTTACAGAAAGCTGAAGACATTGTTAATTCCAGCTGGGTGGAGACAGCCAGTCTGAAAAATAAGGCGCTGTTCTAGGACCCTCCGAGATCGTACATCTGCGGAACAAGAGCGGATCGCACTAACCAAAATGTCCTGTTTGCCCCTGTGGTTACCAAGGCAAAAATGTTTAGCCACAGGTGTCCAGGCCCTCTTGGAAATATCATTGATACTGCAGTCGCCATCCCTTTTATCTGTTAGAGATAATATACTTCTTCTTCGCTGTATTAAATATGTTTCTTGATCTTTAAGCCTTGATTTTGTTCTGATGTTAAAGTTGCTATGTTTTGTGTTATGCTGGAATTATGAAGAGGATATTCCTTGTAACTGATGCAGTAAAGCACAAGCATCATGTTGGATGGGAGTGGACTATGGTGCTATTTTTGCAAACACCACAGATGCAGTCCTCCTTAGACTACTCCACCTCCGCGAAAAACACCATAACAACGGGAGAGATAAATGAGAAGAGAGGCGAAGAAAGGCCAAGAAAGAAATTCCTGGACAGTCTAATGCAGTGGCACAGTGAAAAGTCACCAGCTGAACTGATGGAAAATATCAAGAATCAAAATCTGTGGAGAAGCATGATTGCCTATGCCTGCCAGAATGCCATGTAATGATGATGATGATAACCTCCATGAGGACTAGTGAACCCTGCACCATTATGGAGTACGAAATATTTTGAGAGATTTCCAGCTTGATTTTCAATAACAGCCTACCGAAGATTTATGTATATTACAGCACTTCCTTTGTAACTTTACAAACAACAGATTTAATATCAGTGTTAGGACAGTTCAGTTGGTGTCACCAGCTGAAGAGAGAAGACTAGAAGTAGAGAGGATTGGAGCCTTAATGACTTGGAAATCTGAACAAGAAGTTAGGACAGTTCACAGCTGACATTCACATTTAATTATATCCTGCATACCCAATAAAGCTTTGTGTATTTATTTACATTGTTGCTACAGGTGAAATATGTAAGGAAATAATAATGTTTTTTTGGTGATTTTTACAAAAAGAGCACGTATAAAAATAATAGAGAATTCCCATTGAAATTATACAGAAAATTCCAGTCACAGAAACTTCTGCAGTGACATTGATAATATCTAGGATACGGAATTTTTCAAGAAAAAAAAAACGTGGACGTTCCCATCAGTGCCACACAAAAAGCACGGGTCTTGATATGTATAAGGGGATATAGTTGTAAAAGTGAATTTATAAAATATTTCCACTTTAAAAGTATACATATTATGTAATGCATGAAAATAGTTGCAAAAAGAAGATTTCATAAATGAAGAGTTTTTTAGGAAAAAAGAAGTAGTGTGATGATTTTAGCTGATAATTGTGTAGTGCTTACAATCGGCGATGCCTAAATGTACAATGTTTACCATCGGCAATTTCCAGATCTATTTAAATTTTCATCCAATCTCATCGTGTAGTGGCATTCTCACTAAAATAATGTCTGAAATAACCATCTAACTACTTATCCAGTCCATTTAATAGGGCTAGATGTACTTGGGGTACATTCAGGAACAATGGTTGGGTCATAGGATATGTCCTTATGCCTCCGAAATCACAGTAAATACTGAAATTTCTCTGGTAAAACATCTATTTCGTTTGGTTGTTAGCCACGCTTTAGATTGAACTATGAAAGGTCACCAGACATGCGCAGATAAATCGTGTACAATAAAAAGTTTTACAGTAGTTTTATGTTGCAACGAAACAAAATCGCTATAACGAATATGCCAGTCACTAGAGTAACAGGAAGTTATCACAATATCGACTATGGCAGGGAAAGAGTTATTTATCCCACTGTTTTCTTAATAGTTAAACTGTTGGTCACACCAGTTATAGCATCTACTTATAATATGATTACTTTTCTTGAGTTACAGAATTTCATGTGTGACATGGTTTAGTAATCAGTTTATTCAATCCTTGGGGATTGTTTTAATGTCTTTAATCCCTCTTACTGGACTAAAACACTACATTTATCAAAACACCATCCCCTTCTGTGTGCCACCCTTAGTCAGTGCTTGACTTAATGCCTAGGGATGGTTCCGCATAGAATATGCTCACTGCATAAAAAAAGGCAAAAACCTTTTTTTTTTTTTTGCACTTTAACAACAGCTTGTAAAGTTCTCACACAAACCAATCCTTTGTTGAAGTAAATTTCTTTAAATTTGGTGTCCAGTATGCGTATGATGGCTTTGTGGTCACATTGAAAACACATAATTGAAACATGTTATTTAATCTGATAATCACACAGATGGGTTCAAGTTTCATACACAGAAAATTTCTTGGAGCATGATGGAAGACCACTTGGCAGCCCTCTCATACAGTGATAAAAAGCCTTTGACAATCTTGGCAGCTCGAATATGCATAGAATCTCTGGCCAAAAACAAAGGTAGCCTGTGTTCATTTCATTTGCTAATAGTTGTTTTAATTTGTGCTGTTTCTTTTTACAGTCATGCAGCTGTTTTCAATCACACATTTTCTGGTAGTCACTGACAGTGTCTCCTATCATTTGCAGCATTGTACACCTATAGTCACCAGTATTGGGGGTTTGCTCGCATTTGCACAGATCTGCTCAAATCTCCACATGAAGAAGTGCAGGAAGGTTTACTAGCAGCACTGCAACTCTATCTCAGAACACGTAATGCCTTTTTTTCTCAGTGTTATATTTGTTAGACACCTAATTTGTTTTAACTTGAAGAAGAAATATCATTTAATAAAATTATGGTCAGTTTGATTAATCTGCAATTATTTCATTGGGACTGTTGCTTTTGATATCTTTTATCTATGAGATTAATCTTATTTCAATCCGGAATTAAAACAAAAATAATGGTGTAGCTGTCTGTCAAAAGTAAAGAAAAGTAACAATTAGTTAGCCCCTTTCTTGGTAGTTTTTTAAACTGATATTATTATTGGTTGACCACGTGGAATTCTAGAGGAAATTGTTAAGCTAGGCCAAATTCTTACATCTTACCTGTGGCGTTTAACATCACATAGGGCTCAAATAGTTATATGCCAAGTTTTCCTGTTTTCGGCGAGTTTTTCAACTTCATCAAGGGATGTTATGCCCACTAAACTGGCTTCTTTTAACAAACGTCCTCTTTAGAGTTTCACATGGTCGACCTCTTTTTCTTTGGCCTGTTGTGTTCCACTTGATAGCTTGTTTTAGTATTCTCTAATTGTTTCTTCTTGTCACATGGCCTACATATGTCCATCTTCTTTTTCTGATAACTAATGAGACAAGTTGTTGTTTGCTCATCTTACTTATCTCTGTGTTGTTAAGGCCAAATTAGTAGGCATAAAATCCCTTGATGAGGTTGAAAAGATCACTGACAACAGGAAAACGTGGTGAACTACCTTGTGACCCCTATGTGACATTTAACGGCATTGGAAGGATGTAAGATTATCTTTTATGATAGATGTCATTTAATTTTAGCTTTATAGAAAAATTCTCTTTTTATTTCAGTTAAAATATTTCACTCTTGTTTCTCTCACAAATGCATGGAGTATGCATCGTCAGGTCTCTTTCCCATATTACTCAATATACTGGACTTATGCCGGCCATGTATTCAAGCAATGATCATCAATATTCTCATACTTATGTCTATTTATGGTAAGTGTTCATATTAATTCCTTCACCCTTACCTCTTAAAATGCCACTTCTTGAGTGAAATTATGAAAATTGCATACTTCATTTTTATCCATGCTGTTTTACATACATACAGGCGTATATAGACAAACGTCACTTTCCAATGGGGTTCCATTCTGATGGCCATGTCGGAAGGCAAAATGTTAAGTTCATTTCTTTGTCAGTGTTTCCTTTTCTTGTTTACTTGCTACTCAGACTTAAATAATTGTTCTTTGTATACTTACAGTGTTAGCTGCATATGTTAACCATTTTTTATATATTGGGCTGCTATCTTTTTCAAGAAGTTTTGCCACCATAACTCAAAGCTACAACTAAGTATTTCTAGTTTTATAAATCATTCCTTTGCTGCTGATGTATGAAGAGCTATTATTAGCTATTGTTGTCCATACCACAAGGTACTGTGTAAAATCAGTATGATTAAATCACTGCTGGATGCTTGACGAAGTGGTAAATAAAGTATATGCCGTATTTTACTTGCATTTATTTTGCATTACTTTCTTCACTTTCACAACTCCTAAGCCTTTATGTAGACTATAATAAATCACTTTTAGTAATGAAGTTCTGGTAACTGAAACTAATAGTGACTTCCATGGACAATTTGATTTATAGATGACTTAAAGGTACTTGCAAGGACTTGATATTTAAATGGAGAATTGAAGGAAGAGACTTAAAACTTACCATTTTGAAAGGACTTGAATGCGTCTCTGGACTTCACTATACAGTAGTTTTCTGTTAATAGAGAGGCAATCTGAATGGAAAAAGAAACTGAAATGCAACAATGAACCAGATGCTATACACCAACTGCATAGACATCAAAAAACCATCCTCCTTCACCTAAGGACAGGCCACAGCAGACTACTGAGCCACCTGCATTGACTCAAAATGTCTCACACAGACGAGTGTTCATGTGGCAGTGGAGTCCAGACTCCAGAACATATCCTATAAGAGTGCCTAAACCATGCAAACCTGAGGTGTGAGACATGGCCAGAGGACACAAGCTTGGGGCAAAAGCTTTGGGGCTCCTATCAGGATCTGGAGAGGACTGTGGGGCTTTGCCATGTCGACAGGGATCAGGATCTGAAGTGACTAACAACCTCGAACGCAGAAGAAGAAGAAGAATAGAGAGGCATGTTTTAAAGCATAAAATAAACTGCGGTGGCTTTATAATTTGCACACAATTTTAAAATAAGTAGTTTCATATTCTTTAGCTGTCCCTTGTCTGTATAAGTTTCTTATATTCCATGTTCCAAATCTCATAATATTTTTGACATTCCAAGGTCATAATCCATTTCTATTTATCCAAATTTGATGCTTCTCAGTCTGTAGCTAGCAGTGTCATTCCTCTTCCTTCCTAACTCTTGTAGCCATTTTTTATTGAGGCTGGGTGACTCTGAGAGTTATTGTGAGCCACGGTTGGAAATCAAAACCGGGTTGCCTGGTTGGCGAGTGAGTGACTAATCCACTGTGCTAACAAGGCTCCCACTATTGTCAGAATTTATTATTATAATTTTAGCTGTCCAAGATATTTTAAACATTTATCTTAGAAATCACACTTCTGTTACATTGATGTCTTTATTTTCAGTTGAACAAAATGAAAGAGTGTAACAATTAGTTCTTGTTATTTAAAAAAAAATTGTTATAATTGCAATCTTGGCTTCGTATATTCCATTCCTACTCACAAACCTACATTTCACATCTGAAGTTTCCATGCCCATGTGATAAATGTATATATTTGCTTCAGAATTGTGTTTAGATAGGTTGCTCATATGAAAGACAACTTCTGTTTCTATTTTTTTAAAACTGTTCATTTCTTTTTCTTTCTTTTCTTTCATTACTAAATGACAGGATACTTTCTGTTGTATAGAGCAAAACAACTGCACAACTCCTCCGATCATCAGAAAAGTACATCCCCATGCGTTTCAGCCCCTTAAACTTCTGACACTCTGAGTGGGGTGAGACCCTCTGGGTCATGCGAGTTGTTGGTTTTTAACCACGATGTTGAAAATACTGCTCAAATGTTCACATCTGTAACATATCAATGTTCCTAGCTGTTTGTTCGGTGGATTTCGATAAACTTTCTTTCCATGACCACGTTTCATGTTTGTTGTCCCTGCTTGTCTAGCATGTCATGCTTGACGATTTTGTAAGACACACCCTGAAGGAACTGGAACCACAAGCCACTCTTGCTACCCACTTAAATGGTACAAGATGTTATCTTCCATTATATTCCCTTGATCATTGTTACTGTGTTCTATAGAGTCATGCAAATTGATACCAGTCTTCACGGGTCAGTGTTCCATTGTTCTCCACATTTGTGCCATATCCAGCACAAATTATTTCATTGAAACTTGTCATTCTTTGCTACTAACATTTTCAATACCACAAGTTGTTTACAATACAACATGAATTCCTTATATGCTGATGATATTCACTGCACAAGAAGAATAAATCTGACAAAAAGGACATCTTATTCAACTCCATATTAATTTGTTAATATCTGCCACTATGTGATATCAAATTCTTCACTAGAATAGTAATGCAAGGACACCTGACCAAAGACAGCCTAGTGAAGAACTGTAAAGCTGGAGATGAATAGCAGTCAACACTGCTGGAACACTATGTAAAAGTGTCTGCAGAAATGGAGTGAATTTGTTGCTGCCCTGTGAAATACCACAGGAAACACTGGGAGTCGATGTCTTAGTTGATCACCTGTCCAGGGATATGGATGAATAATTGGATGCAATATTTATATAAATATATACTCATTTAAAGCAGCACTTTGCCCAAATTAAGTGCATGAACGCTTTTTGCAAATAAAACAGCTTGCATACTTCTTCACAAAGGAATCATCACTGTCATTTTATGAAACATCATTATTTTTATCAACAAGAACCATATAAAGATTGCTTTGAAATATTGAAAGTAAGTATCAGCAAGATGGTGACTCTTAGACAAAACACAACTATGTTAATCACTTAAACGTAGAAATGAAATCCGCTTGAATGAGTAAAATCAACTGACCTGGATCTATAGTTAGGACATATTTTCTCTAGATGAATAAATCAGTATATAAATAGGAAAGTGACTAGCAGCATATGGCGAAATATGGAAAATGGTATAGAACAGCTAAAGATTAACACCAAAGACAAATGTTATGATTTATCAGACCTACTTGCTGAGCAGTCATGTGTATAATTTTGAAATGCAGATATTCAAAACATGAGAAAAAATAAACAGAAATGAGAAAAAGCTTAACAGTTTCTGTTTTCATAGCCATTGTAAAATGCTCAACATCAGGACAAAATAACTAAATCTGAGGGATACTACATCATGCTAAGCATCAATGATGACAAAACTCAGCAACAGATAAGACCTGAAAGAATGAGTTACATGGAGAACTAATTAACATAAAGTGCAGTGTTGTTTGATAAAAACAGAGGGCTGAAAGATCAAGGGAATACAAATTCTTTTATCTGTTACTGCAGGCAATTATGTAAATTGAACATTGATAGAATCAATCATGAGAGTAGCAGTTTCAGCAAGTTCCACAAAGGCTAACAACTCCCTGCTTCAAAACTGCCTTCTAAGGGAAAAAAAGCAATAATTATAGCTTATGTTTAACTGCTATAATTATCATGACATAAAGATTACAGTGTTGTACAAAAGTACAGTTTTTACAAAACAACAGAGAAGTGATTTTCTTTCACCGAATGCTTTGCTTTCATAGAGTGTATGCATTTCAAAATGTAGTGAATATTTCTTTGACATCCTACATCTTGTACCATGAGGTGTCAAGGGAAGATGCATTTGATGTTTTTGGGCCATATGAATGACCTCAGTGATGGTCATGCTGTTAATTCATTAGTGTTTCTATAATTCTATTTGTCCATCTTTTCCTGGGTCTTTCTCTTGATCTGTGTCCAGTAGTTCTTTGATTAAAGGCCCTTGTGGCATAAGGTCATCATACAAAAAAAACAGTCAAAGTGCAGTATAGACAACAGCAGGAAATATGGATTGGTTCAAAGTAACAATGGGATTTAGACAGGGCTGTGTATTGTCACCACTATTATTTATAATCTACATTGACAAGATTATGAAAGAAGCAAATCCAAACTTATCAGAACTGAATGAGTTAATGTTTGCAGATGACAAATACATTACAAATAATGACCTAGAAATCTTACAAGATTATATGAACAATCTTCATACAGTTGTAAACATAAGACATGTAACAGATGTTATAAAGCATGTTAATATAATTTGTGTTTTTGTTCCCAGCTCCACATATCAACATTATCTGTAACTTAGGAGGCCTTAGTTCCTTGATCAAGCTAAGCAGCACAGAATATCACTTGGTGGCAAAGAGAGTCTTTGCCTGTATGGAGGTTATGTCAAGACATGGTAAGTTTCCGTGACCAATAATTATTCTTTTGCCATTGTATTTATTCTCATGATTGCCATCATCTCAGTTTTATTACCATCACATATCATCATCACAGCCTTCATTTTTTTTATGAACACACCATCACTTTGTCTTTTTTTTTTGTTGACAGCTCCTGTTCAGATGAAGCTGATACAAGAAGGAATTATTCCAGTTGCTGTGAGACAACTTTCGTTTTCCAGCTGTACCCCAGTCCGACTGAATTGTATGTTTATACTGAACAGTCTGTGCAATGATGGGCCAACCTTGATGAAAGTGTTAGCAGTGGAAAACTACTTAGTGGTCAAGACAGCAATGGGGATATTGACAGACTGGGTGCTTAATGTAAGGCATGGCAAATAATTAGATGGGGAGTGGTGTGGTTGCAAACATATGAAGGAAGTGTTAAGTACTTTGTTCATCATGATAAATTCACATAAATTAAAATTTTGGTGTAATTCATTGAGAAAATCTTGAAATGTGTTGGAGGAGAATAGAGAAAAGTAAGAGAAACAGAAAAAAGGGCAGGCAGAAGAGGAAAGCAGAAAAGGGTTAGAGTAATGGTGACTTGAAAATAATCAAGGAGGAGAAAAATGAAAGAAAGAATAAAGAATGAACAAACAAACAAACAAACATATTTTATTTTCAGAGTGTTAAAAATTGCCCTTCATCATACAGCTTTCACTCAATCACAGTCATTCAGCATTTGTTAATAAACATAATAAGCACGAAGAAGCGATCAAATGAATACATAAAATAAATAATAAACTTATCTCTTGTCCATACACTCCACACTCTGATTTATGCAGCTACATGAAATAAACTTAATTACATTCTCACATTCATTCTAAACTAACACATTTATAGAAAAGCAGTATTAAAAAATACAACAATCAACCCATGCAAGTCAATTTAGACTTTGACAGATTATATATGAGGTGTGTCCGGTAAGTAATGAGACTGATTCTATAAAATTCGATTTGTTCAAGATATGTACTTGAAATTTCTCAAAAAAACATCCTTGAGCATCAGCACACTGCCAGTGGTTCTGCCATGCATCATAGCTCACCTGGAAGTCTTGAACAGGGATCTCCTTCAAAGCACTCATCACGGCAGCTTGCACATCATTAACTCTTCAACTGCCATTGTCAATATCGTGATAACTTCCTGTTGGTCTAATGACTACCATTGTCATTATAGTGATTTTGTTTCGTTGCAACATAAAACTATTGTAAAACTTTTTATTGTACATGATTTATCTGCGCATGTCTGGTGACTTTTCATAGTTCAAATCAAAGCATGGCTAACAACTGAGCAAAATCAATGTGTTAACGGACACATTTCAGTATTTATTGTGATTTCGGAGGCATAAGGATATGTCCTATGACCCAACCACTGTTCCTGAATGTACCTCATGTATATCTAGACCTATTAAATGGATTAGAGAAGTAGTTATAAGGTTATTTCAGATATTATTTTAGTGAGAATGCCACCACACGACGAGATTGGACGAAAATTTAAGTAGATCTGGAAATCGCCGATGGTAAACATTGTACATCTAGGCATCACTGATGGTAAACACTACACAATTATCAGCTAAAATCATCACATTACTTCTTTTTTTCCTAAAAAAAACTCTTCTTTTATGAAATCTTCTTACATTTACAACTATTTTCATGCATAATATGTATACTTTTAAAGTGGAAATACTTTATAAATTCACTTTTACAACTATACCCTATATTACATATCAAGACCCGCACTTTTTGTGTGGCATGGACGGGAACAGCCACGGTTTTTTTCTGGGCACGGGAAGAGTTAAATTAACAGTCCAGAAATGGTGGCCTTTCAAGCTTGATGTAAGCTGGGGAAACAAAAAGAAGTCAGCCAAGGGGCCAAGTCTGAACTGTAGGGATGTAGGCACAGTGTTGCCACAGTTTGTTTCACTAGAAACTTTTTCTGTAAAAAAAAAGAGGGAACACAGAACTGAGAAATCTGCTAGTAGCCTCTTGTTTATTATAGGAGTGTCAGATAATGCTGTGTATGCTAATTAAACACACTCACCTGTGGAAAAAAATGACAAGCGCAAATACCCCTCCAGCTTTTGACATTGCACACTCGTCAATAGGTGGAGCTGAGATCTTGGTCTGGGGGCACGCTGGGCTGTTCAGGATGATGGATGGATAGGGAAACAGAGATCACCTGCAGGGATGGTTGAAGTCTGGTGGAAATCAACGAGTCCAGGGCATGACAAGCCTATGGATCTCTACAACAGTGGCTGTCAGAATGAGGCAAACAAAGCACCCAGCAGACTATAGGTAGTGGGGAATGGACATCACTGAAGCACCATCGGATCCTTCATCATAAAGTCAGAGTGTCTCTGTGAAACTGTCTCAAAGCTGTTGGACAGGCCAGTGTTGCATTTGGGACCTGATCTCAGCTTCTCATTGGAAAGGCCTCCTGGTTATGAAAGAAAGACTTAGGACAAAAACCCCAATATGAAAATGTCAGTAACAAAAAGAAAACCATTCGAGCCCAGACGTCGCCTCGTAAAAGGTCCGCGCCAGGTGGTTTGCCCCCTGGCTACCCTGAGTGACAAATCAGCTACGGGGGGCACACTAAACATTCTTCAAATCAACATTTCTGGACTTAGGCCAAAGGCCTCAGAATTAAACAGACAGATCCTTTCTATATGGAAAAGATCACTCAGTGCCTGGTTACACCTTGTACAAATGTGAATGTAAATACAGGGGTATTGCCACACTCTTGAGAAATGACATCCAAGGAGAAGTTAAAAACAGAAAGTGCAATGAGAGTGATATCCAAGAGATAATAATATGGCATGATGGACTGTGGTACACTCTGTATAATGTTTATTGTCCCCTAAATTCTAAAAGTCAAATAACATACACAGCACAGACATGCAGAAAACTATCATTGCAGGAGATTTGAATGCACATCTACCATCATACAAAGACCGAAACTCTATGGGAAACGACACTGACGAGCTATGCAACACTAGCAATCTGATAATATTGCAAGACTCCTCTTCCCTGCCAACACTCCTCTACAGAGCCACTGGATGCACATACAGACCTGACCTCACCATTGTCTCAGCAGACATCCACAACAATTGTATTCTGAGAGTGCTTGATGACATAGGAAGTGACCATTGCCCCATCCTTTTACAAATTTCTCACACATGAATCTAAAGACTGCACAAACCCCCTCCTGGAATTATAGAAAAGAGGACTGGGAAAACCCCTGTGTGGTACCCGGATCTGCAAAGAATAGGACCACTGTACCCTACCATGCATGATCGTAAAAGGTGACTAAGGAGGGTTCGGCATAGGGCCAGCAACACTATCTGGTAAAAAAAAACAAACTATCAGAATGCTACAGAAACAGAAGCAAGGGGAAAAAAAAATGCAGGTGGAAGGAGAAATGCTTATCAGGAAACTGACCACATGAAGGTTGTGGATGAAAGCCAGCCACTGGAAGTCCCCAGTCTGACTGCAGACCTCCTGGAACCTAAACACGAGATGCAAATAGGCACCTGGAATGTAAGAACACATAACCAGACATAAACCATCAAGGAAATGCACAGATACAAACTAGACATATTAGGAATACAAGAAGCAAGATGGACAAGGCAGAAGGAAATTAACAACACAGCACACAGAAGATAGAATAATATGGTCAGGTAAAGAAGATCATGGACACAAAAAAGAACAAATATATCTATACTACAAGAGCTTAATACTGAAGAAGGCTGGCTAGTAAAGAGGATTAAAGAGAGAAAACTTAAATATTTTGGACACATTAAATGTCATGATAATTTAGAGAAGACCATACTGGAAGGATACATAATGGGAAAAAAAAAAAGAGGAAGACCAAAACGAAGATGGCTGCAAGAAATCATTGACGATCTGCAAATGGATGCAGCAGCAGCAGGCCATCTTGCTCACAACCGAGAGGCCTACAGAAGTGCTGTTTGGGAGGCAAAGTTACGCAAGGGATATGCAAATGAATGAATGAATGAATGAATGAAAGAAGATCATCATAAAGGAGGAGTAGCATTGATTATAACAAAAGAAGCATCAAGAGCATTGCTGAAATGGACCCCAATAAATGAGAGATTATTATATGCATGCTTCAACTCAAGATTCATGAAGCTGTCAGTTATAGTTTGTTATGCACCAACAGAAGCAGCTGAAGAGGAATTGAAAGAAGATTTTTACAACAGCCTCCAAGCCACAGTAGAAACAATACACAAGCATGATATGCTACTCATCTTGGGCAAGTTCAATGCAAAAGTAGGTGAGGGAAATGAAGATAGAAGAAGAATCATGGACGAGAAGGAATCGGAGAAATAAATGAAAATGGAGAAAGACTGCAGTTTCTGTGAAGAAAACATGATGACCATCGGAGGGACAATTTATCAAGACAAAAACATCCATAAAATGACTTGGAGGTCCCCAGATAAAACCACAGAAAACCAAATCGATCACATAAACAACAAGTGGATACAGTCACTACAAGATGTGCGAGCAAGGAAAGGACCAAAAATAAAACCAAAATTAAGGAAAGCCAAAACTGGAGAACACAGAAAGATACATTTTGATACAAGAAAACTGAAAGACCAGCAAACAAGGAATGAATTCTCAATAGTACTTAAGAACCGCTTCAGTGTCCTACAAGACGAAGCAGAAATGTCCATACTAGAGTTCAATAAAACACTACAGGGAACAGCAAAAGAGGTGCTGGGATATCGGAAACAGAGAAAAGAGGAATGGATAAGCAAGACCACATGGGAAAAGATAGAGCAAAGAAAAGAAATCAAGAAAAAATTACTGAACACTAAATCACAAAGGCTAAAAGAACAAGTTTTATGTAAATATGCACAAAAAGACTAAGAAGTGAAGGAATCATGCTGTCAAGATAAACGTCAATACTATGACAACTTAGCAGAAGCAGCAGAGAAAGCAGCATATGCAAATGACATGAAAACCATATATAAAATCACAAAGCTGATGACAGGTAACTTCAGCACAAGATGTGAGAGTGCAGTAAGGACACACACATAAGGGACAACTGGTTAGCGGAGAAAGAGAAAAAATTGAAAGATGGAGGGAACACTTTAACACCTTACTAAACAAAACACAAGCAGCACAAACAATAGACATACCTGAACCAAAAACAGAACTAAACATCAATACAGGACCAATAACAATAAGTGAAGTAAAGAGGGCAATAAAGAAGCTA
Organism: Achatina immaculata; assembly: GCA_009760885.1. Classification (NCBI taxonomy): domain Eukaryota; kingdom Metazoa; phylum Mollusca; class Gastropoda; order Stylommatophora; family Achatinidae; genus Lissachatina; species Lissachatina immaculata. Next base: position 41,967,284 of record CM019698.1, read on the forward strand.
AAATTAGACAGGGCACCAGGTGAAGATGAAGTGACTACTGAGATGTTGAAAGCAGAAGAAACAGAAACACCAAGACAACTTTGCTGGATACTACAACAAATTTGGGATCTAGAAAAAAGCTCCAGAAGAGTGGAAAACTGGCCTTATAGTAAAACTACAAAAGAAGGGTGACCTCAAAGATTGCGGGAACTGGAGAGGCATTACCTTACTGTCACTCACCAGTAAAGTATTTTGCAGAATAATCATCAACAGAATTGTACCAGCACTTGGTGGAAAACTTTGGAAAGAGCAGGTAGGATTTAGGAAAGGAAGATCATGCACAGACCACATATTTGTACTTAGACAAATATTAGAACAGGCAAATGAGTGGCATAGCACAACATATGTATTGTTTATAGATTTTGAGAAAGCCTTTGACAGTGTGAACAGAGATGCACTGTGGAAAATCCTAAGATGGCATGGCCTCCCCTATAAGATAGTGAATGTAATCAAAGTCCTATACAAGGGTTTTCAGTGCAAAGTGATCTGTAGGGATTGATACCTCCGGCAGCTTTAGGGTACAAACAGGAGTGAAACAGGGATGTGTACTATCACCAACATTATTTATCTTGACAGTAGACTGGTTAATGAAGGAGGCAACATCAGACAAACACAGAGGATTACAATGGACCCTTGACACAGTACTAGAGGACCTTGACTTTGCAGATGACATTTGTCTACTATCAAGCAGACACAAAGAAATGCAAGATAAAATAAACAAGCTAATTCAGAATGCAAACAACATAGGACTAAAGATCAACATAGGAAAGACAAAGTTAATGAAGCAAAATGTGAACAACAGAAATGTACTCAGAGTAGATAGCAAGTCAGCGGAAGAAGTCAGTGAATTGGCAGTAGAGTAGTAGAAAATGGAGACAGCACAGAGGACATCAACAGCAGACTTACTAGAGCAAACCAGGCTTTTGCAGTGCTGCAGACTATATGGAAATAAAAAAAACTAAGCATGAATATGAAAATCAAGATATTTAAGAGTAATGTTCTAAGTGTACTACTCTATGGAAGTGAATGCTGGAAAATCACCAAAACAATAGAAAACAAGATGAATTCTTTCCAGACTAAATGTTTATGAAGAATTAGAAAAATATTTTGGCCAAACACCATAAGAAATAACATATTGTTGGCAGAAATGCAGATGAAGCTACTGACAACAATTATTGAGGAAAAACACTTGCGGTGGTTGGGACATGTGCTCTGAATGACTGACAACTCACTACCAAAAATAACACTAAGATGGACACCACAAGGGAACAGAACTAAGGGTAGACCAAAAGAGACATGGAGAAGAACAATAGAGAGGATGCTGAACAACAGAGAGGATGTTGAGCAATAGAGGGCTCACCTGGGCAAGAGCAGAAAAAAGGCAAAGGACAGGCATTTGTGGAAAACCCTTGCGGAAGCCCCATGTGCCCTGGGCACTTAAGGTTCAGAGAGAGAGATTTGGAAAAATTCAGAACACAAACAGATGAAAACCTATCAAAATTAAATGACAACACAAACATTGACACACTCTACACCAACATAATCCAAGACATAATTGAAGTAGCCAACAAAACAATCCCCCAAGGATGCAGAAAGAAATATAGCCCCTTCTGGACAAAATCTCTGGAAGACTTAGTCAAAAAAAGAAGAGCAGCCAGGAAGAATGCAGAGAAAAACCCTACTCCAGAAAATAGAATAGAGTACAATAAACTAACAGCTTTGAGACAGGCTTTGAGACAGTTTAAGAACTGAAACTAAAAAAGGAAAGACAGAAAAGTGTTTAAGCACATGCAGCAATCTCAATCTCAGAACTGAAGGAAAGAAGGCTTGGAAACTCTCAGATAACAGGTCAGGAAAAAATAAACTAACCTAAACCAAAGCGAATCTCTGGTCGAGTCCTCTCAAGTGACTCAGACAAAGCTAGTACTTTTAACAAGTTCTGAGAAGTAAAGAGAAATCTAGTTTGGCAAACTTTTTGAGGAGAACTTTACCATCCACGAACTCCAGAGTGCTAGGGGTAAGCTACAGCTAAAAAAAGCACAAGGGTTGGACAAAATATAAAATGAAATGATCCTTCATCTGGGCCCTGTAGGAAAGTCCACATTGCTCAGCTTCATTAACAAAACCTGGCAAAGTGGAGTACTACCAAAATATTGGAAGTAGCCATAGTTAGACCTTTCCTGAAAAATGGAAAGCCAGAACATGATCTAAAATGCTTTAAACCAGTCTCACTGACTTCTAACATTGGTAAGCTAGCAGAACGAATGCTTAACAATAGGCTGTACTGGTGGTTGGAATCCTCGGGGTCCCTCAATAACTTTCAGGTAGGCTTCCGCAAAGGATCAAGAACTAAAGACCAGCTATTTCTCCTCACTTAAAGTGTAAAAGACAGTTTTTTACACAAGAGAAACTCTGTAGCTGTCTTTGTAGATTTCCAACAGGCATATGACAGGGTCTGGTGAAAAGGCCTACTGTAAAAGATGCAAAATATGGGCATACATGGAAAAATTTATCAATGGGTTAAAAACTACCTGAGTAATAGGACCATACAAACTCAGGTCAATAATAGACTGTCAAACAAATGCACCCTGGATAAAGGTTCTGCTCGTAGCTGCACCTTGTTCCTAATCTTTATAAATGACCTCCCCGACCTGTTGAACACCAACAAAACTACATTTGCTGATGACCTTGTCATATAGACTAGTGGAACAGACTTGCTGCTGGCTGCTGAGAGACTTAATATAGCCCTCCTCACCATATCAGCCTGTTGCAATTTCTGGAAGTTGAAGAGCAATGTTAGTAAAACTACATATACAGTCTTCACTCTTAGCAACAAACTAGCAAAGATTGAACTGAAAATAACTCTTGATGGTGCTCAAATCATGAAAGAAAAAAGTCCAACATACCTTGGTGTGAAACTAGACAGAAAATTGAACTTTAAAGAGTTCGTGGATGGACTAGCAGAAAAAGCATTAAAAAAACTAAACTTACTCAAGCGGCGTGCAAGTACATCCTGGGGCGCTGACAAAGCAACACTCGGACAACTGTACACAGGGTATATTAGATCTATAATAGATTACAACCTCCCCCTACAGGTCACAGCATCAAAGAGCTCTCGTACACAATTAGACAGAATCCAGAACTAAGCCGTTCATTTCATTTTATGGGGCAATGAGATCAACACCCACAGCTGCATGTGAAACTGATGCAAACATAGAGTCATTATATATAAGACATGAAAAGTCAACCACAGAGATAGTAGAAGGATATAAACACATGCCCCCAGACCATCCTAACAGAATAATGGTTGATAAATAGAAGCATAATAATAAACTGAAATTGAAAACTCAAGTGCACATAGCAGAACAGTTAAACACAAGACACAAACTCCCTGAAGATGGAGAAGAACTTACAAAAGTACTGGACATCCCACCAAACACAAACTACACACTTCCTCAAACTAATACCAGACTCAAGAACAAATTATCAGATCCCAACACCCTAAAGCTGTGTGCACTGGAGACCATAGAATCCTACCCTAAGTACTGGATCCATGCATACACTGATGGGTCAGCATTCAAGGAAAACAGACAATGCAGGATATGGGGTACTCATAAATGTTTCCAGATAAGACAACAAGCCACATTTCTGCTCCTTGTGGATCTTGCTGTTTCAGTTATGATGCAGAGATCCAGGCAATATTAGCAGCCCTGGCAGCCACCACCACCACCAAATACAAAAACAGTGCCTCTCACCCAAAAAAACTTATTTTCTCAGATTCCCAGTCTGCTCTCCAGGCCCTTGAAAACTGGATACCATCAGCTGATCACATTACAACTGACATACTCAGTGCAATAAACCAGCTCACCTCCTATGACATCAAGACCACCCTAGTTTATACCAGGGCACATAGATATCAGAGGAAATGAACGTGCTGACAGACTGGCAAAGAGTGGAGCCACCATGTTATAGCCCCACATCTCCACCAACATGAGAACAGCTAAACACGTTATACACAACTGCAAGCAGCAGTGGATGGACAGTTGGGCCCATAATCCAACTGGAAGATCCCTATATACACACCTGCCAAAGCCTAACTCCGGAGACCACATCAACAGCTTATGTTGTAGAGACCAATGCACAATTTTCAGGTTGAGAACAGGACACATTACCCTTAATAAGCACTTACACAGAGTGACCGCTGACCACACACCATACTGCATGCATTGCAACATACAAGAAGAAGAAGCTGTTAAACATCATCTACTGGACTGCAGTGCATTGAAGAACCTTCAAAAGAACTGGATACCACCAAACTCCTCAATCACTGACATTCTGTATAGAGATGTAGAACAACTGAAGAGGACCTGTACGTTTCTTTATCTGGCACAAGGGAAAAAGAGTAAAAACTCGTAAACCTGGGGATTGGAAAAGTCAAAGTCAAGTCTTTCACTTTTCTGATTACTTTTTCTAGTACTAGGTTGAATAGAAATGGAGATAATGTATCATCTTGTTTTAAACCAGTTCTTATACAAACTTGTATAGAAGGGTTCTGACTTTCTTCCTTTATGTATTACTATATTTTGTACATCCTCCATGCATATTCTGATCAAATTAATTAATTTATTAGGTATCTCAAATTCTTTCATAATTTTCCATAAACTGCTCCTATCTGTGCTGTCATAGGCTTTCTTGAAGTCAGTGAAGATATTATATCCTTTTTTTCTCATATTCCCAGTACTTTTCTGCTCTTTGACATAGATAAAATATTTAGTCTACAGTCGATCTATTCTTCCTAAAACCTGCTTGATAGTCTCCCAGTATCATCTCGCTGTTTGGTTTTAATCTACTGAAAATTATAATAGATAGTATTTTGTAATGGGGGTGAAGATGCCCGTTGAGGCAATCAGTGACCCATAGCTGATATGCCAGCATCAGGGTTAGCAACCCATAGCTGACCAAGACCCTGTCCCATCTCTCTGTGGTACCCCCAGTAACAGGCCTAGCCTGGCTACGGGGCAGGGATCTCCATAGTTCCCATGGTGGTGGAGTCTGCTAAAGAAGCATTGCATACCCCCAGCTTTCTAGCTGCACTCCAGGACTGAAAAAGTAGCCACCATAAAACGCTCCCACGCCAATACGATGCTGTGCTTCAACACCTCTACAGCATCGGCTGCAAAGAACAACAGCTCACAGTAACAGGGAGTTTGTACAAGTACAAGTATAAGCAAGTATTTTATAGCTTGTTTGCAGTAAGGATATTCTTCTGTAGTTTTCACACTTGCTCTTATTGCCTTTTTTTTTCACCAGGGAGTTTTTTTGTCTTTCCTTATTTGTTGTTTTAGTGCACATATCTGTTCATGTAGATGTAGACTTCGTGGCTTAATACATTTTGCAGCAATTCCATCTGAACCAGTTGCTTTGTTGTTTTGTAGAAGCATGATACTGTAGATTATTTCTTCTAAGTCTGATTCCTCTGTTTTAGGTTCACAAGTCTGTATTTCCTCATATGGTAGTGTGTTTATAGGCTCTTCACAGTGTAGTAGTTTTTCAAAATATTCTTTCCATCTGAAAGGGAGAAAGTGAAGGGAGGGAGAGACTTATGAGAGTGGTAATTAAGTAATTAAATTCTTCCAATGGTACAAACATACTGTGAACCCCCCCCCCCCCCAACCCTAATTTTTTAAAGAATATCTGACCACAATCATCCTGGTTCCTTGTTAACCAACAGTTCAACCTATAGACATTATGTCTGCTCTGCTTTCTCATCATCTCTCACACCAAATACAAAACAAATATCTCAGTGTGTAAAACAACTAACAAATTAAGTTTGTTACAACAACATCAAGACACTCATCATGAACACACACAATACTAATAACGGTTCAAAGCACGTTACACACATAAGGACCACAGAACATATATGTATATGTATAAATGTATAACTCAGAAAGCAACAGTATAGCAATGCATCATTGAACAAAAATATGCAAGTCAGTAATCCTCACACATATCAGCCTTTGTTGTCATAAGAAGCTTTAGCAATCAATACAATCAATATATATATATACATACATATATTCAGCAGTGCATTGAATATTAACATCACACGCAAGTAAAGCACTGTCAAAAGAGTGAGAGCCCTCCTAACAGCATTTATCATGAACACTAGAACAGCTGCAGTAAGCATCATATCAAAACTCAACATTACATGTATACTCAAAACTCATGGCAAGAAATATGCATAATTGAACCATTGTTCAATGTCTCTTACATAAATAAATCATGCCATATTGTCAGCATAGACCAAAAGCATTATTGTAAGTCAGCCCATATAATCTCATTCATTCATTCCTTTGCATGTCCCTTGCGGAACTTTGCCTCCCAAACAGCACTCCTGTAGGCCTCTCGGTTGTGAGCAAGATGGCCTGCTGCTGCTGCATCCATTTCCAGATCATCAACGATGTCTTGCAGCCATCTTCGTTTCGGTCTTCCTCTTTTTCTTTTTCCCATTATGTATCCTTCCAATACGGTCTTCTCTAAATTATCATGACGTTTAATGTGGCCAAAATATTTAAGTTTTCTCTCTTTAATCCTCTTTACTAGCCAGCCTTCTTCAATATTAAGCTCTTGTAGTATAGATATATTTGTTCTTTTTTGTGTCCACGATATTTGGAGAACTCTTCTATAGCATTTACATTCAAAGGCATTTATGTGCTTCTCAGCTGTTTTGTTAAGTGTCCAGGTCTCACAGGCATATGTTGCGATGGGAAAGATGCATGCCCTTAAAAATCTTATTTTTGTGGTTCTGTCTGCTCCTCTCCACAGATTCTTTATTTGTTTTACTTTCTGAAGAGCAATAGATGTCCTCCTTTTAATTTCCCTCATTGTATCTCCATTATTAGTTAGTAGTGATCCAAGATATTCAAAACTCTCCACTTCTTCCAGTTTTTCCTCACTGATACATATTTCAGTTGCCTTGTTTGTTTTGCCATATAATCTATATAATATATATTAACACTATCCCATCTCATACTACAACCTTGCCATACATACCTAAGGGTGCACCCATCACATGCACTATCATCCTTACAAAATCATCTCTACTAACCAACTCATACACAACCAAGTTAATTGAGTCTGGGATGCTTGATGCATAGCCAACAACTATATATCACATATACTTGCAACATAATCAATGCAGGGCACAGTAACACTTTTCATTATTTATCATGTTCCATTACTATCCTTCAAGGTCTGTAGAGGTTGTTTATACCCTTGCTTTACTGTTCACAATTCTTGATAGAATTCCCTGCTTTTCTTATTTTGATGGCACGTATGCATCTCGCTTACCATGCCTTTCATATATTGTCATTTTTGTTGGCGAATAACTTTTTGGGTTTCTTTACAGTGTGTGGTACTTCTCATTTGTTTTGTTGTTCATGTCATTCAACCATATCTGTCTCTCTCTGTTATTTTCTTTATGACTGCCTCTCTTCAGACTTCATCGAACCAGTTCTTTCTTTAATTTATGGTCTTGACTCCTAGGCATTCCACCACTGTGTTTTTTATAATGGTTTTTATATCTTCCCATCTGCCATTAATTTTTTGCTTTTATTTTCTTCATTCTCTCTTGTGTTTATCTTATGGTTTAGCTCTTTTCTGAATTTTTCTCGAGTTTCTGAGCTTCTGTTTAATTTACTATAAAAGTACATTTTTATTCAGTCTGAATTCTAGTTTAGCTCCCACAAGATAGTGATCAGTGCTGCATTCAGTCCCTAACTTCTGATCTGAAGTATGTTTGTTGTGTGCTTGGTATCAGTTAAAACATGGTCTTCCTGGCTGCATGTTCGTTTATGGATGTTCTTATTTTTAATCATGTGCTGCTTATTCTCATTCCATAAGCTGCCATATTTATTAGTCTCTATCCATTATCATTAGATGCTTCATGCAGACTTTCTTTTCCTGTGATGTGTCTGTGTGACTCCTCCTTCCCTGTCTTTGCATTGAAATCTCCCAGTATTATCAGTATATCATGTTTCTGGGTCTTCTCTATTACTCTCTCTATCGTGTTGTAAAATTCTTCTTTGACTTCATCCTCTGTATCTTCTGATGGTGCATGCACATTAATTATTGTTATATTTTTTACATACATATACTTAAACTATCTATCGATATATCACACACACACATATACATATTTGTAATACACATACATAATGAATACATACACACACATACAAACACACATATACAAATACATACTTACACATATTCATACATTATACAAATATAAACACAAATACATGTTAAGGAGGCATATAAGCCCATCTCAAACAGATACTGACGAGGTCCAAAGTTATAAGAACGGATATTACTTTTATAAGTTTTACATTAGTTGGTAGGGCATGAATTAGAGACAAGTCCTTGACAATACATTTCCTTTTGTACATACTAGATATCACATCCATCTAATGCAAGAGCTAGGATCATGTGTAATGCCCATGAAGAGAGCTGGTGTACAGTAAGTATCAATTACCCAAATGTTTATATGGTGCTTTTCTACTGTTTTAAGAAAAACAGAATGCTAAAGATGTAAACTAAATCAAATAATCTATGATTTTCTTTTTCACAGTCAAATAAAGCAGTGGCTTTTTTTCCAATTTCCTTTACTCATTTAAAAACATGTATTAAGTTACTCACTGACAGCAATTATTGAGGAAAGATGCTGGCAGTGGTTGGGACATGTGCTCTGGATCACTGACAACTCACTACCAAAAAATAGCACTAAGATAGACACCACAGAGGAATAGAGGTACAGCAGACCAAAGGAGACATGGAGAAGAACAACAGAGAAGATGTTGAGCAATAGAGGGCTCACTTGGGCAAGAGTGGGAAAAAAAGGCAAAGGACAGGCATTTGTGGAAAACACTTGTGGAAGCCCTGTGTGTCTTGGGCACTTAAGGTTCAGAGAGAGAGATTAAGTTATTATTATGGACTGTTCTTGCAGCTTAACTGTGGAATACTGATTTGTAAAAGCAAATTTTTGTGTTGTTTGTGTTGGATGATAGCTAGAGTATATGCATCATTCATTTTTATTTTAAAATCAATTTAGATGAACACTCCTTTTTAATAATTCTTTCTCAAAACTGGCCAGTGGAAGCAGTTAGTAGTCTATATTTGGTACCTGCACATGCTGACAAAGTGTGAAAATTGTGAGGTTGATAACTGAAAAGCACATAGAAACAGGATTCTTGCTTTATACATAGATTTTACATTAACTTTTATTAGTCTAACATGAGCATCTGGCTTAAATGTCTGAAAAAAAAATTGAAAGAGGCATCAGACAAAAGTTTACATTATCTCCATATTATTAAAATTTGTTAAAACAGTAATATCTTAACAAAAAACAAATCAGTGAGATACCGTTATTGAAAGAATAGTCAATAACCTCAGATAAACCAATGACACAGTGCTGATGACAGAAAATCTGATACTTGCTGAACTTAATGACATGAATACAAGCATAAAGATGCACTGAAGCCCTTCATGGTAAGTCTGAAGTCAAATCTCAAGTCTTTGCAAGCAGCTTCAAGTCCAGTCTCAAGTCTGTGCATAATGACCATTGATTCCATTTACTATATCAGCAGTTTGTCCTATCCAGAACAGATTAAGGCCTGGGCTTATTAATGCTGTCTAAAACACAAACTCGAATGAGTACAAAATGAAGTGATGAGATTCATTTTGGTCTGCACCATGGTGGCAATGAGATACATATTAAATCTTCCAACTCACCACAAATCAAAATCACCAACAGTAAAACTCACCCACTCAACAGTAACCTTCACATGATCAGAAGATCAAGCATAAAAAGAAGCAAATCCTAGATGGCTGAAGCAGAAGACTCAATAAACACTGTTGCTGATCCACATCTCAACCAAACCTGAATGGATTACAGGCCTACCAAAATCTCACTAAAGTACACATAAACCTTACAAGAAAATGTTGAAAATAGGCAGAAGGGAAAATGCAAGGGGAAATAAATGAATTCATTAACAAACATACAACTCCTGAGGACATAATCATTTATACAGACTGATCAATGAGCAGGAAGTGGTTGGGGTAGGTATAATTATGTCAAATGTAGCAGCAAAGAGCCTTATAGAATGAGAACCAGTGAACAGTTGTATAATAGGAGCACAATACAAACTAAGACATATAAAAGAGGCTAATGGATGCTATTACATCTAAAAAAAAGACCAGTCCTTAGAAAAAATGGAACCCTATTAACATCAAGTAAAGGCCAAAAGCAAAGATGGGCTGAACACTTCCAAGAAATACTTAATTGACCACACCCAAAAGAATTGATAAACCTTGAAACAGGCTCACCAATCTCACAACTAAATGTCAACCTAGATGAAATTAAATTGCATGAAATTAAAACAGCAGTGAATCTAATGGCTAACAACAAAGCTGCAGGTGAAGATTAAATAACACCCGAAATGTTAAAAGCTATCAATAGTGACAACATGAGACAACTACAGAGAATGGTTAAATAAAATTTGGAAAGAAGAAAAGGTCCCTTCTAAAAGGAAAAAAGGAATTATTGTTAAAATACCCCCCCCCCAAAAAAAAGGCAACCTTAGCAACTGCAATAACTGAAGAGGAGTAACCTTAATATCGGTTGTGTAAAAACTGTTTTGCAAAGTTACTCTGAATAGACTTAAAGATATAGTGGATGCTGCAATGAGTGAAGAACAAGCAGGATTTCAAAAAGGAAGAAACTGTCTCGATCAGATCTTTACTTTAAGAATAATACTTGAAGAACACATTGACTTTAAAAAGGCATTTGATAGCATACACAGAGATTCACTGTGGAGCATTTTAAGACTATACGGAATATCATCCAAAATTGTCAACATCATTAAAGATCTCTATAATGGCTTTAGGGTACAAACAGGAGTGAAACAGGGATGTGTACTATCACCAACATTATTTATCTTGGCAGTAGACTGGTTAATGAAGGAGGCAACATCAGACAAACGCAGAGGATTACAATGGACCCTTGACACAGTGCTGGAGGACCTTGACTTTGCGGACGACATTTGTCTGTTATCAAGCAGTCACAAAGATATGCAAGATAAAATAAACAAGTTAACCCAGAATGCAAACAACATAGGACTAAAGATCAACGTAGGAAAGACAAAGTTAATGAAGCAAAATGTGAACAACAGAAATGTACTCAGAGTAGATAACAAGTTAGTGGAGGAGGTCAACGAATTTGTATACCTTGGCAGCAGAGTAGTAGAAAATGGAGACAGCACAGAGGACATCAACAGCAGACTTACTAGAGCAAACCAGGCTTTTGCAATGCTACAGAATATATGGAAATCAAATAAACTAAGCATAAATATGAAAATCAGGATATTTAAGAGTAATGTTCTAAGTGTTTCACGTCACCCTGATCGGGGGGCTATACGGGTACTCCACCTTGCCCAAGGTGTCCCGTAGACTGACGGAGGTAAGGAGGCGTCTTACTTCTCCTTTGATAGGGGATACCCCTACCCCGCTAACCCTTGGGCAAGGTGGAGTACCCGTATAGCCCCCCGATCAGGGTGACGTGAAGCCATGGGAGCAGGTGGTGGATGGAATGGGAGAGCAGCTGACAGATAATGTTGGTTATGGTCACCATTCTATGATGGTAGGCAGATGATCTCAATGTAGGGACAATGGCTACAATCACTGACTAGTACAGTCACTGCCCGGAAGGAAAGCAATGGTAAACTACCTTCTGGAAACATACCAAGAAACCCAAGCAGCAATCATGGAAAGTCAAATAGGAAAAAGATCTGGTGGTGAGTCCCCCAGGCCAGATAGATCTAATTTTAACACTAGGGAAGAGTGTGAGGCAGAGGTCGGTACTAGTAATTGTGATGACGGACAAAATCCTGATGGTGTTACCAAGGAAAACCCCTGCATCAAACTAAAAAGAAAAATAAGAGTAGGAACATGGAATGTAAGAAGTATGTATGAGGGAAAATATCAAGTAATAAGTGACGAGATGAAAAGAACGGGGATACACATTTTGGGAATCTGTGAACATAGATGGAAAGGATCAGGACACTTTAAGAGCGAGAATGATAATATATTTATATATTCTGGTGGAGAAGTAGGAGGAAAGAATGGAGTGGCTTTTTATTTGGACAAATCAACATCAAAAGCATTACTAGGCTACAATCCAGTAAGTGATAGAATCCTAACAATCAGACTTAAGGGCATTCCTAGAAATATAACAATCATCCAGATATATGCACCTACATCAGCAGCAGAAGAAGAGGAAGTAAAACATTTTTATAACACACTGCAAACGACAATAGACCAGGTACGGAAAAATGATATTGTATTTATAATGGGTGATTTTAATGCAAAAATTGGTACAGAAAGAGCAGAAGATGAAGGACATGTTGTAGGGAAATTTAGCATAGGACACAGAAATGAGGCAGGTGACAATCTAATGGCGTTTTGCATGGAAAATGAGCTAATGATCGCTAACACACTTTTTAAACAACATCCAAGAAGACTTTACACATGGACATCACCTGATGGGAAAACCAGGAATCAAATAGATTACATTTTAGTGCAGAGAAGGTGGAGGTCAAGCATAACATCAGCAAAAACTTTACCAGGTGCTTATTGTGACACGGACCATGAGTTATTAATAGCAGACATGAAGATAAAGATAAAAAAGATAGTTATGGGATCAAGACCACTCCGCTTTGACCTTACAAATATACCAGAACAATACGGTATAGAAGTGAAGAACCGTTTCGAAATCCTGATGGCTGTACAGGAAGAGATGACACCAGATGAATTGGCTACGCAGGCCAAAGATATCTTAGTAACAACAGCTAAAGACATGGTTCCAGTAAAGAAAACACAAAAGAATAAATGGATCACAGCAGGTACACTAGAACTGATAAAACAATGTAGAGAAATGAAGACGCAATGGAGAGTGACAAACAACAACAAAGATAAATATAAAACTTTAACAAAAGAAGTACGAAGAAACATAAGAAAAGACAAAAAACAATACATACAAGATTGTTGTGAAAGAATAGAAGAACATCAGAGGTGTGGAAGAGATAGTGAAATGTTTAAAGAAATGAAGACATTGACGAGAAATGTCACACCTAAGCTAAATGTAATTTGTGATGAGATGGGGAATACCCTGACAGAGACAGAGGAAATTCTAGAAAGATGGAAGGAATATTGCAAAAGAATGTATGAAACAACCGACTGTGGAAGCAGAAATCAACAGTGTGAATTATTATTGGAGGAGAAAGAACCCGAGCCGACAATGGAAGAAGTTTTATGGGCAATAAAGAATCTGAAAAATGGTAAATCACCAGGATGTGATGAGATAACCGCTGAATTTATTAAAGCAGGAGGAAAGGAGTGTGCAACAATCTATCATGCACTATGTAAAAAGATATGGCATTCAGGTATTTGGCCAAAAGAATGGAAAAGAACTGTATTCATACCACTGCCAAAAAAGGGTAACCTGAAATTATGCACCAACTACAGAACTGTTGCCCTGATTAGTCATGCCAGTAAAATTCTGTTAAAAATCATAATGGGTAGACTTTGAAAGAAAATAGAAGTCAATATGGTCCAAGCTGGCTTCAGGCAAGGAAGAGGATCAAGAGATCATATATTCAATCTAAGATTAATAATAGAGAAATGCAGGGAGTTTAATGTGAATCTATATTTATCCTTTATAGACTACTCAAAGGCATTTGATTGTGTACAACACCAGAAACTTTGGGAAATAATGGAAAAAATGGGATTTCCAACACATTTGATACATTTAACATCACTGCTGTATCTAGACCAACAAGCAGCAGTAAGAATAAATGGTGAAACAACAACTTGGTTTGACATAAAACAAGGGGTCCATCAGGGGTGCATATTGTCAGCCTACTTATTTAACTTGTATACTGAAAATATAATGAGGAATGTTAGAGAAGATGTAGACAAAGAATATTACGATGCCATAACAGTTGGAGGTTATGAAATACCAGAGATTAGATATGCTGATGACACAGTATTGCTGTCCACAACACAAGAAGGAATGGAAAAACTAATTATGTCAGTCCGCAAGAACAGCGAAGAGCAGAACCTCTATCTTAATGCAAAGAAAACTAAAGTGATGACAACTGACAAAACAAACAAGGCAACTGAAATATGTATCAATGAGGAAAAACTGGAAGAAGTGGAGAGTTTTGAATATCTTGGATCACTACTAACTAATAATGGAGATACAATGAGGGAAATTAAAAGGAGGACATCTATCGCTCTTCAGAAAGTAAAACAAATAAAGAATCTGTGGAGAGGAGCAGACAGAACCACAAAAATAAGATTTTTAAGGGCATGCATCTTTCCCATCGCAACATATGCCTGTGAGACCTGGACACTTAACAAAACAGCTGAGAAACACATAAATGCCTTTGAATGTAAATGCTACAGAAGAGTTCTCCACATATCGTGGGCACAAAAAAGAACAAATATATCTATACTACAAGAGGTTAATATTGAAGAAGGCTGGCTAGTAAAGAGGATTAAAGAGAGAAAACTTAAATATTTTGGCCACATTAAACGTCATGATAATTTAGAGAAGACCGTATTGGAAGGATACATAATGGGAAAAAGAAAAAGAGGAAGACCGAAACGAAGATGGCTGCAAGACATCGTTGATGATCTGCAAATGGATGCAGCAGCAGCAGGCCATCTTGCTCACAACCGAGAGGCCTACAGGAGTGCTGTTTGGGAGGCAAAGTTCCGCAAGGGACATGCAAAGGAATGAATGAATGAATGAATGTTCTAAGTGTACTACTCTATGGAAGTGAATGCTGGAAAATCACCAAAACCATAGAAAACAAGTTGAATTCTTTCCAGACTAAATGTTTACGTAGAATTAAAAAAATATTTTGGCCAAACACCATAAGAAATAACATCTTATTGGCAGAAATGCAGATGAAACCACTGACAACAATTATTGAAGAAAGACGCTGGCGATGGTTGGGACATGTGCTCCGAATGACTGACAACTCACTACCAAAAATAGCACTAAGATGGACACCACAGGGGAGCAGAAGTAAGGGTAGACCAAAAGAGACATGGAGAAGAACAACAGAAAGGATGTTGAGCAATAGAGGGCTCACCTGGGCAAGAGCAGAAAAAAAGGCGAAAGACAGGCATTTGTGGAAAACCCTTGCGGAAGCCCCATGTGCCCTGGGCACTTAAGGTTCAGAGAGATAATGGATATGTTTGTGCACTCAACACAGAAGAAGGAATGAGCAAATGGTTCCAGATTGAAACAAGGATGTATACTATCTCCCTTGGTTTTGGGAATTGTCATAGACCTCATAATGAAAAAATGCTGCACAAGTACTGATTGGGTACATGGGACCCAACTAAAGGATCTTGATTTTGCTGATGAACTCTTATCAGTAACAATGTGAATTCAATGCAAGAAAGAAAGATACCTTCACTGGCTAGCAAAATAGGACTTGAAATTAACAAGAAAAAAAATAATGAAACTTTCCTTTAATCAAAAAGGAAAAAAATACATAGAAGCTGTTGAGGAAGTCAAACAATTTGCATACCATGGCAGGCACATAGACCAGGATAGTGACACCAGAAAGGAAGTTAGAATTGCGAAAGCAACATCGACCTTGAAGAATCTTGAGAACATGTGGCACGCAAAAGCTATAAGGACAAAAACCAAGCTAAGATTATTCAATTCAAATGTAATATCCACCCTCATTTATGTATGAGAAAGCTGGAAAACAACTAAAGAAATAAGCAAGAAACTAGACTCTTTTGAAAACAAATATCTAAGGAAAATACTCAGCATAAAGTGGAATGAATTCAAGAACAACGCAGAGATAAGGCAGATGACTGAATGACAATCAATCTCATGGGTGATCAGGAAATGAGATGGATATATGTCAGTCATATGATGAGAAGAAACAGTCAGAGTATCCTAAAACAACCTATCAAGCGGAAGACAAAACACCAAATAAAAAGAGGTCGACCACGTGAAACTCTAAAAAGGACATTGTTAAGAGAGGCCAGTTTAGTAGGCATAAAATCCCTTAACTCTTTCCGTGCCGGGTGTAAATTTTTTTACGTTTCCGGTACCCACGTTGCGTGCCAGTGGTCAGTTTTTTTACGTTTGGTTTGTTTCAATAAAAAGCCGGTTTGACGATGTAGATAGGGGTATGGACATGACCTATGGCCACCCTGCTGCTCTTGAATGTATTACAAGTAGATCTAAACATATTTAGACAACTGGGGAAGTAGTTAGGAGGTTAGTTCAGACATTCATTCAGCGAGAATGCAACATAGAATCACAATACGAGATCGACAAGTAGATCTACACATCTCAGATGGTAAGTAATGCAGATCTAGACCTCGCCGATGGTGAGCTGGCCACAGTCAGTGTCTAAAAACGTCACATTACTTTTTTTCCTAAAAAACTCTGCATTTATGAAATTTTCATTCATTTAGCTATACTTTGAAACATATTAAGCATACAGAAGTACATGGAAATACTGTTTTCCATTCCATTTTACACCTATACCCCCTTACAGACCAAGACCCGCGTTTTTAGGATAAAAGCAAATGGGCATGCCTCCTGTACTTTGACATGAAAGTGCATGTATGTGGGTATGCCTCCTATACTTTGACATGAAAGTGTACATATGTGGGTATGCCTCCTATACTTTGACATGAAAGTGTACATCTATGGGTATGCCTCCTGTACTTTGACATTAAAGTGCACATATGTGGGTATGCCTCCTATACATTAACATGAAAGTGCATGTATGTGGGTATGCCTCCTATACTTTGACATGAAAGTGCATGTATGTGGGTATGCCTCCTATACTTTGACATGAAAGTGCACATCTATGGGTATGCCTCCTGTACTTTGACATGAAAGTGCATGTATGTGGATATGCCTCCTATACTTTGACATGAAAATGCACAAGTCTGTGGCATTATTAAAGTTTGTCTCATTTATATTGTAATGTAGAAAGCAGATGTCAAGTAAAATAATTAAAAATGTCAAAGTCAAGTCCAGGTTGTTATTCTTCATTCAAGTCATGTCCAAGTTGAGTCTTTAAAGTGACTTGAGTTGCACCTGAGTCCAAGTTGACTAACTTGAGTCTGTGTCTCTGGCACAAATTACCGTAGCAGACATCTAGTAGTATATGGACTAGGAATGAATATTATAATAATAAAAGCATAGTAATTACTGGGACAAAACAAAACTTTCATTCAAGAAATTATTTGCAAACAATAAAATCTAGCACAAAATATTTCATATTTCATAGTATGTGATGGACAAATTTAAAATAAGAAGGGTAAGGCAACTAAATGCACTTAGATGTAATGAGAAAAATTATCCTTTGAAACATTAAGTTCTGTAACCAGAGAAAAAGGAATGCATAATCAACATTGTTCACACCTGTTATCTTCTTCTTCTTCTTCTTCGTTCGCTTCTACCACCAAGACTGCCCCGCGATCCTACTGAATCTACGCCTGTGGTCCACGTTAAGTCCTGTGGTCCCCCGTGTGGCCCTCGCAAGGACCACACGGGATCCCGAGAGGACCACATGGGGTTCAGAGTATCACAGGGCTTTAGCCTGTATTCTTGGTGGGTCCCAGAAGCAGGATTGCGTGACACCGTGGTTTTCGTTGCACCAGTTTAGTCTAGAGTTGGACTGTCTCACCGGAAGACCTTGATGTGTTTTGGATATCAGTATATCCCCGCTGGGTGAGAGGTGTTAGCCCACCTAGGCCAGAGTTGGACTTTCTCTCCGGAAAACCTTGACGTGTTTTAAGATACCCATGTATCATCGCCGGGCGAGAGGTGGTCGCCCATCCAGTCCAGTGTTGGACTTTCTCACCGGAAAACCTCAGCGTGATTAGGATATGCATACATTCCAGCTGGGTGAGAGGTGGTTGCCTATCTAGACTGCCCTGGTCCAGTGTCTCTGACTTTAGCATTTTGTGGTCGTGGCCACTACCCTTCCAAGTTGTGACCAGGAGGATGAATCTAATGACTTCCACCCCTGGGTTGAGCTGGTTTAGGCATATTATCCCAGTATGGGCATGTTTGGGACGTGACCGACCTCTAGAGCGGAGGTGGCATGACATGCCTAACTAGCAAGTTTCACCCCTGGTGCATGCCGGTTTAGGCATATTTCACCAGTGTAGGTGTATTTCGGACATGGCCGGCCTCTAGAGCAGAGGTGCCATGGTATGTGTAGCTCTCGCAGCGACACTACTGGACATACTGATTAAGCTTCACTTTATCTTTTTCCTTCACCTTTTCACATCGACGCCACACAGCAACCCTGATTGCTTTTCCGCATTTTCTTCCTTGGCCGGGAGGAGATTCACTCCACGCGCAGCATCCAAAAAGTCTCGCCAGCAGTGTACACTTGTTATCATTTCACAGAAGAAAGGGCATTCTTATTTAATGTGTGTAGTGCTTGAAAGGAAAAAGTAATGCTACAGAAACTGGAAGGGCTCTGAAGAAGAAAAATAGTGAAAAATATTACCCTTTTGATATTTCAAGAAGCACAAAAGATCATAGTGGAAGGAAAAGGCCAGGGATAAAGAATAATAGAAGACATTGTTACATTTAAGAGGACAAAAATAGATCTCAAATGTAACACAAACAGGTGTGATTATTTTTTTTTCTTGTTAGACTATATTCCATTGCATTTGCATGTCATGGGGGTATGAAGTGCTAATGCCTTCACAATTCTAAGCCACTACAGCATTTAAGGTAGGGATGCAAGCACCTGTCCTGACTGGCTTTGTTTTTCTAGAAAAACCCAAAGTACTAGGAATCCATTTTTTGGAGCCTAAGTTCACTCTGATGCTGGCCAGTCCAAAAAGTCTGCTTAAGTATGAAATTGAACTAGTAAATTTCTTCAGCACATGAGTGGACTAGCCATTACACCACTGCAACACTGTTAGACACAACCACAAACTGACATTTAAAAAACAGGCCAGAATTATATATGAACAGTTCTATTTTTTATATCTTAGAAATATTTTACATTTTCATTATATGAAATCTTATATCTTTCCAGTTCTGTTAAATGTCACATAGGGTTCACATGGTAGTTCACTAAGTTTTTATATGAAATAGACTAAGATTAATATTAAAAAAGCAAGAAGGAAACAAAGTGATTTTTTTTTTTAAAGAAATAAGTACACATGTTAGTTCATTCTTCTATGTAAATTTCAGCTGCCAAGACAGAATTTAATTCTTGTCTGCAAACTTTGTGTTGATGGTAAGTTTTCCATTGAATAAATGTACATTTTCATATTGCTCCAGAAAATGATTGTGTGTTCAACTGATTTTACTAAATTTGTCAGGGTTTCTGATCAAGATGGTGATGGGTGTACCATACGCTGTGAACTACTGGGACAATTCTTGATATTTTGGATTTAATTCACACACGGATTATAACCTAGTGATATTACGTAGACACAAATGACAGGAAAAAAATATTATAAAAATATAATCTTGTGGTGAAATTCTGGATGACAGACAGCAAACTAACACTTATTAAATGAAAAACATACAACATCCGATATTTCGGCGTGAGCTCACGCCGAAATATCGGATGTTGTATGTTTTTCATTTATACATTCTCATACTTTCTATTCATTTTTTTCTCACCTTGCTCACTTCCTCCTTCACTTTGTAAAACTGCACCATACACTTCTATCTACCTTATTTAGTAGAATATGGAGACTGTTTAAAAAGCATTTGACAAAGTATGGAAAAAAGGTCTTCTCCTGAAACTACTCAACAACAAGGTTGAAGGAACAATGTTTTGGTGGATACAAGATTTCTTGAGATATAGAACAGCCAGGGTCAAACCCACTCCGTTCCCGATATACATAAATGACATCACAGACAAACTGCCCAACAGCATATCATACACCTTACACATAGACAACTTCACTATGTGGAATGCTGCAGAAAAAACATCAAGAGCAACCCACAGAAAACAAGAAGCACTAAATACCACAGGAGACTGGCCACAAAATGGGAAGTGATGATAAACCCCACAAAGTCCACAGCCACCTGATTCTCATTGTCCAACAAGACAGAAACCTTTAAACTAGAAATACAAGGAAGGGAGCTTACACAAAGAAAAATTAATGACCCACAAACAAAAATTAATACACCTGACAACCTGCCCTGTGAACAAATTAATTCAGGAGTCCACAAAGAAACAGACTGTAAATGACCAGCTTCAACCATCTGACAAACACTACTGCAACAACACTATAACATCTGTCATGAAGAAATTGAACCACTCCAAATTGTGGAGGAGCACAGTCACTGTGAAAAGATAACAGTCCTCACAAAAAGGACTACCTAACAACACTTCAGATGAAGACACTGACCTAGGAGCTGATTGACAGCAGATACACCCAGCTGAATGGACAACATGTATTCACAGATGGGTCTGCAGAAAAACAGTAAAAATGGATGTGGGGATACACAATTAGGAGACAAACCAAAAAGGCCTTTGTGATGGGAAAAATTTCCTCAAACTACAGGACAAAATCAACAGCCCTCCTTGAAGCCCTCAAACTACTTAAAACAGAAGCAGCCACCACACAAAATAGCCTTCTTCACAGATTCCAGGGCACTTCTAGAATCACTAAAAACAACAAACTATCCACAGGCAAACATACAGGAAATCACAGCAGAACTGAAGCACCCTACACTGTCAAACAACTGTGGTCCTACAATGTGTACTATCCCACTGTGGAATAGCTGGCACTGTAATAACTGACACCCAATCCAAAGCTGGCACCAATCAAGATCAAACAAATCATCCAGTAAACTACCAAGAGGTGAAAACCATAATCCATAACCAGTGCAGATCTGAATGGAAGAAACATCTGAAATACAACAACGAAGTAGATGCTATACACCAACTACAAAGACAGCAAACCATCCTCTTTTGCCTAAGGACAGGCCACTGCAGAGTACTGACCCACCTACATCGACTCAAGATGTCTCATACAGATGAGTGGTTCATGTGGCAGTGGAGTCCAGACTCCAGAACATATCCTTCAAGAGTGCCCAAACCATGCAGACCTGAGGTGTGAGACACAGCTAGAGGACATAAGCTTGGGGCAAAAGCTTTGGGGCCATTATCAGGATCTGGAGAGGACTGTGAGCTTTGCCATGTCGACAAGGATTAGGATCTGGAGAAGAGCTTTGAGCTTTGCTATGTCAACAAGGATCAGGATCTGATGTGACCAACAACCTCGAATGCAGAAGAAGAAGAAATTTGTCAAAGAAAATATTTATTTCATTTCAAATATAACAAATTATTTAAGTATAATTGACATTTTTAAAAAATCATAACACTGTACATGGGTTTATTTTCACTGCAGTGGAAACTAAAATTTTAAGTGTTATTTTGGTTTTTTTTTCCTGTAGGTTCAGATTAATGTCTTGTGATTATGATAGTAGGAGTCCATGGAAGCTCATGATGTTTTGCAAAAAAATAAGTTAAATAAATCTTAGAAACAAATGGAGCATTGTTTATTTTCTGCAGAAAAAATAACAAATGGATACATCACAAGATCAGTTTCACATAAAATAAAATGTCAAACAAATGGCAAAGATTTTACTTTAATGTGATAGTGTTGGAGTTTTGTCAGAGTAGTAAAATATGAATGTATGTCAAGATAAACTTTTCAGTCTGTTTTATAGCATGCAAGAGTTAGTTCCATAATAATCCAGCACATATGACAGTGCCAGTATAAGATGGAAGACTTCTAAGGGATTGAAAATACAGAACTCTCTAACAAGAATTCTGGAATTCACAGGCGTGTGTGTGTGCTTGCGCGTGTGTAGAAAGAATGAATTTAAAGAATAATCATTGCCCAATGGCCAGAGGATTGTTAGTTCAGGACATCCAACAGCTATAGCAGATGATGATTGTCTACAGACTGCTGTATGTAGTACTCCAAAACAAATTACATTTTACACAACTGCCAAGCAATCAACAGTGTGGTTGCAAGAATATACAATTAGAAGCTGCATAAGCACAATAATGATGTGGACTAACCTCAGATTGCTGGTTGTTAATTTAACAGTGAGTTATATGACCTGGCTATTGGATAGATTCAGAGTGGGAAATTAGATAGTTACATTTGACTGTTTACATGCTACTAAACAATCTTATCTTATATCCTTCCCGTGCCGTTAAAAGTCACATAGGGCTCGCAAAGTAGTTCGCCAATTTTTCCTGTCTTCAGCGAGTCTTTCAACCTCATCAAAGGATTTTATGCCTGTTAATTTGGCCTCTCTTAACAATGTCCTCTTCAGAGTTTCACGTGGTCTGCCTCTTTTTCTTTGGCCTGTTGTGTTCCACTTGGGATTCTCTGATCATTTCTTCTCATCAAGTGACCAACATGAGACTGGTTGTTGTTCAGTCTACTAAACAATACACAACTGTAAATGTGTCCAGTCTGTATACAGATTTTGATGAAACCTAAAATATTGCTGGCAAAATCTGATGTCATGATTGATAATGCAAGAAACATGGTTGCTGCAGCTAGGCAGACAGACTCCATGCTGTGTATAGCACATAGTTTTCAACTGAACACATTGAAGGGTTTCAAGGCAAGTGATGCATTACCTCTTCTTGCAAGTTTTCAACTGAACACATTGAAGGGTTTCAAGGCAAGTGATGCATTACCTCTTCTTGCAAGTTTTCAACTGAACACATTGAAGGGTTTCAAGGCAGGTGATGCATTACCTCTTCTTGCAAGTTTTCAACTGAACACATTGAAGGGTTTCAAGGCAGGTGATGCATTACCTCTTCTTGCAAGTTTTCAACTGAACACATTGAAGGGTTTCAAGGCAAGTGATGCATTACCTCTTCTTGCAAGTTTTCAACTGAACACATTGAAGGGTTTCAAGGCAGGTGATGCATTACCTCTTCTTGCAAGTTTTCAACTGAACACATTGAAGGGTTTCAAGGCAGGTGATGCATTACCTCTTCTTGCAAGTTTTCAACTGAACACATTGAAGAGTTTCAAGGCAGGTGATGCATTACCTCTTCTTGCAAGTTTTCAACTGAACACATTGAAGGGTTTCAAGGCAGGTGATGCATTACCTCTTCTTGCAAGTTTTCAACTGAACACATTGAAGGGTTTCAAGGCAGGTGATGCATTACCTCTTCTTGCAAAATCTAATTGGAATTTCAAACACAGATTGAGCAGCACTTCTGACCTGAAAAATCAACAGTGTTAATTTCTGTAAAGAAGATAAAACAGTTTCACAATTAAACAAAATTGTCAGCATACTGAAACACCACCTATTTCATCATGCTTGTCAGGTCAGAAGTCAAAGATAGAATATGACAGTATATTCAAGGGAGCACAGTTGCTGGATTCTTATTGGGATAAAATTTTCAAATATGAGTCAGTCTTAAGTGAGTAATGCAATTTGTGGGCATGAAACACTATAGTTCTCTTCTTCTGTTAATTGTATTTATGACTGGAGATCTCTTGAGTCCACAATGATGACCCAGGTTACATTGTTGAATTCAAGATAACACAAATCTGGATGATTTTGATAGATACAAACCAATAACTTTGGATAATCTGACTAAAAAAATTGAAGACATGGATGATTTGCCAGTTTTGCAGATGGCTATGGTTTTAGATCCACATTTATGTTTTTTCCAAAGATAAACGAAAAGCAGTGGGAATTTTTAAATTTTAAACCTTTGCAAAAGGAAAGAAACCAAAAGAACACATTCATCGACCCAAAATATGTGACAAAGATCAGATTCATCTTTCCCATTGCAACATATACCTGTGAGACCTGAACACTTAACAAAACAGCTGAGAAACACATAAATGCCTTTGATGTAAATGCTACAGAAGAGTTCTTCAGATATCACAGACACAGAAAAGAACAAATATATCCATACTACAAGAATTTAATATTGAAGAAGGCTGGCTAGTAAAGAACTGAAATATTTTGGACACATTAAACATCACAATAATCAAGAGAAAACCGTCTAGGAAGAGTACATAATGGGAAAAAGAAAGAGAGGAAGACCAAGGTGAAGATGGCTGCAAGACATCGTTAATGATCTGCAAAATGGATGCATCAGCAGCAGGCCATCTTGCTCACAACCGAGAGGCCTACAAGAGCGCTGTTAGGGAGGCAGAGTTCCGCAAGGGACATGCAAATGAATGAATGAATTCTGAAGATATAGTGGATATTGCAATGAGAGACGAACAAGCAGGATTTTGAAAAAGGAGAATCTGTCTTGACAAGATCTTTACTCTAAGAATAATACTTGAAGAACATATTGAAAACCAAAAATCATTAATCCTGAACTTCATAGACTTTAAAAAGACATTTGACAGCATACACAGAGATTCATTGTGGAGAATTTTAAGAATGTATAGAATACCATCTAGGATTGTCAGCATCATTAGGGACCTCTACAATGGATATGTTTATGCAGTTAACACAGAAGAAGGAAAGAGCGAATGGTTCCAGACTGAAACAGGCATGAAACAAGGATGTATATTATCTCCCTTGGTTTTTGGAATTGCCATAGACTTCATAATGAAAAAAATTTTGCACAGGTAAAACGTGCATTGACTGGGTACCCAACTGGAAGATCTTGATTTTGCAGATGATTTCTTATCAGTAACAATGTGAAATCAATGCAAGAAAAAACAAATACCCTGTCTTCATTGGCTAGTAAAATAGGACTTGAAATTAACAAGGAAATAGGAAAAATATACATAGAAGGAACAGCTATTGATGTAGTAAACCAATTTGCATACCGTGGCAGCTACATAGATCTGGATGATGATACCAGAAAAGAAGTTAGAATTAGAACTGCAAAAGCAGCATTAACCTTCAAGAATCTTGAGAACAAATGGCATTCAAAAATTATAAGCACAAAAACCAAGTTAAGGTTATTAATTTCAAATGTAATATCCATCCTCATTTCTGCATGTGAAAGTTGGAAAACAACTAAAGATATAGACAAGAAATTAGACTCTTTTGAAAACAAATGCTTCAGGTTGTGAGCAAGATGGCCTGCTGCTGATGCATCCATTTGCAGATCATCAATGATGTCTTGCAGCCATCTTCGTCTTGGTCTTCCTCTCTTTCTTTTTCCCATTATGTACCCTTCCAAGATGGTTTTCTATAGATTATCATGACGTTTAATGTGTCCAAAATATTTAAGTTTTCTCTCTTTGATCTTCTTTACTAGCCAGCCTTCTTCAATATTAAGTTCTTGTAGTATGGATATATTTGTTCTTTTTTGTGTTCGTGATATTTGAAGAACTATTCTGAAGCATTTACATTCAAAAGCATTTATGTATTTCTCAGCTGTTTTGTTAAGTGTCCAGGTCTCACAGGCATATTTTGCAATGGGAAAAGATGCATGCCCTTAAAAATCTTATTTTTGTAGCTCTGTCTGTTCCTCTCCACAGATTCTTTAGTTGTTTTACTTTTTGAAGAGTGATAGATGCCCTCCTTTTAATTTCCCTCATTTATCTCCATTATTAATCAGTAGTGATCCAAGATATTCAAAACTCTCCACTTCTAATTTTTCCTCATTGATACATATTTCAGCTGCCTTGTTTGTTTTGTCAATTGTAATCAATTTAGTTTTCTTTGCATTAAGATAGAGGTTTTTCTCTTCGCTGTTCTTAAGGACTGACATAATTAGTTTTTCCATTCCTTTTTGTGTTGTGGACAGTAATACTGTGTCATCAGCATATCTAATCTCTGGTATTTCACAACCTCCAATTGTTATCTTATCTTATCTTATATCCTTCCCGTGCCGTTAGACGTCACATAGGGCTCGCAAAGTAGTTCGCCAATTGTTATGGCACCGCAGTAATTATTCTTTGTCTACATCTTCTCTAATATTTCTCTTTTCAGTATACAAGTTAAATAAGGCGACAATATGCACTCCTGACGGACCCCTTGTTTTATGTCAAACCAAGTTGTTTCATCATTTATTCTTACTGCTGCCTGTTGGTCTAGTTACAACAGTGATATTAATTGTATCAAATGTGTTGGAAATTCCACTTCTTCCATTATTTCCCAAAGTTTCTGGTGGTTTACACAATCAAATGCCTTTGAGTAGTCTATAAAAGATAAATATAGATTCACATTAAACTCTCTGCATTTCTCTATTATTAATCTTAGATTGAATATATGATCTCTTTATCCTTTTCCTTGCCTGAAACCAGCTTGGACCACATTGACTTCTATTTTCTTACAAAGTCTACCCATTATGATTTTTAATAGAATTTTACTGGCATGACTAATCAGGGCAACAGTTCTGTAGTTTGTTAATAATTTCAGGTTACCCTTTTTTGGCAGTGGTATGAATACAGTTCTTTTCCATTCTTTTGGCCAAATACCTGAATGCCATATCTTTTTACATAGTGCATGATAGATTGTTGCACACTCCTTTCCTCCTGCTTTAATAAACTCAGCTGTTATCTCATCATATCCTGGTGATTTACCATTTTTCAGATTCTTTATTGCCCATAAAACTTCTTCTATTGTCAGTTTGGGTTCTTTCTCCTCCAATAATAATTCACATTGTTGATTTCTGCTTTCACAGTCAGTTGATTCATACATTCCTTTGCAATATTCCTTCCATCTTTCTAGAATTTCCTGTCTCTGTCAAGGTATTCCCTATCTCTTCACAAATTACATTTACATTAGGTGTGATATTTCTCATCAATGTCTTCATTTCTTTAAACATTTCACTATCTCTTCCACACTTCTGATGTCCTATTCTTTCAGAACAATCTTGTGTACTGTTTTTTTGTCTTTTCTTATGTTTCTTCATACTTCTTTTGTTAAAGATTTATATTCCTCTTTGTTGTTATCACTTTCCATTTCATCTTCATTTCTTTACGTTGTTTTATCAGTTCTAGTGTGCCTGCTGTAATCCATCCATTCTTTTGCATTTTATTTACTGGAACCACATCTTTAGCTATTGTTATTAAGATATCTCTGGCCTGCGTAGCCAATTCATCTGATGTCATCTCCTCCTGTACAGCCATAAGGATTTCGAAACAGTTCTTCACTTCTATACTGTATTGTTCTGGTATTTTTGTAAGATCAGAGTGGAGTGGTCTTGATCCCATAACTGTCTTTTTTATCTTTAACACTGGTTAAGGGCACAGGGGAAACTTTGAATGCTTTTCTCTGCCCGTTTTGCAGTTTTTGGGACATCTGAAATTTTAATGTTCTTTTGAGGGTTTATTTGAATACCAGTTTATCATTTGGGAATCATGGATTCAAATCATACTAAGGTCTGGGATGAGTGAAAATTAGAAACCCAGCCTTCACAATCTGTCATGAATGTACCATTATCCAATCCCAATCCTTACCTTCCTTCACAGCAGAGATATGTACAGTGTATGTTCTGTAACTGTTACTAGGTTTTAAAAAAGTTAAAAGTTACTAGGCAGCTTAAATGTGTTTCTTGGAGCATGTTGTAAGAATTTTGTAAGAATGTTGTAAGAATGTTGTAAGAATGATGGGTATCATCATACGTATAAGTTGTATTTTAGAATATCATGCATGAAAGTGTAAATACTGACACGCATTATAGGAAAACCAATATTTATACTGATACTAATGTCTCCGTAGTTGTAAAAGTGTTGGTGCAGCATTATATTAATTTCCTTTCATTGTTACTGATATTATTTACTAATATAAAGCATTCATGACATATCAGAGTCAGCTTGTAGACAGATGGTCAGACAAGGATTGACTCTCAAACTTAAGAGTATCTGGCAAACTTGTAACACAGAAACAGACCAGGTGTTGGTTATGGAAACTCTGGCTGTTATGTCTCACTTTCCAAGACATGCAGTGAGTTTATGTGAAATACTTCTTATAGTAAACATAATGTTAGCCTCACTCTGATCTTTGTAAAGATTCAAGTACCTTTCCATATAAACAGTTCCTAGGAAATGGGCTCTCCTTAAACAGATATGGTTGATTCAAGTGTTGAACCAGTAGTGTTACAGAAATGTTTTTTTTTTTAGTGTTTATCTGTGACAGAATTAATATTATAATACATGAAAATACAGATAAATGCATGTTTTTAGTGTTGCATATTTATGTGTTGAATATTTATTTTAAGAAGATTAATTTTATAGAGTAGAGAAGGAGGAACAATCAGAAATTTAATTTTTAAAAAATATTTTTTTAAAAATGTCAGTTTACCATCCTTCTTGTGAATTCAGTAAATATAATGCCCCAAAAATCATCACAAAATAATAATATAAATTCCTGTGAATATGTCCACACATAATTCACTCATAATTAAGCACATGGTCAAATGAATGAAAAATAGTAGGGTGCAATCAAATCTTGGAATGGCTTTACAGTATATTTAGTGAATTGAAAAGTAAAGTCTGCCTCTTTCTTTTCTATTACCACTGATTGCCATGTGGATATATTTGGAAAATGTCCAGTTTCCATATTTCTCCTTTTTTTCTTCCTTTCTGGTTGATCTGACGTGTACAAGTGTTGTTCCTTATACTTCCCACTGGTGCTAGGTTACACCTACCATGTCATTATCACAGTCATAAAGCAACAAAACTGAATTTTCATAAACAGGTGTCTCTTCTGTATAACTTCTAATTCAATCAATTTTTTTTTCATTAAAAATTGATTCCACAGATTTTCCAATTCATCTGTAGTGAATCTATGATATCTGAAAAAAAAAATACTGGATATTTGCTACTGAAAAGAATTCAAATCCTTGAAATTAAAAATGAAGGCACAGTTAAGCTCTTCAGCATGCCTCTGTGAGGAAGGAATGTAAAGGAAGAGCAGTTTAAAATGACAAAATTCCCCAGTTAAGCAGTGAAACAAAACTGTGTAGATAGTTGTCAGGCACACAGTGGCCACTTAGATGACTTTTAGTAGACTACAAGTAGATGAAGGTGTATGGTGCAGTTTTTACAAATAAAGGAAGAATTAAAAAAAAGAACATTTTTTTTAATGCAGCAAAAAGATGATAAAAATAGCTAATATTTTAGTTAGGACTGAAAATGTCAAATAATTATTGAAAGAAGGAAACATAAATTATCAGTCAAAATATCTACTTTTCCTGGCAGGTCAGCAGAAAATTTTGTCCTGTGCATTTCTTATCCTATACAATCTTTTTACTTTTTGTAAAACTGTGCCATACACCATTATCACATTACTTTATATCATCAGTTCATCATTTATATAAATTCGCTTGAAAATTAATTCATGTAATATATTTAGTTTAAATTGTAGTAATTATACATTTCTTCATGTGTTTGGTAAAATTTGACTGTTTTTGTAAAGTGCTAATAATGGGATATTTCAGGAAAAAATATGCCAGGAAGGCTTCCTGTCAATTTTTGCAGAAACCGTCAGAGATGAACAGTATCAAGAACACATTTTAAACATCATTTCGAACTTGAGAAAAACACAATTATTGGTATGAATAACTTTATAGACTCCTCATAGACAAATGCCTGTTTTGTTTATTGTTAACATATTCACTTACAAGCCAACTCATGCTGACTTTCTTGTTACCTTCAGTCAGTCAGTCATTTGCATGTCCTTTGGGGAACTTTGCCTCCCTAACAGCTCTCCTATAAGCCTCTCGGTTGTAAGCAAGATGCCCTGCTGCTGATGCATCCATTTGCAGATTATCATCGAAGTCTTGCAGCCATCTTCACTTTGGTCTTCCTCTTTTTCTTTTTCCTTTTATGTACCCTTTCAAGACAGTCTTCTCTAAATTATCATGATGTTTAATGTGCCCAAAATATTTAAGTTTTCTTTGTTTAATCCTCTTTACTTGCCAACCTTCTTCAATATTAAGTTCTTGTTAGCTTATACTTCTTTATTTCATGTGTTGTATTTTGAATTGTCTTTTTTAAAAAAAATTCTTGTGCTTCATATCACTTCAGACATCTCATTATCTGTTTTGCATATTTCTTACTTTTTCCTTTTCACACATATATTTAATCTGCTTTCCACAGAATATGTTGGAAACTGGCCTTATGGGAAAGCTGGTCGAATGCTTTGGGAACAAAGTTTTTGAACATCAGTCATATCCAGTGGTTGTTTCAATTCTTGCCTCTTTTGGTGGAAATGGTAAATTAATATTTGAAATAAAAGATCACAAGTAGAAATTATAATAGATAAAGAGCTTTAACACAGATTAGAGTATGCATGCAACTTGATAAATAAAAATACTTAATTATGTTAAATAGAAATGTATTAATAAAATTATTACTTCATGACATAAATATGTTGATATGAATTGACATGAATTATCTTCACTGTAGACAAAATGCAGGGTCTCATTCTTAATGATGAAGGAAAAGCATACACACTCTTGCTGGACACTGCTTTTTTGACCAGTGATATGTCAGTGCTTCAGTCTTGTATTACAATTCTAAGCAGACTAAATACAAAAGGTAAGAATGTTATGAGAATTTCTTCTTTGAAACAAGCATACAAACACATGACAGAAATAATATTTAAAAAAACATTAAGGCAGAAAAATGATAAATGAATACCAGATATGGGGAAGATTTAGAATTGCAGGTGCATCATTTGTTCATGAAATGCTTGCAGTATGTGACAGCCAAAGTGGGAAATCTTTATATAATTGATTATATCCCAACATTTTTTTATGACAATACAAAATGTTGTAGTCTGATGAGTTTACCATATGACAGTTTCTGTCAAGCCCACAGAAGAGTCAAAGAATATGGGAGTAAGCTGCAAAAGAAAAATCTCGAAGGTAGGGCCCTAAAGCAGCTCATGGTGAGATTATTTAGCATACCCAAGTTTTGGCATTCCATGCAACTGTTAGATTTTAAGACTTATGTTCTTTGTCTTTCCTCTGAAACCAGTTTGCAGAGCTGAGAGAGGGAATATATGACATGGGAAAAACACATGGGAAAGATGTAAAATAAGTAAGATGTAGTAGTCTCTTTCTTAATGTATTGTTTTTCTTTCTGTGTTACATTCTGGTCTGCCAGTTGTACCACTTCACATCTTAAAGCGAAATACTGTTCCGCTGGTGGCTTACATTGACAAGGTTCTCAAAACTGGACCTGATGGCATGGTACTGCATGGTCTTGTGCAGCTGCATGATTATTTAACAGGTAAATCTCTGAGTTTTCAGAACTAATGCATTTGATATACAAAATTACTCTCTTTTAATGGCAGTACATTCTACTATATTTTGACCCTAAAGATGTTAGTTTCAAGATAATTCAGATACATAAAATTAATCACACATGTGTGTAAATAAACATATATACCACTAAGGCTCATATAAGCAACTATGTCTGGACTCACGGCAGGTAAATACAAAATTAGTATCTGATCATTGTCAGAACCGTTACATTCAAACATAACTAGCATTGTTACTTTGGTCATAATTATAATTAAAGTTATGAAAGAAATTAATTACAGAAGTTAATTACCACTATTTTGGTAATTTTAGAGTTCTTCTCACAAAATTCCACATATGATAAACTATAGCAATTAAAACATTGATTTTATTTAATTCATTCCAGAACTATAATAGATTATCACTTATGCATGGTTTTTGCATTGAGATTGAGCATTTGTAAAGGACTTTTTTAAAAAAATGAAACAATTTACTATTCACCATATCATTTATTGCCATACATTTGAAATTCAGGGGCATTCTTTACAAGTTTTAAAGTCTTCAGTGTATAGAATCACAGGTGCTGGAGCTTTCATTTTGTTGTATTTTAGGCAGAAACTTTCTTTTTTTCCTGTTCATATACTGCAGGGGTCTCCAAACTATGACCCATGGGCCACATCCAGTCCACAGAGGAATTGCTCATTGCGGCTTAAATGTGTAGATTTATATATAACTCGGCCACCATATGCTGTAGCCATTTGTTTAAGCAGTGCTGATTCACTGAGAAACTGCTTTCAGTATCACAAATCCTATCAAAATACCCTTACTTGTACATTACATTGTTTGAATTTATTAATGGCTACAAGTTTATTTTTAATATTCTTTGATTTGTTTTACTTGAGTTCTTTCTTGAGGTGTGCATATTTTTCTTATTGTTTATCATGAACATGAACAAATTCTCATTTAAGGTTAACATTTGTAAACCTCCAATAAATAAAATTAATTACAAAATGAATAGCCTGGGGTGAGAAAACCCCAGTTAAGTCAGAAATACTTACATCCAAACATTTTCTGTGGTTTCAAATTTGTACTCATTATTTATGATTTTTTTAAGTGCAAATGCAGCATTCTTTTTAAGTAATTATCACATTTCTCTGTTGTTCAGAATCATTTTCCCAAAACAAGGCTGATAGGCTAGTCATTCTCATTCATTCATTCTGAGACTGAGAAACTGTATCACTATTGATTAAAATGATTGT
This sequence comes from Achatina immaculata, assembly GCA_009760885.1. Taxonomy (NCBI): domain Eukaryota; kingdom Metazoa; phylum Mollusca; class Gastropoda; order Stylommatophora; family Achatinidae; genus Lissachatina; species Lissachatina immaculata. Next base: position 41,999,898 of record CM019698.1, read on the forward strand.
TTGATCTCAGGACATAGTGTCAGTGCAGTCTGTTTCACTTTTGCCATCTGCTCTAGTAACCAGTGAAAGGTGTGTGTACTGATTGTCCCTGTACTGAGTGTGTTGATTTTGGGTTCATTGCTTTCATCCAGAGGGAACTTAGTCTTCCTTCAACTTGCCTCTCCACAGCTTATTTTTACATAAAGGATACAGTTTCATTATATATATATATATATATATATATATATATAAAATCTACTATGCTATCAAAAACATAATATGATATTTTGTGTTTTGTCATAATTTCAGTTATTTATAGTAATTATTTTGTTCATAATTTATTAAAATAATCACTTTTTAATGTATTTATTTATCGTTGATTTCTCACTTCTTTTCAAATGTCAACCATTTTATGGGGCTATTTTTGTATTTGTTAAAGTTTTGCTGTTCAATTTTTTTTTCTTTTAGTGGACTTTCTATACAAAGCTTTCTTGGAACATCATACACATCAAGTTGTAGAAATTTTGTGCAACCCACCATACAAGCCTCCAGTTCAGATAATGGCAGAAAGGGTGCTAGAAACATTCACTGGAGTGAGAAGCAGGAGATCAAGTGTCAGAGAAGACAGGGTTGATATTGATAACACTCAGAATGATAAAAATAATGATGAAACATGACTTTGTTAACAAAATAGAGAAAATGAGGAATGTTGAAAAACAAAGAATAACAAAAATTCTGTCTGTGAATTCAGCAGTTTGACAATGGTCATATAGGATACATATATAACACTATACTTCAGTACACAGTGGCCTCTAAACATTTCAAATCACATGCAGTTGAAACAGAATAATTCATACCAATTTAAGGGCTTAACTGAAATAATAATGTTGAGGAGCCTATACACTCTTGAAATGTAGCATATTTTGAAAGTTTATCAGGGAAAAAACCTGCATTTTTTTCAGTTTGAAGTATTTGGTCAAAGCTAATACTATGAGGGTGAATCAAACTTCTAAAATTAATATAAAATTCCAAAAGAACAGATAGGAATCCCTTTAGCACTGAAGTCAGTGATGTCAGCATATAGCACCACTGATGCCAAGCAGCAAGTTGAGAATAGTGCATGTCAAGAAGACAGCTACGTTGTAGACTTGTTCCAAGGAAGACGTGCATCTGTCATCAGTTTTTGTCTGCCAAAAGTCTGAACCTCTCAGACACACAATATAAAATATGTACGTTGTACATCAAATGAATGTGCGAGGTGCAAGTCTACAACTGGGTTAAGTTTAAGAAAAGTTTAACAGGCTTATACGATGCTGACCGTTCTAAGCAAACACACAAGTGACATTTGTGTGTCAGTGACTGAGAAGTCAGAACAAGATTTCCTTCTTTAACAGATTGCAGGTGATGGTTCACAAGTGGTTCAAATGTATTGTAGAACAAGGGGAGTAAGTTGAAAAATATTATATTTCCTGTAGTAAATAAGTGTTTTGTATAAATTACATTTTCTAGCTTTCATTTGACTCATCCTCAGATATATCAGTGAGAAAAGTTCATTTCAAGCAGGTGAATAAATGATATTCATATACAGGAATCCACACACAGTTAATGCTACTAATTGATGTGCATGAATCTTAGGGCTTCATGATTTTTTTGCACAATAGCAATGTGGTACCTCAGAATGCTAGTTCAAACAAAATAATTTTCAACAGAAAAAAAGTTCTTTTATTTTGAAACATACATCACTGCAGCTGAAGCTGAGTAAGTTGCACACTACTCTGTGATGTAGAAGCACGGACATTAAATAAGAAAAGTTGTCATTATTATTATGTGCTGTGCTGTATATGGTTGGTGATCATGCTTTTCCACAAATGAGGAGGAAAGGATTAAAATAGGAAAAAAATTGAGGCTTTTGAAATAAGGATATAAATAAGGAAGAATAGGCCAAATTTAATGGACAGAACAGAATATAAAGAAATACTAATCCAGTGGAAATTGAAAAATAATGAAAAGCTTAAGAAGTAGACAGTTCTTTTTATTTTATTTATTTTAATGATATTAAAATATATGCATTGCATATATTTCATTATTATGAAGATCATACAGCAGGAAGTCAATATTATAGATAGGTGGACAGCAAATTGATTTGATTCAGCTTAATATTTTAAAAACAAACCTTGGAATACAAAAATTCATATTATACATATCTCAGTGAATCTCATAATTTCAAACTGGAAGAGATAATTGTGCACAGTAAAGTGACACAATGTTGTTCTCTCATGATCAGATGGTTGCTTGTCTTATCAGATTACATAGTTTAAGACTACATGGTTTAACTCTTCCTGTGCCCCAGAAAAAACGTGGGCGTTCCCGTCCATGCCACACAAAAAACGCGGGTCTTGATATGTATAGGGGGTATAGTTATAAAAGTGAATGTACAAAGTATTTCCACTTTAAAAGTATACATATTATGCATGAAAATAGTTGTAAATGTAAGAAGATTTCATAAATGAAGAGTTTTTTTTAGGAAAAAAGAAGTAGTGTGATGATTTTAGATGATAACTGTGTAGTGCTTACCATTGGTGATGCCTAGATGTACAATGTTTACCATCAGCGATTTCCAGATCTACTTAAATTTTCGTCCGATCTCGTCGGGTGGTGGCATTCTCACTAAAATAATGTCTGAAATAACCATCTAACTACTTCTCCAGTCCATTTAATAGGTCTAGATGTACTCGGGGTACATTCAGGAACAGTGGTCGGGTCATAGGACATGTCCTTATGCCTCCGAAATCACAGTAAATACTGAAATTTCTCCGTTAACACATTGATTTCGCTTGGTTGTTAGCCATGCTTTGATTTGAACTATGAAAGGTCACCACAGATAAATCATGTACAATAAAAAGTTTTACAATAGTTTTACGTTGCAACAAAACAAAATTACTTGTAATAAAGAATAAATTGCTGTCAGTTTTAACAAAGAGCACTGTAAAAAAATTCCTGCATTTTTAACTCATAATGATTATATTTACTGCATGAAAATGGAAGAGAACTTGAATCACTTGCACAGAATTTTTGTTGTTCAAAACTTGACACACCAGTGAAGACTGTATTATTATGTGCTATGTATACCAAGTGCTGCTCTATAGTGTAGCAGCATGCAGAGTAAACAAAAAAAAAAAAAAGAAGAGAAGATGAAGAGATGAATGTGTAGCAGAATAGAACATATTTAATGTTGAGGTCATTATGAGTCAGAAGTTCTGGGTATTGTGATTTTTTTTTTTTTCAGCAGTAGCACGATCCCATATTTCAACTATGAAGTTTCTTGTCAAGTGTTTCTTTTTCAACTACCTTATTAATCTTTTTGATCTTATCTACTGTTGACTCCTTTGTTAATGGATTTATATAGAGCCTGCTTGTCTGAATGGAGTTGCAGCCTCATGCCTAATTCTTCTTTCTCAACTGTCCAAGAAGTGAAGTTATCAATTTTCTCAAGTGTACTGTAGATATGTTCATATCTACAGTATGATGTAGATGAGGTTGTCCACTAAAAAGAAGCTTTTCCTATATTCTGTAAGCTAGTTTGATATTGATCTTTTTGGATTAATGAATGTCTCTTTTAGTCTGATTAAAACAGATTCTACTATATACTTGCTTATATAGTCACATTTTCATTAGAGTTCAATTTTTTATTAATTTTTATACAGACCTTCATTTCTCAAGTTTTTTTTTACCGGTATTCTGATGCACTCCAAAATGTTGAATGACAGAATTTGTTTCATACATGAAGAATACATTTTAGTCATGCTTCATTTATCTTCATCATCATTTTTAAAAAAATTGATAAAGCACAACCAGTGACAAATATACATTGCCTTGGAGATCCACTTGAATCTTTGAACAGATTCTGTCTTGAATTTTCTGTAGACAAAGAAAATTGACCCATGAAAGAGAATGGTGGCTATCACATTTTTAACATTAAAGAAAGAATTGTGATCTATCAGAACTGTTTACTTACCCCACTTTTATATGGGTCTGAAACATGGACAACAAATTCAAGGAATGAGAAAAAAAATAGGTTTCCTTCTTTACTGCCTTCACAATGATAAAGTTTGAGGTTCTAAGTTATGCTAAATTCTATCCACTAAATGACAGAAAGTTAACTCTTTCCGTGCTGGAGGTAAAAATGCGGACGTTCCGTTCTGTGCCAGACAAAAATCGTGGGTCTTGATATGTATCTTATATATCTTATATCCTTCCCGTGCTACTAAACGTCACATAGGGCTCGCAAAGTAGTTTGCCAATTTTTCCTGTCTTCGGCGAGTCTTTCAACCTCATCAAAGGATTTTATGCTTGTCAGTTTGGCCTCTCTTAACAATGTCCTCTTCAGAGTTTCACGCGGTCTGCCTCATTTTCTTTGGCCTGTTGTGTTCCACTTGATAGCTTGTTTTGGGATTCTCTGATCATTTCTTCTCATCAAGTGACCAACATATGTCTATCTCCTTTTCCTGATCACCCATGAGACTGGTTGTTGTTCAGTCATCTGTCTTATCTCTGCATTGTTCTTGAATTCGTTCCACTTGATGCTGAGTATTTTCCTTAGGCATTTGTTTTCAAAAGAGTCTAATTTCTTTTCTGTTTCTTTAGTTGTTTTCCAGCTTTCGCATGCATAAATGAGGGTGAATATTACATTTGAATTGAATAGGTCTTAACTTGGTTTTTGTGCTTATAACTTTTGAATTCCATATGTTCTCAAGATTCTTGAAGATTGATGCTGCTTTTGCAATTCTGATCCTAACTTCCTTTCTAGTGTCACCATCCTGGTCTATGGCAAGGTATGCAAATTGATTGACTTCTTCAATATCTGTCCCTTCTATGTGTATTTTTCCATTTTTTTATATGTATAGGGGATAATTTTTAACTAATTATTTCCATGTTAAAAGTATGCGTATTATGCCTCCAAATAGCTATAAATGTAAGATTTCATAAATGAAGAGTCTTTTTAGGAAAAAAGATGTCATTCATTAATTTGCATGTCCCTTGCGGAACTTTGCCTCCCAAACAGCACTCATGTAGGCCTCTCGGTTCTGAGCAAGATGGCCTGCTGCTGCTGCATCCATTTGCAGATTGTCAACGATGTCTTGCAGCCATCTTCATTTTGGTCTTCCTCTTTTTCTTTTTCCCATTATGTATCCTTCCAATACGGTCTTCTCTAAATTATCATGACATTTCTCTCTCTCTCTCTGAACCTTAAGTGCCCAGGGCACATGGGGCTTCTACAAGGGTTTTCCACAAATGCCTGTCCTTCGCCTTTTTTTCTGCTCTTGCCCAGGTGAGCCCTCTATTGCTCAATATCCTTTCTGTTGTTCTTCTCCATGTCTCTTTTGGTCTACCCTTACTTCTGTTCCCCTGTGGTGTCCATCTTAGTGCTATTTTTGGTAGTGAGTTGTCAGTCATTCGGAGCACATGTCCCAACCATTGCCAGCGTCTTTCCTCAATAATTGTTGTCAGTGGCTTCATCTGCATTTCTGCCAATAAGATGTTATTTCTTATGGTGTTTGGCCAAAATATTTTTCTAATTCTTCGTAAACATTTAGTCTGGAAAGAATTAAACTTGTTTTCTATGGTTTTGGTGATTTTCCAGCATTCGCTTCCATGGAGTAGTACACTTAGAACATTACTCTTAAATATCTTGATTTTAATATTTATGCTTAGTTTTTTTTAAAATTTCCATATAGTCTGCAGCACTGCAAAAGCCTGGTTTGCTCTAGTAAGTCTGCTGTTGATGTCCTCTGTGCTGTCTCCATTTTCTACTACTTTACTACCAAGGTATACAAATTCATTGACCTCCTCCACTAACTTGCTATCTACTCTGAGTACATTTCTGTTGTTCACATTTTGCTTCATTAACTTTGTCTTTCCTATGTTGATCTTTAGTCCTATGTTGTTTGCATTCTAAGTTAGCTTGTTTATTTTATTTTGCATATCTTTGTGACTGCTTGATAATAGACAAATGTTGTCCGCAAAGTCAAGGTCCTCCAGCAATGTGTCAAGGGTCCATTGTAATCCTCATCATGACATTTAATGTGTCCAAAATATTTAAGTTTTCTCTCTTTAATCCTCTTTACTAGCCAGCCTTCTTCAATATTAAGCTCTTGTAGTATAGATATATTTGTTCTTTTTTGTGTCCACGATATTTGGAGAATTATTCTGTAGCATTTACATTCAAAGGCATTTATGTGTTTCTCAGTTGTTTTGTTAAGTGTCCAGGTCTCACAGGCATATGTTGCGATGGGAAAGATGCATGCCCTTAAAAATCTTATTTTTGTGGTTCTGTCTGCTCCTCTCCACAGATTCTTTGTTTTACTTTCTGAAGAGTGATAGATGTCCTCCTTTTAATTTCCCTCATTGTATCTCCATTATTAGTTAGCAGTGATCCAAGATATTCAAAACTCTCCACTTCTTCCAATTTTTCCTCATTGATACATATTTCAGCTGCCTTGTTTGTTTTGTCAGTTGTCATCAATTTAGTTTTCTTTGCATTAAGATAAAACTTAAAGAGTCTTTTTAGGAAAAAAGATGTAGTGTGATGATTTTAGCTGATAATTGTGTATTACTGTTCATCGGCTAGATCTAGGCTGGCATCGATCAACCGGCAATGTGTAGACAGAATTTGTTATTTTATCCGATCTCATCATGTGATTATGTTGCATGTTCACTTTAAAATAATACCTGAAATAACCTTCTAACTACTGCTCCAGTCCATCTAATAGTCTAAATCTACTTGGGGTACATTCACGAACAGTGGTCTAGTCGTAGGGGGACATGTTTGCCTCCGAAGTCACACAAAAATTGATGTTTTTTTTCGATCGAAACGCTGTACCCCCATTATGATGCTAAGAAATAACATCTTGTTGGCAGAAATGCAGATGAAGCCACTGACAGCAATTATTGAGGAAAGACGCTGGCGATGGTTGGGACATGTGCTCCGAATGACTGACAACTCACTACCAAAAATAGCACTAAGATGGACACCACAGGGGAACAGAAGTAAGGGTAGACCAAAAGAGACATGGAGAAGAACAACAGAGAAGATGTTGAGCAATAGAAGGTTCACCTGGGCAAGAGCAGAAAAAAAGGCAAGGGCAGGCATTTATGGAAAACCCTTGTAGAAGCCTCATGTGCCTTGGGCACTTAAGGTTCAGAGAGAGAGAGAGAGATGATGCTTTGAAAATGGTGATAAAGGTCACTAGACATGCTTAGTAAACTGTTTACAATCAAAAGTTACACCGGGTTTTAATGAAACGAAGCTAGAGTCTCTATCGGGGCCTTGGCAAAAACTTGACAAAGCGGAAAGGTCCTAATTGGGACTTCCAGCACGGGAAGAGTTAAGATGGTTGGGACAATCATATCAAGAATGACTGACATCCAAGTTTATATTATATGATGAACATGTGTAAGGAGGAGGTCATGTGATGTACAGAGCTGATATACAAACATTTTTTCAGTGAGCAATAAGGACTACAAAGAACTGACAAAAGATCAGTTCATATTGGGAGCAAATCTGAATAAGGGTACATGATTATTTCAGGAGGAAATAAGGACCAAATCTGAAGAAATGATGAAAACAGTAGGAAATACAAGCACTGGTTGCTTGAAATGCAAATCCAGCATTGGTAAAATCAACCATGGAAGGAACCGTTTACTCTACGATGCTTGGCAAAACCTCTAGCTATCTACCTGCTCCAAAACTGCCTTCTAACTCATAACAGACCAGATGACGTACCTCGTGTCAATGAGTTATTCTTCAGATGGGCTATTCACACATAGTGCAGGTCTCTAATTTTGAATTTAACTATACTAAAAAAAAATCTGGCAAAGCCGGTAGTATCACTTCCTTCCTGTGTCAAAAACTGACCATGAGGCATGCAGGAGTTTGAATTCATGGTGATTTTGTGTTAAAATTTAACTGTTTTCTTTTAAGCTTACAGCCTACTGTCCACTAGTGTTTTCAGTTTATTGTAGATTGCAAATTTATTGTAAATAAACAATTAGTGTATATTTTCCTGTGATGAAATGGTGTTTGTGTAAAATTTTATTTATTTTGGATACACTGGACTCAGTACAGTGAATTAACCTGAGGGATAAGTAATTGTATTTCATCATTTTCATTTTCCATTCTTTCTTCTCAGTTCTTAGCTTTTTTTTTTTCTGTTCTATACTAACAGTTCTATTAGAAAAACTTTTCCTGTTTAAGCTAATGTGCCATACTGCAAATCTGATTTTGCCATTGTGATGCTTTTAAACCACCCCATTACACTTTTATGAAATTTACCCTTTTGATGTAACACTAACCCCCCTTCCACGTAGATTAAGTCCTAAAAACAAAAACTAATTTTTATAACCCAAAAAAAATTTTTTTGTCTAGATAGATTCATGCCTCTTCTATGCTTTCATTTAAACTAGGTCTGTGATGTACTGTTAGAGATTGCAGGCAGCTTTAGCACAGGTGTCTATAGCTAAAGTACATGTGTATTTCATTGCATTGAAGCATCTTTGTTGTTTTTTTATGATGGATTGGATGTCTTCATTTCTCAATCTGCCTCTTATTGTTTTATTTAATGACATTCTGAAGCAGATGGCAATTTTTCCTCCTAGGTTTTTGGGATTAGTGTTCAAGTTTGGCACTGGTATGAATATTGTCTCTGTCAGTTGTTTTGTCATCTTTGTCTAGACATTTAGATTATTCCTAATAATCCCTAACTGGGATAATATGATAAGAAACTTTATTTGCTTGTTGTATATATTAAACAAAATTTATTCATGTAATATATAACATACCTTGAAAGTTTATGACTTTTAGTATTTCATTTTTTGTATTTTGTGCCTTTTATGTGCAATGGTATTGAATGTCTGAGAATGTGAAATCTTGAATCTAGGAATTAGCATCATCGCACTTGGGGGGCACCCATACATGCTCTGCTGTTTCAGTAACCACTGAAGAGTATGAACACTAATTGTGCCAGTCAGCTGTTGGTTCTAGTGACCTCAGATTGTACCAGCCAGTCACCTAGTTCTTCTTCCCCTCTCCTCACACCTCCATCCTTCATCCTCTGTAGATACATCTATATATTATCAACACATGGCCTTCCCTCCTCCTGCATCAGTTCTACACATAATTTTATTGCAGAAAACTTTGTAATTGAGTAATTCATTACATTTGAATTGAATAGTCTTAACTTGCTTTTTGTGCTTATGGGGAAGTGGCAGAAGGGAATATAAATTATCTATCAGCATGTCTGCTGGTTCACATTTTGCCAAGTGGAACTTTGTGCCTAAGTAGTTGTGAAATATATTTTTTTCATTTTGAACATTTATTAAAGTATTAAGTTCTAAAAGACTTGTAAAATCTGTCTTTATCAAATTTGATGAGGTGACCAACATGTATCTTTTTTCCTTTGGTCTGAAGTTTGAACACCTTTGCACTACGATACTATAAAATGACCATGGAAGCATGGATTTTGAGTCCAATGTCTGGTTGTGAGACCTAATGCTGCCTCATAATTGAGTTGTTCACTTATAGTAGGCTAAATATTAATTTTGCTCTGTGGAGAAATATGATGTTCACAAATTAGTCCAGGTTGCAGTTGCTCATGTGTTTATTGCAGATGTGGCTATACGCACATATCTGGTGATTACTCAGAATAGCCTGACATTACATGGACATTTAAATGAAATTGTGGCCCAACAAACTGAACTGTTTCTGCAAATCCATGGATCTGGATTAATTTTTCAGGAGGACAGAGTCAGCCCTCATGTAGTTAAACACCATCCAGACAGAAGACTGACATGTGGCCCGCAAATTTCCATAATATGGCACTGATTATTTATGAGATGAGCTCCAATGTAGATTTTTTAGCCTTCTCTAAGCATCTGCAACACTTCAAGAGCCTGAGGTATCTATTCTGCTGGAGAGACAGAACATCCCTGTAGCATGGGATGCAGATGTCATGCAAACACTGGTGCCAATGGGCAAAATTTATATAATGGAGCTTATTTTTAGTTAAATGTGATACCCTTCCCTTGTAAAACCACCATTAGTTTCACGATTCACAATCTGTATTTAAAGTTTGCTACACTATATATTATAGACTGTAATAATCTCAAGTAGTTTTCAAATGAACAAGGTATTTTGTGTCAAATTTTTATTAATAATTTAATGATTAAAATCTGTGTTTTGCATTATGATGAGAGGAAGATTCATGCCTCTTCTGTTCTTTCATTTAAACTAGCTAGCTTAACATCTCTTGTTTTTTAAGTGTCTATGTATAATGTAACACTTTTGAAAAGCTACACAATGAAATCAATTTAAAATGTTGAAGGTGATAAACAAACTTTGTTATGACGGAAAGCTGAGATTTATTCCCAAAAAGAGCACAAATATCAACAGTTTATATAATAAACATAATGGCACAATGTTATCATCAATTAGCCACAACTCCCATTGTTTACATAATGACAACAATATTGTTCAAAAGCTGCACACAGTTTAACTCATCTTACTAATTAAAAAAAAAACAAACGAGAAAATCATGCTCTCACAACTTTTGTGGCATATGTGAATGACAACATAATCACCAAAGCTAAAGGTGATCTACAATAACGGTAACAAAAAAATACTGCAAAAAACAACATATTTATAAAATTTATTTATGATCTTTATACGTAAAGCCCAATTATTTACCATTATCAGACTGCACAAAGAAATCTTCACTGTCAAAAGAGCCAACTGATTATTATGGCCACTCATCTTTATTATTACTATAAATCTTTTCTTATGGTCAAAATAATGTTTCATACTTGAAAATCTCACATATTTAGGATACTAAATTATTTGCTACTAATTGCAACACAATGCAAATCCATATCTCATAACTGTATTTTAGTCATATATAACCAGCATAAGATAAGTATTTCAGTCATATATAACCAGCATAAGATAAATACAAAAGTGATGAACTGCTATCAAAGAGTCAGGGAAGCAGTGCTAGCCTAGACTTTACTCCACTTCTGTGTGTTAATCTTTCTGCCTGGTTAACAGGATGATGCACTATGGTGGTGGAGCCTGTGAAGAAATCTACTTCCTGGCTCCACTCTGGGCTTTTAAGCAGGGCATTTCTCATTTGATACAAAGCCTCTTCAAAGTCTACTGATTAAACATCATCATCATAATGGGATTGACCACACAGGAAAAAAAAACCAGTTTGCAGTTCCTGAGATTTTAGAAAATGAAGACAATCAGAAAATTAAAATATTCTGTCTACGCATTAGCTGGTGGAAAAAAATTTTCAGCATCCAACATTAATAATGATAGATGAAATTCAAATAACATGTTTCACTCATGAGAGATATTATGTCAATACTCAAATGCTGTGATCAGTTCACACTCTTTTATCAGCATGGGAAACAAAATCTGTGGTCAGTAAATGATTACTTTACATATAGTTGTGAATACAGTTTTAAAATCCCTGAACATTTTATAACCTATATTATAATAACAAACCCTGAAAACATTTATAATGAATATTATAAAACAGTGTAATTTCTCATATTTCTTTATGGGGAGGCTTCTTATCTATAGTACTCAATTTCTTTTTTTAAAAATATTAAAAAAAAAAAATAGCACAAAAAATGTGTTACTACAGCACTTCATCAATTCTGAACAAGTAAACAGCAAAAGTGACTGATACCCAACTGTAATTATACCTGAAGTGATTACTGTTCACTCATATTAAGTTAAATCTTAACTTTTAATGAGATCTCATAACAAAAGTGGAAAACTAAAAATAAATATCACTCTTGTGTAAGTTAATGAAACAGACGAATGTTATATTACATCAGAACAAGATATAATGAAAAAAAAAGACATTAATAAAATGAGTAAAATGAATAACAACAAATCATTTCTGTGTAGACACTATATGAAATATATCATTTATATTAGTATTTTGATTTTAAAAAATTAACACAGTTATGGCAAATGAAAAAAAAAAGACATCATTATATCTCACTATTCTCTGTGGACCAAGGAAAAAAAAAACAAAACAATCTAATTCATCAAGACATGTGGATCATATTTTTAACATTAACATTTGGTATGGGGGGAAAAACATCTGACAACATACATCACAAGGCTCAACAACACAAATAAAATGTCACAACTTGAGAATAATGAGGTTCAATTTGATAATGCTTACCAAGTGTTGGAAATTTCCAGAATTTAATAAAAAAATATTTCCAATTAAAGCAAAATGTTGATTAACTAAGTAATGAAAATGGAAAGAGATAAGACCACAAGACAAAGCAGGGCAAACTGATACTGGTATAGCAATCATAAGTGGATACAAATGTTAGCCATGGCAAACTGGCAGAGAACACATTTTCTTGTGACATGACAGCATGACATGATACTTGCTCAGGGTTAAATATTTTACATAGAAGAGAAACGTACTTTCTAAATTTGCACAAAAATAAGACCAATCCTGCCAATGAAGTTTCAGACAAGGGAAAACTGCACTCATGTAAGGCAAATCAAGAAGGTATCTGAGAAATAATCAGTTTATTGTTAGACATATCAAGGAACTGACGCCATTATCTGTGAATCTTGAAAATTTGATGCCACCGTCAGTGAATCTTGAACATGTCAGTGGATAAGAAGATCATGTTGTTCACTTCATGTACATCTACTATCAAATTTACTTTTTTTGCTTCCAGCCTTTTCATCAATATGCTTGATACTGGGTATATCAGGATGAAACTATCTTCAGTGAATGGTCACAGAAATATTTCTTTTCATAATATTTACTGGCATATTAACAGCAAGACTGACCCAGATGCCACCAAACTACATAAAAAACTAGTCAAATTTGGTGATGACATTACTTTTCATCTGAGGAGATGGTTTTGAAAAAGGTAGATACTGACTGTTCTGAGTTTTGCTAAGTATCATTTTGCTGACCAGCTTCTCTCATGGCTGACTATTTATATTGGATTTTCATAGCCAGCTGCAGCAACAGCAATATATTGTATTAATATGCATTGTAAGGTCTATTTTTCTTGCAAATGCATCTTCTAATTTCAAATTTGGTCCTAATTTCCTCTTCAAATGATGTTGCACCCTTGCACAGAGTTGCTCTCCCATGAATTTGTCTTTTGCAAGTTCTTTCCAGATCTCATGAATGGTATAAAAATATTTGTAAGTTATCAACTCACTTCCTAACACTGCTAGCACCCATACACATATCTCTATAAGCAAGCGGAAGTCTTTAGTGAATTTCAGCAGCAGGGATTTCATCATTAACAAGGAACTCAATAACAGCACACTGATGAAACGAAACTTCAGCACCCGCCATTTTGTTTATCCTTCGCATGGTCACGTGACACATTATGGTGACATCATGTGACCTCTACATGAAGTGCAAAGGATGTAGATTAAGGTGATACATTTATATTTTCTCTATCTATAAATTCTGATTTAAAAATATTTTTGCTCACGACTTTCAGTATGACTCTCATATATATCTGTATCTGTAATCAGAGACAGGCATCACTGCACATTATATGTGTTCCACCTTCCATTCCAACATCCGCTGAAGCATGCGCCTGCTGATGGAGCTAGTCACACACTGGTTGTGGATAATGTGCGTTAAACTACTTTGTTTAGAAAAACGTCCGCTTCCCCTCTCCTCCCCCAATTCAATCATCCTCCTGATGTGAATGTTGTCATTCAACCCAATATCATCCTCTATATGCCGCTTATTCGAGGTGGCTCTTGCAATCTCCTCCTTGTCTATTTTTAGGGTGCCCTGAATTGATGCCATGCCTGCCAGCTTGTCCACTCTCTCATTGCCTCTGACTCCCACATGACCTGGTCAGTAGAATCACTTCAAGCTGGATAACCGAGAGCACTGTAGAAGCTGGATCCCCTCTCTATGGAAGAAATGTCTCTTGATTCTCTGTAGCATGTTTTGGGAGAAGCCATGGGAGCAGGTGGTGGATGGAATGGGAGAGCAGCTGACAGATAATGTTGGTTATGGTCACCATTCTATGATGGTAGGCAGATGATCTCAATGTAGGGACAATGGCTACGATCAAAGACTAGTACAGTCACTGCCCGGAAGGAAAGCAATGGTAAACTATCTTCTGGAAATATACCAAGAAACCCAAGCAGCAATCATGGAAAGTCAAATAAGAGGAAGACCAAAATGAAGATGGCTGCAAGAAATTGTTGACGATCTGCAAATGGACGCAGCAGCAGCAGGCCATCTTGCTCTCAACCGAGAGGCCTACAAGAGTGTTGTTTGGGAGGCAAAGTTCCGCAAGGGACATGCAAATGAATGAATGAATGAATGTTTTGGGAGTCTATTGAAATGACCTCATGTGAGTCTTTCTGCTCTACCAACCAGGAAATAGCTTCTGATGCAGCCTGCACCTCCATTCTCAAGCTTGAAGTGGTGGCTGAATAGACTTCTGATTTACTGGCAACAAGTTTGCCATTGTGGTAAACAACATAGCCCCGTCCACTTTTTAGGCCTCATGCCACTGATCGTCTGTGATCACAGTGACGTTGAATCTGTTCCTGCACCTGGACTTCTATTTTACCCTGAGCACAGTTTTGGCATTCACGTCCAAGCTGGATCACAACCTTCATTAGGTTACGCATATTTGACACTTTAGTTCACTCTGGTTCTAGGGAGATCTACTTTGGGTTGCTGGTTACTGACAGTGTCTCTACTGCCTCTGCCATCCATGATCTCCCTCACTTGATGCGCTTGCCTTCTGCTGAGTTCAGCTCTGTTAGAAGGGGGCGGTTTGCCATGCTGGCAGTCCTCACTTGCGCATACTTGTGTCTTCTTCTTCTGCGTTCGAGGTTGTTGGTCACTTCAGATCCTGATTCCTGTTGACATGGCAAAGCCTGCAGTCCTCTCCAGATCCTGATAGGACCCCGAAAGCTTTTGCCCCAAGCTTATGTCCCTGGCCGTGTCTCGCGCCTCAGGTCTGCATGGTTTGGTCACTCTTGTAGGATATGTTCTAGAGTCTGGACTCCACTGCCACATGGACGCTCATCTGTATGAGACGTTTTGAATTGATGCAGGTGGCTCAATAGTCTGCAGTGGCCTGTAGGCGAAAGAGGATGGTCTGGTGATGTCTTTGTAGTTGGTGTAGTGGATCTGGTTCATTGCTGCATTTCAGTTTCTTTTTCCATTCAGATCTGCACTGGTTATGGATTATAGTTTTCACATCTTGGTAGTTTACTGGATGATTGGTTTGATCTTGATTGCCACCAGCTTTGGATATGCTGTCAACTATTTCAATGCTAGCTATTCCACAGACTTGCGTCTTATTTTCATGCTAGACATATCCAGCAAGTACCACATCACTATGATCAGAGTGTCCTTGGTGCACCCCAGAATGCTTTCATGGCCTCATTTTGGATTCTCTTGAGCTTGATTATCTGGATTGTGGACAAAATCAGAAGGCCGAGACCATATTCAACTACCAACATCATTAACACATACATCAGCAGGAAGAGTGTTTGATGTGGCAGACCAGCACTTACCATGGTCTTCACTACACTGAGCTCTTTCTTTATAACCATATCTACATGGTGATTGAAAGATAGTGTCATGTCAAACATGATCCCGAAGTATTTAAAAGATTGTTCCCTCTCGATATATTCGCAGTTGCACTGCACTGCCAGAAGGGGAGTTTTTGCAGATCTGAGCATCACAGGATTTTGGTTTTGGTGGGTTTTATCTTCAAAACAACCCATGATGTAGTCAATATTTTCCTGAATGTGGGTAAATATGCTCTCTCTACAGTTTCTACGTACATATATCAGGATGTCACCTGCAAAGTGAGTATTTGGCCAAGGCCTGTCTGATGCAGTTGTGAAAATATGTTGAAAAGCACTGGTGACAGTGGAGAGCCTTGCGGAAGCCCTGTTGCAAGGACCCTTCCTTTCAAGGTCATGATTCGTATCGCAGTGCAATAGTTCTCTTTAGAAGCACTGAGGCTACCCATAGCACGATCCAGTGGTCAATGCCCATTTCTATCATAAAAGACAGGAGTGTTGTGTGGTCAACTCTGTTATAGGCATTCTCCAGATCCAGTGCAGCAACTGCCATCTCTTCTTTTCTCTGAAACCCTTCATATACATCATATGCCAGTAAGGATGTATTGCTTGTTGTGTCTGCCTGGTCAATAGTCACCTAGTGTGCCCTTAAGCTGTCTACCATTCTCCAATTCCCAAGTCAGTTTCTTAGCTATGATCTTCTCCAGCACCTTACCATGAATGTTTTGCATGGTTATGATGTGGTACCCTGCCAATCTTTGCCTGGTTTAGGTAATGACAGCAGGTAGCTATGTAGTCATTCTTCTGGTATCTTGCCTGACTTTATATACGATTGTTATACTCCTCTGTCTTCTTAGTTTGAACTTCTTCTAATACCTGCTTCAAGTGGGTATACTGAACACCATCTGGAGTTTTTGATGGTCTGTGAAACCTCCTCAACACTGATCAAATCTGCATACTGCAAGATCACAGCAATTCTGCTGCAATGGTTCATGCTGATTTGTGATCTTCACTGTTGTTCTGGTCTGACTGGTCAATATATTGACCGAAGAATGCTGCCCTTTTCTCTGCATCTGTCTTCAACACCTGACTGTTCTCATCCAAGCACTAGGCCAACTATTCAGATCCATATAAGAGAGCATAAGCACAACGGTCTGATAAATCAGAAATTTTGTCTTCAATATTAACCTTCTTTTGTTCAATGACCTTTCCTTAGTTTGCCAAAAGTTGTAGCTGGCCTTCCTGTTTGTATATTGTTTTCTTCACCAAAGGAGAAGATAATCAGAGTCATCTTGCTCTGAGCCACAAGGACTGATTTGTCAGCAAATAGGTGCTCTTTCATTCATACTCTGGTTGTTTTGTCTTACCGATGTGCTAAATTAATTAGTGAACCATCAAACCATGTGCAAATGAATACATCACACTGACATCTTTGAATGCACAGTTTAACAGAGGAGCAAAGTATATTTGCATACACATATGCTGACATTAATGGAAGAAAAAATAATAATACAAGCTCTTAGTACAACACTTAATTACAATATTGCGAGTATAACAACATAAAAGCATTACTGTCTATAAGAAAAAGAAATATGACAGTAATATAATAGATATCATACTGAAATTTCAAAATCATGTATGTTTTAGTGATAATCTTCAATGTAAGTACCTTTTAAGTGCTAAAATATAAGTTTTGTGAAGAAACATTGTAGATCCTCACGTAATAACTGTATGGTAGATTGTAAATTGACAGTAAATAAGAAAAACATGAAGTAAAAATATCAATCTGTATTATTTACACAGTTGTATCATATCCTCAAGTAAATTACACCTTCATAGTTGATAAATGTGATTCACAGACATAAGCCAATAAAGTCATATTTACATAAACATACTGTTAAATAGACATTAATTTAAAATGAAACTTTCTTCAATGCCTTTCTTTCTGTTTCAAGACTAACCTAGTATACACACATATCCACTAAAAAAACACATACACCCTCTCCCCTTAATTCTGCTATAAACTAAAGCGTTCAGTTTTATGTTCAATCAAAGTTTGGCGTTATGACCTAAAAATAAACACTGCTCATGAATCTGTGCAAATGTACACGATCAATTCTAGAATAAAGAATTGTTAAGAAAAAAGTGTTTTGACACCAGTCTTGCTCTCTGTGGAAATCAGTTCAAGTATGCTGATATACCTGGGGAAAAAAAACACCACCTTTTTTTTTCCTTTAAGATTTATTTTTACATGCTTTGATCTGTGCCTTTAAAGTGTTTCTTCTTCCCACATTGACACAGTTAAGCAAAATGCAAGTTCTATGACTTATATGGAGATATCAGTCCTAGTCAGTCAACATCTATGATTTTTTTCTTTTCTTTTTGTTTGAAACTGCCCCCTCTTGGTTTAGCACTAGCAAGTGTAACTGAACCATGACGTGTACGTCCACCATTGGCTCCAGCTTTTTCGTGACCATCCTTGTCTGTGGGAGAATGCACAGAACCCACACTAAGGCTGGACATGGAGCTGGACAGGTTTAGATTAGAGCAAATTCCTAAACTGCTTGGGTAAGGATTCAGAATATCAAGGTCATCACCAGGGAGACAAATTTCTTCCATCATTGCTTTCTCCAAACAATTGACAAACAGCTCAGCTGTATCAGAACTGCCAGTGGACTTTGAAAAGGTGCCAGCAAACCTCCACAAACCACCAAATCCAATACCTGGAGACAAGATGTTCATAAAGAGTTTAAAAATAATGGAGATATATTCAAGTTCATACACTGTCTACATTGCTCAGAAACCTAACTTTGCATAAACATACTAGCTTCAGAAGAAAAAACTATAATCCTAGATATATAAATGACAAAACAGATCACTGGAGCTAAGATCTGAGATGGAGGCAAATCACTAAAGACGACAATTTTAATTCAGCCTGCACAAAATCAAATGCTGCTGAATTAAAGTATTAAATACTGTGATCACTTTTTAAGGAAACAAAAATGTACAAGAATTGTAACAAACATCACAGCTCTGAAGCTTGTTCATAAAGCCCAACACCCCCCCCCCCCCACACACACACACATTCAGATATTAATATGGATATTTTCAATAAAATCAGTATAAGGTCTTTTATGTCCCCACACATTCTGGGAACATAAAATACAACTGTCAAAAGAATTCACTTTGATCTTATAAGTAGTGCATTCTTATAAGAAGTTTTTTATGTCATCATCCTAGTACTGCATGAATGCTGGTTGGTACTGAGATAATGTTAATCTGTGTTATGACAGACCAAACATCCACAATATCCGCAAATGTTGGACAGACGAACAAGAAGGCTTGCAGACTGAAAAGCAGAGCTACAGCAGGCCAACATCTAGGTCCTCCTATTGTAAATTAGCAATGTTCAAAATCAAACATGTGGACTTGTGTGCTGACTTTGAATCTAAGGATGGACAAACATTACCCCAGAGTCTCAGGCCAGTTTGACACCCCTGGTTGGAGTCATTAACACAGTTTTAACATAGTAGTGACTGCAGTAAAATGTTTTTGAATGTTACATAATTTTACCAGAAAGCCAAAAATTTTAGATGGTGTTGCTTATAATTTGCTCCCAAAAGATTTAGTTAATGAAACCCTGATTAAACAATGCCACATGGTCGACACTTGTTAGCTTTGCTAGTTAACAAACAGAAGAAGTCATTTAATCTACCTGATGGGTGACTCCAATTGGTTACAGTCTTGCTTGGTTTGCTGCATGTGAGCTTTGTTAGTTGGTTTAATACATGCCATGAATTGACTTGCAATCACCAGCTAGATTTCATTTACTGGAAACCCATTGGCTGCATATAAGTAGAATTCTTTGTACTGTGATGAAGAAGTTGGGCTTTATGCCTGGTTACTGTAATACATTATGCTCCGCATCTGTTAGTCCTCTTGTTTAATTTACTTACTACGACTGCCTTCTTTACCTTTTTAAAGATTTTTATGCCACATTCATAATTTATGTGTGGTCTTTTGTTCTTGTTCTTTACATCATCTAAAAGTTAACTTATGTTCTCATTCCATCTTTGAGGGCAAACCAAACGAAAGAAAATGCAAAGTATATAAAAATTTTACTTAGTACAGGAAAAACAACTCTCTTATTTTGCAATATAGTTCCTCTGCTTTGCAATGCATCTGTACCACCAATGAATAACTCCTTTGCAATCCCAGAAAATAATCAATATGACTTTTGCCAGCTGATGATTGCATGTGAAATTCTGTGGAGGAGCAATTGGAATGGCACCACTCCTGAATATCTGATGTAAAGTGATGAATCCACAGTTCATCCACGGTGACCATCCTATAAAAAAATGTTTGGCCTTCTTCAAAGTGCTGCAGATTCAGTTCACACACACCAAAAAATGTGTGCATTTCTTTTCAGGTATCAAGCCATGTGGCACTCATCTTGCAGATAATTTGATATACCACCTTGTCATGAATGATATAGAACACAGAGCCATAACTGATGGACAGTTTGGCAGCAACCACAGCATTACTGATATGGCAACTGGTTCATATATCATCCACATCTTGATTGTTCGAAGATGTTACACCTCTGTGTGCTTGCTCAGGATGATCAGCATTATGTACATTTGTTATGCTTGTCTTGAACTTCGTAATCCAGCTGTAGATTTGAGACTTGCAAACGCAGTCATCTCCATACACTGCAGATATTTCACAGTGTATGTCCAAGACATTCACTCTTCTGACAGACATGAACTGGATGACAGAGTATGTTTGTGATATAGTCACCATCATGATATATGCTAATCTTGGATTGCTGCTTAGCAATGGTGGTGATGGTGGCTCTGCTTACCAGTGGTTTACTGATTCACTGATTTTGGTGCTGACAGAAAGTATTACTAAGGGATTTCTGTTTGTTCTTTCAAAATTTTATTCATTTTCTCTAACTTTCATTTGATTCACTCTCATACTTATGTCTGTGCTGTCCATCAGCAGTTGTCCACATATATTTTTAGTGGATCCTTCATTGTTTACACTTTGATTCTTGAAAAAAATCTTACTGATTTTCTCAAGCATCTCTGTTGTCTTTACTTTTTTCTCGGTTTCTTCTATAACTCTGAAGTTGTTTTCTAATCATTTTTATTTTCTGTTCTACACATCAGAGATACAGACTTGAGTCACTTTAAAGACTCAACTTGAAGATGTAGAACAGTGATGCCTAAGGCAAGAATGGTGTGTACAGCAGGTAATGTGAAGCATACAGCTTCTTATACTAATAAATGCTGAACACTTCATGCCAGACCGTACAAGTATTATTTGCTGCTCATAATTTGGTTTCTGATGTCTAAATTAATCTTTTTCAGGCAGCTAATTCATTTATTCATTTGCATGTCCCTTGCGGAACTTTGCCTCCCTAACAGCACTCATGTAGGCCTCTCGGTTCTGAGCAAGATGGCCTGCAGGTAATGCATCCATTTGCAGATCATCAACGATGTCTTGCAGCCATCTTCGCCTTGGTCTTCCTCTCTTTCTTTTTCCCATTATGTACCCTTCCAAGACGGTCTTCTCTAGATTATCATGACATTTAATGTGTCCAGAATATTTCAGTTTTCTCTCTTTAATCTTCTTTACTAGCCAGCCTTCTTCAATATTAAGTTCTTGGTAGTACAGATATATTTGTTCTTTTTTGTGTCCATGATATTTGAAGTACTCTTCTGTAGCACTTACATTCAAAGGCATTTATGCATTTCTCAGCTGTTTTGTTAAGTGTTCAGGTCTCACAGGCATATGTTGTGATGGGAAAGATGCATCCTCTTAAAAATCTTATTTTTGTGGTTCTATCTGTTCCTCTCCACAGATTCTTTAGTTGTTTTACTTTCTAAAGAGCACCAGATGTCCTCCTTTTAATTTCCCTCATTGTATCTCCATTATTAGTTAGCAGTGATCCAAGATATTCAAACCTCTCCACTTCTTCCAGTTTTTCCTCATTGATACATATTTCAGCTGCCTTGTTTGTTTTGTCAGTTGTCATCAATTTAATTTTCTTCACATTAAGATAGAGGTTTTGCTCTTTGCTGTTCTTATGGACTGACATAATTAGTTTTTCCATTCCTTTTTGTGTTGTGGACAGTAATATTGTGTCATCAGCATATCTAATCTCTGGTATTTCATAACCTCCAATTGTTATGGCATTGTAATATTCTTTGTCTACATCTTCTCTAACATTCCTCATTATATTTTCAGTATACAAGTTAAATAAGTAAGGCGACAATATGCATCCCTGATGGGCCCCTTGTTTTATGTCAAACCAAGTTGTTTTACCATTTATTCTTACTGCTGCTTGTTGGTCTAGATACAACAGTGATATTAATTGTATCAAATGTGTTGGAAATACCCTTTTTTTTTTCATTATTTCCCAAAGTTTCTGGTGTTGTACACAATCAAATGCCTTTGAGTAGTCTATAAAGGATAAATATAGATTCACATTAAACTCTCTGCATTTCTCTATTATTAATCTTATATTGAATATATGATCTCTTGGTCCTCTTCCTTGCCTGAAACCAGCTTGGACCATATTGACTTCTTCTTCTATTTTCTTATGAAGTCTACCTATTATGATTTTTAGCATAATTTTACTGCCATGACTAATCAGGGCAACAGTTCTGTAGTTTGTGCATAATTTCAGGTTGCCCTTTTCTGGCAGCTAGTTGTAATTATTTTTATCTACAAATAAATCATAAACAGTGTTTTAAATTCCATACAGTTTTCAATTATCCTTATTCTGATTATGGCTTTCCTCATAATGCTATTGAAATTCAAACTGTTGATCATTTATTTTATTTCTGAACCTTCTCTTAGTAATCTTGATTAAAATGTTTTGTTACATGGTTTATCAAACTTGTGCTATTGAAATCAACACTTTCAACACTATGTATGCATCATACAATATCCAAGATTTAGCTAATGCAAGTTAATAGGAAAAGTCAGAAGAGAACTGGCTGAAAGCTCCCACTCAACAGCTGAAGACATAATCCTAACAAAATCTGCAGCTTCCAGGAGAAAAGTTAGCTAAAGTGATTTTAGCAATAATCTCCTGCACATTCGTAATGAAGGTATATAAAGGTGTATGGTTGTTTTACAAAAAAAGATAGAATGAGGAAAGTGGACAGAAACAAGAATGACAGAAAATAACATACAAATGAAAGACATACAATCTAATATTTCAGCAAAAGCCTTTTTCAAGGATCTCATACAAAAACAACACAATATATAAAAACATAAAAAAATTGATGAAAAATTAAAGACTTAGAGTTTTGGTATCCTTGTAAGAGAGAATGGCAGAAAATGCACCCAGACAGACATCATAAGCACAGAGTGGAGGCAAGTGACTGACTGAGAAATGAGGTAAAGGGAGGATGACAAAGGGTATCATATGGTAAGCAACATGGTATTATGCCCTAGACTGCCTCAGCTTGCTCCTATCAGATGCTAAATAAGTTGCCCAGATGGCGCAGATGGTGAAAATGAGGAGGGGTGGATGAAGGAAGGTTCAGAAACAATAGACAACACTGAAGGGACAAGACTGCTTGCTTAGGATGCCTAGATAAGGAAGCTGTCAAAGCCTTCTAGTGGCTACAGAAGAAGGGCCTTAAAAGGCCTGTGGCAACAAAAAAAAAAAAGAGAGAAAATGCAGTGAAGTGAGTGGGGCTAAGATAAGAAAGTTGGGCAGAATAAAGAAAGTTTATTGTTAATTATAAATGGGTGGAGACAGTCTGGAAAATAAGGTGAGGTTCCAGAGCTTTCTGAGATAATTCACTAGAAAAACAGGAGCGGATTGCAGTTACAGAAAACAGAAATGTCCCATTTTCCTTGATAGTCTCCTTTGCAGAAGTGCTTGGTGACCAGTGTCAGTGCCTTCTTGGATACATCATTCAGATGTTGGCAAAAGCAATCTCCTAGGCATACAATAGTATCTCTCTCTATACATATATATATATATATATATATTGCATCGCTTGCATATAATGGCATAAATGATATTGTGAGACATGCAGGTAACACCCTTCTGAACTGATAACACTGTCTTTGGGAAGGAAACCTGTACTGACAACAGAAAAATATTGCATTTATGGCAACTGCACTGTTTGGTACCTGAGAAAGTCATGTCCGCTATAATGAGGTGACTTCTGACTATGAGGTATCATAGATTTTCCTACTTAGGAAATTATGGCTTCAATTATGGCTATAACAAATGTCCTGAGCTGGCTAAAGACATAAGGATATATATAAATACGCATAACGACTGACTTGAACACAATGAGAAAAACTCAACCTGGCTTTCTAAAACAATAGTGGTTTTCATCCTCGCAGAAACACAGATTTGTCATATGACATTTGCTTTTGTAAAAAGCCAAGCAGGCATTAAGCAAATGAAAGAGTGGATCAATTGACTGGTTTGCCATTTGCTGAAGAAGGACAATGCAATGGACTGAGTAGATATTATCAATGCTAAAAAAGAAGTTTGCCAAACAAAATATTTCACTGGTAATTAAAGAGCTAGAGGTGAAACTCAATTTGCAAATCACAACACTAGAAGGACAGTCACAGTGACTGCACATTGGAATCTTTAAAGAAGAAATTAGGGAAACCTCATGTCAATAAGATACTGGGATCAGATGTGTCCAGTATGCAATGATGATGGCTCTTTCTATCTAACAAGTTGCTCTTGTTCAAGTGTCATTAAGTGATCCGAGTCTCTGTTCACAAGTTCAAGAAAAACTTCCACCAGGTCCTCTGGTTAAAAGCACAAATAGAGTGTTTCCAGTGCAAAGGAACAATAATGATGCAGCTGGTTAGCTAAAATTATGAAATGAACTAGAACCAGCTTGAACAAGTACATCATCACAATGCGATTGTATACAATAACGACGCACTTACTTTGTAAATATGAGAGCTGCTGCTGCTGTGTCACGTCTTCACAAGCAATCATGTTCTGTATGATACTTTGCACAGCATTCAGTATGGCTTGGTCATGACACAGAGACAGAACATTTATAATCTTGGCATCCAGGAGGCTGTGGCTGTTACAATGAAAATAAAATGTATTATTAAAACTTTTCTTGATTAAAGCCCAATGTGATGCCCAAGGTAGTTAAAATTTAGTCCCAGGATAAAGAATAAAATGGAGCACTCCATCCTTGATCTCATTAAAATAATGTTTCATCAATGACCCTGCCTTGTGAAAACATGAAAAAAGCTACAGAAACACAAACAAAATCAACAAATGTACAAAATGGACCGGATAAGATATGATGAAAACTAAGGCAGAAATACTTTTCATGAAGACTTAACTAAACCTAAACTCTGATCATTTTTAAAACTTCCCAAAATACTTGTGTAAGAACTGACTTTTTTTATGATATCCTAATCACTGTAGGTTTTTTTTTTATGAAAAAGCTAAATAAACAAAGAACGATAGGAAAACTGCAGGGGTCATTAAAGTATAGATGTCAGGAGAACAATTTAACAGGTGGACCAGACTTTCAATGCAAAGACATGTGAAAGTGTTAAAAGGATATCATTTAAACTGAAGACAGCTGTATACTCGCAAATTGAAATATTTTATCAGTGGCAGTTATCAGGTAGTATTTAAATATATCCTCAGATAGTACCATCGTCCAACTTTATAATAGCTGTATTGTGGGGGTGCTGGGAGTTACATGCGCATGTGCAAAGCAATAACAAAATGGCTAACCAACTGTTAGTGTGTACCAAGGAATAACAGAGAAGTGTAGTGCGATTTTTGTGAGCTAGGACATTCAGTTGAGGACATTCAGAAGGAAATGATTATAGTTTATGTTGAAAAGTGTTTATCACGTAAAGCGGTCTATAAATGGGTAAAAGAATTTTCTCAGGGATGCACCGAAATTGTTGACAAAGTCCGACTTGGCTGTCATGTTCAGACTGGAACAGAAGCGACTGTGCAACATGTGAATGTGATTATCAGAACTGATAGACAAGTAACGATAGACAGTGTAGCAAGTGCAATCAGATGTTCATATGGCTTAGCATCTCGGTCATTATGCATATGAAGGTGAAGACATGCTCCAAAGGATTATTACTGGAGACAAATCTTGGGTGCACCACTACCAACCTGAATCAAAACGTACCTCAATGCAATGGAAACACCCGTCATCGCCATGCGTAAAAAATTCAAGATTATGCCTTCTGTAGGGAAGGTTATGCTGACAATGTTCTGGGATTATCAAGGAGTGTTGTTAACCAAGTTCCAGAAGTATGGTGACAGTGTGAATTCTGTATCGTACTGTGAAGTTCTGTTGATGCTACGGGATGCAATTTGAAGTAAACATGCTCCTCCTTCATGACAAAGCCAGACCACATATGGCTCGGTTAACCCATGAGAAAATTAGCCAGTTGGGTTGGGAAGTTCTTGAATATTCACCCTATAGTCCTGACTTAGCTCCAAATGATTTTCACCTGTTTTGTCCATTGAAAAACCACATTGGCAGGAGAAGATTCTCAAGTGACAAACAGGTGGAAACGTAAAAAAATGGTACAGAAATCGGACTCCCGATTTTTACATCATGGGTACTGCATCACTGATTACACGATGGGACAAATGTATAATTGTTGGTGGCGACTATGCTGAGGTTAAAAAATTAAGTTTTCAAATTACTGTTGCATTTAGTTTTTTTGTAACAGGCATTTGCGAGTTACTTTGTGATTTCCCTTCGTATATCATATCAACAGGATATGAAAAACCTGAGTGACAGGGAAAGAGACTGATAGTGACCATAAGTCTGTGCCAATAATGAATTAAGCTGAAGCTCAGACATCCAAATGTGGTTAAATCAAAATGCTGAACTTACAGAATGAAAAATTTATTCTGAAAACTTGGTAAAGGCACTGTCAGGTTTTATACACTAAATTAAATTTCCAGAAATCATTGACAAATCCAATGAAGAGCTCAATGATTGTTTTCAATTTATGTTTTTCAGTGAAATAGTTATCACCATGGAACATCAGACAATGTACATAAAAAATGGATTGGAAAAAAATTAATGGAATTCTATACTGTCCAACACTGTCTGATGTGCGCCTGTGGGATGGCTGCCTACTCTTCCTGGAGTGCCTGCCACAGATCACAATGATTGGCTGGAGAAATGTTTCGGCGACAAACACGTCTTTGCAGCTCATCCCATAGGTGCTTGATCGGATTCATGTCTGGAGACAGGGATGGCCAGAGAAGAGTGAGAATGTTGTTGGCAGTCAGGAACTGTATGGTGAACCGTGCAGAATGGGGTCTGGCGCTGTCCTGTTGAAACACAGACCTTTGCACAGCCAAAAATGGAAGGACATAGGGTTGAAGAATTTCACTGACGTATCGCTGCGCATTCAAGTCTCCTTCAATCTGCATCAATGGACTCCTTCTGTTGAAACTGATCATTCCCCACACCATTACACCTCCACCACCGTGTGGCAGGGCTTCATCAACGCAATTTTTGAAAAAGCGTTCATTTGGCCTATGGTAGACCCTTATCCGCATATCATGGCGGTGCAACAAAAAGAAAGATTCATCATTAAACCAGACACGTTTCCATTGATTGTCAGCTGTCCAGGGACGATGCTGGCTGGCCCAAACAAGTTGATTTTGGTGATGGCGTCTCGTTAAGACAGAACCTCGGTGAGGTCGTTATACCACCAGTCCAGCTTCATAAGTCTACTCTAGACAGTTTGATCAGATACACGACGTCCTGCAAACAGTGACTGGGCAGTTGTGGAACCTGTTGTAAACCTGTTTCTGAGGTGATGAACCAGAATAAAGTGATCATCAGCTGCTGTTGTCACCCTGGGTTGTCCATTGCAGTGCTGGTCTTCAGCTGAGCCAGTGGCTTGGAAACTGTGCCAAAGTCAAATGATGGTACTCTGCTGCATGTTTAAATGCCTGGCAACCTGACTTTGACTTTCGCCTGCTTGCGACCAATAGAATGTTTTGTAAATTTTGCAATAGGCACGCCATAATTGTCTGCTTGAAAATTAACTGAATTTGTTTGTGTAACCTCATCCTTTTATAGGATTTCATTTGCATGGGAAGTGAGTTGTGCTCACCACAAAAATCATGACTTTTCCATAAACGCAACGTGAGTTATGGTAAAAAAAATGCGTGATTAGCAAGGGCAGCTACTGCGTTTTGACTATACACAATAATAGCTTCTTCTTCTTCTTCGTTTGCACTGTCTGTCTATATCTGCAGTCCTGTCTCTTGGATAAATTTAACTGTTTTTTGTAATTCATGTATGGAACCATAGAGCTTATCTTCTTTAGTGGTTTCACTGGGCCAGTAATTATTTCTCAGTGACTCGTAGTTGATGCAGTTCTGGAGGATATGTTCCACAGTTTGGGGCACCTGGGCACATGTACACAGATTAGTAGTACCAACCTTAAACTTTGTATACATATGACTTCGGAGTCGGCTGTGTCCTGTTCGGAGACGGAAGATGGTGACTTGTTCCTTTCTGTTTAGCATGTGATAGTCATCATGTGGCGGTGTTTGTGGCTTCCTGTAGGTTTTTATCATACTTTTCTTCTGATTATAAGTGATTGGTATGTCTGGCTGCTCCATTTCAGTGCCCTCTTTGGCCAGTTGGTCAGCTTTCTCATTGCCTGGTATCCCACAGTGGGAGGGAATCCATTGCAAAGTGACTCCATGTTGTAAGCCAATTTTTGACAAGGCATCCTTAAGGTCTGGTAGTTTGTTGCACTGAAGAGCCTCCAGTACTGATCTTGCATCTGTGAGAATTACTACAGGACATGTATCAATTCTGGAGTCTGATAGTTTTTCAACTGCAGCAATAATTGCCTTAACTTCTGCATCAAAGTTGTTGCAGTATTTACCAGTGGGTATGGAAATCTTGTCAATGGTGTTGTTTGGATATTCAATATATGCTCCTGCCCCTCCATTCTTTATGGCATTATGTGCAGATCCATCTGTATACACACGTATCCAGGTGTCACATGGATATTTGTCATCTAGAACACTAAGTGTGGCTGTTGATCTTACAAGACTGCTCTGCATCTCACCATTCTGCACACCTTTTTTCCATACTTTATCAAAGGCTTTCTTCAGGTCTATCCACGCTGCTAGTACAAGGTTTTTCTCTTGGAATGCATCCTCAATCTCTTGAGAGAGATAGGTCACTTGATCTTCCGTACTGTAGTACTGCCTAAATCCTGCTTGTTGTGGAACGAGAAGGTTTTCACTTTCTAGGTACCATTTTAGCCTCAGGTCAATGATGCGTTCCATCGTTTTGCATAGGCAGCTAGTGAGACTGATTGGCCTGTAGCTGGAGGCAGTATCACTGTTTTTCCCTGGTTTTAGCAGTGGTACCATGCTTGCTTCCTTCCAGATTTGAGGTAACTTACCTGTGCTCCAGCACATATTGAAAATATCCAACAGCTTTCCCATTGCTGCCATTCCCAGGTTCTTGATCATTTCATTGGACACTCCATCTGGTCCTGGTGATTTCCTTGGTTTCAGTTTACTAACTGCTAGGTCTAACTCACTGCGTGTGATTGGTGCATCCATGACCTCCACTTTTCTGACTTGTTCCTCCTCTTTCTGTGGCTCGATGCGCACTGTATGCTCCTTCTCTGGATGGATATCAATGTTGCAGTCCTGTGCAAAAATGCGAGCAAAGTGATCTGCTACCTGCTTACCTGTAAGAGTTTTCCCATCCTTTATTAGTGTAACCTTTGTACTTCTTCCAGTACTCTCATCATTTAACTGTTTGATTAGTTTCCACAGTTTCCTTCCATCCTTTTCAAAGTTTAGGGACTCTGTTTTCTCTCTCCAACTTTCCCGTCTGGCTTGCAGCTTGGCTCTCTGAAATTTGGCCTTAGAATGTTGGTAATTATTGTGGTGTTCTTGGCATGGTCTATTTTCTGCTTGCTTTCGAGCTGCTTCCACGTCATCATGGAGTTTTCCCAGCTCACTAGACCAGTATGGTTTATAGTCCCTGCGAGCTCCTCTGGGAATGGTTTCACGAGCAGCCTGAAGGATACAAGCATTGAATTCCTTCACTATGCTGTTAATATCCTTACCTTCTATGGACAGCTGTCCCACCAGGGTACCTGTACGATGTCTGTACATTGTCCAGTTTGCTTTTTTATAGTTCCATCTGGGGAGAGGGTTACTGGTGTTAAGGAGTTCATTTTCTATTGTCAGGAAGACTGGTCGATGGTCGCTACCTCCAAGTTGTTTTCCAACTTCACGTGTAATGTTCCACTTCAGATCTGGAGAGTGGAATGCCAGATCTGGTGTTGATTTTGTATGCCATGCCCTTGAGTAAAATGTTGGGGCATCCATTGGCTGGTTGATCAGGAGAAGTCCATTATCATCCTGCCAGCTCTCAACTTCCTCTCCTCTCTTGTCTATGTGGTCATAGCCCCAGCTCTGGGAATGACTGTTAAAATCACCACAGACCATCAGTCTCTCTTTGTGTGGGATTGTTCCTAAAGCAAGTGGGCGGTCATTAGGACAGTAATAGTTAAGGAGGTGGAAATCTGTATTATTACTTTTTAGATGGATCATCTGGTATTCGGCTCCTTCCATGTACACTCCCACCTGACATGCGCTGATGTTATTCTTAACAAGTGTGAGTACTCCTCCTTTTCTTCTGTCCTGTCGGTCTGATCTAAAGCACTGGTAGCCTCTGATTTTAAAGGCGGCATCTTTGGTTAGGTGTGTCTCCTGTATGCAGCATATACTTACCTGCTCTGCAAAAAGTATGTTCTCTAGTTCAACCTTTTTGCTATAGCCATCTCTAACACTGCTGACACCCTCAGCATTCCACTGCATTATTTTAAGTTCTTGCTTTTTGGCTATTTTCTTCTGTTGTATTTTTTGGCCAGTAGCTCTACTCTCATGTCTCCTGACTCCACAAGACGAACTGAGAGGACCTCCAGTAGCATTGGGTGGACCCTTTCGAGGCAGGGGGCCCAGCACTGCACCTGCCTGGTTAGTCTTCACAGGGCGAGCACCATGTTTGAAAACTGCAGATAGAGACATTTCATTAGCGATAATGCGTGTTACCCTGATTTTTGCGATGCGCCTTTTGGCTGGGTAACTCCGACTTCAGCACCTTTCCTTGCTAGGGCAGACTGTGGTCTTGCTCGGACTGCCATGAAGACAGTGTGGCTGGCCTGGCCAAAACTTTGTTTTCCAGCCCCTGGTGGCTGTACTTAAGCGCCTTCTCCATGTCAGATGGTTTGAGACAGTTCCACAAAGACACTCTGACTTTGAGATGAGGAATCTGATGAGTGCTTCAACGATATCCATTCCCCGCCACCCATAGTCTACTGGCTCTGTTTTGTTTACATCATTCTGATAGCCATTGTTGTAAAGACCCATAGGCTTGTCACGTCCTGGATTCATTGGTTTCACACCAGACTTCCCTCATCCCCGCCAGAGATCTCCATGTCCCCATCTGTCCACCAACCTGACATTACATTTTGCAAAAATAACAATTACAATTAGTGTTGATTGCTACAAGTTTCTGGGCTACAGAGGTAGGTCAGAGTTTTTAAGCAAACAGATCTATGTTCCCTGTCTCACAAACACTATGTTAAGATAAGTGTGCTCTTAACACAGTTGTTCCCAGGGGACAATAATAGCAAAATTCACGCTAAATCATGGGCATCTTGGTGACAATTTTTGGCTTGGTTTGAGATACCTGGGGAAAAAAATTTTTGTCATAACAGACATGAATCCGATCGAGCACCTATGGGATGAGCTGCAAAGATGTGTTTGTTACTGAAACGTTTCTCCAGCCAATCGTCGTGATCTGTGGCAGGCACTCCAGGAAGAGTGGGCAGCCATCCCACAAAAAGGTGCACATCAGACATCTGATCGCATCTATGTCCAGGAGATGCCAGTCACTGATTGATGCAAGTGGAGGCCACACACCATACTAACTTGAGAACCCCTGGGACTAACAAACTCTCATCATACAGATGCAAGAAACTGTCAAGTGTGTGTTTAAACCCTTAGGTATTAGTGTGTGCAATTTGAAAATTTTATTCATTCAATTAAAAAATCTATAGAATATCAAAGTTATGGCTAAAATTGGGTCTTTAGTAGTTATGCATTTCTTTTTTTGGACAGTATATTAAAGGACTAGACATAAAATTTGGAGTGAGACAAGGATGTATTCTATCTCTTGACCTTTTCTCCTTGTACAGCGAAAACATAATGAGAAATACAGAGAACATGCCAGGAATATCAATTGGCGGGTACAATCTTAACACCTTAAGATATGCATTCGACACAGCTCTGATTGCTAAAAGTGAGTGGGAGCTACAGGTTCTTCTGGACATCATGGTTCGTGAAAGTAAAAATAAAGCCTGAACAAAAAAAAAGAAGAGTGAAGTGATGGTCATCTTAAAGAAAAGAATACCACCAAAATGTAGCATTACCACTGATGGCACAAATCTGAAACAAGTTGATAGATTCAAGTACTTAGGAATGATTGTAACAGCTAATGAGAAATGTCACAATTAAATAAAAAGTAGATGTTCTCAGGCCAAGTCAGCATTCCAGAAAATGAGAAACATTTTGTGCAGCAGATCCATATCAATGGAAGCAAGATTCTGAGGACTTGTTACATTGAGCCAATTCTGTTTTATGGGTGTGAAGCATGGTCTTTGAATAAGAGAGTACAGCTAGAAATGAAGCCCACTGAAATGTGGTTTATAAGAAGGTTGTTGAAAGAAACATGGACAGCCAAGAAAACCAATGAAGAAGTCTTAAGAGAGGCCGGAGTTCAAATTACAGCAAAGATCAGAGGCAGACAAGCGAGATTTATAGCACATTTCCTAAGAAGAGGAAAATTGGAACACACTGTGGCAACTGGAATAACTGAGGGAAGAAGAGACAGAGGAAGACAGAGAGAGAAATTACTGGATGGGGTGTCAGTGTGGCTAGGAAGAAAGTCACCGGCAGATCTCATAATCAACACAAAAGACAGGGAATTGTGGAGTTAAATGATTGCCTATGCCATGCGGCATGGCATTAAAGGACTGATGAAACTAAAATTAAAACTACTAACAAGGAACAGAATGGTAATACAGAGAAGTTAAAAAAAAAAGGCTATAAAGAGGACAAAAGTTAGTAAAAAGGTTAAAATAGAATTAACAGATAACATTCTGGTAATACAGAAGCAGGTAAATGACAGCATCCTCATCAAATCAAAATTCCATTTCAAGGAATGGGCACAGAATTTTCCTCCCTTTTTCCTACCTTTAGAAAGGAATCAGAAAAGCCACTCCCTGTCACAGAAGTATAAACACAAGAAACACAAGATAATTTTCTGTGGACTAAAAGAAATAAAACAGAATGAATGTCAAATTATAGTAAAAAGCCTTGGGAGGATCCATATAAGAATTGACTTTAAAAAATGCATTTCGAGCATGAGTCACAGAATTCTGAAAAATTGTAAAAACAGTAAATTACAGCAGGTATGACAAATGACAAATTAATGGAGCAAGTTTCATTCGTACTAAAATGGGATAATATAGACATTATATGATGTTACCATTTTCAATACACAGATTTAGAACAGATGCTTTCTGCTAACAAGAATTACAACACAGACAAGACATTATGAGGACAGCAGGCTAGATCTAGATAGAAACAACCAGAACAGACCAGATGTTTCTCCTAGTGAAATACATCAACTCACTGATAAACAATTTTGACAGTTATCTCTAATGGTAAATAGTGTCATTCATTCATTCATTCATCATTCATTCATTTGCATGTCCATTGCGGAACTTTGCCTCCCAAACAGCACTCCTGTAGGCCTCTCGGTTGTGAGCAAGATGGCCTGCTGCTGCTGCATCCATTTCCAGATCGTCAACGATGTCTTGGAGCCATCTTCGTTTTGGTCTTCCTCTTTTTCTTTTTCCCATTATGTATCCTTCCAATATGGTCTTCTCTAAATTATCATGACGTTTAATGTGTCCATTAATGTGTCATACCATGTTTTATACAAGGAAGTATTTCTTCCATTTCTCTTCTTGGCAGCAACTGACTGAGTAATTACAGTTAAGATTAAGAATGAGATATTGCCCCAGACCTGACAAGAGTTCTATCAACTGATAAAAGACGATGGTAACAAATCAATAATGAAATGAAGAGAAAGAATATATGGGTTACACAACAAGAATGCAAATAAAGACACCAAAACACTGCCTTAGCATAGAATTCCTCATGTAAGATGGAAGAAAGGAAAAAGCACAGAGAACTGTAAATGAACTGTTGATGAATAAATTATATGAACTGAAATAGCTGGCAAGGGTTAGTTATGAATGGAGAATGAATGATATATCTGAAGTTGTTACAAGCATTTGTTAAACAATTTTAAAAAATCATGACTGTTCACAAAACAGCTAGCCTATAGCTTTATTTATTTTGTTCCATCTACATTTATTTACACTATGTTTTCTAAACTGTGACAGGCTTTTATCAGGAGGAGGATGCTCGAGCTTTGTCTTGTAGTGTAGACATACTGGAAACAGCTGTTACTTGCTATAGGTTAATTAGCCCAAAATATGAAGGCCATAGCACTGATTGTTGTTCTTGGCAGAGGGGTGATTATTTAATCTCAGTGCCTTCAAGCTGGACAAGAAGTTGCTATCTTATTATAATTTGCTTTCTCTGTTTTACAAAATGTGATCATAACACAAACTGTAGATGGAGCATTATGCACTGGACAGAAGCATGTTACATTTTATATTTTGTGTTACATTTGTCCATCCAAGTGTATAATAACACCTTGATAAATAACCTAGCTTAGTAAGCAAACATATACACTTTTCCATTTGAGAATATAACATGCTGTTGATAAATAATGTGTGAGCACATTTAATTTTAATACTTTGATTAAAATATATGTCAGCTTCACAGTCACTTACATAACAGGAAATACTTTTGGGAACACCACAGATGCTTCTGCTAGATACTCATAAAGGATTCTAGCCTCATTTTCATCAGTTGTGTTTCTGACTAAAGTTGCCTATGAAGAAATGATAATAAAAGCAACATTATTTTCTGCTCAAAGTGTTTTAAAAAAATATATATATGATTCATAAATATTGCACTTTTCATACATTATAAGGAATAGCACTATAAATATATTAAAATGGGTACCAGAGAAAATCTGGGAAGTAAAGGCAGCGAGGAAAGGAACTGGTCACCCTACCTCACACGCTGATGACCCAGCATAATGAGGTCTCTAACGCTTCACCCCCTACGGCATTTGAAATGCTATGGGACTATCTTTACTTTTTACTATAAATATAAAAAATCAGATAAAGATAAAAAAAAATAATGGAAGAAATTACTGAAGGAGCAAAGTTTGAAAAAAAGTACCCACCTATAGCTAAATGCACTTACAATTTATAAAATGAAACAACTAAGGCAGAAACTAATTCTCCTGATCAGAGAGTTCTATAACAATATGCCTTTTCTAGAAACTCACCAATACAGTGAGTACCAATGTCTGTGTGGAAT
The DNA here is from genome assembly GCA_009760885.1 of Achatina immaculata. NCBI lineage: Eukaryota > Metazoa > Mollusca > Gastropoda > Stylommatophora > Achatinidae > Lissachatina > Lissachatina immaculata. The sequence goes on from CM019698.1 coordinate 42,035,111, forward strand.
ATTTTGTCAACACTTCAGGATCCAGAAGAACATTACTTTCATTGGATACTGAACAACGGCCACTTCGTGGAGGAGCTAAGGTTGATTTGGATGGATCTATTATTTTCTTTGATCCAGGTATAGGCATTGAAGAACTTCTTGTCTGTGAGAGAGGTTTCCGAACTGCACTGAATGGCTCTTCAAGGCTATGCCATCTTGAGCTGTTGCTTGATAACTGGGGCTGTAAACAGTGAAAAATACAATCATTATACCATCATGTAACCATTTTCAATACAGACACTTATGACAGATACATACCTTTCTTTTTATTTTTCAATCAAGAAAGTAATATTAACAAACAAGCTGTAAACGGCAAAAAACTGACCTGGTAAAACACAAAAATATGATCTTTATTTGAACTAGGAGTGAAAAATAAAATCTAAAAAAAAAAAAAACAGCAAAAAACAGCCACCCAAATGATTTTTATTGAAAAGCTCATGCCTAGGCCATATTACTTTGTATATGATTGTGAAACACGGAACCACAAGGATTAACTTCAAAATTCTCCTTTCCCCTGCTTCACATTCATAATCACATAATAACATCCTTTCCCATTCCTACCCAGCATTCCCATTTGTTTTCTCTGAGTTTCCAATGAGAGAGATCACTGCTTAAGTTACTTTGATATCTCATTTGACAGGTCATTATCTTTCAGAGAACATGTGCACAACATAGTGGAGAAAGCAAAGAAAGGGATTAATGTTGTTAAAGTGATGGCTGAGGAAGGTTTTCAGCAGTGGACACTTTTCTCGCTAATGTAGTCGTTATCAATGTCAAGTTTTGGATTATGCACTCAGTCTCCATAGACCCAGATATCAAAGTGAGAGAGAATCAAGAACAATGCCATGACAGCAGTCCTGGGATGTGCCAGGGATATACCTATCACATGTATGAGGTATTTACTGGAGCTACCTGTATCAGAGCATGATACAAGAATGTACAAGTGAAGGCCAAGAGGACAGGTCATCTCCTTATTTCAACCTTGTATGCAGATAAGGGAAGGTGCAGCAAGCATGACAGAACTGGCTGATTGAGGCAGAAGAAACCTTACAGACAACGTATAACATTACAACATAAGAAAAGAAGATGACAGTGCCCGACAAGTGAGAATTCACTGAAGCTGTCACTCAGTTGCTCACAGAAACTTGATGTGTATGTGTGACCTTCACTGACATAATGCCATTCAGCACTATTCCCAGCAACAGCAATGCACCATCTTTACCAATGGCTCTTCATCAGAAGATGTCAAAGTGGTTGGGGCTTTGCTGAATACCTCAGTGGAAAGATAGTTGCGGAAAGACTAAGTGCAGTATGAAGATGGAAATCAAAGCAGCTACTGCTGCAATTGCTTGGCTGGTTAAACAGCATATAACACAGTGCAGCCACAGTGGTGGACTCCAAAACTCAGGTTGCAGATCTCACATGTCTTAGGCAAGCAGGAATTCATGGTAATGAGCAGACTGATCAGCTGGCTGGAAAGGCACCCCCCCCCCCCCCCCCCCCCCCCAGAGTGCTAAGACTGAACAAATCAAACGCTTTGAGGGACAAATTTTATAGGGATAAGAGTTGGAATAGGAGAGTAACCTCTACATCTGCAGAATGAAGAAACTGGTGGTGAGGGATGAATAAGCTCACTCTGTGAAGAACCCACAATTAACACATGACATGGACAATCAGTATACACATCCTAAACTGGTTTCTTGGATTGGCGGCAAATAAGTGGTGCTATCTCCTGAGATCAATCACTCCCATCTGTCTTTTTCTTTCCTATCACTATATAATTTCTGCACTTCACTTATTCCATTCGTATTACATCTAAGTGATCTATTTCACTGGTCTCTATCTCAGTCTGACAACCTCTGCATCTCTGCATAACTACCCCTCCTGAACTACTCCCCAATCAGATTGCACTATAAGAGTTTTCAAAATTTTCATATTAAGCATTTACAATTCTTTACGGAATGTCAGACACCCTGCACACCCACTTTGTCATGCATTTTTTCCATTTATTTCTTATTTATTTACATCTTTTATGTTGTCTAGCCTCTTCATTTCCTTTCTTCCAGACCTTTTTGCTTTATAAGTCTGATGAATGCTGAAATGTAACAACTATAGACTTGAGTAATGAATGAAGCTATTTCTACTTTCCAACAAAAATTTAACCGTTTCTTATTAATTTTACTGCAGTGTCCTCATGTATATTTAGTAACAGAAAATTCTCACTACTGTGATGTTCTGGTAGTGGATCTAGTATCCAAACCAGCTGAATCCTCTATAAATTAGTTCCATATAATGCATCTTGAAAATTTCTTAGTGTGCTTCTGTCATTAGCATGAAAATCCAAGAGAAATGTGTTTGGCATTTACAATGGGATCTATATGTAAGAATATGTAAGAACGACACGATTATAACATTTAAAGTTATCGTTTCATCAGTTTCTGCTCACAGTATAGCCTCGTTTACCTGACTGGTGGCAGACTGCAAAGGCCTCTGACAGATTCTTTGAGGACTTGAACCACCTACCCCTGGAGATGTCCCATTCTGTTCTCCAGTCTCCCAAGTCTTTGACTGCTGCTGCTGAGGCTGCTGCCTGGCTGCAGCAATTGCTTTCGGATCAAGAACTTCAAAACTTTTCTGACGTCTTGCCTGAAACATTTAAAAAACACAAAACTGTGTTAAGACACCAATTCTCTTTGCCTAAAATTATATCCTTTATGCGAAATCTATTAATCCGTATGACAGAAATATGTCAAAAACCAAGTTTTATGTATTTGGTAAAAAAAAAAAATTCCGGGTGGCTAAATATCTGTATTCTTAAATATTCTAGTGACTCTTAGTACTGTTTAGAATAACTGTAATATTCCTCCTTTCATAGATTTGTGAAACATGATTTGACAAGGGAATGACAGTATGGTGGTGGTTTCCTGCTGCCTTTCTTGGTGTGTATAGGGTTTTCTCCAGTAGCCTTTGTCTAAAGAGAGACTGACCCACTCACTAGGCACCAAAGTACCTGTTTTAGTCTGCTACTGTTTATTCAGAGTATAAACAGATAACTTCTATCACAAGAAAAATTCAAGAAAAAAATAAAGTGAGGAAGATCAAGAGAAAAATATCTTAGTGGAGTGACCAAGTGGCATGGAAAAAGAAAACCATATCAATTAGTTGGAAACACCAGGACCACAAAAGATGGAGAAGTATGATCATGAAAGCTGTCTGGTATGGCACATAATAATAATAATAATAGCTTACTATTTCGTAAAACTCACTGTATATTTTTCACATTATTGTTAATTTTACATATTATACACTTTTCACATATACTTCATAAAATTTATGTACAAAAGCTCCTGTTCCACATTACTGCTTGATGTGGATCATGAATGATGTGTGCTGTTAAACAATCAGTAATTTCTTTTTCTTTTTTTGAACAAATGATCACATATTCCTTAGCAAGGGTTTGAAACATTTTTCATATACTTAATATCATGATTACTGCTTTAAGTTAATAGAAATACAAAATATATATTTTTTAAACATAAAATATGGCCATTTTAAAATAATGTTTCCTTATTCTCCCCCCCCCCCAAAAAAAAAACAAACAAACAAAAACCACCAGGCTGATCTGTTTGCCACCAAATTAAAAAAAAATGCTTTTTTATTTCAATTATTCAAACCACCTCTTAAACGCCAATGAAAATGAAAAATAATTTTAGATGATGGTTTTGAAACAGGCAAATGTTAGCTGTAGGTTTTGTTGAACATCATTTTGTTTAACAGTCTCTTTTATGGCTGATTCTGTCAGTGCTGGAAATGCAGATTAGGCTGGAGTACCAGTGAGCAATATTTGTGCCACAAGTACTAGTCTCTTTCTATTTGCATATTTTGCCTTCAAATTTTGTCCTTGTTTTCTGATCAGACAATGTTGCATCCTTGTTGAGATTTATGTCAGTTCTTCCGAGTCCATGTTGTTGATTGATTCTCATGGACGTCAGTTTTGGTCTTCCATACAGCCTCCTTCCCTCTGAAAGTTCACTAAATAAAATTTGCTTGAGGGTATGGCTGTCATCCATTCTTGCTGTATGCTTCCCAACCACCTTAATCTTCTGCTGTTGTTATCATGGATGGAAGCTCAACACACTGCACAATCTCAAAGCAGGGTACTTTGTCTTAATAATACAATTTAATATTAGTTATTCATCATCATCATCATCATCATCATCAGGTGCCGTGCTGACTGGCGTCGGCTATTATGCTTCTCCAGAGTACACGATCCTTCATGCAGGCCATCAGTTCAGTTGGTGATCTCCTCTCACACCATCCCGTCAGACTGTCCAGTATCATTTCTCTTGGTCTTCCTCTTGATCTTCTTCCTTCTATTTTTCCTGTTGTTATAATATTTTCAATGCCCCCTCTTCTCACTGCATGTCCTATGAAAATACATTGTCTCTCTCTTATCTTTTTGACAAGGTTTTTTGTCTCTCCAGCTCTTCTCATACATTCTTCATTAGTTATTTTTGCTGTCCAGGGGATTCGCAACATTCTTCTAATAAACCACATTTCTGCTGCTTCCAATGATTTTTGTGCAGACTTGCCTATTGCCAATAATTCACTTCCATATAACAAGATAGGTTCAATATAGCATTTTAGGACTCGTTTTCTAACATTCATTGATAAGGATGTGTTGGATAATATGTTTCTCATTCTCTGAAATGCAGTCTTTGCTTGGCCTACTCTGTTCCTAATTTCTGTTCTGCATTTCCCATCTGAAGTTATTACTGTTCCAAGGTATTTGAATTTCTGCACTTGCTTTAGAATAGTTCCGTTTAATTTAATACTGCATGCTGGTGGATTCTGTTTCTTAGATATAACCATAGTCTCTGTCTTTTTGATGTTCAAAGTAAGGCCTTTCTGTTCACTTTCTTTGGCGACTTTATCCAAGAGATTTTGCAGGTCTTGTTGGTTCTCAGCTATCAGTACTGTGTCGTCAGCATACCGAAGGTTGTTAATATTGTATCCTCCAATTTTTATGCCTGGTTCTGTGATGATTGTTCTTAGAATATTCTTGCTATACACAGAAAAAAGGTCTGGAGATAGTACATATCCTTGTCGCAGCCCTTGTTTTATAGGTTGATATTTTCCAATTCTATTTTCAACTCAAACTGCTGCTTCTTGTTGCCAGTATAGATGTTTTACAATCCTCAGGTCTTTGCCGTCTATACTGATGTCTTCAAGCATTTTAATAATTTCATTATGTTTCACCTTGTCAAATGCCTTAGTGTAATCAATGAAGCATAAGTAGAGATCTTTCTGTATTTCTAAAGCTCTTTCTGTTAGTGTTCGTAAAGCATAAATGGTATTGTGTGTTCCCTTTCCTTCAACAAATCCAAACTGTTCATCTGCTATTTCCATTTTTATCTTTTTCTTTGTTCTTCTCATAATTATTCTCAGAAGTAGCTTCGTTATGTGACATGAGAGGCTGATAGTCCAGTGGTCGTCACATTCCTTTGCACCTAGTTTCTTTGGTAGTGCTATAAACGTGGATTTAATCAGGTCACTGGGAATATAACCACTGTTGTAAATGTCATTCAGTAACTTGGTTATTATTTTTATTCCTGTCTCCTCTAGTGCCTCTATTTCTTCTATTGTTATATTATCAAGCCTAGTCACTTTTCCTTTCTTCATGTGTTTGATGGCATCTATGATTTCATCTTCAAGTATTGGCGGTCCATCACAGTTTTCAGTATCTGGTGTTAATTCTGGTCTTTCTCCTCCATAAAGCTCACCGATATACTCTGTCCACCTGTCCACAATGTCTTCTTTTCCCATTAACATTTTACCTTTTTTCGATTTCGGGCATCCTGTGGTATATTTTGTTTTCCTGCCTGTGAGTTCATTAATTCGTTTGTGCATGTTTTTGCCGTCTTTATTATGAGAGTCCTCTATTTGTCTGCACTGTTCATTTAACCACACTTCTTTTGCTTCTCTGCATTTGCGTCTTATTTCTTTATTTATCTTGCTATATTTTTCCTCGTTATTTTTTCTCCTCCTCCTCTTGTCCATCAGTCCTAAGATGTCGTCTGTCATCCATTTATTTTTAGAGGCTTCTTTTTTTAGTGGTATTATCTCCTTAACAGTTTGGTGGATAGAATCTCTCAACATTTCCCATTGTTCATCTATACTATTTATCTTTGCTATTGCATTGTATCTATTTGTTATAATAACTTTGTATTGTTCTTGCAGTTCTTGGTCATTTTTAAGAAGTTCTGTATTCAGTTTGATGTTTCTCACTTTTCTGCCTGCTTTCTTTAGCTTTATTCTAACTTTTCCACAGAGTGGATCATGGTCACTATTGCAGTCAGCTCCTGGCATGGTTTTTGTTGTCAGTAATGCATTGCAGAATCGTTTGTTGATTAGTTATTAGATAGATAAATTACTGATTTTAATGTTTTAACATTTTCTACAACATATTGTGATATTAATGATGTTAATTTATTTGCCTATTAGAAAAATTAGTATTCCCTAACCTTCATTGATGAGTAACTCAACCAACTGAATAATAATATAACAAAATATGCATGCGTGTAGACATACATACACATATACATATATATATATATGTGCATGTACATACATATTACAAAGATGTAAAGTATAGGGAGTTGCATGAGAAAGACACGTCTAACCTTCCAATAGGAAAAACAGCCACCTAGCAATAGCTTGCACACCAACTACCAGATTGTATTTGTTATTTTACTGCACTTCAACCAGACAAATGAATAATCCCAACAGCTGCTTCTTTGAGTAATCAAACAAAGCTAAGTTTCCACTGTTCCTAGTCTCACCATGAAGCTATTCATATTTCTGTAAGCATACCCTTATTTTTTTCCCCATACTATCTAGTTATAATAAAAATATTTTTTAAAACAACTTCTCTTCTTCAGTCTCAGCAGAACACAAGGATCCTCTTCTCAATACACTTTATCATTATATGCAGACAGTGACAAATACAAAGCTAAATATCTGCATGGAGTTGAAATAGAATTTAAAATGACACACCAAATATTTTAGAGCAGGAGCTTTGATACAACCATGTATCAAACTTTTCTGAGAAAAATGAACAAAATAAAATGTTTAATTCAGTGCGGTAGAGTGAAGATGTAGTATTCAAAATTAATCACAATTAATTAATTGTCTCCTTCACTTGCTCTCCTTCATATATAATCTCAATTACATATACACACAGAATGTCAGGCAGAATGTTTTTATTTCATATATAATAAAATTCATAGTCTTATAATAAAAGAGATTTTTCTTTTGTTCACAAATTAAACTTTTTAATGACGGTGACAGTTAAAATATATATTAAGGACTAATTTTCAGCTCTAGCATATTTCCACAAATATAAGTCATGCTTTAGTTTCTTAACATTTATTTTCTGCTTATACGAGCTGTTAATCCATATTTTAGTGTTAAAAATGCAACTGAATGTCCTCATTAGAAAAACAAAAACAAAAACTGAGATAAAATTACTGGAGCATATCTAAGAAATGTTACAATCACTACCTGTGCTTGAGCTGGGGGGGATACAGATGTTGGTATGCTTGAGGCAGGAGCTGTTATGGGGAGTGATGGTGATGGTGACTGTCCTTGACTAGCGATATCTGAGCTGACACTTTCACTTGATGGTAAATCACTCAGATAGTTGGGTGTCCGATGCTTTAGGTGACAGCGACTACGCACTTCTTCTGACACTGATACTAAGGCTACAACAGAGACAAACAAATTAATGATTACTGGTATAATCTATATATAAACATTTTACTGAGTGTGTCAGCTATTCAACATGTCAGCATCATATATTTAATTTTAATAAGCATGATAAACTCATACAGTGTATGTTCACAAAAATGAAAAATTGTGCACTCAAATGTGACAACTAAAAAGGAGGTCTCACTACAGGTTTTAAAAAAAAATTAGAAAAATCCAAACTAATTCTACATAAAATGAACAGGTAAATTAGACCCTGAAAGATTATGGCAGTTGAGACATAAGGCATGCTAACTAACTAACAGTTAAGTCAATAATTATGTGCTAAGTTCTTTGACCAGCATGTAGTATTAAATTAAACGGAACCATTCTAAAGCAGGTGCAGAAATTCAAATACCTTGGAGCAGTAATAACTTCAGATGGGAAATGCAGAACAGAAATTAGGAACAGAATAGGCCAAGCAAATACTGCATTTCAGAGAATGAGAAACATATTGACCAACACATCCTTATCAATGAATGTTAGAAAACGAGTCCTAAAATGCTATATTGAACCTATCTTGTTATATGGAAGTGAATCATGGACAATAGGCAAGTCTGCACAAAAATCATTGGAAGCAGCAGAAATGTGGTTTATTAGAAGAATGTTGCGAATCCCCTGGACAGCAAAAATAACTAATGAAGAATGTATGAGAAGAGCTGGAGAGACAAAAAAACCTTGTCAGAAAGATAAGAGACAGACAATGTACTTTCATAGGACATGCAATGAGAAGAGGGGGCATTGAAAATATTATAACAACAGGAAAAATAGAAGGAAGAAGATCAAGAGGAAGACCAAGAGAAATGATACTGGACAGTCTGACGGGATGGTGTGAGAGGAGATCACCAACTGAACTGATGGCCTGCATGAAGGATCGTGTACTCTGGAGAAGCATAATAGCCAACGCCAGTCGGCACGGCACCTGATGATGATGAAGTTCTTTTGTATGCAGAATGCCAAATTTATTTGATGATTAAGTAATCTACAAGAAGTAGCAATATTCATTATTGTCACTAAAGTTGTCACCATTTTTGAATGTTAATCAATATTACTCCATGAGCAGTAATAACTGACATTTTGGAAATTTGCCTTAAATATTCACCTATTTTGCATTAAATTAAGCACTATAGTTGTTAGTTTTCCAAAAAAAATCATATTTTTACTTCTGGTTTCGTATTTGACAAGTTGCAGCTTCTCTCATATCTTGGCAAACAACTACGAGAGCCCTATGTGATGGCACGGGGAGGATGTAAGAATAAGAAAAAAGCTACTCTCATGAAAACTCTGAAAGACATTAAAACGCATTTTTTAAAACTAACTGTTGATCTCATACAAATGGGAAAAGTTTGCCAAAAAAAAAAAAAAAATTAAAAGTTGGCTATAGCACAAAAATAAGACAGGTAGCACATCTGAATTGCATTGGCAGGAAAATGGCTGTGGCATAGCAGTGAACAAACATAATGAACATTTTAATTTTACTTTCAGTTACAGAATGAATGTGAAAAATGTTGATAAAATTTGCAAGAAAATGCCTTTCCTTCTTGCTTGTAAAATGTGTAACCTATTTTTAATTATATATAAAAGTGTGCTGAAAGTTTATTTTTAGGAAACATACAAAACACACAAAGAGCCAGACAAGACATGCATTGAAACTGCTACACTTCCTGCATTACTGGCACTACTTCCAGATTTTTTTTCCACTGAAGATTCTGAATTAGTGCAAACAACATGAATGGCAAGAATATGTTGGTGCAAATTAAAAATTATCAGGTGATAGAATTTTTCACTGCAGTCTCTGACTAATTAATCAGTGAATAAAAAAATGTTTAGACATCAGACCTGTCCACTGATGGAGCGCTCATGGTGAACTAACCTTGACTTATGTGACAATCTATCGATGGAGAAGAAGGTCTCTGAAGAAGGTCTCTACCACTACTGATGAGGCTCATACTGATGAACTCCTTAAATAGACTATTCATACTTCCAGCATGAATTTGTTGATAAATGTGGCATTTCAAAGGAAAATGTGCAAGCTGTAACTAGAAATCATGTTTATCAAAAGTGCACTCATCATGCGATAAACAGAAGATATCCAGTACAATCAAAAGTTGCTAACACATTCTGATCATGCAGATGATGCACTTCTCTTCAGTAATGTAAAGAAAGCCTTACTGAATCATTCAGAGTCAGAAAGAATGAGAATGAATATCACTGAAGTTTCATTGCAATGTACAGCCTGTACACACACAAAAAAAAGCAAAATTGCAGTATAAGCAGATAAGGTCGCATGAAATGTTAAAGACATGATGCATTTAGAGTAGACAACTAATGGTATGGCAATAAATTCTGGCAGCAACTGAGAAGTCTGAAAGCACAATTTCAATGAGTTTCATCCAAAACACACTACACATTGAGGTTAAAGGCCGAGCACATATGGGAGTGTCCTGAGTGCAATGACTCTAGCCCAGCAGCAGAGCTTGGACTTTCCTCAAGTTCAATTTCAAGTTAAAGCATCTCATATGGAGTAATCAATACTTCAACATGGCAGCCAACAAGAAAATTACACAAACCTCAACTTTTTTATGTTCTCTAAGCTCAGAGAAGCACCACAGAAGACATTTGATTTGGACAATGTGAGATGAAGAAGTGTTGTTAATCCAATCAATTCTATTATGGTGATATAATAACATTAGACAAATGATGGTAGAAGTGTGTGGATCTCTAAATGCATAATGTGGAGAAATCATCCTACAAAGATAAACAAAAAAGTTTCTGAAAGTTATTCAGTTTTTATTTAAATGCCGTACAATAGGTGGCTTATTTTTCAGCATGCCCTGATACAAGTTTCATTTTATATACAAGGTAAACTAAAGAAACTGCCAATTTTAAAAACTGATTTATTCTGGTCAGGTTGGATCATTCTCATTGTATTCTCATTTCTGTATTTATTTAATTAATATGAAGCACTAGACTGACTGATAAAAAAATATACATTTGAAATCAAACCACCACAAAGACATTTATAGTTTTTGTCACTTCATCTATTTTGACAGCATTAGAAAATCAATTACATTGACTCTGCACTATACACATTTGCAATCAAGGATTGGTTGCAAAATTTAATGAGACTGGCTCTGCTTTAAAGTGGAAATGTGTAAGCAAATATGACATGTTCTTGCTGCAGTAAGAACTATAATACTGTATAGACCAAGATGCTCCGCTGTTGATGTTGGACATCATTTTTCAGCATGTTCAGACTTCTTGTTAATAACTGCCTACTCAGCCAAAGTTCCACAAGGCATGCAAATGACTGACTGACTGTTTGCATGTCCTTGCGGAACTTTGCCTCCCTAACAGCTCTCCTGTATACCTCTCAGTTGTAAGCAAGATGCCCCTGCTGATGCATCCATTTAGATTATCAACGATGTCTTGCAGCCATCTTTGCCTTGGCCTTCCTCTCTTTCTTTTTCCCATTATGTACCCCTTCCAAGACGGTCTTCTCTAGATTATCATGACATTTAATATGTCCAAAATATTTAAGTTTCCTCTCTTTAATCCTCTTTACTAGCCAGCCTTCTTCAATATTAAGTTCTTGTAGTATGGATATATTTGTTCTTTTTTGTGTCCATATTTGAAGTACTCTTCTGTAGCATTTACATTCAAAGGCATTTATGTGTTTCTCAGCTGTTTTGTTAAGTGTCCAGGTCTCACAGGCGTATGTTGCGATGGGAAAGATGCATCCCCTTAAAAATCTTATTTTTGTGGTTCTATCTGTTCCTCTCCACAGATTCTTTAGTTGTTTTACTTTCTGAAGAGCGATAGATGTCCTTTTAATTTCCCTCATTGTATCTCCATTATTAGCTAGAAGTGATACAAGATATTAAAAACTCTCTACCTCTTCCAGTTTTTCCTCATTGATACATATTTCAGCTGCCTTGTTTGTTTTGTCAGTTGTCATCAATTTAGTTTTCTTTGCATTAAGATAGAGGTTTTTTTCTTCACTGTTCTTACGGACTGACATAATTAGTTTTTCCACTCCTTTTTGTGTTGTGGACAGTAATACTGTGTCATCAGCATATCTAATCTCTGGTATTTCATAACCTCCAATTGTTATGGCATTGTAATATTCTTTGTCTACATCTTCTCTAACATTCCTCATTATATTTTCAGTATACAAGTTAAATATGTAAGGTGACAATATGCACCCCTGATGGACCCCTTGTTTTATGTCAAACCAAGTTGTTGTTTCACCATTTATTCTTACTGCTGCTTACTGGTCTAGATACAGCAGTGATGTTAATTGTATCAAATGTGTTGGAAATACCATTTTTTCCATTATTTCCCAAAGTTTCTGGTGTTGTACACAATCAAATGCCTTTGAGTAGTCTATAAAGGATAAATATAGATTCACATTAAACTCTCTGCATTTCTCTATTATTAATCTTATATTGAATATATGATCTCTTGATCCTCTTCCTTGCTTGAAACCAGCTTGGACCATATTGACTTCTTCTTCTATTTTCTTTCAAAGTCTACCCATTATGATTTTTAACAGAATTTTACTGGCATGACTAATCAGGGCAACAGTTCTGTAGTCTGTGCATAATTTCAGGTTACCCTTTTTTTGGCAGTGGTATAAATACAGTTCTTTTCAATTCTTTTGGCAAAATACCTGAATGCCATATCTTTTTGCATAGTGCATGACAGATTGTTGCACATTCCTTTCCTCCTGCTTTAATAAGTTCAGCTGTTATCTCATCATATCCTGGTGATTTACCATTTTTCAGATTCTTTATTGCCCATAAAACTTCTATTGTCGGTTTGGGTTCTTTCTCCTCCAATAATAATTCACACTGTAGATTTCTGCTTTCACAGTCGGTTGTTTCATACATTCCTCTGCAATATTCCTTCCATCTTTCTAGAATTTCCTCTGTCTCTGTCAAGGTATTCCCCATCTCACACAAATTACATTTAGCTTAGGTGTGACATTTCTTGTCAATGTCTTCATTTCTTTAAACATTTCATTATCTCTTCCACACTTCTGATGTTCTTCTATTCTTTCACAACAATCTTGTATGTATTGTTTTTTGTCTTTTCTTATGTGTCTTCGTACTTCTTTTGTTAAAAATGTATATTCCTCTTTGTTGTTGTTTGTCGCTTTCCAATGCGTCTTCATTTCTCTACTTTGTTTTATCAGTTCTAGTGTGCCTGCTGTAATTCATCCATTCTTCTGTGTTTTCTTTACTGGAACCATGTTTTTAGCTGTTGTTATTAAGATATCTCTGGCCTGCATAGCCAGTTCATCTGGTGTCATCTCCTCTTTTACAGCCATCAGGATTTCAAAATGGTTCTTCACTTCTATATTGTATTGTTATGGTATTTCTTGTAAGATCAAAGCGAAGTGGTCTTGATCCTGTAACTGTCTTTTTTATCTTTATCTTCATGTCTGCTATTAATAACTCATGGTCCGTGTCACAATCAGCACCTGGTAAAGTTTTTGCTGATGCTATACTTGATCTCCACCTCTTTGCACTAAAATGTAATCTATTTGATTCTTGGTTTTCCCATCAGGCGATGTCCATGTGTACAGTCTTCTTGGATGTTGTTTAAAAAGTGTATTAGCGATCATTAGCTCATTTTCCATGCAAAACGCCATTAGATTGTCTCCTGCCTCATTTCTATGTCCTATGCTAAATTTCCCTACAACATGTCCTTCATCTTCTGCTCTTTCTATACAAATCTTTGCATTAAAATCCCCCATTATTAATACGATATCATTTTTCCGTACCTGGTCTATTGTCGTTTGCAGTGTGTTATAAAAGTCTTCTACTTCCTCTTCTTCTGCTGCTGATGTAGGTGCATATATCTGGATGATTATTACACTTCTAGGAGTGCCCTTAAGTCTGATTGTGAGGATTCTATCACTTACTGGACTGTAGCCTAGTAATGCTTTTGATGTTAATTTGTCCAAGTAAAAAGCCACTCCACTCTTTCCTCCTACTTCTCCACCAGAGTATATAAAGATATTATCATTCTCGCTCTTAAAGTGTCCTGATCCTTTCCATTGGTGTTTGCAGATTCCCAAAATGTGTATCCCCGTTCTTTTCATCTTGTCACTTATTATTTGATATTTTCCCTCATACATACTTCTTATTTTCCATGTTCCTATTTTTCTTTTTAGTTTGATGCAGGGGTTTTCCTTAGTAACACTGTCAGGATTTTGTCCGTCATCACAATTACTAGCACTGACCTCTGCCTCACACTCTTCCCCAGTGTTAAAATTAGATCTATCTGGCCTGGGAGCCTCACCACCAGATCTTTTTCCTACTTGACCTTCCATGATTGCTGTTTGGGTTTCTTAGTATATTTTCAGAAGATAGTTTACCATTGCTTTCCTTCCAGCAAGTGACTGTACTAGTCAGTGATCGTACCCATTGTCCCTACATTGAGATCATCTGCCTATCATCACAGAATGGTGACCATAACCAACATTATCTGTCGGCTGCTCTCCCATTCCATCCACCACCTGCTCCCAAGGCTTCATGTAGGTTAGCAGGGTAGGGGTATCCCTTATCAAAGGAGAAGTAAGACACCTCTTTACCTCTGTCAGTCTATGGGACACCCTTGGGCAAGGTGGAGACCCGTATAGCCCCCTGATCAGGGTGACATGAAAATATTTTCAGTACATAAGTATGCACCCCTGACGGACCCCTTGTTTTATAAATAAACCAAGTTGTTGTTTCACCATTTATTCTCACTGCCGCCTGTTGGTCTAGATATAGCAGTGATATTAATTGTATCAAATGTGCTGGAAATACCATTTTTTCCAACCATTTTTTCCATTATTTCCCAAAGTTTCTGGTGTTGTACACAATCAAATGCCTATGAATAGTCTATAAAAGATAGATATAGATTCATATTAAATTCTCTCCATTTCTATATTATTAATCTTATATTGAATATATGATCTCTTGATACTCTTCCTTGTCTAAAACAAGCTTGGACTATACTGACTTCTATTTTCTTATGAAAATACTGCACTACTATTTGTACAAAATTCAGATGCTCTGATTAAAGAAAGTGATCAGTAAACCACATGAACTTTTTCTAGCAGCTGTTGCAGTTTATGAATGACAATGAAGATGTCATTCATAATCTTCTAATGAGTAGAATTAAGATGGAGGTGGACGTTACAGCTTTACAAAAACAGGTATGGAGAGGAAGAAATGAAGAAAAGTAAGGAACAATGCAATGGTTATGAAAGACAACAATAACAACCTAGTATTTTGGCAAAATCACTTTTATCAAGAACAACAGAAAAGACAAAACAGACAAAAATGCAAACTTATCTGCAATCTGCTCTCTCTATGAGAGGAAGAGGAAATATGGGGAGTCAGACAGGCAGCCAAGCATGGAATATAGTCAGCTAGTGACTAGATCAGCAGAAAAAAAAAAGAGGAAGAGTAGGGGAACAGTAATGTTGACCATTACTATCTAATAGAACAGATGAGAAAGTCTATTAGTGAAAGTGGACGAGGACATAGGAAATGAATGAACATACTTTATTTTTAAAGGGTTAAGAATTGGGCACGCAGGCTCGTCTAACATTCTGCCATTCATCATACAGCTTTCACTCAGTCATAGTCATTCAGTATTTATTAATGTGCATTAATATTCATGAAGACACAATTAAATGATTACATAAATAAATAATAAACTTATGTCTTGTCCACACTCTGATTTATGCAACAGCTTGAAATAAACTTGCATTCTTACATTCATTCAAAACTAAATTTATAGAAAAGCTGTTAAAAAACAGAACAATCAAGTCATACTTTAAACTACTTTAGACTATGTTTAGGGAGACATATAGTCCATATCAAACAGATGTCGACAAAGTATGAAGTTATAAGAACGAATATTACTTGTAAGTTTTACATAAGTTAGTAGGGCATTCCAAAGGTGGGTAGCTGAGTAAGAGAAGCTTTTTTAAAACATGTCAAGCCTTGGTTTTGGGAGAATATAACTGCTTAAGCGTTGACTGTGCTTTCGGTTGCATTTGAACAACAACCACAGATAGGGTGGAGCATTGTGCGATAGAATTTTATGAATTAATTTGGCATTGTTGAAAAGAAATCTCTTCTTGAGGGGTAGAATATCAAGATGTTTGTCCTTATTTGTAATATGTGCTGCATGTTTGTCATCTATAAGACTTATTGCTTGTTTTTTAAATGAATAACGTCTTTTCATGTTTGACATGGAACAACCATCCCAGACTGTGGAACAGTAGTTCAAGTGTGTTTGTATCTGTGATATATATTTTTCTGGTGTCTATATCAAGAAAATGTTTAATGTAAGTAAACTGGTAAACTTTTTGTGCAATGAGTTAGGTTAGATTGTCTACATGATGATTCCAGCTGAGGTGGTGGTCAATCATGAGACCTAGAGTTTTATGTTCACTAACATTCTCTATCTGTGAAGTTCCAGCATGGAGCTGTAGTGTTGTTGTTGGTGAATTTGTTAATTTTTGTCTTGTTGTAATGAGCATGGATTTTGTTTTGCTGTGCTTATGATCATTTTGTTGTTGTTGCTCCAGATAATTAGACTGTTTATTTCAATTTGAAGAGTTGACTCAAGGTTAATACAGTCATTGTCACTAGTGTAAACTGTGCAGTCATCAGTGAAAAGGTCACAAGATGATTTTTTGAGATGAAGTGGAAAATCATTGATGTAGATGGTGAAAAGGATAGGACCAAGAATAGACCCTTGTGTAACACCATTATTAACCACAGATGAACTTGACTTAGAGTTTTTGAGGGAAACTACCAGTTGTCTGTTGGAAAGAAAAGATGTAATAAATTTTGTCAAGTCAGGGTGTAATTTATAAGTCTCAAGCTTTCTAAGATTTCATGATCAATCATGTAAAATGCTTTTTTAAAGTCAACAAAGACAGCACCATATAATTTTTCATCGTTTATATCAGATAACCAATATTCTGTCATTTTTGTGAGAGCTGTGTGGCAGGAATGTTTTGACCTAAAACCTGACTGAAAGTCAACAATCAAATCATTTTCTTGCATGTGTTGTAAGGTTATTTTTTGTATGTGTTTTTCTAGGGGTTTTGACAAGGATGTAGAACCAACTGTATCTGAACTAATGAAAGAGTTATTCAGACAAAGCTAAACTGAGAATTGAGACAGGTTGAGTGTAAACATCTGGCCTGGAAGATAAGGTGTTGTTCCAGAGCTTTAAATTATGAACATGTTCATCTGAAAAACAAGAGTGGAAGGCAGTGACTATGGTCTCTTTGATTATAATGCTGAGTGCTGAGGAACAGATCTGTGTGACTTGTTGAAGATGTCATTGAGTTGACAGAATCTCTTGACCATAAGCTAGTCTCTCCAATATACCTCATACTGCTTGCATATATTACAGGATATGTAAATGAAATGCTCATGAATGGATACTGTGGATTTAAGAAATGCTACCTGGCTAGTTTCAACAAGAGAAGGGCAAGTGTTGCACCTGTGGAAACTACAGAGTCTGGTGCTGGAAAAGGACATGTCAGTCTACCTGAAATGGCTTCTGATAAGCAAGTCTTTCTTGTCCCATCTGTGTGCCACCAGGAGGTTCAACAAAGAGTATACATGTATCAGGTTCAGACTGGAGGAGAAATTGATGTGTAAACAAGATACAAACTGTGAGGATGTCAGAACCAATTTCATTCTATTGGAACGACAGGAGGGTTTTGCGGCGTGGGCTGCCTGATGGATAATACAGCTAATGTTACTCAGCACAAACATGAGGACATCCTCTGGATAACTCTGCTGTTGGAGAAATCAAATTATTACAGAAGCCAAGCTCTTTGCAACATAAGCAACGTGGTTAAAGAAATTGTGAGAAGGTAAATAGTCCTTGCAAGAGCGAAAATAGGAGTACAGAAGGTAGTTTTGTGCCAGTAGGTTCGTAGCATATTGATTCTGTGAGACCTGAAGGACTGATAGAAATGGTGATGTTGAAAAACTTCACCAAAGTCAAAGTGATGAGTGAGGTAAAAGAGATGCTTGGATTAAGCTTCCTCACAAAGTCAATGAAACTGTTACAATCTTCTCTGCCATGTTTGTGATACCAATTCTGTCATCAATGTTACATTTATAAAAGGCAGGATAGGGATCTATAAGATTTAACAACCAAATGTTCAGAAAGCCCCATGAAGAGACAGCTAGGATCCATTTTGGTAACCATGATTACTCCCTTAATTTGCTCAAAATACTGACAGCTGAACTCAGACGAGTTGAGTTTTTGATTCTACAGCAAGAGTTTTGAAAGAATGTGTGGCAAGCTACATATCTTTCACAACCTTATCCTTTTCTCCTGTCCCATCATCATTTTTCATCTTCCACTTTTTCTCTTTCCAGGCTACTTGTCATGCACTACTGAATGGTGTCTGATTAGCACGCTCATACCTGAATGCTGGTGTGTGTTTTTGGTATCTCAGTGGTCAGCCCTTAGCTATTCTCATTAAGCATGATAGTGCCTCCCAGTGAACATCCCACATTACTTTAGTAGATACCAGAGTCAGGTTGATATCAAAATCTGAATCAGACTCTCCAGTGGGCAGTCAAGCCATCTTAATGCAACCAGGACAGACATGTTTATCTCTATCAGGGCATTGTTCAGCGCACACCCCTGAGCACTGTTGATAAGACTGTCCCAGTGCCCAATTCTAGTGTTGAAGTTCTCACAGATTATCAGTCTGTTTCCAATTAGCTCCCCCAGGTCCTCAAGAAATCTCCAGTTTTCTTCACTTGTTAAGGAGTTTTACTGACACAGATATTAACAATATTCCATATTGTCACTCACTGTGGTCTGGATTCCTTGTAACTCTGTCAAATTCTCCCACTGTATGAGGTAAAATACATAATTTTTTTATTAGAACAGCCTGCCTATGATATGTTTGGGTCATTGGATTAGTGTAGCAGTTATATCCAGGATATATCTCATCAAGGAGTCTAGAGATAATGCCTCAGGTCCAGATGGAGTCTGGCATAGCCACCTGAAGAAGGTACTAGAAGTTCAAGCTAAGATGATAGAGGTGTATAACAATAGTATAAAGTCAGTTGAGATACCAGAATAATGGCTCACAGCTACCTGCTGTCAATACCTAAATCATGCAAAACATTTATGGAAAGGTGCTGGAGAAGATCATGGTAAGAAAATGACATGGGAATTGGAGAATGACAGACAGCCTCTGGGCACAATAGGCAGCTATTGACCCAGCAGAGACACAACAGGCAATACATCCTTACTGGCATATGATGTATATGAAGGGTTTCAGGGGAAAAAAGAAGTGCATTTGATGCACTGGATTTGGAGAATGCCTGTAACAGAGATGACCACACAACACTCCTGTGTCTTATGACAGAAATGGGAATTGATACCTGGATCATGTGGTGGGTAGCCTCAGTGCTTCTAAAAGAGAACTGTGATATGAATCACGGACCTCGAGCCTAGGATTCTTGCACCAGGACTACCTCAAGGCTCTCCAATGTCACCTGTGCTTTTCAACATATACACTGCCAGGATTTCACAACTGCACCCAGACCGGCCCTGGTCGAATACTCACATATGCAGATAACATCGTGAGATATGTACATGGAAATTGTAGAGAGAGGATATTTACCCATATTCATGAAAACGCTGACCATATCATGGTTTGGTGTGAGGAAAACAATGCAGCGATAAACCCCACCAAGGCCAAAATCCTGTGGTGGTCATTAGATAATAGATCTGCAAAAGACTACCCTTCCAGCAGTGCAATGCAACGGCAGATATATCAAAAGGGAACAATTTTTGAAATACCTTGGGACTGTATTTGACATGACACCATCTTTCAATCACCATGTGGACACTGTCATTCAGAAAGCAAAGAAAGGGCTCAGTCCTGTGAAGACCATGGCAGTGCTGGTCTGCCACATCAAACACGCTTCCTGCTGATGTGTGTGTTAGTGATGGTGGTTGAATATGGCCTCGGCCTTCTGATTTTGTCCACAACTCAGATAATCAAGCTCAAAAGAATAAAAAATGTGGCCTAGAGAGCAGTTATGGGGTGCACCAAGGCCACTCCGATCATAGCTATGCGCTACTTGCTGGATATGTCCAGCGAGAAAGTAAGACACAAGTATGTTCAAGTGAAGACATACCTCAGGATTGCCAGCACACCAAACCACCCCCTTCTACCAGAGCTGAAATCAGCAAAAGGCAGGTGCATCAAGTGAGGGAGATCATGGATGGCAGAGGCAGAAGAGACTGTCAGCAGTCTGTGACCCAAAGCAGATCCCCTTAGAACTGGAGTGAACTAGAGTGTCAAACATGCAGAATCTAAAGCAGGTCATGTTCCAGACTGGCAGTGAATGCCGAAATTGGGCACAGGGTAAAACAGAAGTCTGGGTGCAGGAACAGATTCAGCATCACTCCAAACCTGTGACCCTCTGACAAGTCAGTGGCATGGGGCTTAAAAAGTGAATGGGGCTGTGTTGTCTACCGCAATGCAAACTGGTTGCCACTAAATTAGGAGCCTATGCAACCAGCACTTAGAGCATGAGAATGGAGGTGAAGGTTGCATCAGAAGCAATTCCCTGGTTGGTGAAGAAGGACAACTTGCATGGGGTAATTGTCATAGATTCCCAAAACATGTTACAGAGAATTGAGAGACATTTCTTCTGTGAGGAGTGGGTCCAGCTTCTACAGTGCTCTTGGTTATCCAGTTTGATGCATATCTACTGCCCAGGTCATGTGGGAGTCAAAGGTAATGAGAGAGTGGACAAACTGGCAGGCATGGCATCAATTTGTGGCACCCTAAAAATGAACAAGGAGGAGATTGTGGGAGGATGAGCTGAATGGCAGGAGGATGATCGAATTGGGGGAGGAAAGGAGAAGTGGACGTTTTTCTGAATGAAGTGGTTTAGCATGCATTATCCACAATCAATGTGTGACTGGCTTTATCAGCAGGTGCACGCTTCAGTGGGTGTTGGAATGGAAAGTGGAGAACATATGGGAATACCCAGAGTGTAGAGATACCAGTTTCTGATTACAGAGTTTCAGCACAAGTCATGCTAAGTGCAAATTATAATAGCAAGGATAGTGTGCTGGCATCTCTCATTCAAAAAGAACTTAAGAGCCAAGTCCCCGTTCAAGAGGAATGGATGTGTACAAGGAAACCACATCCAAGGTAAATTTATGGTAAATCTGCCCAAGTAAAAACTTAAAAAGAATCTTGAAAATGGAAAAGGCATGATTAGTGTCCTTCAGGAAAGTAAACCAACATGAGGTTGAAAGACATTATCAAGAAAGTCAGATATTAGTTTTGTAGGACAAGCACAGCTGAGACTATTGGTTTCTCTGGGTTGCTTGGTTTGTAGATAATCTGGAAGCAAGTAGAAATATGGTATGCCACGGATATGTAGATGCAGGATATGTAGATGCAACGGCATAAGGGAAAGAATCCCTGAATAAAGTTCACTGATCATATCCCGAATCTGATGACTTTTCTCCATAAAAAATATCTTATAAGCAAGATGTATAAACAATGGCATGCTGAGCTCAGTCATGCCTACCTTAATGTATACAGTTCTCTTTTCCAGCAAACAATGGTATTTGTCTTCTTTGTACTTTTCATGATGATATCTTGTCTGTGCTGAAGCTGTGAAAGTGTCTGTTTCTCCCTAGGGCTAAGGTTATAATGTCGTAAGCGGGGAGGAGTGAATATGACTAATTTTGTACACAGTGTGATCAATGTAGAAATCCAATACTTGAGAAGACAAAGACTACAGACAGATGACTGATGGGAGAAATGGGGAATCACTTGTAGCAGATATAAATGAAGACTGTGTACTGAAAGTGGAACCTGAGACATAATCTGCAATGGAAATTGTGTACGTCCCAAAAGCAGTGAGCACTGGTCAACAGATGGTCAGATGGGAACAAACTGCAAACCCTTGCCTAAGACAAATAATTCATAAGTGGATAAAGGGAGATCAAGGAGAATACAGACAACTTTAGTTGGGGGGGGGGCAAAGGCAGTGATGGGTTGCAGAGAGGATGGAGTAGGGTGGATGATGGAAAGTTTTCACCTCTTGAGTGCTGAGAGGTGTAAACAGAGATTAATGGAGTGGATAATCTCTCTGATCAAATGGTACAGAAGGCAATTGTCTGATGTGATCTGGCAAAGACAGAGAAATTAGAAATGTGCAAATCCAGGTTGGCAAGTAGCTGCATGTCCCTTAACTACACAGTACATGCACTGAAATGTGCATTATAGGTTCAATCAATCTTGGCGATGTTACATTATGAGGTGGAGTGTGCCAATAGCCAGATGGAACTGAGACATAAAACCTTTAGCAATGGCCTTCAAATGGAAACAACTGTTAATATGACAGGTAAAGCATGTCTCCTTGTATGTGGTCAAGGTTAGGTCAATAGAAGTGCGAGACAGTGTCTTTGGTAGAAGACTGAATGAGAGAGTAATGAAAGCCCTGAGAAAATTAGTGACACGTTTAAGAGGAAGACCAGTGGCATATAAGATTTGAAAATACATGATAGAGAGAGTGAAGAAATAATAATAATAGTAATAATAATAATGATGATGAGAAATAGTAGCAGGTACAGGTAATGCACTGGAGGTCAACAAAGATTTAAGGGATATCAATAAGGAATATGAACAATGAAACAGTTTTGCAAGACAATAATTACAATCCAATACTTCAGCAAAATATCTTTAACAAGGACAACAGAGAATGATTCTGCCAATATTTCACTGACATCTGCAACAAAGTACATAAACTCTGAGTTGTTATTGTGATGTCTTTCATAATCCTCCCTCCCTCCTTTCCTTCATCTCCATATATTTTTGTCAAACTGCACCATCTATACAACTCAACTCTAATAAGCAAATCTGAAAACTTTTAAAGGCAAAATTAAATACTATTTTGCATGACTTAACTTTAGTGAATATATTTTGCCTTATGCAAGCAACTGCTAATTAAGGATTTAAAATCATCCACTTCATTGGTTAACACTGTGCTTACCTGCTAGCTATATAAATAAAGCCAAGATTCCAGAAGTTCATTTGGATTAAATAGTTATATTATTTGATAACACTTCAAGAAAACTAGGATTAGGCTAATCATTTTAGTTCAGAATAGACTTCAGTCAAGCTCTGAAATTATTTTTGTAGTGTTTCTTTGTCAAATCACACATTTATTATTATGCAAACTTTCTGAGATGTGTTTTAAAGTTTCATGAATACTTAATGACGTTACTAACAGTGAACATTAAAACATACTAAATTTGTCATATAGCCAATAATATCAACTTTCCATCATGGTCTCAGTGAGCAAGAGATTTGGCACTCATCATTTACAACATAGGTGACCACAGTTCATTGTGTGATAGTTTTTTTTTCATCTTTAATTTGACCTCTCTTTTTTCTTTAATAAGAACAGATTTGTTCTGTTTTGTTTTTAAAGACTTAATTTTAATGTAATTTGAATGACTTTTCTGGTCTATGGAAAAAAACAAAAAAAAATTGAAGTTGAATGTCCCACACTTTCAGATAGTTTGAAAGTGAATGATGCATGTGAGAATATTGCTGTGGAGGATTTTGCAAAAGGAGTGGAAGGGACAGAAGTGAGAGATGATATTAATAGGCTCACCAGAGCTGTCATCTCTGCACTTGACAGAGAATTTACGGGAGGCAGGACTGAGGTTGCTATTCAGAAGCTTGTTCATCATGCTCTACCATATGACTTAGTCATCTTCATGGGCAGCTCAGTGCTGCAAGGCAAAAGGAGTGGATGGCGCTTCACTGTCTATAGAAACATAGAAAGCAGGGGTCTCCTTTATGACATCAAGCTTACAGATGGAAACTGAGGCGGTGACCAAGGCTCTGTCCTGGCTAGTTTGGCAAGATGATACACATGGTGTGTGGTGACAGACTCTTGAAGCATGCTTCACAAGATAGAGAGGGGTTTACTATGTCATGAATGGGTTCAGCTCTTGTGACAATCCAATGTTACCAGGCTGATGTGGATATACCACCCTGTGAATGAGGAAGTAAGCGGCAATGAGGTAGCTGATCATGTTACCCGTAACGCTATGGCAACAGATATGATTCCTATGGATAGGATGGATATACTGAAGTCGGTGACTGGGGAATTAGTGTAGGAGGAAGGGCACATGCTGATAATATATATCTACAGAAGATATAAGTGTGAGGAGGGAGGAGGAAGAGCCAGGTGGCTGGATGGTAGAATTCGAGATTGCCAGAACCAACAGCTGACTGCCACAATTAGTGTTCACTCTCCAGTGATTACTGAAACAGACCAAAGCATGTATAGGTGTGTCCCAAGTGTGATGATGCTAATTCCTAGATACAAGATTCATGTGAGCTTTTCTGACTGACCATGCTCCACTCACATGATTGCTTTTTTTTTTGTTTTGGAGTTAGATTTTACTGCTTGAAATTTCATGACTCTGGGGTAATGAAATGCTTTTAAAATATCTTACATCTTACATCCTTCCCGTGCCGTTAAACGTCACCTAGTGATCACATAGTTGTTAGTTTTCCTGTTTTCGTTAACTTTTTTCAGCTTCATTAAGGGATGTTATGCCCACTAAACTGACTACTCTTAACAATATCCTCTTTAAAGTTTCACATGGTTGACCTCTTTTTCTTCGGACTGTTGTGCTCCACTTGATAGCTTGTTTTGGTAATCTCTGATTGTTTCTTCTCATCACATGACCTACATATGTCCATCTTCTTTTTCTGATCACCCATGAGACAGGTTGTTGTTTGCTCATCTGTTTTATCTCTTTATCTCTGTGTTGTTCTTAAATTCATTCCACTCTATACCAAGTACTTTCCTTAGGCATTTGTTTTCAAAAGAGTCTAATTTCTTATCTATTTCTTTAGTTGATTTCCAGCTTTCACATGCATAAATAAGGGTGGATATCACATTTGAATTGAATAATCTTAATTTGGATTTTTTGTGCTTATAACTTTTGAAATCTATTATGTTCTCAAGATATTTTAAGGATAATGCTGCTTTTGCAATTCTAACTTCCTTCCTGGTGTCACCATCTTGGTCTATGTAGTTGCCAAGTATGCAAATTGGTTTACTTCATCAACAGCTGCTCCTTCTAAGTATATTTTTCCTTCTTGACCAATGACAAGTTTCAATATTTTTGTTTTGTCTTTGTTAATTTTAAGACCTATTTTTCTAGTCAAGGAAGACAAGGAATCTGTTTTTTCCTGCATCGATTTCACATTGTGATTGATAAGAGTTATGTCATCAGCAAAATCAAGATCTTCTATTTCAGTCCCATGTACCCAATCAATGCCAGTTTTACCTGTACAGCATCTTTTCATTATAAAGTCTATAGCAATTCCAAAAAGCAAGGGAGATAATACACATCCTTGTTTCATGCCTGTTTCAATCTGAAACCATTCACTCATTTCTTCTTCTGTCTCGACTGCACAAACATATCCATTGTAGAGATCTCTAATGATGCTGACAATTTTAGATGGTATTCCATATAGTCTGAAAAATTCTCCACAATGAATCTCTGTGTATGCTATCAAATGCCTTTTTTAAAGTCTATAAAGTTCAGGATTAATGGTTTTTGCTTTTTAATATGTTCTTCAAGTATTATTCTTAGAGTAAAGATCTGATCGAGACAGCTTCTCCCTTTTCAAAATCCTGCCTGTTCTTCTCTCATTGCAGTATCCACTACATCCTTAATTCTATTCAGAATCACTTCACAAAACACCTTTGACATAACTGATAGTAAGGTTAAACCCCTCCAGTTATTGCAGTCACTGAGATTGCCTTTTTTAGATATTTTAACAATGATTCCTTTTTTCCATTTGGAAAGGATCTTTTCTTCTATCCAGATTTTATTAAACATTCTCTGTAGTTGTCTCATGTTGTCACTGTTAATAGCTTTTAACATTTCGACTGTTATTTCATCTTCACCTGCAGCTTTGTTATTAGCCATTAGATTCACTGCTGTTTCAATTTCATTCAGTATAACTTCATCTAGGTTGACATTTAGTTGTGGAACTGGTAAATCGGTTTCAAGATTTATTAATTCATTTGGGTGCCGTCGATTATGTATGTCTTGGGAGTGTTCGGCCCATATTTGCTTTTGGTCTTTACTTGATGTTAATAGGTTGCCTATTTGCTAAAGACTAGAAGTAATAGCACCTGTTAGCTTCTTCTGTATGTTATATAGTTTTGCTGTCTCCTGTTTTTGCTGCATTTTCTGCTTCTTTTGCCATATTGTCCATATATTCTCTTTTGTCTCTTCTAGCTGAACTTTTCACTTTATTGTCTGGTTCTTTTTATGTTGCTTTTGCCAAAACTTTTCCAAGATCTGTCTTTACATTCAACATGGCTAATTTGGCTGCTTGTCTTTCATGTATGTATTTCCATGTATTATCTGATATCCAAGCTTTTCTACATGTTGATAGCAATCCAGCACTTGCTTCTGCTGCCATGATTATGGCTGTGCTGTATGAATTCCATACTTCATCTATATCTGTCTCATTTACCTCGCTGAGTGCTGCGAAATGATTGGTAAGTTCCAGAATGAAATTACTGCTGATATTTTCTTTTTGTAAGCTATGACTTTAAAATATATTCTACATTTAATCTGTTAAGGAATTGTGAACTGGTTGTACTTTTAATAACAAAGCACTAAAAACTATAGCTGAATAAAAATATCGAGACATAGACTTGAAATGGAAGATGGTCATGAGAAAATCACACACAAAAGACAGAAGTACTTGGTAGCATATCATAAAGTAAATGTAATAATTTATTGCTGTTAATCTCATTTTTTGTCTGTTGTGAATAGAACAGTCTTTTTGAGCTTTTATTTTGCTTACTTTATATTGTGAATCAGAAATATTTCATGAAATTTCATTCAACTTGAAAAATTAAGTGCTTTGCTACATAAACTTCCAAAGTTACAGAAAAACAATTCCAAATTGTTTGCTTAGCTACACTCAGACATGAGATTGGATATGAATGTTTAGAATTTGTATTAGATGCAGAACAGCTATCCAGCACTGCTTGGCTAAGTAACATGCAAGAAACTGTCTACCATCATGTAAGAAATATCATTAGCTAAAAGCATAAATTTTACACCACAATGTTACAAAGAAATGTTCATAATGAACACAGACCAACAATTAAAGACAAAAGTACCTGGCAGCACATTATAATATAAATGTAATTTCTTCATATTAAATTTTTTAACATTTACTATTGTCAAATGGATGGTGTATGTCTGAATTTAATTCATTTCACATACTGTTAATTGCAAATGCTTTTTTTGTATCTCAGTTATTTTTATTGTAAATCAGATGTGCTTTCTTTTAATCCAGTTTTTAAAAAAAAATTGGACAGGCTTCTTATTTTGTTGACAATATTGTGAATCAGAAATATTCTTCATGAAATTTCAATCCACTTGAAAAATCTAAGGCTTTACTATATAAACTTCCAATGTTACAGGAAAACAGTTCTAAACTGTTTGCTTAGGTACAGTACACAGACAAAAGATTGAATTTGAATTTTTTATTAGACACTGAAAATCACATATAAAGACAGAATCAGATGTGAAAACTAGTTCATTAGCTCTGAAGTGTGGATATTTTCACTTAAAAAATTTCTAACATTATAGTGTACAATTTATGCTTTTCATTTATTATTATTATTATTCATAGGATTGTGGTTTCCTGTGTTTAATATGTTCAGTTAACATTGTCGATTGAATGTCAAAATGTTCATGTATTTTGAACTGAAGTTATATATTCATTTAAGTTAAGATTATTCAATTCAAATGTGATATCCACCCTTATTTATGCATGTGAAAGCTGGAAATCAACTAAAGAAATAGATAAGAAATTAGACTCGTTTGAAAACAATGCCTAAGGAAAATACTCTGCATCAGTGGAACGAATTCAAGAACAATGCAGAGATAAAACAGATGAGCAAACAACAACCTGTCTCATGGTTGATCAGAAATAGAAGATGGACATATGTAGGCCATGTAATGAGAAGAAACAATCACAGAATACCAAAACAAGCTATAAAGTGGAGCATAACAGGTCGAAGAAAAAGAGGTCGACCATGTGAAACTCTAAAGAGGACACTGTTAAGAGAAGGCAGTTTAGTGGGCATAACATCCTTTGATGAAGTTGACAGACTCACCAGGAAAAGGAAAACTTGGCAAACAACTATGCAA
Organism: Achatina immaculata; assembly: GCA_009760885.1. Classification (NCBI taxonomy): domain Eukaryota; kingdom Metazoa; phylum Mollusca; class Gastropoda; order Stylommatophora; family Achatinidae; genus Lissachatina; species Lissachatina immaculata. The sequence continues at coordinate 42,063,266 of CM019698.1, forward strand.
GCTCTATGTGACGTTTAACGGCACGGGAAGGATATAAAATGTAAGATTCGTTCAAAAAAATTTCTGTCAAACATTGTTGTGTACAATTTATGCATTCAGTAAATAATAATTCTTACATGATGACAGGTATTTTCTTGCACTTTATATCAGCAGGGGTGTCAGGCAGCGCCTGTTAAATGGCAGAGGTATCAGGCAGCGCCAGATACCCCAGCTAGTAAACTGTTATTTGACAGAAGAATTAATAATTTTATGATCTTCAAATACAAGATTTGTCTGCAGCATTGCATTAATCATTCACATACAACATTTTGCACATGGTACTCTCTGCAAGTCATAACTTTCTACTAACAAATTCATCACATAAATCACAAAAAGTGAAGTAGTTTCAGAATTAATTCTACCTTTGAAAAATAATTTATTGCCAGTTCAGAGTGCCTTTATCCTGGAGTTTCTTTTATTAAAAAAAAGCTAGATATCAGGATATTTCTTTTTTTTTTTAATCAGTTTAAGCTAGACATTTTGCAAACATGCCTATTTCTTAAATGCTTTACAACAGCTTGAGCTAATAAAACGTTTAGGAATTGGAAAATAACCTTTTTTTCTCAGAGTGACATACACGAAGACAAAAAATGAATTTTCAACAAATGCTGATTATATTAATGACAATGGAATGAGGAAAATAATACAGGTGTGGCTGGGCACAAAGATCCCTTACAAAATGTGCTAAGGAGCTAAAAGGCTGTTTGAATTTTGATATCTCAAAGTCTGATTTTTTAAAAAAATGCCATTCCTGTTGTGTCAAAACTCTGAATGCTCAAGTAGAAAAAAACATGTTGTATTTATTTGACTGTTCACTGCTGTCACAAGCACCAGGTTAAAAACTGTCTACGCGTATATGAATTATGAGTCTGCATTTTTTTCTTAACCCTACAAGGGTGTTCCCTGTATAATTACACACATATAATCTGCAATATTTCTCTTAACCCTACAAGAGTTTTCCTTGTACAATTATGCAGGTAAATTTTCACCTTCCAATCTAAAACTTTTGGAAAGAGTAATTTAAGGTGGTAAATAAAATATCTGCAATTTATTCTTTTGCTTTCTTCCACACTTTAAGCTACAAAATTTCACTTAATCTGCGCAAAATTATGTGCTCATTTTTAATGATGAAAAATCAGAAAATGTTTTACCTATTTAATAATGTCTGACGTGAAAAGAAATTAAAATCCTCACTTAAATGTAGACTTAATTCTTATCAGTCAAACGAAGACGTAATTCTTATCAACAGATAATTCTGAAATGCTCTCTTTTTTCTTTTTTTCTCTGGTAGCTAACGAAGTCCTGGAAACTGAATATTGTCGTGACTACTTACTGGCAATAGCAAAGTTAGGTTAAAAATAATGAAAACAAAGATCAGAATGATGAAAAGAAAGACAAAAAATTTTAAACAAAATAATATACTGTCCAAAAAAAGAAACACATAGCTTATATAAGCTTCATCTTTTATATGTTATGACAAAAAATTTTTTTCCCAAGTATCTCAAACCAAATCAAATACTGTCACCAGGATATCATGATTTAGCGTGAATTTTGCTATTATTGTATATAGTCAGAACGCAGTAGCTGCCTTTGCTAATCATGCATTTTTTTTACCATAACTCATGTTGTGTTTATGGTAAAAGTCATGATTTTTGTGGTGAGCACAACTCAATTCCCACACAAATGAAACCATATAAAAGGATGAGGTTACACAAACAAATTCAGTTAATTTTCAAGCAGACATTTATGGCGTATCCATCGCAAAATTTACGAAACATTGCTATTGGTCGCCTGCAAGCAGGTCAAAGTCAAAGTCATGTTGCCAGGCATTTAAACATGCAGCAGTGTACCATCAGTTGATTTTGGCACCGTTTCCAAGCCACTGACTCAGCTGAAGACTGGCACCGCAGTGGATGACCCAGGGTGACAACAGCAGCTGATGATCGATTTATTCTGGTTCATCACCTCAGAAACAAGTTTACAACAGCTTCCTCAAGTGCCCAGTCACTGCTTGCAGGATGTTGTGTGTTTGATCAAACTGTCTGGAATAGACTGCATGACGCTGGATTGGTGGCATGATGATCTCATCGAGGTCCTGTCTTAACGAGACGGCATTGCCAAAATTGACTTGTTTGGGATGACCAGCACTGGCCCTAGACAACTGACAATCAGTGGAGATGTGTCTGGTTTAGTGACGAATCTTCCTTTTTGTTGCACCACTATGATATGTGGATAAGGGTCTACCGTAGGCCAAATGACCATTTTGCCCAAAATTGCATTGATGAAGTTCCGCCGCACGGTGTTGGAGGTATAATCGTATGGGGAATAGTCAATTTCAACGGAAGGAGTCCATTGGTGCAGACTAAAGGAGGTTTGAATGCGCAATGATACGTCAATGAAACTCTTCATCCCCATGTCCTTCCATTTTTGGCTGTGCAAAGGTCTGTTTCAACAGAAAAATGCCAGACCCCATTCTGCACGGTTCACCACACAGTTCCTGACTGCCAACAACATTCTCACCCTTCCCTGTCTCCAGACATGAATCTGATTGAGCACCTATGGGATGAGCTGCAAAGACGTGTTTGTCGCTGAAATGTTTCTCCAGCCAATCGTCATGATCTGTGGCAGGCACTCCAGGAAGAGTGGGCAGCCATCCCACAGATGCACATCAGATATCTGATTGCATCTATGCCCAGGAGATGCCAGTCGCTGATCAATGCAAGCAGAGGCCACACACCATACTAACTTGAGAACCTCTGGGATTAACAAATTCTTTGTCACACAGATGCAAGAAACTGTCAAGTGAGTGTTTAAACCCTTAGGTATTATTGTGTGCAATTTGAAAATTTTATTCATTCGATTTAAAAAAAGCTATAGATATCAAAGTTATGGCTAAATTGGGTCGTCAGTAGTTACGTGTTTCTTTTTTTGGACAGTATATATGCATTAGAAACTGATAAAGAAGTAGAAGATAAATTCAGTATAGACATAATAAGCAGATGCAATGTATTATCAGACTTGAAAATATTTTCTCATGATGTAAATGATAAAGTGAAAACACTGAAAGAAGCATTCCACCAAGCAATGTACACCTCAGTATCAGAGTACAGAAATGAGCAATTAGAAAAACTGGATGACAGAAGATAACATAAATTCGATAAAGAAGAAAATGTAAAAATAATTTTAAAAAAACAGTGACTGAAGAGATAATAAAGAATTAAGAAAGTGAAGGAAAAAAGACAATGAAAGATATCCTCTAGAAGAACATAATGAAGAAGGAAAAACAGACTGACAATGGCAAAAAAAAATTGTAAATACATAAAAGAATATTATAGGAAAAGTTAAGCTTCATGATGCTTGAAAAAAAAAACATGAAGTTCATTAGCAAAAATACAAAATCATGAAGAGATGATCAGAAAACATAAAATATCTGTATGCTAGCCAGAGAAATGAAAAGTCGACATCAACATTAATGATGAATGACAAACAATACTGGAAACTGAAGTCAGGAAAACACTCAGATGAACATGACAAGCAACATCCTGACAACACTGGCCATGGTTTCTACCTCTCAGGCTACTGTCTTTTAAACATGATCTATGACAATAAAACAAACCATCAGATCTAATGAAATCATTTTTAATTGCACTTGTAAAAGAAATGAAACTACAGAATGTGACCAACACAACTGATCAGTCAGATGAACCACATCACTAAAACACCAAATTTACCAATACAACTTGCATAAGAAAAACGTAACTTTACTGAAGGACATGGTACCATAAATACTATTTACAGAGTGTTCCAAAAGATTATTTATACAGCTGATGGGAAACGTCACAATGAAATAAAAAGCAGACGGGCTCAGGCCAGGTCAGCATTCCATAAAATGAGAAACATCTTGTGCAATAGATCCATTTCTGTTTTATGGATGTGAAGCATGGTCCATGAATAAGAGAGTACAGCGAGAAACAGAGGCCATGGAAATGTGGTTCATAAGAAGGATGTTGAAGGTACCATGGACATCTAAGAAAACCAATGAAGAAGTCTTAAGAGAGGCTGGAGTTAAAAGGCATATTACAGCAAAGATCAGAGCCAGACAAGTGAGATTTGTAGGACATTTTCTGAGAAGATGAAAACTGAAACACACTGTGGCAAGTGGAAAAATTGAGGGAAGAAGAGACAGAGGAAGACAGAGAGAGAAGTTACTGGATGGGCTGTCAGTGTGGCTAGGAAGAAAGTCACAGGCAGATGTCATAATCAAGTCTAAAGACAGGGAATTGCGAAGAGAAATGATTGCCTATGCCACACAGCATGGCACTTGATTGACTGCTACATATTATTCTGGACACAGCACAAAGTACAACAATATAGGGTTTATTTCTTTTGTTAGATTAGATAGTAAGGGATGTATCAGTACTATTGTAAAGTTAGGCAGAGTTATGTCTCTTATCAGTCTTACCTGGGTACAAGGTTTTTGAAAGGGTGAAATGTGCATGCTAAGATTTGGTCAAGAAACACGTGGAATCTTGAGGTAGCCCATCTTTATTGACTTAAGAGAGGATTTAAAAACAGCCTTGGGCTAAAATGGGATGAGATGTTTTCATAAGTCAAGGAAAGCTGTAAAACATGGGATTTTTGCATGAGACTTTGGTGTCTTGTGGATTGAGTTCATAACTTGTTCACTGTTTTAGAGAGTTTAGGATTATTATTGTGTTAGAAGTCAGAGAGAAAGGAACATCACAATGTAGATGTCTTGTTAAATTGGCTAGGATGTGAGCTAGTAGTTTTCTGTTGTTACATGTGATGTTATTGAGTTGCCTCTTGTTTTCTGTGAAGTAAGAATTGTAAAACTAAACATGTAGATATCGTTTTTCTTGTTAAGACCAGTGGGTCTAAAAATTTGTGACATGAGTTATGTGAATTTCAGTGAGACATATTCTTGAATCTGTAACTAGGAACTCTTTGTTGTTCAAGATGCATGTTTGCTGTTCTGTTTGGACATGAAAGCTGATCACTCCCTCCCCATGTGGCAAACTGCGTTCTAGCCAGGGAGTGTAACCTGAGAGTAATATTCTTATCAATGTACTTCATGTCATCAGTCACCTATCATCAGTTCTCATAATGAAATAAAAGTTGTTTATTATTCTCTACAACTTATCAAGTTAATCCACACTGTTATGTGTTGGCAGTGTGGAGAGAGTGTCAGAGGTTCTCATGTTATGATGTTATGTTGCTGTTATTAGGCGGAGTCGAATGCCTGGGTTGTATTTTAGTTTCTCTGTGAATATCATAGAAACCAGTGATAATACTTTCTGATAACATTCAAATTGATACATACTACTCAATGTGACACTTCCTAAAAGTAGCATAAGCAACCTTCTTTAACACTTCACCTTTCAGCTGGAATTCAGACTTGGCTGAAATGAATACTATTCAGTTAGTGCTGTTCATAAATTTCTTCCACAACATTCTATTACAAGAGTTCTGTATGCAAGATGGCAGAATAAGGAGCATAAAAGTCATTTGTGTGTTGGAATTGGGGAAAACTAGCAATGTTATAGTAGTAAAATGGAATTTTCATACAAGTTTCAGAAAAGAACCACCTTCTAGACTCAGGATTTATCAACGGTATTGCTGCTTTGAAGAGATGGGTTGCCTTTGTCCTGCAAAATATAGTGGGTGTCTCTCTATGTCACATGAAAAGGTGGAGGAAATTTGCAAGATGTATCAATACAGTCCATTAAAATCACTTCAGCGAGGCAGTAATGAGCTGCAGATATGGAAGACTCATTTGGCACGTGTTATAAAAGTGCCTTTGCATACGTCTGTGCAAGTTACTGCTTGTACAGCTTTAACAAATAATGATAAAGTCATCAGACATAAATTCTGTGTTGATTTTGAAAGCAAGGTCAAGGAAGATGACTTGTTTATTGACACGATAATTTTCAGTGATGAATAAATGTTCAATTTAAACGGCAAGGAGAGCAGACAATAATGCTCATGTCTGGGGAACAGAAAACCCCCACCAGGTCATCAAGAGTCAGAGGGATTCACCAAAGGTGAATATCTTTTCTATCATTTCAAGGGTGAAGGTTTATGGGCCTTTCTTCAAAAAAAGAAGACTCTATAAATGGTATGTCCTGTCTCAGCATGTTAATTAGCTGCTTGACAAAACTTCATTTTTCAGCAAGATGGGGACACCTTCTCACTGGCACAGAGACATGCATGCCTTTTGAATGCTAACCTGACCAAACAGTGAATTGGAAGAGCTGGTGAAAATGACTTTCATTTGTTGTAATGGCTCCCTAGATCCCCTGACCTGACAATCTCTGACTTTTTCTTGTAGAGGTAAATTAAAGACAATGTTTATATACCCCAATTTCTAACAGGGTCTGAATATTCTGAAGCAGCAAATCACAGATGTTATTCTAGATATATTACATAAAATGTGGGAGGAACTTGACTACTCCACTAATATGTGCTGTGCCACCCGAGGACTTACTCTGTGTCCCTGTAAGGAATGTCTAAAACTTTGAAAATTTCTCTATTAGAAAAAAAAACACACACACACACGTGCACACATACATGCACGCACACACACACAAACATACTCTCTCTCTCCATGTATTTGTCTTCCTACAGTGGCCTCTGGAAAGTGTAAAGAAACTCTTGGAACATCCTGTATATACTAAGACCAAGAACAGAACATTTTTTTTCATGAAAAATGGTCTTAAATTCATGCTTCATGAATTACACAAAAAATTTTCACAAAGTGATACATTAATAAATGATATAAATGCTTTGAAAACTATATGTTTATGGTAAGGAAATGAGAATTATTAAGACCATGTATTGTAATCAAACTGAAGCAATAAAAATGAACAACCTTGACAAGTGTCTACAGATAAAGAGGGAATACAACAGAGCTTCCAGACTTCTTCTCATTATGTTGCTGAAATATGTGAGGCATTACAATTCTGAGAGGAATGAAAATCAGAGCTCACATTGTACAATTGCTTGAAATATGTAAATGACTCAGTGCTGATAGAAGAAAATTAAAACAGTTTACAAAAACTAGTAACTGTCAAAGAGAGAAATAAAATATAATTAGAACTACGTTCATAAAGTAATGCACTACATTGTTTTTCTCAGGAGCTGTTTATTCAAAAAGCATGAAATTTATACACAATATACATGGATATGTCATGTAAACATCGGTATTATTCAACATAATCCCCATCAACTTGTACAACTTTAAGCCAGCGCAAAACAAGTGCATGTATTTCTAGCCTGTACCAGATTTTCTCTTGATTATGTAGCCATTTCTTCACTGCATGAAGCACTCCTTTGTCATCTTCAAATCTTACCCCTTGGAGTGCATCTTTAAGTGGACCAAACAGATGGAAATCAGAGGGTGCCAAATTGGGACTATAGGGTGGATGGGGTACACAGTCCTATCCAATTTGGTGATTGCTTCCCGTGTTTCCAGAATTGTGTGAGGGTGTGCATTGTTATGAAGGAGAAGCAGGTCTGGTAGATTCTTGTGCGGCCGAACTCTGTGAAAACGTTGGTTGATTTTTTTCAATGTCTTAATGTAAGCTTGCGAATTGATTGTCTCTCCTCTTGGCATAACATTCACAAGAATCACACCTTCAATGTCCCAAAAGACAGTGATCATGACTTTTCCAGCTGAAGGAGTTGTCTTGAATTTCTTTCTTCATGGTGACTGCAGATGATGCCACTCCATTGATTGCCTTTTTGTCTCAGGTTCAAAATGATGTGCCCAGGTTTTGTCACCTGTTACGATCTTAGCCAAAAAGTTCTCTCCCTCAGCATTGAAACACTCCAACAATTCAGAAGAAATTGCTTTCCTTTGCAAATGATGGTCATTTGTGAGTCTTCGAGGTACCCATCTTGTGCAAACCTTAGAAAATCTGAGAGCTTTTATAACTGCATTTGCACTACCATTGCTGATTGACAGCTTTAAGGCCAGTTGTTGAGCAGTAAGAATAATGCCCTCAATGCACTTCAACATTTCTGCCTTGGTGGCTATGGCAGGATGTCCACAGCGCGGCTGATCATGCAACTCCTTATCTTCACTTATTGATTCTTTGATTCTCTGAACCCAGTGACAGACTGTACTCCTGTCAACTGCAAAACTTCCATACACATCACATAGATGCTTGTGAATGTTCACAACAGTTTCCTTCTCTGCAATGAGAAATTCTATCACAATTCACTGCTTATACCGCAAGTTGCTTATACGCTCCATTTCAATGGGTAGGGCAGTCATACTCCTTGGCCAGTTGTGATGCAATCTGGTTCACACAATCGGCACATGCCATATTTAAAGTGTGCAAAATTTCATGCTTTATCTTCATTATTAGCTGAAAAAAATGATGTGGTGCGTTACTTTCTGAACGGCCCTCGTAAATATATACACAACACAAATAACAGTAATATCAAATAGTGTGAAAATTTCAAAGTACAAGTCATACAAAAGGAAAAGTGCTAACACAAAGACAAAAATTAGTTACCTCAGAACAACAATAACAACAGGTGGCAAATGAAAGGTGAAATCAAGTCATAAATACAAAAGACAAAAGCAACTTTCTATGATGTCAAGATGATACAAACAAGTAGGATAGTGTCTTTAGCAGTGAGATTAAAAAAAAAGTATTACAGTGTCATACTGTTTTACAGTACTAGATGTAATCTGGCAAAAAAAAAAAAAAATCAGATATGATTCTTACTTAAAGCTATGAAAGCTTTAACAATGAAACCGTGAAGAAAGAAAAACCAATAATTTTGCTTGTTTAGAACTGAATTTTCAACTTTTTGCTCCATCTGCACACTTTAACACCGTACCTAATGTTTCACATAACTTAATCATGAATATATAAAAGCTGATATATAAAAACTTGTGAAGAACTTCCTATCACTTAAAAAGTGGGAAGTGAAAAAAATAAAGTGAATCTATAATCAGACAATAAAACACCAGTGGTCCACGAATGGCCACAGTTTGATTAAAAGTATAGTTTTTTTATGGTTGTTTCCCTACAACCACAAAAGCAGTTCATAACGACATAAAACAGTGATGGGAAATTAAAGTGAAATCCTACTTTAATGTTTCTCAGTTTGATGTTTACCTTCATTTTAAATTGATTTGTATTGGTTCTAGCTATTAATCCATAAAAAGAACATAATTTGCTATCAAATGCCTTTTTTAAAGTCTATAAAGTTCAGGATTAATGGTTTTTGCTTTTATTAATTACATTACAGCAATACAAGAACAAGCAGGATTTTGAAAAGGGAGAAGCTGTCTCAACCAGATCTTTACTCTAAGAATAATACTTGAAGAATATACTGAAAAGCATAAACTATTAATACTGAACTTCATAGACTTTAAAAAGGCATTTGATACCACGCACAGAGATTCACTGTGGAGAATTTTAAGAATATATGGAATACCATCTAAAACTGTCAACATCATTAGGGACCTCTACAATGGATATGTTTGTGCAGTCAACACAGAAGAAAGAATGAGTGAATGGTTCCAGACTGAAACTGGTGTGAAACAAGGATCAGTGACAAAGTGAAATCAATGCAATGAAAAACAGTTATCCTGTCTTCAATGGCTAGTAAAATAGGATTTGAAATTAACAAGGAAAAAACACAAATAATGAAACTTCTCATTAACCATGAAGGAAAAATATACATAGAAGGAACAGCTGTTGAAGAAGTAAATCAATTTGCATATCTTGGCAACTACATATACCAGGATGGTAACACCAAAAAGGAAGTTAGAATTTGTATTGCAAAAGCAGCATTGACATTCAAGAATCTTGAGGCATTCAAAAGTTATAAGCACAAAAACCAAATTAAGATTATTCAGTTCAAATGTAATATCCACCCTCATTTATGCATGTGAAAGCTGGAAAACAACTAAAGAAATAGACAAGAAATTAGACTCTTTTGAAAACAAATGCCTCAGGAAAATACTTGGTATAAAGTTGAACAAATTCAAGAACAATTCAGAGATAAGACAGATGAGCAAACAACAGGCTGTCTCATGGGTGATCAAAAAAGAACATGGACATATGTCTGTCATGTGATGAGAAGAAACAATCAGAGAATCCTCAAACAAGCTATCAAGTTGAACACAACAGGCCGAAGAAAAAGAGGTTGACCATGTGAAACTCTAAAGAGGTCATTGTTAAGAGAGGCCAGTTCAGTCGAAAAACTTGCCGAAGACAGGAAATCTTGGCGAACTACCATGTGGGCCCTATGTGACGTTTAGCGGCACGGGAAGGATGTAAATTAATTGAATGGACATAGTTGTAGGAAACACCTGGTTTAACCAACATCCCTGAAGACTGGCAACATAGTGCATCCCAGACAAAAAAGACTTTTAACCAGGTAGACAACATATTAATCAACAAACAGTTCCGAAATGCATTACTGACAACAAAAACCATGCCAGGAGCTGATTGTATTAGTGACCATGACACACTCTGTGGAAAAATTAGAATAAACCTAAAGAAAGCATGCAGAAAAGTGAGAAACATCAAAGTGAATGCAGAACTCCTTAAAAATGACCAAGAACTGTGAGAACAATACACAGTTATTATAACAAATGGATATAATGCAATACCAAAAATAAATAGTGTAGATGAACAATGGGCAACGTTAAGAGATTCTATCCACCAAACTGTTAAGGAGATAATACCACCAGAAAAAGAAGCCCCCCCCCCCCAAGAATAAATGGATGACATCTTGGGACTGATGGACAAGAGAAGGAGGAGTAAAAATAACCAAGAAAAATATAACAGGATAAATAAAGAAATAAACGCAGAGAAGCAAAAGAAGTGTGGTTAAATGAACAGTGCAGACAAATAGAGGACCCCCATAATAAAGACAGCAAAAACATGCACAAACGAATTAGTGAACTCACAGGCAGGAGGACAAAATATGCCTGAAATCAAAAGAAGGCAAAATTTTAATGGGAAAAGAAGACACTGTGAACAGAATACATAGATGAGCTATATGGAGGAGAAAGACCAGAATTAACACCAGATTAACACTGTGATGGACCACCAATACTTGAAGATGAAATCATAGATACCATCAATCACATGAAGAACAGAAAAGCGACTGGGCCTGATAATATAACAATAGAAGAAACAGAGGTGCTAGAGGAGATGGGAATAAAAATAATAACCAAGTTACTGAATGACATTTACAACAATGGTTATATGCCCAGTGACCTGCTTAAATCCATGTTTATAGCACTACCAAAGGAACCAAGTGCAAAGGAATGTGAGGACCACAGGACTATCAGGATATCTAACAAGTAAATATATGCATGGAGGAAACAGAAAACATGGCATTACATACATGGTTATTCATAAGTCTGTGAAACATTAAAAAAATTTGCAAGAAATAAACTACATAACGGATCATGATTATTCTTATGCCAAGAGAGAGGGGAAACTCTACAAGTTTTCTTTCTTTTAAAATAAAGCCTATGCACAGGTATGCCACTAGGAACCAGCAGTAGCAAATATGGCATTCAGTAGATGTGAGCAGTCATTTTGTGTTTTGGAACATGCAAGAACCTTGTCCATTGTGACTGTGCAGCAATGATTTCGAATGGAATTCCAGAAGGCAGCACTTGTTTTCAACAGTATCAAAAAGTGTTGTGCGAAATTCCAGGATGAAGGCTGTATGCACACAGCTCACTGGCAGGGCTATCCAGGACTAAGCGAAGAAACTGTGAATCGTATTAGAGAAGCTTACCAGCAAAGCCACCGCCTTCATCCCAGAATTTTTTATCTCATTTTTTTCATCAGAATTTCTCATCCTGAGAATAATTTTTGGACTAATTAGAGATCCTGTATCACAAGAAAGAAAAATTAGAAATAACACAGAAGTACACATGCTGTTTCAGTCTCCATTTATAACTACCATTATGAAAAACAAAACTGAGATAGCTTGGACACTTGGAGAGGGTGGACGAGAACAGACAGACAAAAAAGGCTTACACAGAAGTGATTAATGGAGACAGACCAAGACAAAGGCGTGACAACCAGGAAGAAGACCTACAAGCCCATGGAACGGAAACTGCTAGGAGAAAACTAAGAACAGAGAGGAATGGAGACAAGTCTTGTCTACAGCACTGAGCCACAAAGATTCGAAAAGCTAAAAGAAAAGAAAAGAAAAATGCCAAAAGAAGACAGAAATTAGAGAACCTTATAAGCACTGGAAAACAAGAGAGAGAAAATGACAGAGGGAGTAAAAAAAACGTGTGTTTATTGTAATTTTCTGCCATAGAGATTAAGAAAAAATTCTGAACAGGCTGAACAAGTGGAAAGAAAAAGAAAGGCAACAACTCTGATTTGAAATATCAGGAACAACATAAAACAGATAAATCTGCTCACCATTAACTTCTTTATCTCTTTCCTTACATACTTTACAATACTGAGAAGACAAATAAGACTTCATGACAGAGCTAAGCAATTTGCTTCATTTAATAAAGGGATGTTTAAGACTGTTGCTATTCCTTTGGGTCATCTTCTAAACATACAGACTCTCCTTCAAATGGTAGCCATGTAATGTATAAAAACCATCTGAACTATTTCTGGAAATAGTCTAATACATTACATTTGTGTAATCTCTTACTTGATTTCCAATATCAGTATCACATTTCCAGGAGGATGATATTTTACTACCTAGGTATTTTCAATGTTTCATTTATTTTAATGCAAAAATTGGTACAGAAAGAGCAGAAGATGAAGGATATCTTTTGGGGAAATTTAGTATAGGACAAAGAAATGAGGCAGATGATAATTTAATGGCGCTTTACATGGAAAATGAACTAATGATTGCTAACACACTTTTTAGACAACATCCAAGAAGACTTTACTCGTGGACATCACCTGATGGGAAAACCAAGAATCAAACAGATTACATTTTAGTGCAAAGAAGGTGGAGATCAAGTATAACATCAGCAAAAACTTTACCAGGTACTGATTGTGACATGGACCATGAGTTATTAATAGCAGACATGAAGATAAAGATAAAAAAGACAGTTATGGAATCAAGACCACTCCGCTTTGATCTTACAAAAATACCAGAACAATTCTGCATAGAAGCGAAGAACCATTTTGAAATCCTGATGGCTGTACAGGAGGAGATGACACCAGATGAATTAGCTACGCAGGCCAGAGATATCTTAATAACAACAGCTAAAGACATAGTTCCAGTAAAGAAAACACAAAAGAATGGATGGATTCCAGCAGGCATACCAGATCTAATAAAACAATGTAGAGAAATGAAGATGAAATGCAAAGTGACAAACAACAACAAAGATAAATCTTTAACAAAAGAAGTAAGAAAAAAAATAAGAAAAGACACAAAACAATACATACAAGATTGTTGTGAAAGAATAGAAGGACATCAAAAGTGTGGAAGAGATAGTGAAATGTTTAAAGAAATGAAGACACTGATGAAAAATGCACATATAAGCTAAATGTAATTTGTGACGAGATGGGGAATACCTTGACAGAGACAGAGGAAATTCTAGAAAGACGGAAGGAATATTGCAGAGGAAAGTATGAAACAAGTGACTGTGAAAGCAGAAATCAACAGTGCTAATTATTATTGGAGGAGAAAGAACCCAAACCGACAATAGATGAAGTTTTATGGGCAATAAAGAATCTGAAAAATGGTAAATCACCAGGATGTGATGAGATAACAGCTGAACTTATTAAACCAGGAGGAAAGGAATGAGTAACAATCTATCAATCACTATGTAAAAAGATATGGCATTCAGGTATTTGGCCAAAAGAATGGAAAAGAACTATATTCATACCACTGCCAAAAAAGTGTAACCTGAAATTATGCACAAACTACAGAACTGTTGCCCTGATTAGTCGTGCCAGTAAAATTCTGTTAAAAATCATAATGGGTAGACTTTGTAAGAAAGTACAAGAATAGTCAATACGGTTCAAGCTGGTTTCAGGCAAGGAAGAGGATCAAGAGATCATATATTCAATGTAAGATTAATAAAAGAGAAATGCAGAGAAAATAATAAAAGAGAAATGCAGAGAATTTAATGTGAATCTATATTTATCTTTTATAGACCATTCAAAGGCACTTGATTGTGTACAACATTAGAAACTTTGGAAAATAATGGAAAAAATGGGATTTCCAACACATCTGATACAATTAATATCACTGTTGTATATAGACCAACAGACAGCAGTAAGAATAAATGGTGAAACAATAACTTGGTTTGACATAAAACAAGGGGTCCGTCAAGGGTGCATATTGTCGCTTTACTTATTTAATTTGAAAATATAATGAGGAATGTTAGAGATGTAGACAAAGAATATTACGATGCCATAACAAATGGAGGTTATGAAATAGCAGAGATTAGATATGCTGATAACACAGCATACTGTCCACAATACAAAAAGGAATTGAAAAACTATGTCAGTCCATAAGAATAGTGAAGAGCAAAACCTCTATCTTAATGTGAAGAAAACTAAACTGATGACAACTGACAAAACAAATAAGGCAGCTAAAATATATATCAGTGAAGAAAAATTGGAAGAGTTTGAGAGTTTTGAATATCTTTGATCATTACTAACTAATAATGGAGATACAATGAGGGAAATTAAAAGGACATCTATTGCTCTTCAGAAAGTAAAACAACTAAAGAATCTGTAGAGATGAACAGACAGAACTACAAAAATAAAATTTTTAAGAGCATGCATTTTTCCCATTGCAACATATGCCTGTGAGATCTGGACACTTAACAAAACTGCAGAGAAACAAATAAAAACTTTGAATGTAAATGCTACAGAAGAGTACTTCAAATATCATGGGCACAAAAAAAGAACAAATATATTCATACTACAAGAACTTAATATTGAAGATGGCTGGCTAGTAAAGAGGATTAAAAAAAAAGAAAACTGAAATATTTTGGACACATTAAATGTTATGATAATTTAGAGAAGACCATTTTGGAAGGGTACATAACGTATCTTGTTATATCTCTGGCCTGTGTAGCCAAATCATCTGGTGTCATCTCCTCCTGTACAGCCATCAGGATTTCGAAACGGTTCTTCACTTCTATACTGCATTGTGCTGGTACTTTTGTAAGATCAAAGCAGAGTGGTCTTGATTCCATAACTGTCTTTTTTATCTTTATCTTCATGTCTGCTATTAATAACTCATGGTCCGTGTCACAATCTGCACCTGGTAAAGTTTTTGCTGATGTTATACTTGATCTCCACCTTCTTTGCACTAAAATGTAATTTATTTGATTCTTGGTTTTCCATTAGGTGATGTCCATGTGTAAAGTCTTCCTGGATATTGTTTAAAAAGTGTGTTAGCAATCATTAGCTCATTTTCCATGCAAAAAGCCATTAGACTGTCACCTGCCTCATTTCTATGTCCTATGCTAAATTTCCCTACAACACGTCCTTCATCTTCTGCTCTTTCATTAAAATACCCCATTACTAATACAATATCATTTTTCCGTACCTCGTCTACGTCGTTTGTAGT
Source organism: Achatina immaculata (assembly GCA_009760885.1). Taxonomy (NCBI): domain Eukaryota; kingdom Metazoa; phylum Mollusca; class Gastropoda; order Stylommatophora; family Achatinidae; genus Lissachatina; species Lissachatina immaculata. The sequence goes on from CM019698.1 coordinate 42,078,881, forward strand.
GTGTTATAAGTCTTCTACTTCCTCTTCTTCTGCTGCTGCTGTAGGTGCATATATCTGGATGATTGTTACATTTCTAGGAGTGCCCTTAAGTCTGATTGTGAGGATTCTATCACTTACTGGATTGTAACCTAGTAATCCTTTTGATGTTGATTTGCCCAAGTAAAAAGCCACTCCATTCTTTCCTCCTAATTCTCCACCAGAGTATATAAAGATATCACTCTTGCTCTTGAAGTGTCCTGATCATTTCCACTGATGTTCGCAGATTCCCAAAATGTGTATCCCCATTATGTTCATCTCATCACTTATTATTTGATACTTTCCCTCATACATATTTCTTACATTCCATGTTCCTACTCTTATTTTTCTTCTTAGTTTGATGCAGGGGTTTTCCTTAGCAAAACCGTCAGGATTTTGTCCGTCATCACAATTACTAGTACTGACCTCACCACCAGATCTTTTTCCTATTTGACTTTCTATGATTGCTGTTTGGGTTTCTTGGTATATTTCCAGAAGATAGTTTACCACTGCTTTCCTTCTGGGCAGTGACTGTACTAGTCAGTGATCGTACCCATTGTTCCTACATTGAGAACATCTGCCTACCATCATAGAATGGTGACCATAACCAACATTATCTGTGGGCTGCTCTCCCATTCCATCCACCACCTGCTCCCACGGCTCCCTGATCGGGGGGCTATATGGTTATTCCACCTTGCCCAAGGATTATTCACCTCAAATGTAATATCCACTCTCATCTATGTATGCGAAAGTTGGAAAAGTAAAAAAATAGACAACAAATTAGACTCCTTTTAAAACAAATGCCTAAGGAAAATACTCAGTATAAACTGCAACAAACTCAAGAACAATACAGAGATAAGGCAAAAGAGCAAACAACAACCTGTTTCATGGTTGATCAGAAAAAGGAGATGGGCATATATTGGTCACATGATGAGCAGAAACAGTCAGAGAATCCCAAAACAAGCTATCAAAGGGAACACAACAAACCAGACAAAAAGAGGTCAACCATGTGAAACTCTAAAGAGGACATTGTTAAGAGAGGGTGAATTAGTAGGCATAAAATCCCTTGATGAGGTTGAAAAACTACCCGAAAACAGGAATACTTGGCGAACTACCATACATATGTGACATTTAACAGCACAGGAAGGACATAAGATATAAGAATTAAATGTTGAATTCTTCACTGTGCTCTAGCTCAATTTTCTGGTAATGAGGTCCTCTTTGCAAGTTGGTCCCTGGTGTAAACTTATTCTTGTGACAAAATAACTACAGATTCAATTGCTCAAAAACAATACAACAGTGTGATCTATTAATTCAAATATTTTGAATCAGTTAAGATTTATTGTTATTAAATTTATTAACTTCACATCTGCATATATTTAATTCTCTTGAAGAGAACCACTAAAACTGCAAAGATCATTGAGTGTTATTTTTAAACAGTTAAAATAACCAGGAATAATGTTATTCCACATGTTAAGTGTAAAGATGGGCAACAATGCCAAGACTTTCTTCAAATACATAATTTATAACTTATTGCCACTGTAAGGGTGGATGTAATGTTTACAAATAAAGTACTTGTAGTGATCATACTTTTTTTTTTTTTTTTTTACAAATGTATACAGCTTACACATAGATTTAGAATCTGATCACATGTTTAGTATTTGGAAATTTTTCACAGATTATTTTATTACCATTAAAAAAAAAAAGTTAAATATTCATTTACAACACTATCAACTATGTAGACTGGAGTTCTGAAACTTGTACCAGTAGCATACTGCAGTTCATGCATATGATAAATTACAAGGATGAATCAAATGAAAGTTAGAAAATGTGAATAAAATTTCCAAAAGAACAGACAGAAATCCCTTAGTAGTACCAACTGTTAACACCAAGATACATAATGTCAGTAAGCTGACACACGAATAACTAGCATATAAGTATATAAAAAAATAAGTATATAACTATACATGAAGCCACTGCAGTAAACCTGTGATAACAAAATGTATAAACTAGGAAAAAAGTAGGAACAACTTTATTAATTAACAAGCACACAGATGCGACGTTTCGATTTGCACCTTAACTCTTACAAAGCCATTGGTCAGATTTTTGACAATTCCGGCTCTCCTGTTTCGTGCCATGGTCAAAAATCCGACTCTTGGTTTGTTTCAATAAAACAACCGATGTAACATTTAGATTATACATATTTCGTCCGCGTTTCCGGTGACACTTTTCAAAATGGTGGAAGAGTGCTTAGTTACAAGTGATGCCAAGCGAGAAAAAGGAAGTGAAACATAGAAAATTTTCAATTTTTGATGATGCAGATAGGAGTATGGACATGGCCTGTGACCACCCCACTGCTCTTGAATGTATCCTAAGTAGATTTAGACATATTAGACAACTGGAGAAGTAGTTAGGATGTTATTTCAGACATTAATTTAGCGAGAATGCAACATAGAATCACAATATGAGATCGACATCTCAGATGGTAAGTAGTGCATATCTAGACCTAGCCGATGATGAGTTGGGCACAATCATTGTCTAAAAACATCATATTACTTCTTTTTTCCTAAAAAACTCTGCATTTATGAAATTTTCACATTTAGTTATACTTTGAAACATAATAAGTACACGGAAATACTGTTTTCCATTCATTTTACAAATATACCCCCATACAGATCAGGACCCACGCTTTTATCCCGGCACCCATCTGAGCGTCCACGTTTCTTCCTCTGGCACAGGAAGAGTTAATCATACAAAAACACACAGGACAAAGAAATTAAGAAAGAAGATAAAATATAAATTCATATGAATGTTATGTAAAAAATAGGAATGGAAAAAAATAATGGAAAAATAAATAAATGGAGCACTTAGCTGTGACTTGTAAGAAGCTGTGATCTGTAAAAGGCTGTGTACAGAAGTGCATATGGTGGAATGTTGAGAATGTAGAGAATGGAGACTTGTGACGTGTTATAGGTGGGTTGTAAAGAGAGAGAAGGGGACCACAGAAAGGAGAGAGAGTGATACAATGGTAATTTAGCCAGGCGAAGGTGGAATAGGCGATTGTAGTTTGAATAGAGGGATTATAATCTGATGTCCCGAGGAGATTCTAAACCATGTGTTACAAGTGAGAAAGTAATAATTTTGCATGCAAAAGATGCAGGATAACTTATATTGGTGAAACAGGTCTCAGAGGAAACATGCAGAAACATCAGTGTGATATCACCCAGCATGCTCTGAAACCAGTCCTTAATCATTTCAGTGACCCAAGCCACTGATTTTAAATCTGATTTTCTGGTAATAGCCATCAAGCAATGTCACTCTGATGACAGAAGCCACCTAGCACTTGAGAACCACTACATTCAGGAATTTGGGATGCTAGAATCACATGGTTTGAACTCACAATTCAGCTACACTTAACATTCTTCTCTTCTACAATCATAGTCCCTCTGCACTAAGATCCACTCCTTTCTCATGTGCAACACACATTTCAGAACCTCCTCATGGCGTCAGTCCATCCCAATTACAATCACCATCTATTCTACCTTCTCCCAGCTAAATTACCATTGTATCACTCTCTCGACTTTCTGCAGTCTGTCACCCCCCCCTTCCACACACACACAATTACAACCCACCTGTCACAAGTCTCCATTTATTAAACATTATCTACACTCCATCATACGCACTTCTGGGCACAGCCTATTGCAAGTTACAGTCAAATGGTCCATTTATTCTATTTTTTCCGTTCCTATTTTTTACATAACACTCATATGAATTTAATCTTCTTTTTCTATTTCTTTGTTCCTGTGTGTTTTTGTACGATCAAGGTGCAAACTAAAATGTTCTGTACCATACAAACTTTTTGTGCAAGTTGTATTTTCTAACTTTAATTTGATTCATCCTTGTATTTTCAATACAGTACCTGACATAAAATGGAACTTACCACCACAAACACCAAATGCCACACACACCAAACAAATTAAAAAAAAGGTGCAATTTTCCTCTTACCTGCTAAATAAGCAACTGTCTGAGGTGTAACTTCAAATTTGTCTCTGTTGGTTGGTTTAACTGTGATGCTTAACAACTGGTGTAACACTCTTATAGTGCGTGACACTGTAGTTGGGGCTGGGTGACGGAAGCCTGAAAGCAATAATATAAATAACAAAGAACCAAATTTTATCCATGTCTTTGGACTGTGAACAAATAAGCAAGTAAAATACATCTGCATGCTCAAAAGTTTAAAAATGCTTTTTCTAAATGTCAAAAATTGCATTTTACAACATAACAGAAATTCTGTTTGACTTTTTCTAAATTACATTAGTATCTGTGGTGTACTGACCAAGACAGAGATGGAACGACAACATAGAAGAGAATATAAAAGAAATCAGTGTCACCAACTGGAGAGAGAGGATTAGGAGTACAGAGGAATGGAGGTGAACTTTATCCGCATCATTGAGCCTTAACAGCCTGGAAAGCTGAAGAAAAAGAAGAATCTGTGGTGCAATGAGTTCTCTTTTAAAGAGACTACAGACTTAAAAACTGAAAAGATGTGTATTAAAATATAAGACGACTCTGTTTTTCACTATCACTATCAAGAAGTACTGCAGCATTTCATATTAAAAAGTAATTTAAATGATGTATTTTATCCATCAAATAAAATGTAGCTACTTTTCCTTCATTCATTCATTCATTCATTTGCATGCCCCTTGCAGAACTTTGCCTCCCTAACACACTACTGTATGCCTCTCGGTTGTGAGCAAGATGGCCATTTACAGATCATCAATGATGTCTTGCAACCATCTTCACCTTAGTCTTCCTCTTTTCTTTTTCCCATTATGTACCCTTCCAAGACGGTCTTCTCTAGATTATCATGACATTTAATGTGTCCAAAATATTTAAGTTTTCTCTGTTTAATCCTCTTTACTAGCCAGCCATCTTCAAATTGCCTGGATAGTTCGTCTTTTGTAGCATAAATTACTCCCTACTGCTCCATGTAAAATTTACTTTTATTACACATTTCCATAACACCCTTTCATTGTTTTGTTTTCTTCATATATTAAAAAAGTTCTGGAAATTTTCATGTGGAAAACAATACCTTTGAGCAAATGTCCAACCAAAGCAAAACTAAAATTTGTTTGAAAACTCAGTCCCATGGCATTGTCAAGCTGCTTGAAGTGCCACTCCAGTGGTTCTCTGGCAGTCATCATCACTCGTTCTAGTGTCTAAAAAGTCGGTAATATAATTAATATATATGTAATGAGCGATTAAAGCTAAACTTGTAAAAAAAAAAAATAAGCTCAAGAATTTTAAAAGTTCAAAAAGTATACATCTCAGAATTTAAAATCACATCTTGTTTGCACCAAATGTGGCTTATAATTTATGCATTTCTTAAAAATATTTATTTTATTAAACTATAAGAGAAATGTGAAGGTTTGAAAAATTTAAAGCAAGAAGTACTGCAGCATTTCATATTAAAAAGTAATTTAAATGATGTATTTTATCTATCAAATAAAATGTAGCTACTTTTCCTTCATTCATTCATTCATTCATTTGCATGCCCCTTGCAGAACTTTGCCTCCCTAACACACTACTGTATGCCTCTCGGTTGTGAGCAAGATGGCCATTTACAGATCATCAATGATGTCTTGCAACCATCTTCACCTTAGTCTTCCTCTTTTCTTTTTCCCATTATGTACCCTTCCAAGACGGTCTTCTCTAGATTATCATGACATTTAATGTGTCCAAAATATTTAAGTTTTCTCTGTTTAATCCTCTTTACTAGCCAGCCATCTTCAATATTAAGTTCTTGTAGTATGGATATATTTGTTCTTTTTTGTGTCCATGATATTTGAAGTACTCTTCTGTAGCATTTACAATCAAAGGCATTTATGTGTTTCTCAGCTGTTTTGTTAAGTGTCCAGGTCTCACAGGTATATGTTGTGATGGGAAAGATGCACGCCTTTAAAAATCTTATTTTTGTAGTTCTGTCTATTCCTCTCCACAGATTTTTTAGCTGTTTTACTTTCTGAAGAGCGATATATGTCCTCCTTTTAATTTCCCTCATTGTATCTCCATTATTAGTTAGTAATGATCAAAGATATTCAAAACTCTTCACTTCTTACAATTTTCATAACCTCCAATTGTTATGGCATCGCAATATTCTTCGTCTACATCTTCTCTAACATTCCTCATTATATTTTCAGTATACAAGTTAAATAAGTAAGGCGGCAATATGCAACCCTAATGGACCCCAGTTTTATGTCAAACCAAGTTGTTGTTTCACCATTTATTCTTACTGCTGCTTGTTGGTCTAGATACAGCAGTGATGTTAATTGTATCAAATGTGTTGGAAATACCATTTTTTCAATATTTCCCAAAGTTTCTGGTGTTGTACACAATCAAAAGTCTTTAGATTCACATTAAATTCTCTGCATTTCTCTATTATTAATCTTATATTGAATATGTGATCTCATGATCATCTTCCATGCCTGAAACCAGCTTGGACCATACTGATGTCTTCTTCTATTTTCTTACGAAGTCTAGCCATTATGATTTTTAACAGAATTTTACTGGCATGACTAATCAGGGCAACAGTTCTGTTGTAAAGAGAATTTCAGGTTACACTTTTTTGGCAGTGGTATGAATACAGTTCTTTTCCATTCTTTTGGCGAAATACCTGAATGTCATATCTTTTTACATAGTTCATGATAAATTGTTGCATATTCCTTTCCTCCTGCTTTAATAAATTCAGCTGTTATCTCATCACATCCTGGTGATTTACCATTTTTCACATTCTTTATTGCCCATAAAAATTCTTCTATTGTCGGTTCAGGTTCTTTCATACATTCCTTTGCAATATTCCTTCCATATTTTTAGAATTTCCTCTGTCTCTGTCAGGGTATTCCCCATCTTGTCACAAATTACATTTAGCTTAGTTGTGACATTTCTCGCCAATGTCTTCATTTCTTTAAACATTTCACTATCTCTTCCACACTTCTGATGTCCCTCTATTCTTTCACAACAATCTTGTATGTATTGTTTTGTGTCTTTTCTTATGTTTTTTTGTACTTCTTTTGTTAAAGATCTATATTCCTCTTTGTTGTTGTTTGTCACTTTCCAATGCGTCTTTATTTCTCTACATTGTTTTATCAGTTCTAATGTGCCTGCTGTAATCTATCCATTCTCTGTGTTTTCTTTACTGGAACCATGTCTTTAGCTGTTGTTATTAAGATATCTCTGGCCTGTGTAGCCAAATCATCTGGTGTCATCTCCTCCTGTACAGCCATCAGGATTTCGAAACGGTTCTTCACTTCTATACCGCATTGTGCTGGTATTTTTGTAAGATCAAAGCAGAGTCGTCTTGATTCCATAACTGTCTCTTTTTATCTCTATCTTCATGTCTGCTATTAATAACTCATGGTCCGTGTCACAATCAGTACCTGGTAAAGTTTTTGCTGATGTTATACTTGATCTCCAACTTCTTTGCACTAAAATGTAATTTATTTGATTCTTGGTTTTCCCATCAGGTGATGTCCATGTGTAAAGTCTTCTTGGATATTGTTTAAAAAGTGTATTAGCAATCATTAGCTTATTTTCCATGCAAAAAGCCATTAGACTGTCACCTGCCTCATTTCTATGTTCTATGCTAAATTTCCCTACAACATGTCCTTCATCTTCTGCTCTTTCATTAAAATCCCCCATTACTAATACAATATCATTTTTCCCTACCTCGTCTACGCCGTCTGCAGTGTCTTCTACTTCCTCTTCTTCTGCTGCTGATGTAGGTGCATATATCTAGATGATTGTTACATTTCTAGGAGTGTCCTTAAATCTGACTGTGAGTATTCTATCACTTACTGGATTGTAACCTAGTAATGCTTTTGATGTTGATTTGTCCAAGTAAAAAGCCACTCCATTCTTTCCTCCTACTTCTCCACCAGAGTATATAAAGATACCACTCTCGCTCTTAAAGTGTCCTGATCCTTTCAAATGATGTTTGCGGATTCCCAAAATGTGTATCCCTGTTCTTTTCATCTCATCACTTATTATTTGATACTTTCCCTCATACTCTTATTTTTCTTTTTAATTTGATGCAGGGGTTTTCCTTAGTAACACCGTCAGGATTTTGTCCATCATCACAATTACTAGTACTAACCTCTGTCTCACACTCTTTCCCGGTGTTAAAATTAGATCTATCTGCTCTTCCTACAACATTAATTAAATACTGGAGGGCACCCACAAAAATGTGCACACCTCATTTTCAAAAAGACCAGTATTGTCTAACGTGTGGAGATTCTGTTCCAGTAAACTAAGGCCTGCTGCATACAGGGACACTTCATCCAGCTGAAGGACTGAGATTGCCACCCAGAACAGAAACTTGTGGATTGGAGATTCCTGAATTAAATAAAAGCATTATAAAGCAAGTGCAAAGTCTCTTAAAATGACAAAAGGATTCATTTAAAATATACAGCAAAGAGCTTCCATGAAATTATACTGTACACATATCAAAGACACAATAACCTTCAATGACATAGTATTTCTACACAAATTTCAATTTCTACAGGATTCTCATTAAAAAAAAAATTGGAAAAAATCTTAATGCTTAAAGCATAACTTTCCATGAAGTAAAGAGCTTGTAAGACACATGGCAGATTAGAAACAGAAAAGAAAACTGAAAGGATTTATGTATCTATGTAGATGAATATGCCCCAGCAGTGGGGTTTTTTTCTGGTACACACCAAAAAAAAGGTCCCAGGGTCCACCCAGCCGAACACCATATCCCCAATATGCCTTAATGGCATGGGAATGGGATTTTTACCTTTTTTCATGTAGATGAATATATAAATAAATATAGGTCACTGCTACAAAATTAAAAACAAATTTCCTACCAGGCAAAAGATCCCAATTCTAGAAAAACAATTTTTACTAATTATGTCAGTTTACTAAATACATCAGTCATGTGTTTACTGGGAAATGACATGATGCTTATTTTTATCTTACTTTAAAGCACTAGCTATTTTATGTATAATTTTTTTACAAAGTTGTCTGAATGGCTCATGGCTAGAAAAGAGATGAGTTCAGTGGTGAAAAAAAGGAAAGAACATGCTCTAATATCCTCTCCTACAATGAACCTTTATGTCACTAAGTTTGTGAAGACAAAGACCCTATTTGATTAGCCAGTCAGTGACCCATAGTTGATATGCTAGCGTCTGGGTTAGCGAACCATAGCTGATTAAGACCTTGTCTCACCTCTACATTGATACCCCCTGTGATAGGCCTAGCCTGGCCAACAGAGCGGAGATCAATATAATCCCCATGGTGGTGGAGTCTGCTAAAGAAGCACTGCATACCCCCTGCTTTTTTGCTGCACTCCAGGACTGAAAAAAATAGCTGTCATAACTCGCTCCCCATGCTGATACAATGCTTTGTCTCAACACCTTCACAGCATCTGCTGCAAAGAATGCCAGCTTGCAGTTACAGGGAGATTGAAGAAGTCACCAGGTTATTAATGTCTATGCATATTTGCTGTCATGTCAAAAACATGGCATGTTTTCTGGTGGATTACAGCTTTTTCTTTGGAAAAAAAAAAGAAAGCAACAAATTGTGCTAGAAGTGTTGTTAAAGCAAGAATGTGGCAATTTTATGAAGACATATTTCTGAAGAATTTTACGAAGAATTAGAAAAATATTTTGGCCAAGCACCATAAGAAATAACATCTTATTAGCAGAAATGCAGATGAAACCACTGACAACAGTTATTGAGGAAAGATGCTGGCGATGGTTGGGACATGTGCTCCGAATGACTGACAACTCACTACCAAAAATAGCATTAAGATGGACACCACAGGGGAACAGAAGTAAGGGTAGACCAAAAGAGACATGGAGAAGAACAACAGAAAGGATGTTGAGCAATAGAGGGCTCACCTGGGCAAGAGAAGAAAAAAAGGCGAAGGACAGGCATTTGTGGAAAACCCTTGCGGAACCCCCATGTGCCCTGGGCACTTAAGGTTCAGAGAGAGAGAAATTTCTGAAAGTTTCATTGGATTTCTTTCCAGAAAACTGTGGCAGGTAATGAGAAGACAAAATACTTTCATAAAGCTTTTGCAGTGATTACAAAAAAAAGTAGGCTGCAGTGTATATCGATGCTATCAGGTTACTCTTGGAATGTCACATGATATTCACCAGATTTTGTACATAAGCAGCAGATTTAGATGCTGTAACTGCCACTGATTCAAATGCACCCTGCAGCAAATAATGTAATACAGGTAACTAACTATCTTCAAAGTCAGTCAGTTAAACATTTTTATGAGGATCCATTTGGGACAGTAGAGCATGAAATAAACAGGTATTAAGGAACAATAACAAATTATTGCCACATAATGAGAAAATAAGAGGCAAAAATATAAAGTTTTTTTTTTTTTTTCATGAACGGACCAACGTGTACAGAAATACATATAGAAACCAAAAAAAAATGGTAACGGCGACAGAAATTTTAAAAAATTACAATATACCATTCCAGACTTTACTAGGACCATAGCAGACAACTCTTGAAGAACAGTGGTGAGAAAATTATATGTTTATAAATAAATACTGCTAATGGCCTTTCAAAAAATGTCTGCACATTAAAAAAAAAAATATCCCTCCATTAAATAAAACCGGGACAGGTTTATGTGTTCATGAGTTAAATTGTAATTTTTTTTGTCTCATCTTGCCTCCTTTCTCACTGTACCTTTCAGTGTTTAGGGGACCAGTTTGCAACAGGCTTGGTGGTTTGCTTCATATAAGGAATATTAAGGTATCTGTTATTCCCTTCATCCATCTTCTCCATGGATGACCTCTTTCTCTGTTTTCTACAATTCTTAGCATGAATGCTTTCTGTAGTATACTGTTTTATAGTAGCCATGTAACGTGGTCAAACCATATGATTTACTATTTCTGGATGTAGTGTAATACTGGTGTTACTTTAACATCCTGATGGCATCACTTTGTCTTTTCTTGTTTATTTTCAGTATTCTCCTCAAAATCTCATTTCTCTCTCTGAACCTTAAGTGCCCAAGGCACATGGGGCTTCCACAAACACCTGTCCTTTGCCTTTTTTTTCCATTCTTGCTCAAGTGAGCCCTCCAATGCTCAACATCCTCTCTGTTCTTCTCCATATCTCCTTTGGTCTACCCTTACTTCTGTTCCCCTGTGGTGTCCATCTTAGTGCTATTTTTGGTAGTGAGTCGTCAGTCACCCGGAGCACATGTCCCAACCATCGCCAGCATCTTTCCTCATCAATTATCTCATTTCTGGCGTGATAATTTTCCTTTCATTTGTAACTATTTGTGTCTATGTTTGATGCTAAACACAGATTTGGAGGAAATTTGTGTTGCACAGTGCTCTTTTTGTTTAAATTGTGATGCATAAGCAAAGGTGTCATTTGTCAAGTGATCTGATTTGCTTTACTGCATTTGTTCTCAATTTCAGCACCCATTTTACAAAAGTACAGTACTCCCTAGATATTTGAAAATCTTCAACGTTTCAAAGCCTGATTGCCCAGGAAGATATTCACTAGCATTTCTTCCATGGCTATGGATATGGCCATTTCTTCAGCACTGATTTTCATGACGTAATTTTGCATGCCCTTGCTAAGTGATCCATGTATGTCTTTCTCTGATGTGGTTGTAAATGCTTGGTTGTCTTTTTCTTCTTCTGCACTCGAGGTTGTTGGTCACTTCATATCATGATCCCTGTCAACATGGCTAAGCCCGTAGTCCTCTCCAGATCCTGATAGGTGCCCAAGAAGCTTTTGCCCCAAGCTTGTGTCCTCTGGCCATGTCTCACATCTCAAGTCTGCATGGTTTGGGTGCTCTTGTAGGATATGTTCTAGAGTCTGGACTCCACTGCCACATGGGAACTCATCTGTGTGAGACATTTTGAGCTGATGTTGGTGGCTCAGTAGTTGTCAATAAAAAGGAGTTATTTATTGTCCACATTGGGTGTACTTTCTGAAGATCTTACATCCTTCCCATGCCGTTAAACATCACATAGGGCTCATATGGTAGTCCACCAAGTTTTCCTGTCCTCAGTGAGCTTTTCAATCTCATCAAGAGATTTTATGCCTACTAATTTGGCCTCTCTTAACAATGTGCTCTTTAGAGTTTCAAGAAGTGGTTGACCTCTTTTTCTTCAGCCTGTTGTGCTCCACTTGATAGCTTGTTCTGGATTCTCCAATTGTTTCTTCTTATCACATGACCGAAATATTTGTCAATCTCTTTTTCTTGATCACCCATGAGACAGGTTGTTGTTTGGTCATCTGATATTTCTCTGCATTGTTTTTGAATTCATTTCACTTTATGCAGAGTATTTTTCTTAGGTGTTTGTTTTCAAAACAGACTAATTTATTGTCTATTTCTTTAGTTGTTTTCCAGCTTTCACATGCATAAATGAGAGTGGATATTACATTTGAATTGAATAGTCTTAACTTCGTTTTTGTGCTTATAACTTTTGAATGCCATATGTTCTCAAGATTCTTGAAGGTTAATGCTGCTTTCGCAATTCTAACTTCCTTTCTGGTGTTGCCATCCTGGTCTATGTAGTTGACGAGGCATGCAAATTGCTCGACTTCTTCAGCAGCTGCCCCTTTTATGTATATTTTTCAATTCTGATTAATGGGAAGTTCAATTATTTTTGTTATTTCCTTGTTAATTTCAAGTCATATTTTGCTAGTCAGTGAAGACAGGGTATCTGTTTTTTCTTGCATCAAGTTCACACTGTCACTGATAAGAGTTAAGTCATCAGCAAAATCAAGATCTTCTAGTTGGATCCCATGTGCCTAGTCAATACCTGTGTTACCTGTGCAGCATTTTTTCATTATGAAGTCTATGGCAATTCCAATAAGCAAAGTAGATATTATACATCCTTCTTTCATGGCTGCTTCAATTTGGAACCATTCACTCATTCCTTCTTCTGTGTTGACTGCACAAACATATCTGTTGTAGAGATCCTTAATGATGTTGACAATTTTAGATGGTATTCCATATAGTCTTAAAATATTCTCCATAATGACTCTCTGTGTATGCTATTAAATGTCTTTTTTAAAGTCTATGAAGTTCAGGATTAATGGTTTTTGCTTTTCAATATGTTCTTCAAGTATAATTCTTAGAGTAAAGATCTGGTTGAGACAGCTTCTCCCTTTTTGAAATCCCGCTTGTTCTTCTCTCATTGCATTATCCACTATATTTTTAAGTCTATTCAGAATGACTTTGCAAAATACTTTTGACACAACTGATATTAAGGTTACTCCTCTCCAATTATTGCAGTCGCTAAGGTTACCTTTTTTTTTTTTTTTTTGTATTTTAACAATGATTCCTTTTTTCCATTTAGAAAGGACATTTTCTTCTTTCCAAATTTTATTAAACATTCTCTGTAGTTGTCTCATGTTGTCATTGTTGATAGCTTTTAACATTTCAGGTGTTACTTCATCTTCATCTGCAGATTTTTTGTTAGCCATTAGATTCACTGCTTTCTCAATTTCTCTCAGTGTAATTTTATCTTGGTTGACATTTAGTTGTGGGAATGGTCAGTCGGTTTAAAGTTTTATCACTTCTTTTGGGTTTGGTCGATTAAGTATTTCTTGGAAGTGTTTGGCCCATCTTTGCTTTTGGTCTTTACTTGATGTTAATAGGGTGCCAGTTTTGCTAAAGATTGATCTTTCTTTATATGTACTAATAATCGTTAGCTTCTTTTGTATGTTATACTGAGTTTTGCTGACTCCTGTTTTGCTGCTTTCTCTGCTACTTTCATCATATTGTCCATGTATTCTCTTTTATCCCTTCTAGTTGAACTTTCTACTTTATTGTCTATTTCTCTGTATGTTGCTTTTGCCAAATCTTTTCCCAAGACCTGTCTTTACATTCAACATGTCTAATTTGGCTGCTTGTCTTTTCAAGTATGTACTTCCATGTGTTTTCCAATATCCATGCTTTTCTATTTGTCTTTTGCAGTCCAGCACTTCTTTTGCTGCTGTGATTATGGCTATGCTGTAAGAAACCCATAATTCATCTATATCTATCTTCTCTACTTCACTGAGTGTTGTGAAATGATTGGTAAGTTCCAGATTGAAATTACTGTTAGTATTTTCCTCTTGTAGAACGTGGCTGTTTATCTTTTTGAACATTTATTTCTTGTGTTGGATTTTCAGTTTTAGTCTTATTTTCCCTAGACACAAGTAGTGATTACTGTTGACATCTGCACCTCTATATGCTCTTACGAGGGCTTATTGATAAGTTCTCGGCATAAGGTACAAATACTTGAAACACACAGTTGATATTAGGTGCAGTTGTAGATCAGGTTAATTAAGATTAAACACCAAGTTTCAAGAAATTAAATTAACCACCTTTTTTATAGGCTACTGAAGTGGTAAGGGGTGGCAGAAATTGAGAAAATTGATAAAATTCCCCATCGAGCAGTCATCAAGGGCTTATCATTGAAGGAGATCCGTGAAGATATGGTGGAAACTCTAGGGGAGAGTGCCCCTTCTTACAGCACAGTCAAGAAATGGGCAGCTCAATTGAAACATGGAAGGGAGAGTCTGGAAGATGATCCTTGTCCAGGAAAACCAAGAACAGTAACCACCGATGAAACCACTGGCAGAATCCACGACATGATAATGGAGGACCGGCGACTAACTGAGCGGTACATTACTAATGAGTTGGGCATCTCCAAGGAATGTGTTCATGCCATTATTCACAATGATCTTCAAATGACATAGGTCTCTGCTTGATGGGTCCCGAAACTTCTTGGAGCTGATCACAAATGACAGCATTTCAACATGTCAAGAGACAATCTTGGCCATTTTTCTGCAGATCCTGAAAAGTTTCTTCAGCAATTTGTGATTATGGATGAGACTTGGGTTCATCATTTTCAATCAGAAACCAAAGAACAGTCAAAGCTATGGAAACATCATGGATTCCCACCTCCAAAGAAAGCAAGGGTGGTTCTGTCTGCAGGCAAAGTGATGGCTTCCATCTTTTGGGATTCAGAAGGTGTGCTATTGGTAGACTATCTTCAAAAGGGCAGAACGATCACCTGGGCCTATTACGCTAACCTTGTGAAGCAAATGCGGGTCAGACTGAAGGAAAAGTGTTGAGAGAAATTGACGAGAAGAGTTATCTTTCAGCAAGACAATGCTCCAGTTCACAAGTTGGCGGTGGCAATGGCTGCCATTCATGAATGCGGCTTTCAGCTTCTTGAACATCCTCCTTATTCTCCAGATCTGGCCCTTCGGACTATTACCTGTTTACCAACCTCAAAAAGGAGCTCAGTGGTTGCAAATTTGCTTCAGATGATTTTGTCATTCATGCTGTAGACCACTTTCTACTGCCACAAGATGGCTGACTTTTACAAAGAAGGGATCCTTATGCTCCAGGATAGCTGGACTAAGTGCATAAACTTGCAAGGGGACTATGTTGAGAAATAATCCCAAAAAGTTATCCACAAATAATCTGTTATACTTTATGCTGAGACATATCAATCACCCCTCGTACATCTATCAGAGATGTTCTGAATTGCATTCTGATAAAAAAGTAATCTATCTGGTTTCTGGTTCTATCATCTGGAGATATCCATGTTATTTTATGTATCTCTTTGTGTAGAAATACTGTTCCTCCAACAACTATGCCCTCTGTTAAATATGGTTCAATTAATCTTTCTCCATTCTGATTTACCATATCAATTCCTTCTTTTCCCATTACTTTTTTTGACATCGGTATTATTTTTTTTTCTACCTTAGCACTGAAGTCTCCCATGACAGTTAGGATGTCGTGTTTAGGGACTTCGTTAATGAGTTGTTGTATCTGGTGACAGAAATTGTCTTTTATTTCATCATTTGCATAACACCGTATGATTGTCATTCTTCCATGTCTTAGTTTATATTGTGCTCTTATTATATAACTGTTCACTGGTTCCCATTCTGTAAGGCTCTTTGCTGCTACATTTGACATGATTATACCTACCCCCTTTTGATGTTTCCCACTGTCTCTGCCTGAATGTATTATTAACTAACAGTTTTCCGCGCTTCTAGCAATTGCATTTCACTGATGCCTAGTACATCTGGGTGGTATCTCTCCATTTCTCGGATTACCTGAGCAGTTTTTGATGGTGCCATTGTTCTTATGTTCCAGAATTTGAAGTCTCTTTGTCATATATTTGGGGCTGACGAATGTATTTTTCAATCTTTGTCTGAGTTCTTTGCAGTTGGTATCTCTGATGCTCAGCTGGTTTTGTTGCGAGTTTTCATAACAGTTCTTTTTTTCCCTTTCTAGAGTTGCCTACTGATGGGTCCCTGGATAAGGTTGTTAGCTTTATGCCCAACTCCCGGTTCACTTCTGAGGAGTTTAATATTATTTATGAAGTTGGGCTATCAGGCAACTCCACAACAGGATTCTTACTATGCATGTTGGCTTCTTTATGAATAACATACACTGACAGTAACCCTGTCTCACTCTAGATTTTATGTTGAATGGTTCAGAATGTCCTGCATATGTTCTAGTTGTACACTGGGTGTTTTCATATAGGTTTTTGCAAAGGTTAATCAGACAATGCTATGAGATTTCTCCCAGCTGGTATCTGTCTTCTCTATCAAATGCACTTTCTTGATCTACACAGGCTATATACAGTATCTGATTGTGTTCAAATGAGTTTGCTGTTAATTGTCCTTGGGGAAAAAATGGCATTTATAGAGTCTATTTTTCCAATTAATTGTGTTTAAATAATTGGCTATAGTCTTTTTCCTCCCCTAGAATCTTGTTCAATATTTTAAAGTATGGTTTAGTAGTGATATGCCTCTACATTGTTTGAGTCTCTTTTATTGCTCTTTTCTTCCAAATTGGGGTAATTCTTACATCTTACATCCTTCTCATGCCGTTAAACATCACATTGGGCTCACATAGTTGGTTGCCAAGTTTTCCTGTTCTTGGCGAGTCTTTCAACTTCATCAAAGGATGTTATGCCCACTAAACTGGCTTCTCTTAACAATGTCCTCTTTAGAGTTTCACGTGGTCGACCTTTTTTCCTCGGCCTGTTGTGCTCCACTTGATAGCTTGTTTTGGTATTCTCTGATTGTTTCTTCTCATCAGGCTGAAGAAAAAGAGGTTGACCATGTGAAACTCTAAAGAGGACAATGTTAAGAGAGGCCAAATTAGTAGGCATAAAATCCCTTGAAAAACTTGTTGAAAACAGGAAACTACCATATGAGCCCTAAGTGACATTTAATGACATGAGAAGGATGTTAGAAGAATAAGTATGTTGTTTAGTGTGTCACAGAGGTTGTCAAGAAAACTCTTCTGACTTCCTCATTAATCACTGCACTGCATGGCATATATATGAATACGTTGTCTCCTCATTTTCTTTTAACAGTTATGATTCTTTCTGATAAATATTTCATTCCAAGGATCTTGCTAGTAGTTGATCCATTGTTTTCATTTTCTTTAATGATTGCATATCCTGTTTAAAAAATGAATAGCAATCAACAGAAAAGTATTCTATGTGGATTAAAGCCACTGTTGTTCTGGAGAACCAACTTAAATTTTTCTTATCAAGTCACTCAGATTGCATACTTAGATATATATTTTATCTCCTCAGATAGGTCAGGGCTTTTATTACAGCATTGTTTCCACTATCAAGCTACTTCTTGTTGCAGCAAAAGCACCACTGGCTACTCTGACTGTTTTGACATTAGAGTTCAGTGTGAAGACCCTGCCACAATGGTTGTGAGGAACTACTAGACAGCAATATGTCATCTACAAAACCTGCACAAAAACATAGTATATTCTGTCAATGTGCATAAAAGCAACAGATTTCAAGTCTTACAAGATATACAGCATATTTAGAACTCACTGTCTCAGATTATTGCAACTTTTTTTAACTATAACATTGTTTTTGTACTTTCCCCCCTTATTTACTTGTCAGTGTGCTGTAGATTATTTTCTTGTCAGTGTGTTGTAGATTTATTTAGACTCATTATTTCTTCAGTTGTGAGCTTGAATATGTGTTACAGAAGAATTAGTAAGACTGTTGCATGAATAAGTTTTGGTGACTCTCTTTTACCCCCATTTTTTATAAAATGACCCAGAAAGAAGATGAGTGGCTGCGAAACAATGGCCTACGTATTGGCCACTTAAATATTTATCACTTTAAATTGCCTGAAGTTATAGATATACTTCAACAACACTTTCATATTTTTGGTTTCTCCAAAAGCCAATTACATAAAAACATCACTGATGATGATATACAAAAAGATGGCTTTAACTTGACTAGGCGTGACCCAACTAGGAACCTAGAGACAGGTTTAATTGTTTATATATCTCACACAATTAAATTTTGCAGAAGAGAAGACCTGGAAACACCAGAGGTTGAAAGTATCATGTAAGAAATTATCAAATCTTAGTCCAATTTTAATTAATTTTATATACCGAAATCCTAATGCTTCAGCTGAGTGGTATGATCACTTTACGACCATGATGGATATTACTCTGACCTATAAATTCAAGGACATAATCATTCTTGGCGACTTAAAATAGATTTCACTCAGTCCAATCCCACACTGAAGAACATTCTAACATCCTACAACTTCTACCAAATTGTAAAGAAACCTACTAGGGTAAATGAATCATCATCAATATTAATAGATCACATCCAGGAAACATTACTGAACGTACTGTCTCTCATGTTTCGCTGAGTGATCACTACTCAGTCTGCTGTACATGGTCACATAAGGGGTATAAAATGCCTAAACACAAATATACCAGCATCAAATATAGGAACTTTAAAAACTTTAACTTCGAATTATTTTTAACTGATCTAAAAGCTTTGCCTCTTACGTACATTTACCAGTTAACCAATCCAGATGAGGCTATCGAATACTAGATCAAGATATTTTGAAATATTTTTGACAAGCATGTCCCTATCAAATAAATGAGAGTAAAACACGTAACAAAATCCCAGTGGATAACTCCTCATATCTTGCAATTCATGAGGAAATGGGATGAAGCTCATAAAACCAGAAATTTCAGTAGCTATCGTTCACTTAGGAATAAGATGCAGTATTTAATTAGCATAAATATAGGTAAAAGAATTATGGATTGTCATGATTGTTCTTGGGAATGTACAGTGTTGGTTTCCCCTTGCCTTCCACCTATACTTATGCTTCATAGACTACTGTAAAGCATTCGATAAGAAATTATAAGAATGCTGGAAGACATCAACATAGATGGGAAAGATCTGAAACTCATCAAAAACATATACTGGCAGCAATTAGCAGCAATGAAGGTTGAGAACCAAATAGGAGCATTCCAAGACATAAAATTGGGAGTGAGACAAGAATGTGTTCTATCTCCTGACCTCTTTTCCTTATACAGCGAAAACATAATGAGAGTTTGCCAGGAATATCAACTGGCGGTTACAACCATAACAACTTAAAATATGCAGATGACACAGTTCTGATTGCTAAAAGTGAAGGGGAGCTACAGGCTCTTCCGGACATCATGGTTCGTGAAAGTAAAAGTAAAGGTCTCAGCCTGAATAAAAAGAAGACTGAAGTGATGGTCATCTCAAAGAAAAGAATTCCACCAAAATGTAGCATTACCATTGATGGCACAGAACTGAAACAAGTTGATAGATTCAAGTACTTAGGAATGATTATAACAGTTGATGGGAAATGTCACAATGAAATAAAAAGCAGACGGGCTCAGGCCAAGTCAGCATTCCATAAAATGAGAAACATCTTGTGCAACAGATCCATATCAATGGAAACAAGATACAGAGTATTTAATTGTTACATTGAGCCAATTTTGTTTTATGGATGTGAAGCATGGTCCATGAATAAGAGAGTACAAGAAGAAATGGAGGCCATGGAAACGTGATTCATAAGAAGGATATTGAATGTACCATGGACATCTAAGAAAACCAATGAAGAAGTCTTAAGAGAGGCTGGAGTTAAAGGCAAATTACAGCAAAGATCAGAGGCAGACAAGCAAGATTTGTAGGACATTTTCTGAGAAGTGGAAAACTGGAACATACTGTGGCAACTGGAAAAATTGAGGGAAGAAGAGACAGAGGAAGACAGAGAAAGAAGTTACTGGATGGGCTGTCAGTGTGACTAGGAAGAAAGTCACAGGCAGATGTCATAATCAAGTCTCTCTCTCTCTGAACCTTAAGTGCCCAGGGCACATGGGGCTTCCGCAAGGGTTTTCCACAAATGCCTGTCCTTCGCTTTTTTTTCTGCTCTTGCCCAGGTCAGCCCTCTATTGCTCAACATCCTTTCTGTTGTTCTTCTCCATGTCTCTTTTGGTCTACCCTTACTTCTGTTCCCCTGTGGTGTCCATCTTAGTGCTATTTTTGATAGTGAGTTATCAGTCATTCGGAACACATGTCCCAACCATCGCCATCGTCTTTCCTCAATAATTGTTGTCTAAAGACAAGGAATTGTGGAGGGAAATGATCGCATACGTCACGCGGCAGGGGACTTGATTGATTGATTGATTTAATTAGGCAGGAAAAGAAAAATTATTTCAGAAATTTAGTGAAAGACAAAACAGATAGCAAATTTCTCTTGCATATAAGAGGAAGCAATCGGACCTACAAACACTTAATGGTGAACATACATGCACTAACTTCAGTGAACATGTTAGGGAAGAAATTCATATTCTAAAATCTTCATTACCGATGCCTAACTGCGACCCGAGTGTGTTGAACACTTACAGCGACAGTTTCAAACTTGGATCAAAATTTTCTTTTATGGAATTAATGTTTCAATCTTGACATGAAGAAACATTAAGACTTATTAATGATGTTCATTAAATCTGGTTTGGACTTTTATTCTTTGCATCTGAGCCCTTCGTTTCAGTAAGGTGTATGGCCTCCTATGGCCTGTATTAGAGAATGACATCTCCTTGACATGGATCCGATTAGCCATTGAATCTGTTGTTGTGGGATGGCTGCTCACTCTACCCGCAGTGCAAGAGACAACTGTCAGAGATTGGCTGGTGCCATGTCTCGCTGGCGGATTTGTCTGTTGAATTCATCCCATAAGTGTTCTACTGGGTTCATGTTTGATGCCATGGAATGGTCTGGACATTGTTGTCAATGAGGAACTGGGTGGTGAGTTGTGCCACATGAAGTCGAGCATTATTCTGCTGAAAAATCAACCCTGGTCCTGCCAGAAATGGAAGGACATGAGGGCGAAGAATTTCAGTGATGTATTGTTGGGCATTCAGGCGTTCTTCACTTTGTATCATTTCTTCTCATGAAGCTGATCTTCTCCCACATCAGTACATCACCACCACCATGTGGAGTAGCCTCATTCACGTGGGTCTGGGCATAGCGCTCATTGACTCTGCGGTAAACTATTCTCCGTCTATTATGTTGCTGGAGCAAAAGAATGATTCATCACTAAACCAAACTTTTCTCCAATTATTCGCAATGGTCCATTGACAATGCTGGTTCGCCCACTGCAGCTGGTTCTGGCAATGTCGGTCTGTAAGAACAGGACCTCTGTAGGGTCTTCTTGTCCAAAGACCAGCATCGTCACCCAGTTTTTGACCATTTGACCTGAAATTTGACGAGCTGCTGTCATTGACTTGACTGTTGAGGACGCAGATCCAAATCAATTCCTTAGATGCCGCAGATGTATGAAGCGGTCTTTGGCAGGAGTTGTGACTATGGGTCTTCCAATGCGCGGGCGGTCTGTAACTGAGCCAGTTTTATAAATCGTCTCCAAAGGTGACTAACTGTGCTTCTAACAACATGTGGCTGTCCAGTCTGTAAACGTCCAATGATGACGGGTTGTTGTACTGTAGTGAGCTGACCCATACTTGCGCATTGAATTTTCAAATGAATTGATTCAAGGAGCATCAATCTTTTATAAGCATTCAATAACATGATCAGTAAGTTTCATGGGATTCTTATGAACCTGTCATGAGTTTTTGTCAAAAATGCTGTTCTGACTAGTGTCGCTTTTCTGTGCCCATGAATCATCTGTTGAGTACAATTCAGGTCAGCATGTGAAGTTGATGTCCAAGTGAACGTTTTAGGCAATTTACCCTTGTCTGATCAGCAAACTTCAGTTTAAATCACATCGTATTTATTGCGTTTCTTTTTTTTGAACAGGATACATCCAGTCTTTAAAGAAAACTAACTCAGCAGGATGTGATGACATTAGTAACAAGATACTATACTGTGCTGCACCAGTTATTACAGAGACACTAACACAGATATACAATTTGTGCACTGACAAACACTGTTTCTTCCTTCTATTTTTCCTGTTGTTATAATATTTTCAATGCCCCCTCTTCTCATTGCATGTCCTATGAAAGTACATTGTTTCTCTCTTATTTTTTCGACAAAATTTTTTTGTCCCTCCAGCTCTTCTCATACATTCTTCATTAGTTATTTTTGCTGTCCAGGGGATTCACAACATTCTTCTAATAAACCACATTTCTGCTGCTTCCAATGATTTTTGTGCAGATCTGCCTATTGTCCATGATTCACTTCCATATAACAAGATAGGTTCAATATAGGCTCCACTCACTTCATAATCGAGTATTAAATCTGATTTATGACAAACACCCAGTACAGACTGCAGGTTATTAAAAAAAAAAAAAACTCAAAATTCTACCCCCCAAATATATAGTCACTTTTAACAAAGTTAAGTTTGTTCACAGAATTCGGTTGCACAATGCTCCACCTTGTGGTCAATGTTTACATCTAACACTAAACATAGCCAGCGTTTAAAAAACTGTTTTCTTTCTAGATCTAGGCTTGATATGTACAAGAAAAGCCTTGCATACTCTGCAGTACAGCTTTGAAAACCCTTTCTTACCTTTTAAAATCCATTAGTAATACTTCATTCTTTAATTAAAACCTTTTTCATTATTTTCTTGCTTGTAACTATATGCCTCCATAGAACAGCATGCAGTTTCTCAACCCATGACTTGCCACTCATCAAGTACTAAAATGACATAGTTCGAAAAGTAATTTGCTAGATACTGTTAGAAGTTATTTTAATGTTTGTTAAAAAAATGTATGTTAGAAGATCTGTACTGAAAACATATTTCTGTTTCTGTATATATTTGTGTGTGCGCGTGTATGAGAGCTATTTTATTAGGTTAATTACTTCTTCTCTTTTACTTTGAATGTAGTAGTTCCCCTGGGAACAACTGTGTTAAGAACACGCTTATCTTAACATAGTCTTTGTGAGATAGGGAACATAGATCTGTTTGCTTAAAAACTCTGACCTACTTGTGTAGCCCAGAAACCTGTAGCAATCAACACTAATTGTAACTGTTATTTTTGTAAAATGTAATACCAGGTTGGTGGAAAGATGGGGACATGGAGATCGCTGGCAGGGATGAGGAAAATCTGGTGCGAAACCAATGAATCCAGGATATGACAAGCCTATGGGTCTTTACAACAATGGCTATCAGAATGATGTAAACAAAAAAGAGCCAGCAGACTATAGGTGGCAGGGAATGAATATCATTGAAGCATTCATTGGATTTCTCATCCCAAAGTTGGAGTGTCTCTGTGGAACTGTCTCAAAGCCATATGGCCAGCCAGCATTGAACACTGGATCTGATGTAGAGAAGGGACTTAAGTACAGCCACCAGAGGCTGGAAAACAGTTTTGGCCAGGCCAGCCTACACCACTGTCTTTATGGCAGTCTGAGCAAGACCACAGTCTTCCCTAGCAAGGAAAGGTGCTGACGTCGGAGGTACCCAGCCAAAAGGCGCATCACAAAAGTCAGGGTACCACACATTATCACTAATGAAATGTCTCTATCTGCAGTTTTTAAACATGGTGCTCGCCCTGTGAAGACTAACCAGGTAGGTGCAGTGCCAGGCCCCCTGCCTCGAAAGGGTCCACCCAATGCTACAGTTCGTCTTGTGGAGCCAGGAGACATGAGAGTAGAGGTGCTGGCTAAAAAATACAAGAGCAGAAAACTGCCAAAAAAGCAAGAACTTAAAAATAATGCAATGGAATGCTGAGAGTGTCAGTAGTGTTAGAGATGGCTGTGTAGCAAAAACGTTGGAACTAGAGAACATACTCTTTGCAGAGCAGGTAAGTATATGCTGCATACAGGAGACACACCTAACCAAAGATGCCGCCTTTAAAATCAGAGGCTATCAGTGTTTTGGATTAGACTGACAGGACAGAAGAAAAGGAGGAGTACTCACACTTGTTAAGAATAACATCAGTGCATGTCAGGTGGGAGTGTACATGGAAGGAGCCAAATACCAGATGATCCATCTAAAAACCATTAATACAGACTTCCGCCTCCTTAACTATTACTGTTCTAATAACCGCCCACTTGCTCTAGAAACAATTCCACATAAAGAGAGACTGATGGTCTGTGGTGATTTTAACAGCCATTCCCAGAGCTGGGGCTATGGCCGCATAGACAAGAGAGGAGAGGAAACTGAGAGCCAGCAGGATGATAATGGACTTCTCCTGATCAACAAGCCAATGGATCCCCCAACATTTTACTCAAGGGCTTGGCATACAACCTCAACACCAGATCTGACATTCCATTCTCCAGATCTGAAGTGGAACATTACAAGCGAAGCTGGAGAACAACTTGGAGGTAGCGACCATCGACCAGTCTTCCTGACAACAGAAAATGAACTCCTTAACACCAGTAGCCTTCTCCCCAGATGGAGCTATAAAAAAGCAAACTGGACAATGTACAAACACCATACAGGTATCCTGGTGAGACAGCTGTCCACAGAAGGATATTAACACCATAGTGAAGGAATTCAATCCTTGTATCCTTCAGGCTGCCCATGAAACCATTCCGATAGCAGCTTGTAGGGACTATAAACCATACTGTACTAGTAAGCTGGAAAATTCCATGATGATGTGGAAACAGCTCGAAAGCAAACAGAAAATAGATCATGCCAAGAACACCACAACAATTACCAACATGCTAAGGCTAAATTTCAGAGAGCCAAGCTGCAAGCCAGATGGGAAAGTTGGAGAGAGAAAACCTAAACTTTGGAAAGG
The DNA here is from genome assembly GCA_009760885.1 of Achatina immaculata. Lineage (NCBI taxonomy): Eukaryota > Metazoa > Mollusca > Gastropoda > Stylommatophora > Achatinidae > Lissachatina > Lissachatina immaculata. The sequence goes on from CM019698.1 coordinate 42,103,933, forward strand.
ATGGAAGGAAAATGTGGAAACTAATCAAACAGTTAAACGATGAAAGCACTGGAAAAGTAAAATGATTACACTAATAGAGGATGGGAAAACTCTTACAGGTAACCAGGTAGCAGATCACTTTGCTCTCATGTTTGCACAAGACTGCAACATTGATACCCATCCAGAGAAAGAGTGTAAGGTGCACACTGACCCACAGAAAGAAGATGAACAAGGCAGAAAAATGGAGGTCATGGATGCACCAATCACACGTGAGTTAGACCTAGCAGTCAGTAAACTGAAATCAAGGAAATCACCAAGACCGGATGCAGTGTCCAATAAAATGATCAAGAACCTGGGAATGGCAGCAATAGGAAAGCTGTTGGATATTTTCAATATGTGCTGGAGCACAGGTAAGTTACCTCAAATCTGGAAGGAAGCAAGCATGGTACCACTGCTGAAGCCAAGGAAAAACAGCAATAAAGCCTCCCTACAGGCCAATCAGTCTCACTAGCTGCCTCTGAAAAACAATGGAACGCATCATTGACCTGAGGCTAAAATGGTACCTAGAAAGTGAAAACCTTCTCATTCCACAACAAGCAGGATTTAGGCAGTACTACAGTACAGAAGATCAAGTGACCTATCTCTCTCAAGAGATTTAGGATGTATTTCAAGACGAAAAACTTGTACTAGCAGCATGGATAGACCTGAGGAAAGGCTTTGATAAAGTATGGAAAAAAGGTCTGCTGTGGAAACTAAGAAACTGTAATGTGAATGGAAGACTGTACAACTAGATAAAGTCCTATTTACACAACAGAAGAGCAAGAGTAGTAATGGATGGTCATAAAAGTCAGAAAGTACTGCTGCGACATGGCATACCACAAAGAGCATTCCTTTCACCTACACTATTCCTGGTATTCAATAATGATCTGGTCAAGGAACTTCCTTATGGAATCAAAGTGGCACTGTATGCAGATGATTTGGTCATGTGGTGTACAGATGAACACATGACAGTTGCGACAGTTGCTACACAGAGACTCCAAAGAGCAGCAGATATCTTGACATCATGGACAAACAAATGGTGTGTAAGTATCAAAACAGAGAAATCAAGTACCATTCTGCTCACTCTCTCATCTAAATAGAAAGCAGGTAAGATCTTTGTAAATGAAATATCCTTAAGGATGGACAACAAACTCACTTACTTAGGAGTGACTCTTGACTCAAAACTGACCTGGAAGCAACACATCAGCAGTGCAGAAGCAAAAACCAGAAGAAATCTAGCCATTTAAGAAAATTGAGTGGAACCACATGGGGAGCTAGTGAAAGAATCCTCAAGAATATATATCAGCAAAGTATTCTACCACATTTAGAATATGGCTCAACAGCTTGGTGCACAGCATCAAACACTACGCTGCATAATCTAGACAAGGTACAAAATCAGTCACTACGGATTATCACAGGTGCCATGAGGTCCACACCAGTAGTAGAAATGCAGAAAACTGTTGGTGTTCAAGCGCTAAAAGAATGTAGAGACACAAAGGTCATGACATTGGGAGGGAAATTCCTCGGCTCTGTAAGCCATCCCCTGAAGGAGAGATTCAAGAACTTGGCACTAAGACAGCTTAAGAGAAGCAGCTTCATTCATCAGGCCAAGCATATGATAAGTTGATACCTGAACTTCCAACTGTAGTTGCTCCATTATCATCTGTACCAGAGCATACACCATGGAAAGAAGCAGATTGTACACAAATAACTATTCAAACTGAAGTGAAAGGTGTGCAGAATGGTGAGATGCAAAGCAGTCTTGTAAGATCAACAGCCACACTTAGTTTGCTAGATGACAAATATCCATGTGACACCTGGATATGTGTGTATATAGATGCCACACAATGCCATAAAAAATGGAGGGGCAGGAGCAAATACTGAATATCCAAACAACACCACTGACAAGATTTCCATATCTACTGGAAAACACTGCAACAACTATGAATCAGAAGTTAGGGCAATTATTGGTGCAGCTGAAAAACTATCAGACTCCAGAATTGATACATGCTCCATAGTAATTCTCACAGATGCAAGATCAGTACTGGAAGCTCTTCAGTGCAACAAACTACCAGACCTTAAGGATGCCATGTCAAAAAGTGGCTCATGACACTGTGTCACTTTGCAGTGGATTCCCTCCCACTGTGGGATGGGATACCAGGCAATGAGAAAGCTGACCATCTGGCCAAAGAGGGCACTGAAATTGAGCAACCAGACATATCAATCACCTATAATCAGAAGAAAAGCATGATAAAAACCTACAGGAAGCCACAAATACCACCACATGATGACTATCACAGAAAGGAACAAGTCACCATTTCCTGTCTCCGAATGAGTGGGAAAAAGAGAGAGAATGTGAGTGAGAAAGAGAGAGAATGTGAGTGAGAAAGAGAGAGAATGTGAGTGAGAAAGAGAGAGAATGTGAGTGAGAAAGAGAGAGAATGTGAGTGAGAGAGAGAGAGAATGATAGTGAGAGAGAGAGAGGATAGTGAGAGAGAGTGAGAGAGAGAGAGAATGTGAGTGAGAAAGAGAGAGAATGTGAGTGAGAGAGAGAGAGAGAATGATAGTGAGAGAGAGTGAGGATAGTGAGAGAGAGTGAGAGAGAGAGAATGATAGTGAGAGAGAGAATGTGAGTGAGAAAGAGAGAGAATGTGAGTGAGAAAATGTGAGTGAGAAAGAGAGAGAATGTGAGTGAGAAAGAGAGAGAATGTGAGTGAGAGAGAGAGAGTGAGAGAGAATGAGAGTGAGAGAGAATGTGAGTGAGAAAGAGAGAGAATAATAGTGAGAGAGAATAATAGTGAGAGAGAGTGAGAGTGAAAAAGAGAGAGAATGTGAGTGAGAGAGAGAGAGAATGTGAGTGAGAAAGAGAGAGAATGTGAGTGAGAAAGAGAGAGAATGTGAGTGAGAGAGAGAGAGAATGTGAGTGAGAGAGAGAGAGAATGTGAGTAAGAAAGAGAGAGAATGTGAGTGAGAAAGAGAGAGAATGTGAGTTAGAGAGAGAGTGAGAGAATGTGAGTGAGAAAGAGAGAGAATGTGAGTGAGAGAGAGAGAATGTGAGAGAGAGAGAATGTGAGTGAGAAAGAGAGAGAATGTGAGTGAGAAAGAAAAAGAATGTGAGTGAGAAAGAGAGAGAGTGAGAAAGAGAGAGAATGTGAGTGAGAAAGAGAGAGAATGAGAGCGAGAGGGAATGTGAGTGAGAGAGAGAGCGAGAGAGAATGATAGTGAGAGAGAGTGAGAGAGAATGATAGTGAGAGAGAGAAAGACTGAGTCAGAGAGAGAGCGTAAAGGTATAAGAGATAAATGACTGAAAATTTGCTTACAGGTTTGAGCATGGGGTGCAGCCTTGTAAGGCACATTACTACTGCTTCAATTAGTGTCAGGTCCATGTAAGACTCTAATGCCTGTTGAATAATATTAATTTAGGAAAATTACAGGAGTGAAGTGCTATAATTCAGCAGATTTTTAAGTTACAGTATGTGACACAGAATGAGAGGCAATAAACATCCACCCTGTGTCAGATATTTGCCTTTTCTTCTTCTTTTTTTAAAAAAATTGATCATACAGTCTATTCCTTTAGCTTTATCAAAACACAAATGACACAACCTGACAAGAAACAAATAAAACTAATGAAAATGAAGGAATGAAAAAAATAAAACAGTATTATTGTAACAAAAACACTGTGCACAGCCAGTGATTGGAAGATATTTGAGATGAAGAGGTATACAGCCAGTTTTTAAAAATATTTTTATGCCAGTTAACTAAAGCATTTTACCTGAACAGTAATTCTCTATACTATTTCACTTGAACAGTAATAACCACATGTTATGATCTCTGGCACAGCAATAAACTTCAAACAATAAATAGGTCTAGTTATTTTACATTTAATTATAATTTGTAATATCTTGTTAGCATAGTTTGTATTTTGATGTTAAGAAAATAAATTAAAATAAGCTAATGTAGCTTTTACTCACAGATTCTCTGTCATAATAATCCAAAGAAATCACAGAAAAAAAAGATTCCTGAGAGTTTCTACTTCTTATGAAACCACTTTCAAGCAGCAAAATTACTATGGAAATCAGATCACTAAAAAGGTATTCAGAAATGAAAAATCACATCTGTCAAAAAACAAGAAGCCTAAATGTACTGGACACAAATATAAATACAAGTAAAATAACTTCATAGAAATCTGGCTTGTAGAAACCATGAGTCAAACAACAGAGATAAAACTACTTCTTATTTCATTGAGACCAGATGATAATTTGCAGTTAATGCATCAATCACAACAGATTAAAAAATACCTCAGTTAACTAAAAACTGGAGCAATTAAAATTTTCCAAGCAAACAATAAAGCATATCTTTCCAGTGTGTTGGCTCCATTAGACAAGATCATCACCCTCCACTAACATTATTGAGAAAGAGTGTGCATGACAATAGGGGATATATGTAAAGAAAAGATTTGGTTACTTGAAGGCTGTGACCAATCAACTTGTGATATTTTTCAGTCTCCTCAATAGGAGACACAATTACATGAAGAGTGTGACCAACACAGGCAAATTTTGGAAGACTCCTGTTCTGAAATGCAACATTAATGTTACAGGCACTGTCAGCAATGACAGGAGCATTCTTTTAATCCAAATCCCATTCTGACATAATTTCTGAGTTTTGCAGCAATGTTCATTTCAGTGTGTGCTTCACTAAATTCACTAGTGGTGATCAAGTATGAAATGACTGCTGTTGCATGGATGTTTGTACGTCAACTGTGAGGGCCACTTAACACTTGGTGCAACAAAGTTCAAGTAAAAAAAAATCAGTACCAAAATCACATAACAACAGCCACTTCAGAACACAACCTCTTACAAGTCACAGCTTCTTAAAGTCACAGTTAAGTGCTCCATTTATTATATCTTCTATCTCTATTTCTTTGTCCTGTGCGTTTTTATATGATTAAGGTGCAAACCGAAACATTACAATTGTGTGCTCGTTAAGTAATAAAGCTGTTCCTACTTTTTTCCTAGTTTATACATTTTGTTATCACAGCTTCACTGCAGTGGCTTCATGTACAGTTATACACTTAGTTTTATATACTTTTTACATCTTAACATCCTTCCCATGCCATTAAACATCATGTAGGGCTCACATAGTTGTTTGCCAAGTTTTCCTGTTGTTGGCAAACTTCATCAAGGGATGTTATGCCCACTAAACTGGCTTCTCTTAACAATGCCCTCTTTAGAGTTTCACATGATCGATCTCTTTTTCTTTGGCCTGTTGTGCTCCACCTGATAGCTTGTTTTGGTATTCTCTGACTGTTTCTTTTCATCACATGGCCTACATATGTCCATCTTCTTTTTCTGATCACCCATGAGACAGGTTGCTGTTTGCTCATTTGTCTTATCTCTGTGTTGTTCTTGAATTCGTTCCACTTTATACCAAGTATTTGCTTAGGCATTCGTTTTCAAAACAGTCTAATTTCTTGTTGATTTCTTTAGCTGATTTTATATATTTTATATACTTACACACTAATTATTAGTGTGTCAATAAATCATTTGAACATTTTGTTATCTGATGCAACTTAAACATACAATATGGGTGGAACAAGATTCACACACAGTAAAAAAATATTTAGGCTCTTGCCTTTTTCAAACACACAAACAAGAAGAAAAGAAGACATAACAGATGCCATTATTCTAGTTGTGATTACTGTCCTCAGATGATACAACTTTATTTAGAATTAAGTGTTAAGAGAAATCTTTTCAGTTTAGTAAGCTATGTCACATAGAGATTTTTAAGTCATGGGTGGACGATCAAACACGTAAAGCCACATTAAAGTTATACCTATAGCAGAACATAGATAGCAAAAGCAGATAAAAATCACAACACGAAAATCAGTACTGAAAAAATGAAAGTCATGACCACTGCCAGAGAAGAAATCCCAACAAAGAAATCCTGGGCAATGTGCTTTTCAAACACATGAAGCATTTCAAATACCTTACATCTTTAGTCAGTCAGTCACCTGCATGTCCTTGCGGAATTTTTCCCCCCTAACAGGTCTCAAGTAGGCCTCCTGGTTGTAAGCAAGATGCCCTGCTGTGTCCATTCGCATATTATCAACGATGTCTTGCAGCCATCTTCACCTTGGTCTTCCTCTATTTCTTTTTCCCATTATGTTCTCTTCCAAGACTGTCTTCTCTAAATTCTCATGACGTTTAATATGTCCAAAATATTTAAGTTTTCTCTGTTTAATCTTTCTTACTAGCCAACTTTCTTCAATATTAAGTTCTTGTAATATGGATATATTTGTTCTTTTTTTGTGTCCATGATATTACATCTTACATCCATTAAATGTCACATGGTGTTTGCATTGTAGTTCACCATGTTTTTCTGTTTTCAGTGACTTTTTTAACCTTGTTAAGGGATCTCATGTTCCCTAATTTTGCCTCTCTCAACAATGCTCTTTTTACATTTTCATGTGGTCGATCTTTTCTTCTTTGTCCTGTTGTGTCCCACTTGGTAGACTGTTTTGGGATTCTGTGATACGTTTTTTTCTCATTACGTAGCCTATATATCATCATCATCATCATCATCATCAGGTGCTGTGCCAACTGGTGTTGGCTATTATGCTTATGCTTCTTCAGAGTACATGATCCTTCATGCAGGCCATCAGCTCTTTTGGTGATCTTCTCTCACACCATCCCGTCAGACTGTCCAGTATCATTTCTCTTGGTCTTCCTCTTGATCTTCTTCCTTCTATTTTTCCTGTTCTTATATTATTTTCAATGCTCCCTCTTCGCATTGCATGTCCTATGAAAGTACATTATCTCCCTCTTATTTTTTTGACAAGATTTTTTGTCTCTCCATCTCTTCTCATACATTCTTCATTAGTTATTTTTGCTGTCCTGGGGATTCGCAACATTCTTGTAATAAACCACATTTCTGCTGCTTCCAATGATTTTTGTGTAGACCTGGCTATTGTCCACGATTTACTTCTATATAACAAGATAGGTTCAATATAGCATTTTAGGACTCGTTTTCTAACATTCATTGATAAGGATTTGTTGCATAATATGTTTCTCATTCTCTGAAATGCAGTTTTTGCTTGGTCTATACATGTCCATCTCCTTTCTTTGATCACTGATGAAACAGACTGTTGCGTGCTCATCTTCTTTTATCTTTGCATTGGTCTTGAATTCACTTCATTGTATGCAGAGTATTATATTTCAAATGACTATTACTTCAAGAGGTAAATCAGGGCATTGGACAATTGGTGCCTAAACTGAAAAACAAATACATCAAACAAAAACAGCACTGTACAGCACAATTTTCCTTCAGATCTACACTATCAATGCCTGACACAGACACTAACAGGTACAAATAAAAGGAAAATCATCACAAGACAGAAATGAAATATTTAAAGAGAATATTAAATATAACAACAAGAGACCAAATTATAAATGACATCATCAGGGTAAGTGTTGGAATAACACCAGTGCTATACTACATCCAGAAACAAGAAGTCAAATGGTTTGAACATGTTACACAACTACTGCTAGACAGTATATCAACAGAAAACATTTATACTAAGAATTGTAGGAAACTGTCTATTTAACCCCTCATCACTGATATATTTATTTGATGAAGGAGACAAGACAAGAAGGTTTAACTATGCATAAATAATCACATTTCCACGTACCATAAGAGTACTTGTATTCATAAAAGAATGATCAAGATAACTACATACTGGTCTGCTTCAAGGTTGGTGATTTTACATCTTACATCCTTCCCATGCCAATAAATGTAACACAGAGCTCATATGGTAGTATGCCAAGCATTTTCGGAAAGTTTTTCAACCTCATCAATGGAATTTATGCCTACTAATTTGGCCTCACTTAACTTTAGAGTTTCACATGGTCAACCTATTTTTCTCTGGCCTGTTGTGTTCCATTTGATAGCTTGTTTTGGGATTCTCTGACTGTCTCTTCTCAGAATATGACTGATATATATATATATATATATATATATATATATATATAAGGTTGGTGACAGTTCCACTAAAAAAAAAAATCTGCCTGCTTTGTGTGTGATACCGCTTTCAATTGGACTCATGATTCCTTTTGAATGAAATAATTACATGCTTAAATGAAAATGTGCAGTGTTTTATATAACATTTTGTGTTAAAAAAAGCCAGACAAAAGTTATGTAGAAACAAGGGTAAAAATATTTTTAAAAATTATGGGAGAAAAATAGAAATACTATTCGTACATTTTTCCCAATTAAATTTTACCCTCACTAGAGATCAACAAGAGTAATCACATAATTATTCTACCTGATCAATAAACTTGCCATCCCTGGTATTTTTACTACTAAAATCTCCATGACAAATTTTTTTACCTAGGTAATTTGTAATCTATTACTGTTCACAATAAGAAACGCAACAATACTGTAGTTGTAATGGACACCAAATTTCAAATGTGTATCAAAATTTTATTTTATGGAATTAATATTTCAATCTTGGCATGAAGAAATGTTAAACCTTTAACAATGAAATGATGTTCATTAAATTTGGTTTGAACTTTTATTCTTTGCATCTGAGCCCTCTTTTTCAGTAAGGTATATGGCCTCCTCTGGCCTGTATCAGAGAACAACATCTCCTTGACATGGATCCGATTAGCCATTGGATCTGTTGTTGTGGGATGGGTACTCATTCTTCCCGCAGTGCAAGAGACAACTGTCGGAGATTGGTTGGCGCCATGTCTCACTGGTGGTAATGTCATCCCATAAGTGTTCTGCTGGGTTCATGTCTGATGACATGATGGCCACAGAATGGTCTTGACATTGCCGTCAGCGAGGAACTGGGTGGTGAGTTGTGCCACATGAGGTCGAGCGTTATCCTGCTGAAAAATTTACGCTGGTGCAGACAGAAGTAGAAGGACATGAGGACAAAGCATTTTAGTGACGCATCCAGGTGTCCCTCAATTTGCAACCAGGTCACTTCTTCCCATGAAGTTGATCGTCCCCCACACCCGTACACCTCCACCACCACATGGAGGAGCCTCATCCATGCAGTTTTGGGCGTAGTGCTCATTGACTCTAAACTCTTCTCCATCTATTGTGTCACTGGAGCAGAAAGAATGATTCATCACTAAACCAAACCCTTCTCCAATCATTCGCAATGGTCCTTTGATGATGCTGGTTCACTCACTGCAGTCGGTTCTGGTGATGCCAGTCTGTAAGAACAGGATCTCTGTAGGGTCTTCTAGCTCAAGGACCAGCATCATGCAGCTGGTTTCTGACCGTTTAATCTGATTTTGATGAGCTGCTGTCATTGACTGGACTGTTGAGGATGCAGAAGCAAATCGATTCCTGAGGTGATGCAGCCGTATGAAGCGGTCTTTGGCAGGAGTTGTGACTATGGGTCTTCCACTGTGCGGCTGGTCTGCAACTGAGCCAGTTTATTTAAATCATCTCCAAAGGCAACTAATTGTGCTTCTAACCACATTAAATTGTCTGGCCACTACATTTTGTGACTGTCCAGTCTGTAAATGTCCAATGATGATGGGTCATTGTAGTGTAAGTGAGCTGACCCATACTTGGGCACTGAATTTTCAAATGAATTGATTCGAGGAGAGTCAATCTTTCATAGGCATTCAATAACGTGTTCAGTAAGTTTCACAGGATTCTTGTGAACCTGTCATGAGTTTTTGTCAAAAATGCTGTTCTGACTGGTGTCATTTTTCTGTGGTCATGAATCATCTGTTGAGTACAATTCAGGTCAGCACGTGAAGTTGATGTCCAAGTGAACGTTTCAGGCAATTTACCCTTGTCTGATCAGCAAACTTCAATTTAAATCACATCGTATTTGTGGCGTTTCTTTTTTTTTTTTAACTATATAATCAGAGACTGGTGTCCCTGCACTCTGGGCATTACTATATGTGCTATGCCTTCCATTCCAAAACCCTCTGAAGCATGCACTTGCTGATGAAGCCAGTCACATATTAGTCATGTATAATATGCGCTAAACCACTTCGTTCAGAAAAATATCCACTTCCCCCCTTCTTCCCCGGTTCGATCTTACTCCTGATCTGATTGTTGTCATTCAACCCAATATCGTCCTCCATATGCATCCTATTCGAGTTGGCTTTTGCAATCTCCTTGTCTATTTTTAGAGTACAATGAATTGATGCCATGCCTGCCAGCTTGTCAGCTCTCTCACTGCCTCTGACTCCTACATGACCTGTTCAGCAGATCCACATTAAACTGGATAACCGAGAGCCCAGTAGAAGCTGGACTCACTCCCTATGGAAGAAATGTCTCTTGATTCTCTGTACCATGTTTTCTCTGTAACAGAGTCATTCATCTCCATCAACTAGAAAATTGCTTCTGATGCTGCCTGCCCTTCCATTCTCATGCTTCAAGTGGTGGCCACATAGGCTCCTGATTTACTGGAAACCAGTGTGCTGCTGCGGTAGACAACATTAGCCATATCCACTTTTTAGGCCTCATGCCACTAACCCGTCTGTGAAGATCACAGGTCATGTGATCTGGAGTGATGCTGAATCTGTTACTGTACCTGGGCTTCTGTTTTACCTGAAGGCCAGTCTTGGCATTCACAGCCAAGCTAGAATACAACCTGCGTTAGATTCTGCACATTTGACACTTAGTTCATTCTGGTTCTAGGAGACCTTCTGCCTTCACCATCCACAATCTCCTTTGCTTGATGTGCTTGCCTTTTGCTGAGTTCAGTTCTGGTAGAACGGGGTGATTTGCTGTGCCAACAATCCTGAGATACATCTTCACTTGTGCATACTTATGTCTTACTTTCTTGCTAAGTAGCCCATAGCTATGATTGGAGTGTCCTTGATGTACCCCAGAAAAACTGCTCTCATGGCCTCATTTTGGATTCTTTTGATATTGATTATCTGAGTTGTAGACAAAGTCAGAAGACCAAGATCATGCTCGACCACTGACATAATTAATGTCTGCATCAGCAGGAAGAGTGTTGATTGTGGAAGACTAGCACCTACCATGGTCTTCATCGTGCTGAGCCTTTTCTTTGCCATCTGAATGACCATGTCCATGTGGTGACTGAAAGATAGTGTCCTGTCAAACGCAGTCCCAAGGTATTTTCAAAAATTCTTCCCACTCGATATATTTGCATAGCATTGCTGGAAAGGGATATTGGCCTAGGTGGAATTTATCACTATGCTGTTGTCCTCACACCTCTCAAGTTTCCATGTACATATGTCAGGATGTCATCTGCATATGTGAGTATTTGGCCAGGGCCAGTTTTGTGCAGCTGTGAAATCCTGGCAGTGTAAATGTTGAAAAGCAATGGTGACAGTGAAGAGCCCTGAGTAGTCCTGGTGCAATGATTCTATGCTCTGAGGCCCATGATTCATATCGCAGTGACAGTTCTCTTTAGAAGCACTGAAGCTATCCACTACACAATCCAGGTGCCAATTCCTATATTCATCATAAGACACAGAGTTTTGTATAGTCAACTCTGTTATAGACATCCTCCAGATCCAGTGCAAAAACTGCCATCTCTTCATTCCTCTGAAACTTGTCATATACATCATATGCCAGTGTGGATGTGTTGCTTCTTGTGTTTCTGCTAGTTGATAGACACCTACTGTGTCTGGAAGCTGTCTGCCATTCTCCAATTCCCATGTTGGTTTCTTAAACCTTATCCTTTTCTCTTGTCCTATCGTTATTTTTTTCTTCTGCACTTTAGCCACTTTTTGTCAGGATGTACTTCATTTCCCAAGCCTTTTTGATTTCCTGTGTCCACCATGGGGTCTAATGGAAGCCCTTTCTTGTGAACTTTCTCTTCCAAGCTACTTGCTGTGGTCTATCGATTGATGCCTGATTAACACGCTTGTACTTGAATGCTGATGTGTGCTTCTGGTGTCTCGGTGGTTGGCCTTTCGCTGTTCTCACTGAGCATCATAAGTGATCACTGCCACAGTAGGAGAGTGCCACCCAGTGAACGTCCCACATTTCCTGAGTGTTCTCCACAGTCAGGTCGATATTAGAATCTGAAACAGACTCTCAAGTGGCCAGACAGACAGGTTCATCTTTATCAGGGTATTGTCCAGGGCACATCCTGAACATTGTCGATAAGACAGTTTTACCTCTGCACACTGCAAACTATTACCTTTCTATTACCTTAACCCTGGGTGATAATATAAGTCCAACAACACTTAGAAAATTATGTTATTAGATGGATCTAAAGCATTTTGAGTAGAATGAGAAACACCTCAGCTGCAAAGGTCTTGTTGGGAAATGTTGCCCACTATATTTATGTCTAATGATCATGCACACTAGTTCACAACATAATCAGGCATGCAGCTTTTTCAAATAGTTAGTCAAAGCTTTTTATCTTTTATGCAAAAACTATAAACATTTCTGCTGACCTACAAAATTTGTACATTTCAATAATATTTTTTTGTAAATGTTTGGGTAAGCCATAAAATTACATAAACTGATTCACCCATTCCTTTAACTCACAAAGAAATCATGCTACTTTGCAAGGTAAGTAAGGTACTCACAAAAATATCCCTGACCTTCATCATAATTTTTAGAAGCTGCTTCACTTCTGGGTCTGTTACCATCTTGCTGATACACCCAAACACAATAATTGCTCTGGGTTGCAGAGCTGGATTGTACTGAAATGCAAATCTGTGAGAAAAACACAACATTGTAATTGATGATTCTCATATCTTATATCTTTCCCGTGCTGTTAAACATCAGACAGGGCTTGCAAGGTAGTTCGCCAATTTGTCTTGTTTTTGGTGAGCTTTTCAACCTCATCAATGGAGTTTATGCCTATTAGTTTGGCCTCTCTTAATCATGTCATCTTTAGAGTTTCCCATGGTCAACCTCTTTTTCTTTGGCCTGTTGTGCTCCACTTGACAGCTTGTTTTGGGATTCTCTGATTGTTTCTTCTCATCATGTGACCAACATATGCCCATCTTTTTCTGACCACCCATGCTGTTCGCTCATCTGTCATATTTCTGCATTGTTCTTGAATTCATTCAACTTGATGCAGAGTATTTCCTTAGGCATTTGTTTTCAAAAGAGTCTAATTTATTGTCTACTTCTTTAGTTGTTTTCCAGCTTTCACATGCATAAACGAGGGTGGATATTACATTTAAAGTGAACAGTCTTAACTTGGTTTTTGTGATTATAACTTTTGAATGCCATATGTTCTCAAGATTCTTGAAGACCGACGCTGCTTTTGCAATTATAATTCTAACTTCTTTTCTGGTGTCACCATTCTGGTCTATGTAGCTGCCAAGATACGCAAATTTCTGATGATTATGTGATGTAAATATAAACATGCACTGGCATGATAGTACACAAAAAAGTACATGAAAAGAAAATGTCTGACGACATAAAATTAAACACAGGCAGATGAATAAGCAATGGTCATCAACAATGACATATGTTCATAAATGTGAACTGGATGCCAAGATTTTTTGTTTAATGTTAAAAAACTTGCTTGATATGTAAGAGCTACCACCGGCTGATGAAAATGATCAGGAAGGACAAAAAGACTGGAAAATTCTTATTGTGTTGCTGCGGTGAGACAAAATATTCTGTTAAAGGTAACTGTTTATTGAATCTAGAGTTTTGTGCTCAAAGAGACAATTCAGTAATCTGTAAGTTGTGCTATCATGTGTCAAAAGTTTAGGTGGCAATGCTTCACATCTTATCTTAGAGTTCTATGTAAGACTATTACTGTTTCTTTTATATAAAAGTAATGAATTTCAGTTTCTGAAAGCCATATGCTAATTCTTAGTGAATAACAGTCCACATCTCTCATTTAGACCATGTTCTTGCCACATGAGTATCTCCTAAGATGCTAACTGTGATTCCACTGCTCAAAGCATCTTTTAAAGTCATCTTGTGATACAGATAACAGCTGCCTCAATGCATTCTGTTGTATCTCCTCAACATCCTAAAATCTTTTTTCCTTTCAAGTGGTATTTTATCTGTGGGAACAGGAAAAAATCACAGGGAGCAATATCAGGTGAATATGGTAGTTGCTGGACCTGTCGAATGTGTAGCTTAGCAAGAAACTGCTGCACAAGTTGCAATGCATGAGCAGGTGCACTGTCATGGTGGAATTGCCATTCGCCATGCTCATGCAATGTCGGCATTTTGCAACAAACTGAGCTCTTTAAGCACCACAAAACTTCACAGTATTCACTGTTGATTGTCTGACCTGATGGAGCATATTCATGATGCACAAACTGTAATTTAAAAAAAAACAGTCAGCACTATCTTGACACTGCTGCGGCTCTGTTGTGCTTTTTGGGTCTGGGAGACATTGGGGATCTTCCATTGTGAAGACCTATAAATCCATGATTCATCACCAGCTATGATTGTTTTTAAAATGTTTTTGATGCATTCAAGCAGGTCATGAGCAGCTGAAACATAGGCCTGTTCTGCTGATCCAGTTTTTCTGGCATTACAATTGCGACAAACGGACTCAGATATATAAGAGCAAAGCACTACTGTAAACAAAGCAGACAAGCTGTGGAGACGTAACTTATGTCACAGTCAACCTGTACCTAATCACTTCTGGTTGTGTCAGTAGGTTTGGACTTGTGTCCTCATTTCAGATACTTTTTGATCACAACACTATAGAAATAGTTAAATAGCAACAAAAACATAATATATAGTGAACATATTAAATCTGAGACAAAACTGTTCTCATCCTTGCCTTAAAATTAATAAGAATTAAAACTATTGTATTTTTCACAACTGTATTTTCTCCATCAGGAGCATTTGAAAAAAAAAAAAGGCTCAAGTTTCTTAACAGTTTACTTTAGTCACTAACACTGCCTTCAGTGTGTTTACACTAAACTGAGTTTAGAACAAAACACACTGATTCATGTGCGATACAAGTGCTATTCATGAGGGAAAATACTCTGTCAGTAGCAGCTTTAGTTTCAGGAAGACAGACAAGGAACTCAACTAACTTAAACATATCTGGAAAAAGAACATGGCTTAAATCTGAGTGACATACCATTTCAGTCCATCTTATTGTGTAAAGTTTTATTAGTACTCCATTCTGATCATTTCTGTCTGGTTATAAACTGTTTCACATTGACATACTCATTATACATTTTATTTTCATTAAACCAAACAGACCACAGTGTTTTAATCACAAGAGATGACATTCTTTCAATGTCCGTCCACGGAGGTGTTCTATTCAAGAGCATCCAGCCACAGAATTCAGGTCCTAGCAACTATTTTGCTGTCCACTTTTTTCAGGCAACTTTAAGCTGTTCCACAGAATGAGTTTTTCAAGCATCTGTATCAAATCTTCATGTCTAACTCTGTCAAAAAGTACTTGTGTAATCAATAAAGCACAATTATTAATATTTAGAGATCATTCTATTATGGTTCTTAAGAAGAAAAAAAAATTGCATTACTTGTGCTTTTTTCATCAACAAAACCACATTGTTTTTCTGTGATTTCTATTTCACATTCTCAAGATAATGATTCTTATTAGTATTTTTTGTGCTATGGCTGACTAAACTGACTGTGTGATGCTGATCACATTCTGTTGCTATTTCCTAGGAATTAAATATAAGAAAAAAACATACAGGATCCTAGAATTCCAGGAAAAAAACCTTAGTTCATGTAACTACAGTAATATTTAAATTTTTTCCTCATTTAAAATACAAATTAAAGAAAAGATTCTAATCTCTGACACAAACATTTCTTGCATTCTTACTATTGCAAGTTTTTATTTTACTATGGCTTTACTTTAATGAAATTCACTTCATTCAACTTTTGACGCTTACACATCTTACATCTTTCCCGTGCCGTTAAATGTCACATAGTGGTAGTTCATCAAATTTTCCTATTTTTGGTGAGTTTTTCAACCTCATCAATGGATTTTATGCATACTAATTTGGCCTCTCTTAACAATGTCCTCTTTAGAGTTTCACGTGGTCAACTTCTTTTCCTTCAGTCTACTGTGTTCCACTTGATACCTGTTTTGGGATTCTCTGACTGTTTCTTCTTTTGTTTGACACTAATGAAACATAAATAATACCAAACCAGTGTAGGCTGAGTTTAGCATCAGGATATAAATATGATGGCAATACTAATTCTAAAATGACCGCTCATGAATGTCTAAGAATATCCTTCTAGAACTTTCTAGATCAACACTACTTTACTTTCACCTGGTCCTTCAAATGTAACTGGAGGACTTATCAACTAGGCTGAACAATGTCTCATCATAGCAAACACCTTAACTTTTCTACCAATTTTTCTGGAACATTTAGCAGCAATTAGCAGAATTAAAGATTTAGCAGAAATTAGTAGCATTAAAGATTTCATGTACACCACTCATAAAAGTCTGCAACAAATATTTCATGCTTAGTAAAATGTTGTCAATAAATCATACAAAAGTGAAATTTAAAAAAAAAAAAATGATTATTCAATATTTACTTTACTGTAAAAGAGTGCATTTGGTGACCAGATCATGTGTCTTGTGAAAAAAAAAAATGAACTGTTTATTATGTTGTAACTGGAGCACAAAAAAAAAATTGCTCCAAAAAAATGTCATTTTTAAAATTCAGATTTAAATATTAACTCTTTGCATGATTTGTGACACGCCGTGCGTGGATTATGGAGCTGTCAGAGCGCCATGTTTATCACAGTGCAGTGGTTGTGTGTTGCTCTCTAGTTTTGAAGTTAATCAAAGTATACTTAAAACTGGCAGTTCCAATTCCTTCCGGAACACATTTCTCGACATGAGGCACGTGGATCAGCTTGAATTCAAAGCCATTATGTGTTAATTTAACTGTTTTTTTTTTTCTTTCGAAGTTTATTGTCGCTAGGTTTTTGTTTACCAACAAATATGGCTTCCGGTGGTAGTTTATTTTATCCAAAGCAGCATATTTCTGCATAATAAGCTCAAAATTTAATTAAAAAGTGCCTAGACTGCGGTGAAGAGGATGCTGTAGTAGTAATTGTGAATTTTCAGAGGATGATGTTTTTTTTTTGGTTCAGCAGCAAAACATGCTAGAAGGGCAGCTGGTGATACTACATCTCAGCTTCTTGCTAGTACTAGCTGTAAAATCACAGTAAGTAATGCTGGAGATTGTGTAATTTAAAAAATTAAATGTTGTAAATAGAATGCTTCAAATTTAAAAAAAAAAACCAAAACACAATGGCCTATTTTCTGGTAAATATTAGCTGCCGCCCACTTGTTTTCATGTAAATATTACCTACTTACTTGGTATTTTTAGTTTACTGTAAATGCATAATTAGTGTATGTTTTCATGTAAATTTTGGTGGATATGTGAAGAAAATATGGTGTACATTTTTTTCATTATGGATATATCTGATCAACTACAGTGATTAACTTGAGGGGTAAGTGAAAAAAAAAACAAAACTTTATTCCAATTTCTTCATTTTCCATTCTTTCTTCTCAGTTCTTAGCTCTTTTTTTTCTGTTGTATACTAATAACACACTAACAATTTTATTAGAAAAACAAAATACAATTTTTGTGTTAACTAATGTATAATATGTCACACTACAAATCTGACTATGCCTTTGTCATTTTTTTAAATGTGATAACCACACTGTGAAATTTACCCCTATTGGTATTTTGAGGGAAAAAAACCCAGTACACAAAGAGTTAATGCCTGCTTAAACAATTAATCATGTTCAGCAGCAATATACAAGCTTCAATGTAGCTTGGAACAAAATCAGTAAGCCAGTCCTTCTGTTTCTGTGCATGATGGCTTCCTCTAGGGTACTGAGATTGGAATGTTGTAAACAGTTCTCTGTAACAATAAGCAATTTCATCAGGCTTAAGTGACACAGTGAAGGGGAGATGAGTTGGTCAGGAGAAGCATACAATATTACTGGGACTTATTTCACTGTTGACAGTGTTTGGTCTGCAACATGCTGCATTATCATGCATGAAAAGAAATCCAGCACCAAATCTCCTCATTTGAAGAATCTTTGTGGTCTGATGACATCTAAGTACTGCTGTGTATTCTCTGTATCCAGCCTAAAGATGAGGGGGTCAGTACTTCATATGTCCAGAATAGTAAGGCTGCATTTACTGTACCTGTCATGTTCTTCAATAGCAGTCACCACACCCGCTGAAGTCCATCACTGAAGTCTGTCTGGAGTGATTATTGAATATAACTTGATGCTACTTATATGCAGCCCTACAATGGGCACCATCCAACTGTGGTATGGCTGGCAATGAAATATGATGGGTGATTGATAAGTTCTCGGCATAAGATACAAACACTTGAAACACACAGTTGATATTAGGTGCATTTGTAGATCAGGTTAATGTAAGATTAAACACCAAGTTGCAAGACATTAACTTAACCACTTTTTTTTTTACAGGTTACTGAAGTGGTAAGGGGTGGTAGAAATTGAGAAAATGGATAAAATTTCTCATCAAGCAGTCATTCGCTACCTCTGCATCAAGGGCTTATCATCAAAGGAGATCCATGAGGATATGACAGAGACTCTAGGGGAGAGTGCCCCTTCTTACAGCACAGTCAAGAAATGGGCAGCTCAATTGAAACATGGAAGGGAGAGTCTGGAAGATGATCCCCGTCCAGGAAGACCAAGAACGGTAACCACCAATTAAACCACCGGCAGAATTCATGACATGATAATGGAGGATTGACAACTAACTGAGCGGTACATTGCTACTGAGTTGGGCATCTCCCAGTTTAAACATGTTCATGCCATTATTCACAATGATCTTCAAATGACAAAGGTCTCTGCTTGATGGGTCCTGAAATTTTTTGGAGCTGATCACAAACGACAGCATTTCAACATGTCAAGAGACAATCTTGGCCATTTTTCTGCAGATCCTGAAAAGTTTCTTCAGCAATTTGTGACTATGGATGAGATTTGGGTTCATCATTTTCAACCAGAAACCAAAGAACAATCAAAGCAGTGGAAACATCATGGATCCCCACCTCCAAAGAAAGCAAGGGTAGTTCTGTCTGCAGGCAAAGCAATGGCTTTCATCTTTTGAGATTCAGAAGGTGTGCTATTGGTAAACTGGGATTCAGAAGGTGTGCTATTGGTAAACTATCTTCAAAAGGGCAGAATGATCACCTGGGCCTATTATGCTAATCTTGTGAAGCAACTGACGGTCAAACTGAAGGAAAAGCATTGAGAGAAACTGACGAGAGAAGTCATCTTTCACCAAGACAATGCTCCAGTTCACAAGTCGGTGGTGGCAATGGCTGCCATTCATGAATGCGGCTTCCAGCTTCTTGAATATCCTCCTTATTCCCAAGATTTGGCCCCTCCGGACTATTACCTGTTTACCAAACTCAAAAAGGAGCTCGATGGTCGCAAATTTGCTTCAGATGATGACGTCATTAACACTGTAGACCATTTTCTACTGGCGCAAGATGCTGACTTTTTCAAAGAAGGGTTGCTCCAGGATCACTGGGCTATAAACTTGCAAGGGGACTATGCTGAGAAATAACCAAAAAAAGTTGTATACAAATAATCCATTGTACCTTATGCCGAGAACTTATCAATCTCCCCTTGTAGCTGACACTCTACCCAAAGCTGGCAGCAATCAAGATCAAACAAATCATCCAGTAAACTACAAAGAGATGAAAACTATAATCCGTAACTAGTGCAGATCTGAATGGAAGAAACAACTGAAATGCAACAACGAACCGGATGCAATACACCAACTACAAAGACATCAGAAAAAACCATCCTATTTTGCCTATGGACAGGCCGCTGCAGACTACTGAGCCACCTAAACTGACTCAAAATGTCTCACACAGATGAGTGTCCATGTGGCAGTGGAGTCCATGCTCATATCCATCAAGAGTGCTCAAACCATGCGGACCTGAGACAAGAGACATGGCCCGAGGACACAAGCTTGGGGCAAAAGCTTGGGGGCTCCAATCAGGATCTGGAGAGGACTGTGGGCTTTGCCATGTTGACATGGTTCAGGATCTGAAGTGACCAACAACCTCAAACTCAGAAGAAGATTTGCAGGTCATGTGTTATTTTGCATACCTCAGATGAGCTTGGCACTGATAAAACTGAAGGGGAATCTAAACTGCATTCTTGCATCAAACACACCCTAATGAAGATGTTTTAAGTAAATGAGTGCAAAATGTCCCAGTGTGTGTCTGAAGAACATACAAATTTGCACATATAAATCATTGTCTTCTTGCAGAAATGACCAGACATTATAATCTCTCTGTGTCGTGACCATGTCATTAATCACTTTTAAGCAAAAATTAGTATTGCATGGTTTCCTTTAACCATCAGAAGCCTCAATATATGATGCTTTTACCAACTCCAAAATGTCCAGCCTGCAGCTTTTTTAAGGCATGAAAAACTTCCAGCTTAATCAAATGATGGCTAACAGTCTTTAGATTCCAATTCACAAACAAACATGTGTTAATGATTTGATTTGACTGTGCAATTCTTCACTACTTAGCTGAGTTTAAAAAAAAAAAAAAAAACTACAATGCGATGCTAGACCTAGTTAATTTCTCATTCTGACATGTAGTTTTAAAAAATGCTTCAACGTAATGCATCTACAAAATAGTGTATACATCACATTTTTTTTTTTGTATGAACTTTCATCATCATCATCATCATCATGTGCCGTGCCGACTGGCGTTGGCTATTATGCTTCTCCAGAGTACACGATCCTTCATGCAGGCCATCAGCTCAGTTGGTGACCTCCTCTCACACCATCCCGTCAGACTGTCCAGTATCATTTCTCTTGGTCTTCCTCTTGATCTTCTTCCTTCTATTTTTCCTGTTGTTATAATATTTTCAATGCCCCCTCTTCTCATTGCATGTCCTATGAAAGTACATTGTCTCTCTCTTATCTTTTTGACAAGGTTTTTTGTCTCTCCAGCTCTTCTCCTACATTCTTCATTAGTTATTTTTGCTGTCCAGGGGATTCGCAACATTCTTCTAATAAACCACATTTCTGCTGCTTCCAATGATTTTTGTGCAGACTTGCCTATTGTCCATGATTCACTTCCATATAACAAGATAGGTTCAATATAGCATTTTAGGACTCGTTTTCTAACATTCATTGATAAGGATGTGTTGGTCAATATGTTTCTCATTCTCTGAAATGCAGTCTTTGCTTGGCCTATTCTGTTCCTAATTTCTGTTCTGCATTTCCCATCTGAAGTTATTACTGCTCCAAGGTATTTGAATTTCTGCACCTGCTTTAGAACAGTTCCGTTTAATTTAATACTGCATGCTGGTGGATTCTGTTTCTTAGATATAACCATAGTCTCATGACAAAATAAATATCAGAATTCTTAACATTTTATGAAAAACATATAACTTACTTCCTAGCTAGATCAGTCCACTGTTGCAGCCAGTCACAGTTTGGAATGTCTTTCATACATGCCTGGCAGGAGAATAGGATCATTTTAACATTTCAATTCATTATCATTTACATTATAAGAATATATATTTAAACAAAAATATTACCTAGCCTTCTTGGCTTGACTTTCTGCTTTACCAAATCCCTCTTTACTACCAGTGTATAACATCTGAAGTCTTCATTTAAACATTCGCAATACTCCACCATGGCAACTCTTGGACATAGTTCTTGCAAGTCACAGCAAAGTGCTCTTTTTTTTGCATTTTTATTTGTTGCATATGCATACCATTCATATGAATTTATGAATATATATGAATTTATTTATATTTTCTATAACCTTACCTTATTTCTTTGTCCTCTATGTTTTTGTTTGATTAAGGTGTAAACCGAAACATTACAACTGTGTGTGGTTAACTAATAAAGCTGTTCCTACTTTTTATTTTAAACAGTTTTAACATTACCTAGCCTAAGTCTTGAAATCTGAATCTAGGAATCAGCATCACAGTACTCAAGACACACTCTCACATGCTCTGTTCTTTGTTTCAGTAATCATCAAAGAGTATGAATACTAATAACCAGTCAATTGTTGGCTCTCCCAACTCTGAATTCTGCCAACCTGCCTCCTCTCCATATTCTCTATCTTTCATCCTTTGCAGATATGTGTGAGGTGCATTCAATAAATACCAGGACTGAATTTCCTATGCTTGAAAGGAGAGTAATATGACCACCAGCCATTAGGATCATGACTCCCGATGTATAACTGATCAATGTACTGAAAATGGGGAATTTGTGTGCAATGGAAGTGATACAAGTTTTTTTCAAAGCGCATACTGCCAATGACCCCATTTGAATTACAGATGACAAAACCGTGTCTATGCCTATATAACACATAAACCAAATGATAATCCAGCCAACAGAAAAGTCCACAGTCACCTCAAATGAAGAAGGCAAGCCAAGCAAATAGGAACATCAAGTCCATGTTGACTTTTTTTTGTTTGTTTTTTGATAACAAAGGAATTGTTCACAAGAAGCTTGGTGGAATAGTTAATTCTGTTATCTGTGTCGAGGTCTTGAGACGTTTTTGAGAAAATGTGAGAAGAAAGTGACCTGACAAATGGCAATATAAGACTTGGCTTCTTCACCATGACAATGAACCAACTCATGCTGCCCTCCAGGCTCAACAGTTTTAGGCCAGTACAATGTGACTCTGGTGCTCCATCCTTCCTATGCACCAGACCTTGCACCCTGATTTTTTGTTTATTTCCAAAACTGAAAACAATGCTGAAGGGGTGAAGAGTTCAGATGGCGGAGGAAATTCAAGCACAGTCACAGGCTGTTCTCAACATGCCGGTAGAAAATGACTTCCAGAAATGCTTCTGAAAGTGGCAGCACCACTGGGATCATTTGCAAAGACTCAAAAGGGGACTATTTTGAGGGTGGCTGTAGTCACTTATGTCTAAGACATGCCTTTTTTTTCTTAACATCTTCAGTCCTGGTATTTATTGACTCATCTCATATTATCAACATATGCATTTTCTTCTTCCTGGCTCAGTTTCTTGGCCACCAACTTCAGCCTATCTGTCCTGCACATGGGAATCATATCTTGTAAAATCATATTGTAAAACAGTGCTACGAGCAACATTATCATCTACCCCATATGTCCTTGGCAATATATCCAAGTCAACCTGGTGACAATTTCCCCAAAAGCTGAACCCATTCTTGACACAGCAAACCCACTTCTATCTTGTGAAGCATGCTTTGAGAGTCTATTGCTATCACACCATGTGTATCATCCCGCCAAACAAGCCAAGACAGAGCCTTGGTCACTGCCTCAATCTCCATTTGTCTTCTTAAGTCTTCATATAGGACAGTCTATTAATGCAGTAGTTCATGCGGGGGCGACACTACATGGAATATAAGAGCCTCTTCTCTGGTATGGGGGCACTGCCAAGATGACTAGTTCTTTCCTCCTCACAATACTGATTATGTATGATGTGTAATAATAACTAGACTAAGTCTGCAACAGATTAATTTAGCAGACTCATTATCTTTTGTCTGCATATAGGAGGAGAGTGGAAGACCAAGTAATTGAAAAAAAAATATTGTGAATAAATCTCAAACACTGATCGTAAGGTTTAGAGGCATGAAAAAGATTACATATGTAATCATTGAACTTTGTGTTAAATAAAAGTGAATTAGCTGTTTATTTAGAAGTTCACTTTGAATGGCACAGTTCTTACCTCCATGATCTCCAAAAGAGCATCTGCAATAGCCTCAAGTGAACTAAGTGGCATTTTCTCATTCTCTGGTGGGGACATTGTAAATGAACGATCGCCAGGACGGTAGCTTGTCCTGAAAGCACTAACTGCAGCAGATTTCACAGTGCTAATACCAAATAACTGGTAGAATTTTGGCAATGAAAACTCAGCAAGGCTTAGTTTCAAGACCTGAAGTGTACTCTCTGTTAGGGAAGTAGACATAATGAAGAAAATCATAATACTCTAGTTAAAAAATGTCAAATGAGTTGGCTTGTGCCAGTAAATTTTGTTATCAAATAGCAAGTGCTCATAATGGCAGGATATAGGAAAACAGTAGCAAATTTTTAGTTCATAAAAGGACATAGATGGATGTAAAAATGTAACAGTTCATTTGACATGAATAGAGAGAAGTGTCATCACAGGAAATACAACAATATGAAAAGACGTCAGACAAAAAAAAGTCAGGCATAATTAAAACTATCAATGAAACTATGGGCAATGGATGGGAACTAGAGAGACTTCTCTGGAAACATAACATGAATTGGTTGACAGAAGAGTCATTTATGATGAAAACCACCATAAAACTGTATCCAATGGAATTCACAGAGCAGGTAGCATAAGTGGTTGAAAAAAAAGACAGTTGACTGATCTCAGCTGGTAGCATCATCATAGTCAGGACTTCATATATCTGCTTCACTACCCATCAGTAACACATCTACTTAGTAAAGAGTGTATGCTAACTCTCCCTGACATCTGTCATATTTTGCTTATGTGCCTCATCACCAGTCATTTCATTCTATGAATGTAGGGATTATTCTCTCACTTCACCTCTTCATCTTCACATAATTTGTCCAAAACAGACTTCATGATGGCTGACTTGTTCATTCTCAGTACCCTTTGCATGAGGCTCTTTCCAGCCAACAGGCCAGCCCACTCATTATCACAAACTTTTGCATATTTAGGACATCTATTTTGCAAACAGATTGGCCCACTCCTTGTGAAGCATACCCTTGTCAATCTTATTAAGCATGCTTTGGGAGTCTGTCTCTATAACTGCACAGTGCATTTTCTGTTTGACAAACCAAGTGATTGCTGCACTGGTAGCTTCAATTCCCATCCTCATACTGCAAGTCGTGATGTTATAAGCACTTACTCTTTCCTCAGCTGTTTTTCCATTGAGATATGCAACGAAGTCCCAACACTTCATCATCTGCTGATAATGTAGCCATTAGAAATGATGATGTAGTCCTGTGGCTAAGAGTATCACTGAATTACTTTATGTATCTGAAGACTGCAACATTCTCTGTCCAGCTGAATGATGACTTTGGTTGAAAAAAAAAGAGCTAGACATGATGAAAACTATGATGAATGGATAGTATTTTATTCATATTTGACAGATTAGTTTTAAATGGATTGTCATGAAATTTTAAATTTAAATTTCATTTTTGTCAAAGGTCAATATGGCGGGTGCATGATGATGGGTAGAAAGAAAGCAGATGTGTCTGGCATGGATTAGACCCACTTTGTACTTTGGTGTGTCCATTTACACATGTATGTAGCACTGCTCGCTGCAATTCACTCTGAGGACGACACTGGTAGTGGGAACTGTTGTATTTTTCCATGTCAACAACCTTGTGGCCATGATGTTTTGATATAAAGTCCATATGAGAATTCAACCAGCATGATGGAGTACATGCTGAATGGCTGATACTGATTCCAGCAGTAGAAGGAAGTGCTAGGACCGCTAAAATATAAGTCAACACTGAAATGTCTATGGGATAGAAAAACAATGGTGTAATCTGTGAACTGTGCCCAAATGGCCGGGGACAGACTCAGAAATCAAAGCAAGGAGACATGTTTGTCAGACAGAAGAAAGAAACAGCATCAGGGTGGTGCAGTGAGAAGAAAGAGAGCAGGAAATGGTAGAAAGCAAATGAAATCTAATAGAATAAGGCTAAAGTACATTAACAATGGATATCGGAACTGTAGTAGTGCCAAACAAGTGGGACCTAAATTAGAATGCCTCCTATACGAGTCTGATATTCTCCTTTCGCAGGAGACTCAGGCAGGGGTTCTCAAATATCCCAGATACATCTGCTACACTAATCAAATGAGCCAAACACATCATGGGCAGATTTTCGTCACTCTGTACTGGATGTAAACAAATGGGAGAATAACAACATAGAGTTACAGGGAATCAAGATCGCAGTGAGCGGCGGTACATGGAGTATTGTTAATATCTATGTCAGTAACAACTCCTTGACAAGTGAAGAAAACTGGAGCTTTCTTGGGGACTTGAAGGAGCTGGCTGGAAACAGACTGATAGTCTGCCTTGTCAATCCTAAACAGCATTAAGATGACTCAACTGGCCACTCAGGAGTCTGATTCAGATTCTAATAGTGACCACACTCTGGTGTCCACTCAGGCAATGTGGGACGTTCATTGGGAGGCACTATCCTACTATGGCAGTGATCACTTACAATGCTCAGTGAGAACAATGAAAGGCTGGCCTTAGAGACACCAAAAGCACACACCAGCATTCAAGTACGAGCACGCTAATCAGACATCACTCAACAGAGCATGACAAGAATCTTGAAAGAGAAAGTTCACAAGAAAGAGCTTCCGTCAGCTTCATATGGTGGACAGAGAAAACCAAAAAGGCGTAGGAGATGAAATACATCCTGACAAAACAGTGACTGAAGTGGTGGAAGAAAAATAATGATAGGACAAAAGAAAAGGATAAGGTTGCAAAAGATATGCAGTATGCCAACATACCTTCAAAGCTCTCACTGCAGAATCAATAAGATGGTGCTAGGAGGACTATGTGCAGGTGGTAGTGAAAGGAACTGCAACTGCACAGAAGGATGAATAATAAATCTAGAATAAGAAATGGTGACACCATCAAGGATGAGAATGGTCTGATGATGAAGACAGATGCAGAAAAATGAGCAGCATTCTTCTGCAGATATAATGATCAATCAGACCAGGGCAACATCGAAGATCACATGGGGCATTGTAGCAGAATCGCTACAATCTTGCCAGTATGGAAATTTGATTAGTGTTGTGGTTTCACAGACCATAAAGGTGTCTAGGGACAGCATCCCAGGTTTGGATAGAGGTTGGTATAGCCACTTGAAGCAGGTATTAGAATAAGTTCAAGTTAAGATGACAGTGGCGTACAACAACAGTATAAGGTCAAGCAAGACGCCAGAAGAATGGCTACATAGCTACCTGCTGCCATTACCTAAACCTGGCAAAGGCAACATCAAACTGGCAGGGTACTGCATCATCACTATGCAAAATGTTTACACTAAGGTGCTGGAGAAGATCATGGCCAAGAAAATGGGAATCTGAGAATAGCAGACAGCTTCCTTGTATGATAGGTGGCTTTTGACCCACCAGAGACACAACAAGCAACACATCCATGCTGGCATATGATTTAACCTTTCTTAATTTGTGCAAGCAAGAGGATTCGTTTTTGCTTGATAGATCATGCATGTAGCCATCTTCATGACATAACTAACGGTTTTAAACTCTCTTATGATTTTAAAAATTAGACTCTTTCGAAAACAAACGCCTAAGGAAAATTCTCAGTATAAAGTGGAATGAATTCAAGAACAATGCAGAGATAGGACAGATGAGCAAACAACAACTGGTCTCATGGGTTATCAGAAAAAAGAAGATAGACATATGTTGGTCATGTAATGAGAAGAAATAATCAGAGGATCCCCAAACAAGCTATCAAGTGGAACACAAAAGGCCAAAGAAAAAGAGGTCAACCACGTGAAACTCTAAAGAGGAGATTGTTAAGAAAGGCCAGTTCAGTGGGCATACAAGGAGTGAATGATAAATTCTTGGCATAATGTACAATGGATTATTTATGGACTATTTTGGATTATTTCTCAACATAGTCCCCTTGCAAATTTATGCACTTAGTTCAGTGATCCTGGAGCATACAGATCCCTTCTTTGTAAAAGTCAGAATCTTGTGCCAGTAGAAAGTGGTCTACAGTATGAATGACGTCATCTGAGGGCAAATTTGCGACCACTGAGCTCCTTTTTGAGGTTGGTAAACAGGTAATGGTTCGAAGGAGCCAAATCTGGGGAATAAGGAAGATGTTCATGAAGCTGGAAACTGCATTCATGAATGGCAGTCATTGCCACAACCGACTTGTGAACTGGAGCATTGTCTTGATGAAAGATGACTTCTCTTGTCAACTTCCCTCGACACTTTTCCTTCAATTTGACCCACAGTTGCTTCACAAGATTAGCATAATAGGCCCCAGTGATCGTTCTGCCCTTTTGAAGATAGTCTACCAACAGCACACCTTCTGAATCCCAAAAGTTGAAACCTATCACTTTGCCTGCAGACAGAACCACCCTTGCTTTCTTTGGAGGTGGAGATCCATGATGTTTCCACTGCTTTGATTGTTCTTTGGTTTCTGGTTGAAAATGATGAACCCAAATCTCATCCATAGTCACAAATTGCTGAAGAAACTTTTCAGGATCTGCAGAAAAATGGTCAAGATTGTCTCTTGACATGTTGAGACGCTGTTGTCTGTGATCAGCTCCAAGAAGTTTCATGACACATCGAGCAGAGACCTTTGTCATTTGAAGATCATTGTGAATAATGGCATGAACATGTTTAAACTGGGAGATGCCCAACTCAGTAGCAATGTACCGCTCAGTTAGTTGTCAATCCTCCATTATCATGTCATGAACTCTGCCGGTGGTTTCATTGGTGGTTACCGTTCTTGGTCTTCCTGGACGGGGATCATCTTCCAGACTCTCCCTTCCATGTTTCAATTGAGCTGCCCATTTCTTGACTGTGCTGTAAGAAGGGGCACTCTCCCCTAGAGTCTCTACCACATCCTCATGGATCTCCTTTGATGATAAGCCTTTGATACAGAGGTAGCGAATGACTGCTCGATGAGAAATTTTATCCATTTTCTCAATTTCTGCCACCCCTTACCACTTCTGCAGCCTGTAAAAAAAAAATTGGTTGCAGTTAATTTCTTAAAACTTTGTGTTTAATCTTACATTAATCCGATCTACAAATGCACCTAATATCAGCTGTGCATTTCAAGTATTTGTACCTTATGCCGAGAACTTATCAATCACCCCTCATAACATCCCTTGATGAAATTTAAAAACTTGCCAAAGACAGGAAATCTTGGCGAACTACCATGTGGGCCATATGTGATGCTTAGTGGCACAGGAAGGATTTAAGATGTATGATTTTAATAAAAGTTCACTGTTTTGCAACTTATCTGGGAATTCCTTCCTTTATTTTTCTGGCCACTTGGGAAAAATTAAAAATTTAAAATAAGTTTCGGATAGGTCAGGAAAAAAAAAATCTATCATGGGAAATAAGTAATAAAACTGAATGTGGAAAAGCTGAAAATGCACACAGCATGCTGTATAAAAATATAAGTAACTATCACACTTCTATCTGGTCTCAATTAGTGTAAGTGAATTCAGACACCTTCTCTTCTCCAGAGCTGTTTGCTATGCCTTTATTTTCCTTTCCTAAAGAATTTCATAACAAGTTGCCAAGCTTCATTTAAATGCCTTCTTCACTTCACTCTCATTTAGTCTATTTTGCAACACTCCTCAAAGAGTAAATATTAGCAAGAAATTGTTCAAGGCTGTTTTTATTATTTTCACAGCACACCCTGATTCATTTTTATTCTTTTCCTCCTCTCTTTGTGCATCCATGTGTTTAGCCAAATCTATTTCTTTAGTAGAAAGGTCTTCTTTTCCTTTTCTATCATCAATCAATTCTAAGATGTTATCTTTCATAACCATTCAATACAGCATCTCTTGCCAACTTTGAAACTTTTTGTATTACTGCAGTGCTCTCCTCCATCAGTTCAGATTCTTCAAAGCTGTTCCTGGAGTCAAATAGAAGTTCCATCCAAATTGAATTTTTTTTTTTCCAGGTGATGTCAGTGAAATGGATGGCTTTAAAAATGTTAAATGACTGCCAACAATCTCTTATAGTCATATCACGTTTTGTGTCTAACACACTGACTATTTCTTTAAAGGATTCCTGAAGATAGTATGTCCTGAAAGTTGCTATTATGCCTAGAGGCATGTAAACTACATTTACTTCAAGCTTAGCTTTAACTTCTTCAAGATTTGGAAGACAGCCATCAGCAATGTCTAATAGAAGAATAGCTCTGAGTGGCAAATCATTCTCAATGCAGAAGCTGTACTGCAGAAATGATGTGTATCAGGCCAGGAACAATTCCTGTATGATATATGCAGCCTAGTTCAACATCCAATAAACAGGCAAATGTAACTTTTTAACCCTTTCATGCATAGGGTGTTTGCAAATGGTAGACTAACATCAGCTTCAACTGAAACATTACCGCCAAGTAGGACTGTTAGTCTATTCTTGGCAGCTTTTAATCTCAATATAGACTTTTCTTCAATGGCAATAAAAGTCCTGAAAGCACTATTTTCCATAATAACTACATTTCATCTTCACTGAAAATAAGATACCCAGGATATTCACCACTCTGCACAATGGCTTGGAATTCTACAGCAAATACTTCAGCTGCTTCAATACTGCACTTGTTGTCTCAACAGTTATGACACTTAGTGAGTCTCTTATAGCCTGCAAATCAATCCTTACTGCCTACAAATACTTCTTCTCCACCTTCTTTGTCCTTCAGTTTATCAAAAATAGACTGCCTTATCACAAGGAAAAAAAAAAGCTTTAGAATGTCTTTCTGGTTCAAGTTTTCTGCTCACGATAATAACTTTTTCATTTGTTCCACAAATTTACCACAAGAATAACTCAACTGCATAATACATACACTGGTAGCTCTACTGCACTGAATTTTTTATTTTCTCAGCATTCTTCATGATCATCATTATAGTTAACAGAAGCAAAAACATTGCCCTACAAACAATAGGATGGCCCTCACCATCTTCTATTCAATGAATGTCTTCCATTTTATCTCCTAAATTTATAAATTGGTATGATTTCTTGACAATTTGGCATATGGGTTCACTATTTCCACTTACCTGACATTGATGTTCTTTTTTTTGAAGCTGAATCATAGACTAATAAACATACATTTAAATATCACATCAAACATGCAAATAATGACTGACCAGCGAATTACCTAAATATAAGACAACAAACTCACCAGAAAAATGCAGCTGTGAGCAAGTACATAGTGAATGAATAATGTTTATCACCAGTCCATGAGTCGAAGCTCTCAAAGACAGTGGTCCAGTTGACACCAACAATGTTACAATATGAAACAGGAGGGGTAAATGGCTGGCCACTGGAATAAAACAACCAATATGAATACTTTCAAATGCCACAAATTACTACTGTTGCTAGATACTGAAGGAACATATTTAATTGAAAAATGACATGAGACTAACTATCATGCTGGTAAGAAATGTGTCAAATTCCTTCTCCCCCCCCCCCCTCCCTATCTTCCTTTCTTTTTAAAGTGTTATCATCATTGTATATCAGACTGGTCCATATGTTGCTCTGAACTCCTACCATGAAGGAGGATCTCAACATGGTGCAAGCATTCTGTAGCATTAGTGAGAACCCTGATGACACAAGTCACACTGTTCAAGTTACAAGTAAAACACCAAACCAACACAGTCACATCGTTGATACCATGAGAACTAAAAAAAAAAAAAACTGTATGCACAGGTATACTCAGTGGGCAGAATATTGAGTTGTGTGTTGTGTTCAATAAAATTTTCCTTGAACATAACAATTTTTTTTCTAAAGCATTAATATAATTTATTAATGATGTACAGATTATTCCAAAAGTTCCTATAACCTTTCCAGAGGTCACTGTAGGAAGAAAAATGCAGCTTTATGAAGACTGTATATTGACTGTAAGAAGACAAATCTGTAGAAAAACTTTCCAACTTTTAAATGTGCCACATATTATTGTGGACATAAATGAGAGCTCTGAATGCAAGAATAAGGATCAGAAAAGTCATTTTGTGTGTTGGAATTTGCAAAAACTGTTGAAAAGGTACAGCAGAGTTTCCATACACATTTTGGATAAGAATCACTTTCTAGACTCATAATTTATCAATGGCACTGTCACTTCAAAGAGACAGACTGCCTATATTCCGCAAAATGCAGATGGCATCCATCTATGCCTTGTGAGGTGGAGGAGATTTGCAAGATGTATTAAAGCATATACTTTATACCCGGTATAAAGTGGAACAAATTCAAGAACATTGCAAAGATAAGACAGATGAGCAAACAACAACCTGTCACATGGGTGATCAGAAAAAAGAAGATGGACATATGTCAGTCATGTAATGAGAAGAAACAATCAGAAGATCCCCAAACAACCTATCAAATGGAACACAACAGGCTGAAGAAAAAAGAGGTAACCATGTGAAACTCTAAAGAGGACACTGTTAAGAGAGGCCAGTTCAATGGGCATAACATCCCTTGATAAGACTGAAAAACTTGCCAAAGACAGGAAATCTTGGTGAACTACCATGAGGACCCTATGTGACATTTAGTGGCAAGGATATGATATGATATGATTAAAGCAGTCCATGAAAATCACTTCAGTGTGGCAGTTGTGAGTTGCAGATACTGAAGACAACATTGTGGTGTTGTTATGAAAGCATCTTTACATGCACCCATACAAGCTACAGCTTGTGCATGATTTAACAAACAATAACAAATTTACCAGACATAAATTCCGTATCAACTTTCAAAGACAGATCAAGGAGGATGACTTGTTTGCTAAGAGGGTAATTTTCAGCTACAAATTGACTTTCCATTGAGGTAGCAAGAACAACAGAAATAATGCTCACGTTTGCATACAGAAAACCTCCATCAGGTTGCTGAGCATCAGTGTAGTTCACAAAAAATGAATGTCTTTTTTTGCCATTTTGAGGCCCCCTGGGAACAACTGTGTTAAGAGCACACTTATCTTAACATAGTGTTTGTGAGACAGGGAACATAGATCTGTTTGCTTAAAAATTCTGACCTACTTCTGTAGCCCAGAAAATTGTAGCAATCAACACTAATTGTAATTGTTATTTTTGTAAAACGTAATGTCAGGTTGGTGGACAGATGGGGACATTGAGATCTCTGGCAGGGATGAGGGAAGTCTGGTGTGAAACCAATGAATCCAGGACGTGACAAGCCTATAGGTCTTTACAACAATGGCTATCAGAATGATGTAAACAAAACAGAGCCAGCAGACTATAGGTGGCGAGGAATGGATATCATTGAAGCACTCATCAGATTCCTCATCTCAAAGTCAGAATGTCTTTGTGGAACTGTCTCCAAACCATCTGACATGGAGAAGGGACTTACATACAGCCACCAGAGGCTGGAAAACAAAGTTTTGGCCAGGCCAGCCACACTGTCTTCATGGCAGTCCGAGCAAGACCACAGTCTGCCCTAGCAAGGAAAGGTGCTGAAGTCGGAGTTACCCAGCCAAAAGGCGCATCGCAAAAATCAGGGTAACATGCATTATCACTAATGAAATGTCTCTATCTGCAGTATTCAAACATGGTGCTTGCCCTGTGAAGACTAACCAGGCAGGTGCAGTGCTGGGCCCCCTGCCTCGAAAGGGTCCACCCAATGCTACTGGAGTTCATCTTGTGGAGTCAGGAGACATGAGAGTAGAGCTACTGGCCCAAAAATACAACGGAAGAAAACAGCCAAAAAGCAAGAACTTAAAATAATGCAGTGGAATGCTGAGGGTGTCAGCAGTGTTAGAGATGGCTATAGCAAAAAGGTGGAACTAGAAAACATACTTTTTGCAGAGCAGGTAAGTATATGCTGCATACAGGAGACACACCTAACCAAAGATGCCGCCTTTAAAATCAGAGGCTTCCAGTGTTTTAGATCAGACCGACAGGACAGAAGAAAAGGAGGAGTACTCACACTAGTTAAGAATAACATCAGTGCATGTCAGGTGGGAGTGTTCATGGAAGGAGCCAAATATCAGATGATCCATCTAAAAAGTAGTAATACAGATTTCCACCTCCTTAACTATTACAGTCCTAGTCCTAATGACCGCCCACTTGCTTTAGAAACAATCCCACACAAAGAGAGACTGATGGTCTGTGGCGATTTTAACAGCCATTCCCAGAGCTGGGGCTATGACCACATAGACAAGAGAGGAGAGGAAGTTGAGAGCTGGCAGGATGATAATGGACTTCTCCTGATCAACCAGCCTATGGATCCCCCAACATTTTACTCAAGGGCTTGGCATACAACCTCAACACTAGATCTGGCATTCCACTCTCCAGATCTGAAGTGGAACATTACACGTGAAGTTGGAAAACAACTTGGAGGTAGCGACCACTGACCAGTCTTCCTGACAATAGAAAATGAACTCCTTAACACCAGTAGCCCTCTCCCCAGATGGAACTATAAAAAAGCAAACTGGACAATGTACAGACATCGTACAGGTATCTTGGTGGGACAGCTGTCAATAGAAGGTAAGGATATTAACAGCATAGTGAAGGAATTCAATGCTTGTATCCTTCAGGCCGCTCGTGAAACTATTCCCAGAGGAGCTCGCAGGGACTATAAACCATACTGGTCTAGTGAGCTGGGAAAACTCCATGATGATGTGGAAGCAACTCGAAAGCAAGCAGAACATAGATCATGCCAAGAACACCACAATAATTACCAACATTCTAAGGCCAAATTTCAGAGAGCCAAGCTGCAAGCCAGACGGGAAAGTTGGAGAGAGAAAACAGAGTCCCTAAACTTTGAAAAGGATGGAAGGAAACTGTGGAAACTAATCAAACAGTTAAATGATGAAAGTACTGGAAGAAGTACAAAGATTACACTAATAGAGGATGGGAAAACTCTTACAGGTAAGTAGGTAGCAGATCACTTTGCTCGCATGTTTGCACAGGACTGCAACATTGATATCCATCCAGAGAAAGAGCGTGCAGTGCGCATTGACCCACAGAAAGAAGAGGAACAAGTCAGAAAAGTGGAGGTCATGGATGCACCAATCACACGCAGCGAGTTAGACCTAGCAGTCAGTAAACTGAAATCAAGGAAATCACCAGGACCAGATGGAGTATCCAATGAAATGATCAAGAACCTGGGAATGGCAGCAATGGGAAAGCTGTTGGATATTTTCAATATGTGCTGGAGCACAGGTAAGTTACCTCAAATCTGGAAGGAAGCAAGCATGGTACCACTGCTAAAGCCAGGGAAAAACAGTGACACTGCCTCCAGCTACAGGCCAATCAGTCTCACTAGCTGCCTCTGCAAAACGATGGAACGTATCATTGGCTAAAATGGTACCTAGAAAGTGAAAACCTTCTCATTCCACAACAAGCAGGATTTAGGCAGTACTACAGTACGGAAGATCAAGTGACCTATGTCTCTCTCAAGAGATTGAGGATGCATTCCAAGAGAAAAACCTTGTACTAGCAGCGTGGATAGACCTAAAGAAAGCCTTTGATAAAGTATGGAAAAAAGGTCTGCTGTGGAAACTAAGAAACTGCAATGTGAATGGAAGACTATACAACTGGATAAAGTCCTATTTACACAATAGAAGAGCTAGAGTAGTAATGGATGGACACAAAAGCCAGAAAGTACTTCTGCGACACGGTGTACCACAAGGAGGAGTCCTTTCGCCTACACTATTCCCTGTATTCATTAATGACCTGGTCAAGGAACTTCCTTATGGAATCAAAGTGGCACTGTATGCAGATGATCTGGTCATGTGGTGTATAGATGAATATGCGACAGTTGCTACACAGAGACTCCAAAGAGCAGAAGACATCTTGACATCATGGACAAACAAATGGTGTGTGTATCAACACAGAGAAATCAAGTACCACTCTGTTCACTCTCTCATCTAAACAGAAAGCAGGTAAGATCCTTGTAAATGAAATATCCTTAAGGATGGACAACAAACCCACTTACTTAGGAGTGACTCTTGACTCAAAACTGACTTGGAAGCAACACATCAATAGTGCAGAAGCAAAAGCCAGAAGAAAACTAGCCATATTAAGAAAATTAAGTGGAACCACATAGGGAGCTAGTGAAAGAATCCTCAAGAATGTATATCAGCAAAGTATTCTACCACATTTAGAATATGGCTCAACATCTTGGTGCACAGCATCAAACACTATGCTGCATAATCTAGACAAGGTTCAAAATCAGTCACTACGGATTATCACAGGTGCCATGAGGTCCACACCAATAGTAGAAATGCAAAAAATAGTTGGTGTTCAAGCACTAAAGTAACATAGAGACACAAAGGTCATGACCATGGGAGAGAAATTCCTCAGCTCTGTAAGCCATCCCCTGAAGGAGAGATTCAATAACTTGGCATTAAGTCGGCTTAAAAGAAGCAGCTTCATTCACCAGGCCAAGCGTATGTGTAAGCTGATACCTGACCTTCCAACTGTAGTCGCTCCATTATCATCTGTACCAGAGCATACACCATGGAAAGAAGCAGATTATACACAAATAACTATTCAGACTGAAGTGAAAGGTGTGCAGAATGGTGAGATGCAAAGCAGTCTTGTAAGATCAACAGCCACACTTAGTTTGCTAGATGACAAATATCCATGTGACACCTGGATACATGTGTATACAAACGGATCTGCACACAATGCCATAAAGAATGGAGGGGCAGGAGCACATATTGAATATCCAAACAACACCACTGACAAGATTTCCATACCTACTGGAAAATACTGCAACAACTTTGATGCAGAAGTTAGGGCAATTATTGCTGCAGTTGAAAAACTATCAGACTCCAGAATTGATACATGTCCTGTAGTAATTCTCACAGATGCAGGATCAGTACTGAAAGCTCTTCAGTGCAACAAACTACCAGACCTTAAGGATGCCATGTCAAAAATTGGCTTACAACATGGAGTCACTTTGCAATGGATTACCTCCCACTGTGGGATGGGATACCAGGCAATGAGAAAGCTGACCATCTGGCCAAAGAGGGCACTGAAATGGAGCAACCAGACATACCAATCACCTATAATCAGAAGAAAAGCATGATAAAAACCTACAGGAAGCCACAAACACCACCACATGATGACTATCACATGCTAAACAGAAAGGAACAAGTCACCATCTTCCGTCTCCAAACAGGACACACCCGACTCCGAAATCATATGTATACAAAGTTTAAGGTTGGTACTACTAATCTATGTACATGTGCCCAGGTGCCCCAAACTGTGGAACATATCCTCCAGAACTGCACCAACTATGAAACACTGAGAAATAATTACTGGCCCAGTGAAACCACTAAAGAAGATAAGCTCTACGGTTCCATACATGAATTACAAAAAACAGTGAAATTTATCCAAAAGACAGGACTGCAGGTATAGACAGACAATGCGAAGAAGAAGAAGAAGAAGAAGAAGAAGCCATTTTGAGGGAGAAGGTTTATAGGCCTTTCTTCTTCAAGGAAGACTTTAGCTCAGCATGTTAGCTGATTGAGTGATATATTAGCTTCAGCAAGACAGCAAAAATTTCAGTCCTCAGCAAGACATGGCACTTCGTTACTGACATTGAGAAATATGCACCTATCTGAGCACTAAGCTGTCCAATCAAGCTGATAAAAACAACTCCATATCTCCTGACCTGACACCTTGTGACCTTTTCTTGTGGGGGTATGACAATGTTTACATACCCCCACTTCCACAGGACCTGAACATTTTAAAGCAGTGAACCTCAAATGTCACTGCATCTGTTACTCTCAATATGCTACATAAAAACTGGGAGGAACTCAATTACCACAATTATCTGTGTCATATCACTGGGAAGGGTGGAGCTAACATATAAGGTATGTCAAAAACTATGAAAACTTCTCTACCAAATAGCATACTTTCTCTATGTAGCTGCATTTGTCTTTCTACAGTGCTCTCCATAAAGTGTAAAGGAACTTTTGGAACACCTGTATATCATTTTAATAATTCTAAAACACTAATGCACTATCTTTCACAACCGTCTTCATAACAATAAATTTAGTAAAATCACATCTAAAGAAGGATATGGCTATATATATATATATATATATATAGTTTGAAATCATTATAACTGAGCTAATAAATAATGAATAGTAATGTTTATTTTCTACTCAAATTCATTCTCATGGGATTAATAACTGGTATTTTTTTTTCTATCAAAGATTTGACTTGAAGAACTTTTTGCAAGCTCTTCTGCCAAAACACTGTTTCATGATTTCACACTCTTCTTCCTTACACAAACTGCCAATAGAATTCTTAACTCTTTCACTCCAGACTAACACTGACAGCGTCAGTAGAACTTGTACATGTGTGTGAATCGATGCTTATAGTGATATTATACCTTTCTACCATAATTTCTCATCAACATTTACTTTGGCAGTGCATGGATATTAGGAGTGAAAAAGTTAAAAAAAAAACAAAACATGACATGGTATACTTCTATACTATTCTATGTCTATGTGTCTCAAGCAAAAATCCTGGAGATGGATGGACCCACACTATGGAATCAAATGTTCAACTTTCATTACTTATATCAAAGCTAGAACTGCATTATGAAAACTGTCTTTGTATATTTCATGAAGTGTAATGCAATATAATCACATTATAAAAAAAATGTATTTCTGACTGTTTTAATCAGCAACTGAACTTTGAAATAAATTGGCAATATTTACCTTTTAAATCTTAACTTACAGCTTAATATTTTAGTAACATAGTTTTGTTCTGTGGTTATTTGCCTCAGTTTTTGGAAATATTTAAACTGTAGAAATGGTTTGGAGATAAAAGGTAGTCCTATTATGCTATGAAGGAATCTAAGACAGTGTTTTCCCACTTGGTGGTCAGCAGTCATCTGGAGGTCAACGGAACATGCTGTAGGGGTCTGTGACAAAAACTCAGTCCTTGTTTTAAAAAAATTTTCACTGTGAAATGTTTAACACCTGATGTTTCAGTGAATCGTGTGTGGAAGAGCAGGATGAAGTTGTTGACATATCTTGTGATGGTTCATTGAAAATAATTTTCAAATAATGCTGGCTGGACCAATTCTGGGTGAAGGCTTTTTCTGATTACAATAAGTTGGTGAGGAAGCGTTGAAACATCTTGTTCCCTTATGTTCCACATACCTTTGTAAACAAATATTTTTGACATATTCTTACATAAGGAACAAGCCCAGGAATCAGCTTGATGTTGATCCAGATTTGAGATTAAAAACAGGAAATACTGAACAAGATGTGGAAGTGATTGTTTGGAATAAAAAGAGGCATGATTTCTCTCACCATATTTAGGTTGGTTAGCTGTCACACATTTCATACTCTGATCATTTGTCAGAACAAGTAGGAATGTTAATTGCTGTCTATTTTTTCTTAACTACATTATTGTCATTTTGAAAATTCAACAAGTTTGTATTGTCTTTTAGTTGTATGTAGCGTTTACTCATTATAGGCTACCCACATTTTCTGAAAAAATTCTTTTGCGTTTAAAGCACAAATCTACCAATCAGATATGAAACTCTTCCAAAGTATGGTAGTTTGTGCTCTGGATTTTGAATCAGCAGGGTGTCCTCAGACTTTTGTTAACTGGGAAATACCCATCTAAGGGATATGGTGTTTGTCCATATTTTCCTTGACCTGTCCGTACACTAAGGGGCAAAGCGGTTAGCATCAAGCCCTGCTACTTTTCTTCTTAAGATCCAGAAGCCAAAGAAAGCCTCACTGTGGAAGTGCTCTGGAGGAACAAGGTAAAGGTTGCCCTATTATGCCATGAAGGCACCTAGGAAAAAGGGTGTTAGTGTCAATATTTTCCTTAACGTGTCAGTGTATCGGGGTGATGATGACCATCTATCTTTCCTTGGCTGCAGAAGAAGCCAAAACATCTGGAGATGTTACATAAATTCAAGATTACACAAGAAGCCAAAATATCTGGAGATGTTACATAAATTCAAGATTACACAGCTGCCAGCAAAATTTAAATATATGATTTTCAAGCATACCATCAAGAGAGTTATTGAACGAGAGCATCAGCAAATATCTTGCTAAAATTGCAATATCATCCCACATCAGATGCTGCTCCAAAGTGAAGGTTGGAGATGTGCATGTCTTGTCTATCAGCTGAAATATAATAACTTTAAATATGATACCAAAGACATTTAGAAGTACCTGCCAGTCAAAGATTCATAAAAATTGACAAAATTTCATTTATTTTAAACTGCAGTTCATAAATGAAACAAATTATTCTACTCTGCTTCATAAAGTATCAACTACAACTCCTAGAAGCTTCATCAAAATATTTTGCTTCTAAAAATGTCTGATCTTATGAATTATAATTTTAATATCATACATGACAGAGTCTCCCAATGACTTTCCGTGACACAAGTGATACATTGGCAGATGTGAGGGCAACTGCTGTATCTGCCATTATTTCTGCTTGAATCGAGCCAAGGCCACCAGTTACACTTCTCTGCATGAAGAAAATTTTATACTGTAAATGTGTTCAACTCCAATTATATTAAGTACAAGAAAAATGGGTGGAAAAAATTAATTCAGATAAAACAAA
The DNA here is from genome assembly GCA_009760885.1 of Achatina immaculata. Lineage (NCBI taxonomy): Eukaryota > Metazoa > Mollusca > Gastropoda > Stylommatophora > Achatinidae > Lissachatina > Lissachatina immaculata. Next base: position 42,144,145 of record CM019698.1, read on the forward strand.
AAAAAAAAAAGCAAAAAATGTGTGAAAATGGAAATTGCATGTAACATTCACATTCAGATTGTTTGTAACATTAAAAAAAAAAAACAACATTCATTACGAACATTTAGCTAAATGACATATATTCAACACATAGGACCAGGTAAAGAATGTTCAGTCAAATTTTATTGAACAGTAGCAACAATGGGATTTTAAAATAGCACAGTAAATTAACACTGTAGCAAATTCATTAACAACCACAATTAAATGCAATGATGTCAAACTATCTGATGTCACCTCAAAAGTTCATACAGTCACTTTCACCATTTTATCAATGACACCAAAGCCTGACAATCTGCACAGACCAGGGATGTTGTCAGCAGTGATGGTGTCAGGCAGAAGTTGGGTTTATAACAAATATGAAGTGCTGTATGCTGTACACAAAACTATTTATCAGTGCCTGACACAGTGCGGCCTCCTTGGTAACATTTTAAAAGCACTCAGGAAGTCTTTTAGCAGTGTTCTTAGCACTGTGCAATTGTTTCAAATGAACATGCAATAAAGTCTTTTCTTTCATAAGATCTGTTAGATTCACTCACAAGGGGTTGCACTGTCTGCAGATGCATATTGTGAAGATAACAGTAAAAACAAACTTTAGAACTACTGACTGGTGCATGGCCTTCAGCTAGTTTGCATTGCAAGAAAATCACAACTGGTTGTCTTATGATCTGTGACTATTTACAATGGAATGATTTTCACCACTGCAATGTTTTCTCAATCTGAAAATACTGAATATCTAATATTAGTTAGTTACTTATGCTTTGAGGCTTACACAGTATATAAAAGGGTTATGCTTTGAGTCTTACACAGTATATAAGAGGACTGTGATTCATCATTGATTCTGTAAGTGATAAACTTCTTAAGAAACATTCATTATATGGGCATTTCAAATCTTGTTCTTTCAAAGGAAAAATCAGATAGATCATTAAACTCTGCTTGGAGGAAAGGTGTACTATTAGCAGCTTCTTTTTTATTTTTAAAATTACTTTAGCAACTGCAAGATGCTGATGTTGAAAATCATGCTCATGTAATGGAAACATCAAAATGATTACCTTGATAAAACTGTCCAATACCATGTCCAATAAATCACCAATCTGACCAATATTTCCCCATATTTTAGCTTGAATAGAAGGGTACATTTCAACCTCCTCTATTGTCATGGTGATGAGCTTGTCTAAAATCAAGGCCACTTTCTGACGTTTGTTCTCATCTGACTGTTTACAAAATCTAAAGAAAATATTTGTTATCTGTCAGATAATACATTTAGAATGATTTTTTAAAAATTATTTATTAATGTCACATTTCAGAATATCAGATGCAGGGCATAATGGTTATGAATGACATAATATAATAAACTCCAGATAAGAGACAAAAACAGAAGAAAAGCCTCTGTTTACACTGAGTTAATAGGTTCTTGTCCTCAAGTAGCCATAAGGATTTATACAAGATTGCTCATCCTACTGATGTCTGAGGCTCAATTCACAGCCATTTTCTTACTATTTTTCTACTTTTTCTACTAGTGGTTAGTACACTGGTCTCTCATGGCGAAGGTCGAGGGTTCAAATCCGGCCAGAGGCACCCCAGTCACCCAGCTGTAGAAATGGGTACCCGACTTCTTCCAGCGGCCAGGCATGATACCGACCATATCACACTCTAGTGTGCTGACAGGTCAAGAAAAATATGGGCACTAACACCATATCCCTATGTGCCTCTATAGCATGACAGGATTACCTTTACCTTTTTACATGTCTGAAGTGCTTAATCTACAATTTTTCCATAGGCTTATCTAACGATTTTTTACTCTTTAACACTTTGCTGTTCATAAACCCCATTTCCAGTTATGCTAAATATTACTTATAAACTATAAAAGAAATGACAACTGCAGTAAAACTGGTTCTAGTAATGAAAATAGATGGGTGTATGGTTCAGTTTTACAAAAAGAAAGTGAGTAAAGTGGGCAGAAACAAGAATGGCAGAAAACAAGATCAGTACATATAAATGAAGAACACACACTAATCAAATATTTTGGCAAAAAACTTTATATTTTTCATCCATTTTTCCTGTTTTTAATGTTGTGTTGTTTTTGTATGTGATCTTTGAAAAAGGCTTTTGCCAAAATATTGGATTGTTGTATGTTTTTAATTTGCATGTACTCATCTTGCTTTTTGCCATTCTTGCTCCTGCCCACTTTCCTCGCCCTTTCCATTGTTTTTTTTGTTGTTGTAAAACTGAAACATATCTGTTTATTTTCATTACTTATAAACTATAGGGCGATTTAAAATTATTGTTGAGGTGTCTGTGGCCCATAATTTTCAAACCATAAACAACAAAATAAAACTGCTTACAGAATATGAAAGTTTAAGTCAAAAAGTTTTAATACCCATAGAATCAACAATGCGGAATGCTAAACAATTTCAAAATGAATGCCCTCTGTGGTATGTAAGATATCCATGCCATTTTCAGTTTCTCTCCAAGTGTTCACCAGCATTTGTGGTGTAACTGTAACAATTCTGAGCTTTCAGTTCATCAAGGGAGATCACAGGAGTCTTGTAAACAATGTCCTTACATATTCCCACAGGAAGAAATCAAGCACAGCAATAGTGGGTGAGTGCAGAGAACATGGAACTGGTCCACCATATCAAACCCAGTGCCCAGGAAAATGAATATCAAGAAATTCTCGGACAATAAAAGACCAATGTGGAAGTGTACCATCTTCCTGGAATACCACATCTGGCTGGTGATCTTTCAGCTGTGGTGCAGATACAACTGTGACATGACCATGTAGGTTATCACTATCACCATCTGTTCCACAAAGAAAAAGCACCCCAAAACCTCCAAACATGACAAAGCACATCAGACATTCACTTTCATGCTATTTTTCAACATTGAATGATGTGAGGGTGTTCTTATCCCTATATTCTGCAGTTATGATTTACACTCCCTGATATGTAAAACACTGGTTAATAATTAAATATCCATCTCTGAAGGTAATTTTCATCAGCTTTGATGTCTGACAAAATGTCTTTGTATATTGGAAATCATGAGATTTATTGTCTGCTTTAAAAGCCTGCACAATCTGCAGTTTGTAGACATAGAAGTGAAGGAAATTAGAACAAATCTCCTAACTGCAAAGAAGTTTGTTTAGTAAACTTTTGTGGGTTTCAATAAAATGATTCCCGGATTCAATCAACATTTTCCTGCAAAGTGCTCGGTCTTCCCATTCCTTTTTGTTGCAAAATGTTACCTGTTTCTTAAAACTGCTTTGGCCAGTGTTAGACAACATTATATGAGGATGGATCTTTTCTACACTGAGTTCTGTTACAATGTTACATTTTCATAATACACTTTGTTTAAAAAAACTGAAGTAAACACACTGCTTTCCTCTTATGGTTGCCATTTGGAGGTACAAATTCATATTTCCCCCCAGACATTACAGTGGCAGGTTTAGCATTGCCAAAATACAATTTCTGAGTTATGTTTTCATATTTTGCAAGCAGTTTTATTTTCTTGTTTCTATAGGCATTGGAAACCCCAACAATAATTCTGAATCACCCTGTACTTGAGAGTTACATGGAAAAGTTATGAAACAAGTCTATGTGCAGTAATACTTCAGAATACTGGTAACAGAATGGAGTATTACTTGAGAAAACCAGTAAGACAGAATGGAAAGTATCAAAAAGAAGACAAAATGGAAACCAAAAAAAAAAAAAAACATTTTGTAAGTAACAAAAAAAATTCAATTAATTTATGGAAACAATTTCCTATTAGAAAAAAAACTTCCGGTTTCAACATGGCGGAAGAGCGAATGTGACCATTGATGATCATGCCTTTGTTTGCCTTTCTCTACACTTTGTCTGCATCAGTTTTGTTGTGTTGTGGATTGGGAGTCTGGTTTGGTGTCCTAGCTACTGATTTAAGTGTTCAGTGCATCTCTGTGAGTTGTGACTTTCAGTGGTGCATGAATTTCCCAGCTGGTGATGGGTCAATGATAAATATGGCTGATGCATTCCACTGCGTTCTATGGAAGGTTGGCGCAATATAGCTGCTTACAGCAGGCTGTGAGCGCCTCCCTACTGAGGACATTTGCGGAGATGTATGCATTCATCATGCGCAGATCACTTTTCGTCCTTGTGTAAGGACATGACGTAGGATGGTTCATGTGCATTTCAGGAGATATCACTGGCACAGGCCGTGGAGCAATTATTGGATACTCTTGTTTGCTGTGATGCCAAAACTGAACTGAACTTGAACTTTCTCTATCATTTAACTGATCTGATATCATCATATTAAAACAGACAATAAACAAAGCAAAATATTGCTGAATGCACTTTTTTCACAGGCTGTAAAAGAACTTGATTAAAAAACAGAAAATCAAGAAAGCGCTACTCTTGATACCAATATCCACAGGCACAAGAAAGGGATATTCTGATTTCATTTGTCTATCTGGACTAGTAATAAAATGTGCATTATGCTGATATGCTGTGGTGGTGTAGTGGTTTGTGCACTCACCTCCCAATCAGAATGTTCCTGGTTTAATTTCACACTCAGGCATAATTTTTTTGGGACCAACCCAGCTTTAAAAAATTGCTACTTTCTTTTTTTTTTTTTTTAGATTATGCTGATAAAAATGTGAGACAGATCACACAGTCAGGCAATATAGATATACACCATCATACCAAGTTAGTCTCAAGAATTTTATTACCACTATACATTTTATCTAAACTAATACTGCAGTTACCAAGTTGATGCAAACCAATTTTCCATAAAATTTTTGCTTACAAATTTTTCTAATTAATCTTAACTCTGATATTTGAACATTATTTTAAAATTTCACTTCACTGAATTTTATTTAACTAGACCTTTCCCCAGTATGTATGTGCTCTTTCAGTTTACTAACAAGGGTCACTTTTATTAGCATATTATTTACTGGTAATCATCATCATCATAAGGTGCAGTGCCAACTGGTGTTGGCTATTATGCTTCTCCAGAGTACACGATCCTTCATGCAGGCCATCAGCTCACTTGGTGATCTCCTCTTACACCATCCCGTCAGACTGTCCAGTATAATTTCTCTTGGTCTTCCTCTTGATCTTCTTCCTTCTATTTTTACTGGTCACATGACACAAATATGGACAAAGCTGCTGATTAATATACATAGAATCAGCTTTCATGTTAGAATTTCATCGATAACATTACGTCTGACACTGATGTGATTCAGTTGCATTTACAAAGATATGTGACCATATATATTGCTGATAAACATTTGCTCACCTAGTCAAATTTGGTAGCCAGGGAGTAATGTACTCAAGACACAAGTGCTTCATTTCAATGTTGGAGTTTCCAAAACCCTGTATACATTCTTCCAAAAACTCCAGGGTCAGATGTGGCTCCTTCATTGATAATTTTTCACTTATGGATTTGATGAAAATTGTGTTGTTGGCAGGGATACACAAACCTACAAGAAATAAGACAAATCATAACTCTAAACTTTGAGACTTAGTCCTACTAAATAACTATCCAGTCCTGATATTCAAACAAAAGAGGCAAAAAGTCACAAGAGACAGTTACAACATGATGAGGTTAATGAAAATCAAACACAGATGACTAAAGATGGTATTGTCCCTTTGTTCAATTAACTCACATATGGAAACCGCCTACTCACATATGGAAACCGTTCAAGAAACTAACCACACCTAAGCCTATAATAAAGAGAAGAAAAATTGAAAGAAAAAAAGAAGTCTGGAGATGCTTATGGCAGAAAAGTCAAACACTTAGATGGTCTTGTGGAACAAATAAGTAAACAGTTAAAAGACAGAAACATAAACTAAAAAAAAACAAAAAGATAAATAGCAATCCTGAGCATTTAGAAGTATAAAATTAAATTAAATAAGTATACAGTTTCAAACACAAAATTGAAATGGAAAATTAGCAGAAGATAAAAACTGGCACAGTGGCATACCAGTATATATAATCTCTGAGGCACTTAATTTTTCCTCAGTGAAGTAAAATTATTTCTATAATAATAATAAACAAAATCATAATAAAAGAACTGAAGACTTCAAAAGTTTTCTTTCAGTGAACTTTGTATACATAACTTTTTCAGCAACAAAATAAATTAAAAGGTACATATAAATAACAATATGAAAAATGTACTGTAAGGGATTAATATTTCTTGACTGCATTAATATTTTTTTAAGGGGGGAAATTTAGCATTTATATATCAATCTGTCATAGTAATTAGTAATAACATGAGAGTTACCATTTTCAAGACTAGAATTCTAAATATTTGCAACTGATTTAATCAAAATTAATCTTATTTACATATTAAGAATTACGCACAGCTAGAATTGTTAATCTATATTTGGATAATCAAGTGTTAAGTACATCAATCAGTAATCTCTATATATATATATATATATGTGTGTGTGTGGGTATGTTCCAGCATAACTCTGGAATGCCTGAAGCAATTTCAACCAAACTTGGCACACATACGACTTACAGTCCGGAGAAAAGTGATGTGGGGTATGACACCCCTATGGGTGGGGGTGGGAATGGAGTGACATACTATCCACTAAATTCAAGAAGGAAAAAAAGATTGGCCTAAGGGAGATAATCATGAAACAGCAGTGCTGGTCTAAGAGTAGCATTTGTAGCCTGCCATGGCAGGTCCTGCATGGTTATCAGGGCCCAGATCTAAGTCTGAGGAGAAAAGAATAGGACCACTGCCACCTTCCACATATGTTGTAAGAGGCGACTAAGGAGGTTGGTGGATAGGCCAATGACCTGTTCCCTGTAAAAAAAAGGGAGTGTTACAGAAACAAGGTGAGGAAAACCAGTGGATTGGTCATACTCTGAGGAAACTTGACACCAGCATCGCAAGACAGGCACTGACATGGAATCCTCAAGGAAATAAAAAACGAGGAATACCTAGACTTACTAGGAGAAGAGACATTTTGACAGTGCTCAGAGACAAGGGATGCACATGGATTGAAGTAGAGAACAATTCCAAGAACAGGGATGACTGAAGAGGCTTTATCCATGGCCTACGCTCTTAGGGGAGTGAAAGGCAATGATGATGGTGGCAAGTCCAAATAATTTTGATGGTCTCTTAGTCAGCCCCCATTGGCATCGAGGGGGGTGAGAGAGGGGTGGGGGTGGGATTGGGGTGACATGTAAAAGTAATTGAAAATGACTGATATTAGTGTTGAGTCCATAGTTTTCATGGTCACTGAGGTGAATAGTGACACTTCCGATGCTGTTTATGTCCAAGTGATGATTACCTTTTGTTTTTGGCTGTTCCAATTTTCCTCTTTTGAAAACTGAAACACATTGTGGTAACTGGATAAATTGGGGGAAGAATAGTCAGAAGAAGACAGAGAGAGAAATTACTGGATGGGTTGTCAGTGTGGCTAGGAAGAAAGTCACCGGCAGATCTCATAATCAAGTCTAAAGACAGGGAAGTTTGGAGAGAAATGATTGCCTACGCCATGGCACGAGACTGATTGATTTTGGCTGTTAGTGTCAATGTCTGATGTTGATAGCATAGAGCTGGGATGAAAAATGTGTTGTACAGTGATCTTTTTGTTTCAGTTGTGACATTTTTGTTTTTCAGCAAAGGTGTCATCTGTCCAGTACTTGATTTGCTTTATTGGTTCTGTTCTCAACTTCAGCATTGATTTTCTCTGGGGATGATATTGCATTACCTAGTTTTTTTAAATGCTTCATTTGTTTCAAAGGCTGATTGTCCAGGAATGTCTTTGTTAGGATTTCTTCTCTGGTAATGGTCATGACTTCCATTTTTTCATCACTGATCTTCATGTTATGTTTTTTATGTTCTGCTATAAGTCTTTCTCTGATGTGATTATAAGTGCTTGGTCATCAGTATAAATGAGTTAATTTATGCTCCATCTATTTGATATTATTCTGTAGTGTGCTCTGAGTTTATTGGCATTATTTTTGGAGCTGGGGAGGGTCTAGCAGTTTCATAGTGGAATTTTTACTATGCAAGTTATCTTCTTTGCGGATGCTGTCAATATGTTATTGTTAGTAGGTGTCTTTACTCATTTCAGATTTTATGATGAACGGTTCAAAGTGTCCTGCATTTGTTCTAACTGTTTTCATACAGTCTCTGCACAAACTGATCAGATGTGTTATTCATTCATTCATTCATTCATTTGCACGTCCCTTGCAGAACTTTGCCTCCCTAACAGCTAATCCTGTAGGCCTCCCGGTTGTGAGCAAGATGGCCTGCTGCTGCTGATGCATCCATTTGCAGATCCTCAACGATGTCTTGCAGCCATCTTCACCTTGGTCTTCCTCTCTTTCTTTTTTCTCATTATGTACCCTTTTAAGACGGTCTTCTCTAGATTATCATGACACTTAATGTGTCCAAAATATTTAAGTTTTCTCTCTTTAATCCTCTTTACTAGCCAGCCTTCTTCAACATTAAGTTCTTGTAGTATGGATATATGTTCTTTTTTGTGTCCATGATATTTGAAGAACTCTTCTGTAGCATTTATATTCAAATGCATTTATGTGTTTCTCAGCTGTTTTGTTAAGTGTCCAGGTCTCACAGGCATATGTTGCAATGGGAAAGATGCATGCCCTTAAGTCTTATTTTTGTAGTTGTATCTGCTCCTCTCCACAGATTCTTTAGTTGTTTTACTTTATGAAGAGCGATAGATGTTCTCCTTTAATTTCCCTCATTGTATCTCTATTATTAATTAGTAGTGATCCAAGATATTCAAAACTCTCCACTTCTTCCAGTTTTTCCTCACTGATACATGTTTCAGCTGCCTTGTTTATTCTGTCAGTTGTCATCAATTTAGTTTTCTTCGCATTAAGACAGAGGTTTTGCTCTTCGCTATTCTTATGGACTGACATAATTAGTTTTTCCATTCCTTTTTGTGTTGTGGACATTAATATTGTGTCATCAGCATATCTAATCTCTGGTATTTCATAACATCCAATTGTTATGGTATCATAATATTCTTTGTCTACATCTTCTCTAACATTCCTCATTATATTTTCAGTATACAAGTTAAATAAGTAAGGTGACAATATGCACCCCTGATGGATCCCTTGTTTTATGTCAAACCAAGTTGTTGTTTCACCATTTATTCTTACTGCTGCCTGTTGGTCTAGATACAGCTGTGATGATAATTGTATCAAATGTGTTGGAAATCCAATTTTTCCCATTATTTCCCAAAGTTTCTGGTATTGTACACAGTCAAATGCCTTTGAGTAGTCTATAAAGGATAAATATAGATTCACATTAAACTCTCTGCATTTCTCTATTATTAATCTTATACTGACCTCTTGATCCTCTTCCTTGCCTAAAACCAATTTGGACCATACTGACATCTTCTTCTATTTTCTTGCAAAGTCTAGCCATTATGATTTTTAACAGAATTTTACTGACATGACTAATCAGGGCAACAGTTCTGTGGTTTGTTCATAATTTCAGGTTACCCTTTTTTGGCAGTGGTATGAATACAATTCTTTTCCATTCTTCTGGCCAAATACCTGAATGCCATATCTTTTTGCATAGTGCATGATAGACTGTTGCACATTCCTTTCCTCCTGCTTTCATAAATTCAGCTGTTATCTCATCACATCCTAGTGATTTACCATTTTTCAGATTCTTTATTGCCCATAAAATTTCTTCTACTGTCGGTTTGGGTTCTTTCTCCTCCAATAATAATTCACACTGCTGATTTTTCCTTTCACAGTCAGTTGTTTCATACATTCCTCTGCAATACTCCTTCCATCTTTCTAGAATTTCCTCTGTCTCTGTCAAGATATTCCCCATCTCATCACAAATGTATTGCTTTTTTGTCTTTTCTTATTTTTCTTCTTACTTCTTTTGTTAAAGATTTATATTCCTCTTCGTTGTTATTTGTCACTTTCCACTGTGTCTTCATTTCTCTGTGCTGTTTTATCAGTTCTAGTGTGCCTGCTGTAATCCATCCATTGTTTTGTGCTTTCTTTACTGGAACCATGTCTTTAGCTATTGTTATTAAGATATCTCTGACCTGCTTAGCCAAATCATCTGGTGTCATCTCTTCCTGTACAGCCATCAGGATTTCGAAACGGTTCTTCACTTCTATATCATATTTTTCTGGTATTTTTGTAAGATCAAAGCAGAGTGGTCTTGATCCCATAACTGTCTTTTTTATCTTTATCTTCATGTCTGCTATTAATAACTCATGGTCCATGTCACAATCAGCACCTGGTAAAGTTTTTTCAGATGTGTACTAACTCCATTAATGCTGTAAGATTTACTACAGTTTGTATCTATCAACTCAGTGGGAAGTCACAATAAATTAATTTTTAATCAATGTCATGTGTTTCATACTTTCTTGAATCTGTAACATCTAACAGCAATTTGGTGGTGTTATTTTTAATCATAAAATTTATTTTAAGAACAAAATACTTTTTTTACAATTATATGTTACAATTAATAATATTTCACATTTACATTTTGAGACAATTCTTTTCTTTAGTCCGCTGTGCTCCAATCACTGAAAATAAATCTTTCATTTTCTTTATGTCCTAGGAATGCAAAAATTACTAACACATTTTTTAGCCCCTTTCAGAATAAAATTCTGCCTATTTAAAATATATGCCATTTCAAGTCTGAAGATATTTCTGTTCCATCTTTCAAGTTCTCCAACAAGTTTGAGATTGCAGTACTGACTGAAACATTTCACATCATCGATTCTGTTTTTTAATTAATATTTACTATTTTATTTACACGCCCATGTGGTTACTGGGACCTCTGGAAAGAAAAGAACAGAACCACTGCCACATTCCACACATGCCATAAGAGGTGACTAAGGAAGCTGGGGGATAGCCAATACCCTGTTCTCTGTAAAAAAAAAACCAGAGCATTACAGAAACACGGAGAGGAAAACCAGGAAAGTAACGACTGTCCTACTATATGGTTCAGAGACATGGGTTATGACCAAGACAATACAACAGAGGATACAAACATTCATGAACTACTGTTTGAGGAGGATTTTAAACATTAAATGGCAGGACAAGATCAGGAACAAGGAGGTCTGGGAAAGGGCAGGACAAGAGCCTATGAACCTACAAATCATGTCTAGGAAGTGGAGGTGGACTGGCCACACTCTCGAGGAAACCTGACACTAACATAGCAAGACAGACACTGACATGGAATCCTCAAGGAAATCGAAAACAAGGAAGACCTAGACTTACTTGCAGAAGATGTATAAACTAAGAAAAAAGTAGGAGCAGCTTTATTACTTAACGATTACAAAGTTGTGATGTTTCGGCATGAGCCTTAATCATACAAAAACATACAGGATGAAGAAATAGAGAGCAGATAAAATATAGATTCATATGATTGCTATTAAAAAAAAAAAAATTAATAACGAATAAAGCATTTAGCTGTAACTGTAAGAAAATGTGGCTTGTCTGATGCTGTGTGTCAGAAATGAGCATGGTAGGGGGTAGAGACCGTTTAAATGGAAACCTGCAGGTGGGTCATAACTGGGGGTGGTGGGTGGGGAAACGTGGAGGGGAGAGAGAGTGGTATAATGTTAACCTATTCAGGAGAAGACGAATTAGATGATTATAGTTAGGGTAGAGGGGTTGTAATGTGATGCTGTTAGTAGGTTCTGAACTATGTGTAACAAGTGAGAAGGGAGTGGAGCTTAGTGGAGAGGGATTATAACTGTTGACTTTTTAGATGTTAAAATTTCTATTGGCACAAACAGGCTTGTCACCTCTGTATTTTACAAGCCCGTCGACACCCACACCTATTTACTTTACACCTCCTCTCATCCTAAAACTTGTAAGAACTCCATCCCATACTCCCAACTCCTCCATCTTTACCGCATACGTCAGGATAATTTGGACTTTATAGATCAGTCCAACTAGTTATTAGAATTTTTCCATCATCACCACTGCCCAGAAAATGTCCTTCGTGAAGTCTTCAACCATATCCAACTAGTGAGCTGTAAAGAGGCATTCAGAAAAAAGCCTGTTACTCCATTGGACAGAGTTAAGTTAGTACTGCCTTTCCACCTGCATGGTCAGATGGTTAAGAAAATTCTTTATTGTCATCTGCCACTAATTCAGCTCAATCCCGACACTCAGGACATTTCTTTGATCCACCCCTGTTGGAATACAAACGTGAGCCAAACCTTATGGACATTCTCATCCACAGCCACTTGAAGCAGAGCTTTACATATATGTTTGGACCAGAAAATGTAATGCGTTACCTACCCAGTAGTCTGGGAAAGAAAACGATCACCTTTCCCAAAACTATCCTCACTCTTCATGAGGGATTCCCATGCGAGTTCCGTAATGTGATATATGTCATCATATGCAAAAAGATGCAGGATAACGTATATAGGCAAGACTGGCCTCAGATTAGGGGACCGCATGCAGAAACATCTGTACGATATCAACCAGCATGCTTCAAAACTAGTCCCAAATCATTTCAATGGCCCCAACCACAGAGGCAAATCTGATTTTCTGGTAAAAGCCATCAAACAATGTCATGCAGATGACACAAGCCACCTAGTGCTTGAGAACCACTACATTCAGGATTATGGAATGCTGGAACCACATGGGTTAAACTCGCTATTCAGCTACACCTAACATTCTCCCTTTCAACAAATATAATCCCTCTCCACTAAGCTCCACTCCCTTCTCACTTGTTACACAAAGTTCAGAACCTACTAACAGCATCACATTACAACCCCTCTACCCTAACTATAATCATCTAATTCATCTTCTCTTGGCTAGGTTAACATTGTACCACTCTCTCTCCCCTCCATGGTTTCCCCACCCACCACCCCCGGTTATGACCCACCTGCAGGTTTCCATTTAAATGGTCTCTACCCCCTACCATGCTCATTTCTGCCACATCTTCTTACAGTTACAGCTCTATTCATCATTAATTTTATTTTTATTATTTTTTTAATAGCACTCATGTGAATCTATACTTTATCTGCTCTCTATTTCTTCATCCTGTATGTTTTTGTATGATTAAGGCTCACGCCGAAACATCACAACTTTGTAATCATTAAGTAATAAAGCTGCTCCTACTTTTTTCCTAGTTTATACATTTTGGTATTACAGCTTTACTGTAGTGCTTCATGTATAGTTGTATACTTATACACTAATTACTGTGTGTTACATGGAGAAGATAAGTTAAGACAGTGCTCAGAGACAAGGGATGCACATGGAATGAAGCAGAGAATAATTCCAAGAACAGAGATGACAGGAGAGCCTTTATCTGCGGCCTATGCTCTCAAGGGAGTGAAATGAGATGATGATGATGATTCTAATTTAAAATGGTGAAGGCACTTCAGGCACTTCAGAAAGCAATATCCATCAAAGAATTCACATCATGGACATGACAAAACTAAGATATAACAGAGTTATCATCATTTTAAAAAATTAGACTGAGCTCAAAGTCATCTTTTGATTCAGTTTGTAGGATGCTAGTAACTTTCAATGGTAGGAATGATGGCTGAATGTGATGTTCAAGCATGATGAACCATTTTATAATTCTTATTTTCCATAATAGAATTTATCTCTGCTTCTAATTCTTGGTTTATTTCATGAAAAGAATACATAATGGAATGAGCAAACATCAAAGAAAGTTCCCCTGAATTTGATTTTAAAAAATGTTTTCAAAATTCTTGAACAATTCTCACTAGATAAAACAGGACTTTATGTTGGGATATATTTGCAAAATCTGATGTAAAGCATGATTTAAATATTCAGCATTATAGGAGTTTGATATAACAATTAACAGCATTCAACGTCCACAAATTCATAAAAATTCTTCTTCTGCTCCATTTGCTCAGTTTATACTGAAATGATCATATATTTTCATGATTAATGACTAGATATAAAAAAATCAAGGTATCTAACCCTAGTTTTGTTGCACTGTGTATAATATGTACAACCAGCTAATACTGACTGGACCCTAGTGCACCTCAGTTTTTAATAGACTGTTCATATTTTCAGTTCTTCTCATTTCTCCAAAATTTGTGTCACAACTGTCAGCTGAAGAAGCAATGAGCATTTATCAACCAAATTAAATGCTTTCAAATTTTTCATTATTAATGTACCTATGGTGTGTGCATTTTCAACAAAACTTTCAGCAAAGTTTTGAAATTGATCATTTCTTAATAGATGCCTTCATTAACAGTAAAGTACCAAATTAAAACCAGAAACATTCTTTTTCTGAACTACGATTACTTGCATCTACAGACGCTGATATGAAAGGAATATTAGCTATAGATTCAGTAATGTTTACAGATACAATAAGAGATAACAATATTTATCACAATCAATGTAATTTTTGTTCTGGTAGATGACAAATATTTTGCAGCTTCAGAATCTTAAAACATATGTTTCAAAATGCCTGTTGTGCATACAGATGAGTTAAAACTCATGTGATGTTTTAAAATATATAAAGTGCAAGGTTGCTTCAGCTGGTGCTACTTTCTCAGCTAATTTTTTTTTTAAAACTAGGAGGAAAGTCTAATCTATATAAGTGTGAGGCTTCCACTGACATAGTAAGTGAGATGCAGACGTGCCATCAGAATAAGAAAAGCAGGGAGTTCTATAAAGAACTGTGAACAGTAAAGCAAGGGTATAAACAACCTTTGCAGAGCTTGAAGGATAGTAATGGAAACATAATAAATAGTGAAGAGAAAATCTGAATCAGATGGAAAGAATATTTTGAAAAACTACTAAACTGTGAAGAACATGTAAACCCATTATCATGCGAAGAAATACAGACTTGTGAACCTGAAACAGAGGAATCAGACTTAGAAGAGTCAGAATCATGCTTCTACGAAACAACAAAGCAACAGGTTCAGGTGGAATTGCAGCAGAAGTGATTAAAGAAGGAGGTCTAAATCTACATGAACAGATATGTACATTAATACAGCAAATATGGAGAGAAGAAAAACGCCCTAGTGAATGGAGAGAATCATTACTGATCCCAGTATTCCAAAAAAGCCGATAAGAGCAAGTGTGAAAACTACAGAGGAATATCCTTACTACAAACAAGCCACAAAATACTATATATTATGCTTTTAAATAGATTAAAACCATACAGCGAGAACATACTGGAAGACTATCAAGCAGGTTTTAGGAAGAATAGATCAACCGTAGACCAAATATTTTATCTATGTTACACAGCAGAAAAATACTGGGAATATGGAAAAGAAGTACATAATATCTTCATTGACTTCAAGAAAGCTTATGACAGCATAGATCGGAGCAGATTATGGAAAATTATGAAAGAATCTGAGATACGTAATAAATTAATCAATCTGACCAGAATATGTATGGAGGATTAAAAAAATATATAATATATAAAGGAAGAAAGTCAGAACCCTTCTATATAAAAAACTGGTTTAAAACAAAGTGATACATTATCTCCATTACTATTCAACCTAGTAATAGAAAAGGTCATCAGAAAGAGTGAAAGGAGAAAGCAGTACAGAATAACATGCTAAAATACTAGGATACACTGATGACACTGACCTAGTGGGGGAAACTATGTAGGAAGTCATCAATATCTGCATTCACCTGAGTGATGTGCACTGAAGGTGGGCTTGACCAGTAACAAAGATAAGACAGAGTATATGAAGATATCAAAAGACCAGAGGCAGAATGATCCAGATTAAATAAATGTTTTTATATGCTATGTCCTTCCCGTGCCGTTAAACATCACATAGGGCTCGCAAGGTAGTTTGCCAATTTTTCCTGTCTTCGGTGAGTCTTTCTACCTCATCAAGGGATTTTATGCCTATTAATTTGGCCTCTCTTAACAATGTCCTCTTTAGAGTTTCACGCAGTCTGCCTCTTTTTCTTTGGCCTGTTGTGTTCCACTTGATAGCTTGTTTTGGGATTCTCTGACTGTTTCTTATCATCATGTGACCAACCTATGTCCATTTCCTTTTCCTGATCAGCCATGAGACTGGTTGTTGTTCAGTCATCTGTCTTATCTCTGCATTATTCTTGAATTCATTCTACTTGATGCTGAGTATTTTCCTTAGGCATTTGTTTTCAAACGAGTCTAATTTATTGTCTATTTCTTTAGTTGTTTTCCAGCTTTCACATGCATAAATGAGGGTGGACATTACATTTGAATTGAATAGTCTTAACTTGGATTTTTGTGCTTATAACTTTTGAATTCCATATGTTTTCAAGATTCTTGAAGATTGATGCTGCTTTTGCAATTCTAATTCTAACTTCCTTTCTGGTGTCACCATCCTGGTCTAAGTAGCTGCCAAGGTATGCAAATTGACTGACTTCTTCAATATATGTCCCTTCTACATGTATTTTTCCATTTTGATTAATTGGAAGTTTCATTATTTTTGTTCTGTCCTTGTTGATTTCAAGTACTATTTTGCTAGCCAGCGAAGACAGGCTATCTGTTTTTTCTTGCATGGAATTCACATTGTTACTGATAAGAGTTATGTCATCAGCAAAATCAAGATCTTCTAGTTGGGTCCCATATACCCAGTCAATACCTGTGCAGCATTTTTTCATTATGAAGTCTACTGTAATTCCAAAACGCAAAGGAGACACAATCTCTGTAGTTGTCTCATGTTGTCAATATTGATAGCATTTAACATTTCGGGTGTTGTTTCATCTTCACAGGCAGCTTTGTTGCTAGCCATTAAATTCACTGCTGTTTCAATTTCATGCAATGTAATTTCATCTAGTTGTAGATAAAAGAGAACACATAGACAATATGTTTCAGTCAGTTTCAAGGTTTAACAATTCTTTTGAGTGTGGTTGATTAAGTATTTCTTGGAAGTGTTCAGCCCATCTTTGCTTTTGGTCTTTACCTGATGTTAATAAGGTTCCAGTTCTGCTAAGGATTGGTCTTTCTTTAGATGTAATAGTACCTGTTAGCCTCTTTTGTATGTTATATAAAGTTCTGCTGTCTCCTGTTTTTGCTGCTTTCTCTGCCTCTTTCACCATATTGTCTATGTGTTCTCTTTTATCTCTTCTAGCTGAACATTTTACTTTCTTGTCTATTTCTTTGTATGTTGTTTTCACCATATCTTTCCCAAGATCTGTTTTTACATTCACCGTGTCTAGTTTGGCTGCTTGTCTTTCATGTACGTACTTCCATGTGTTTTCTGATATCCATGCTTTTCTATTTGGTTTTTTAAGTCCAGTGCTTGCTTTTGCTTCTGTGATTATGGCTGTGCTGTAAGAATTCCATAATTCATCTATACCTACCTCCTCTACTTCGCTGGGTGTTGTGGAATGATTGGCAAGTTCCTGATTGAAATTACTGTTAATATTCTCTTCTTGTAGGCTGTGGCTGTTTATCTTTCTTTGTACTGATTTCTTGTGTTGGCTTTTCAGTTTTATTTTTATTTTCCCTATACAAAGATTGTGATCACTGTTGACATCTGCACCCCTATAAGCCCTTACATCAATCAGAGATGTTCTATATTGCTTTCTAATACAAAAATGATCTATTTGGTTTCTAGTTCTATCATTTGGAGATATTCACGTTGTTTTATTTATCTCTTTGTGTGGAAATATTGCGCCTCCAATGACCATGCCCTCTGTTAGACATATTTCAATTAATCTTTCTCAGTTCTGATTAACCATGTCAGTTCTTTCTTTCCCCATTACTTTTTCAATGTTGGTTTTATCTTTCCCTACCTTAGTGTTGAAGCCCCTCATAGCAATTAGGATGTTGTGTTTAGGGACTTTATTGATGATTTGTTGTAACTGGTGATAGGATAGAAATCGTCTTTCACTTCATCATATGCATCGTTCATGGGTGCATAACACTGTATTATTGTCATCCTTCCGTGTCTTAGGTTGCATCATGCTTTTATTATACGACTGTTCACTGGTTCCTATTCTACAAGGCTCTTTGCTGCTACATTTGACCTAATAATACCTACCCCCTCTTGGTGTTTACCGTCATATCTGCCTGAATGTATTAACTTACCGTTTTCTGCCAATCTTTTATAAATGTTGGAGACATGATTATTAGGAAAGCAGAAACATACAAATATCTAGGCATCTTCAACAGAAGCAACACAGAAAGTGTGGAAATTAAAAGCAGAGTACAGATAGGGAATAGAATATACTTTGCCTTGCAAAACCTGTTAAAATCCAAAATCCTGTCCCAAAACACCAATCTACAAAACTATAATAAGACCAGCTGTCATGTATGGATCAGAAATGTGGAGCACAACAAAGAAAGATGAACAACAACTGCAGATCTTTGAGAACAATATCCTAAGAAGAATCTTTGGGCCAAGGGAACCAAGATAGAAATGGAAAGACAATACAGAAGAGAATATAGAAGAAACTGGTGTCACCAACTGGAGATAGAAGATTAGGAATAGAGAGGAATGAAGGTGAACTTAATCTGCAGCAGTGAGCCTTAATGGCTCAGAAAGCTGAAGTAGAAGAGGCTCCCACTGACCTGATAATTGATTTATCTTCTTTGATTGGATGTGTGAACTTGAAAGTTCTTATTTCCAACACAAAATCTTGTCTTGTATACAGTGCAGAAAAGAGTCAGTCAGGAATCATCAACACTCTCAAAACATGAATGCTTAGCTTTTAGTTCATAAGAAAATGTGCATTTCTTTTTGCTCACTGCTATAAAAAAATTAATAAATATGAAAAAATGTATAGTTTTTCATATAAAAATGTATATACTATTATTACAACTTCAATTATACTGTTCATCACTCTTATACACAAATACAAAAAAGAAATTTGAGACTTGTCAGTGCAAAGTGGAGAGAAACCTTTACATACCACTCTATCTGAGATAATGCTAGAGTTACCATAAAAAAAAAAAAAACAATGAAGACTACTTATGAGCATGACAGTTTAAATTATTTTTAAACACTAATAATAACAACTATTAAGGAGATAATACCACCGAAAAAAGAAGCCATTAAAAATAAATGGATGACAGACGACATCTTAGGACTGATGGACAAGAGGAGGCGGAGTAAAAATAACCAAGAAAAATATAGCAAGATAAATAAAGAAATAAGACACAAATGCAGAGAAGCAAAGGAAGTGTGGTTAAATGAACAGTGCAGACAAATAGAGGACTTTCATAATAAAGACAGCAAAAACATGCACAAAAGAATTAGTGAACTCACAGGCAGGAAAACAAAATATACCACAGCATGCCTGAAATCAAAAGAAGGTAAAATGTTAATGGGAAAAGAAGACATTGTGGACAGGTGGACAGAGTACATCAGTGAGCTATATGGAGGAGAAAGACCAGAATTAACACCAGATACTGAAAACTATGATGGACCACCAATACTTGAAGATGAAATCATAGATGTCATCAAACACATGAAGAATGAATGAATGAATGAATGAATAATCTTTATTTTTCAAGGGTAAAAGTTACTGAATGACATTTACATTCATTCATTTCATTCCTTTGCATGTCCCTTGCGGAACTTTGCCTCCCAAACAGCACTCCTGTAGGCCTCTCGGTTGTGAGCAAGATGGCCTGCTGCTGCTGCATCCATTTCCAGATCATCAACGATGTCTTGCAGCCATCTTCGTTTCGGTCTTCCTCTTTTTCTTTTTCCCATTATGTATCCTTCCAATATGGTCTTCTCTAAATTATCATGATGTTTAATGTGGCCAAAATATTTAAGTTTTCTCTCTTTAATCCTCTTTACTAGCCAGCCTTCTTCAATATTAAGCTCTTGTAGTATAGATATATTTGTTCTTTTTTGTGTCCACGATATTTGGAGAACTCTTCTATAGCATTTACATTCAAAGGCATTTATGTGCTTCTCAGCTGTTTTGTTAAGTGTCCAGGTCTCACAGGCATATGTTGCGATAGGAAAGATGCATGCCCTTAAAAATCTTATTTTTGTGGTTCTGTCTGCTCCTCTCCACAGATTCTTTATTTGTTTTACTTTCTGAAGAGCAATAGATGTCCTCCTTTTAATTTCCCTCATTGTATCTCCATTATTAGTTAGTAGTGATCCAAGATATTCAAAACTCTCCACTTCTTCCAGTTTTTCCTCATTGATACATATTTCAGTTGCCTTGTTTGTTTTGTCAGTTGTCATCACTTTAGTTTTCTTTGCATTAAGATAGAGGTTCTGCTCTTCGCTGTTCTTGCGGACTGACATAATTAGTTTTTCCATTCCTTCTTGTGTTGTGGACAGCAATACTGTGTCATCAGCATATCTAATCTCTGGTATTTCATAACCTCCAACTGTTATGGCATCGTAATATACTTTGTCTTCATCTTCTCTAACATTCCTCATTATATTTTCAGTATACAAGTTAAATAAGTAGGGTGACAATATGCACCCCTGACGGACCCCTTGTTTTATGTCAAACCAACTTGTTGTTTCACCATTTATTCTTACTGCTGCTTGTTGGTCTAAATACAGCAGTGATGTTAATTGTATCAAATGTGTTGGAAATACCATTTTTTCCATTATTTCCCAAAGTTTCTGGTGTTGTACACAATCAAATGCCTTTGAGTAGTCTATAAAGGATAAATATAGATTCACATTAAACTCCCTGCATTTCTCTATTATCAATCTTAGATTGAATATATGATCTCTTGATCCTCTTCCTTGCCTGAAGCCAGCTTGGACCATATTGACTTCTTCTTCTATTTTCTTTCGAAGTCTACCCATTATGATTTTTAACAGAATTTTACATTTACAACAGTGGTTATATGCCCAGTGACTTGCTTAAATCCATGTTTATAGCACTACCAAAGAAACCAGGTGCAAAATTCTACTGGACTATTGGTCTCTCATGTCACATAACGAAGCTACTTCTGAGAATCATTATGAGAAGAACAAGGAAAAAGATACAAATGGAAATAGCAGATGAACAATTTGGATTTGTTGAAGGAAAGGGAACACACAATGCCATTTATGCTTTACAAACACTAATAGAAAGAGCTTTAGAAGTACAGAAAGATCTCTACTTATGCTTCATTGATTACACCAAGGCATTTGATAAGGTGAAACATAATGAAACTATTAAAATGCTTTCAGACATCAATAAAGATCTGATGATTGTAAAACATCTATAATGGCAGCAAGAAGTAGCAATTCAAGTTGAAAATAGAACTGGAAAATATCAACCTGTAAAACAAGGGGTGTGGTAAGGATATGTACTATCTCCAGACCTTTTTTTCTATTTATATAAATTATATATATATAAACTCTAAGAATGATCATCACAGAACCAGGCATAAAAATTGGAGGATACAATATTAACTTTTGGTATGCTGACGACACAGTACTGATAGCTGAGAACCAACAACACCTGCAAAATCTCTTGGATAAAGTGGCCAAAGAAAGTGAACAGAAAGGCCTTACTTTGAACATCAAACAGACAGAGACTATGGTTATACCTAAGAAACAGAATCCACCAACATGCAGTATAAAATTAAACAGAACTATTCTAAAGCAGGTGCAGAAATTCAAATACCTTGGAGCAGTGTATGATGGGAAACGCAGAACAGAAATTAGGAACAGAACAGGCCAAGCAAAGACTGCATTTCAGAGAATGAGAAACATACAACACATGAATGTTAGAAAACGAGTCCTAAAAAGCTATATTGAACCTATCTTGTTATATAGAAGTAAATCATGGACAACAGGCAGGTCTGCACAAAAATCGTTGGAAGCAGCAGAAATGTTTTTGCAGTCAACACAAAAGAAGGAATGAGTGAATGGTTCCAGACTGAAACAGGCATGAAACAAAGATGTATTCTATCTCATAGCTTTCAAAATAATATTTTTCAAAACTTCCCTACTGGAAGAAGCACAAACTTTTTAACATTTGATTCACTGTTGTTTACAATGCTGTTTAAATACACTCTTCCACCCAATTTCAATTTATTATAGATTCACTGATTAAAGCGTCAGCCGCGCAGAGCTGTGCCAAGCTGCACAGCGCGGGCTGTTTGCGCAGGCCGACCGTTCTTTTGGCGAAAAAGCGCTCTCGAGTTCCGTGCGTGGGGAGACAGGCTTTCGCTCCCTTCCCGGATGGCGAGTGTTAAGGTGTTTCGATGCAGAAGCAAATGGTTTGTCCGTCGAGCGAAGCATGTAAACGGCTAGCCAGCCAGGTTCGTGCTAACGATGTAGTACAGTTTTGTCGACCAATGGTCTCGAAATTGGCCCATCTCTCGCAAAGAGTATCGGGTCTGCAGTATGTAACGTGTGTTGTTTGTGGGTGGCCAGGCTTTCTTATTCGCTCATTAGAGCAGAGAGAGCCGACCCCGCCGGTTAAAGGAATTGAAATGCCGCAGGGGTCGAAAGGGATCCACTCTGAGCAGAGCGCTGTCTCCCTTGCCCCGCGTCAGTCTGTCAGCAGATATCCGACAAAGGTTCGGTGAAGAAAGCTATCTGGTTGATCCTGCCAGTAGTCATATGCTTGTCTCAAAGATTAAGCCATGCATGTCTAAGTTCACACTGTCTCACGGTGAAACCGTGAATGGCTCATTAAATCAGTCGAGGTTCCTTAGATGACACGATCCTACTTGGATAACTGTGGCAATTCTAGAGCTAATACATGCTTACCAAGCTTCGACCCTCGTGGAAAGAGCGCTTTTATTAGTTCAAAACCAATCGTCGTTGCCCTTCGCGGGGCGCGGCGTCCCAACTGGTGACTCTAGATAACTTTCTGCTGATCGCATGGCCTTCTGTGCCGGCGATGCATCTTTCAAATGTCTGCCCTATCAAATGTCGATGGTACGTGACATGCCTGCCATGTTTGTAACGGGTAACGGGGAATCAGGGTTCGATTCCGGAGAGGGAGCATGAGAAACGGCTACCACATCCCGCTGTTGGCGAGATCTTCAGCTGCCGTGTGTGGAGCGGTGCTCCTCCTGGCCAATGAAGAAATTTGCAGATGAGGTTGCCGCGCAGCATCACTGCGGAAAAGGTGGTAGAAAGGATAAAGCGAAGCAAACAGTCAAATCACGGCACCTCTGGTCTGGAGGTCGGCCATGTCCTGAGTGCAGTCATGTCGGGTGAAATGCATGAACCGGCTTGTCTCACTGCTGGCGAGACTCTTCAAATGCCATGCGTGGAGTGAAGCTCCTCCCGGTTAAGGAAGTAAATGCGGAAAAGAAATAAAGGTTGCTGTGCGGAGCCGATGGGAAAAGGTGGTGGAAAGTGAAGTTTAACCGGTATGTCCAGTAGTATTGCTATGAGAGCTATACCACGGCACCTCTGCTCTAGAGAGCCTAAACCGGCACACACCAGGGGTGGAACTTGATGGCTAGACATGTCATGCCACCTCCGCTCTAGAGGTCGGTAACGCCTGATAAACACCCATACTGGTGAATTTTGCCTAAACCGGCTCATACCAGGGGTGAATCTTGAAGGCTATGCATGTCACAGTACCTCTGCTCTAGAGGTGGGTCCCGTCCCAAACACGCCCATACTGGAATAATGCCTAAACCGGCTCAACCCAGGGGTAGAAGTCACTAGTGGCGAGGATTCGTCCTCCTGGACAAAAGCTCCATCCTGGTCACAACTAGGAAGGGTAGCAGCCACGACTGCAAAATGCTGAAGTCGGAGACACTGGACCAGGGAAGTCTAGATAGGCAACCACCTCTCACCCGGCGGGGATGTTTGCGTATCCTAATCACGCTGAGGTTTTCCGGTGAGAAAGTCCAACCCTGGACTGGATGGGCAACCACCTCTCACTCGGCGGTGATACACGGGTATCTCAAAACACGTCGAGGTTTTCCGGTGAGAAAGTCCAACTCTGGCCTGGGTGGGCTACCGCCTCTCACCCAGTGGGGATGCACTGATATCCTAAACATGCCGAGGTCTTCCGGTGAGAAAGTCCAACCCTAGACTAAACTGGTGCAATGAAAACCACGGTGTCACGCAATCCCGCTTCCGAGACCCACCAAGAATACAGGCTAAAGCACTGTGATACTCTGAACCCCTTGTGGTCCTTTCATGGATCTCGTGTGGTCTATTTTGGACCACACAGGGGACCACGGGACCTAACGAGGACCACAGGCGTGAATTCAGTAGGTTCACAGTGCGGTTTTTGGTGGTAGAAGTGAACGAAGAAGAAGAAGAAGACTGATTAAAGCACTGAACAGGCAACATAGATATGACATTACGTTTCAAGCATGATGAGGACATTGTTAAGAGAGGCAAAATTAGTAGGCATAAAATCCCTTGATGTGGTTGAAAAACTCATTCAAAAGAGAAAACTTGGCAAACTACCGTGCGAGCCCTATGCGACATTTAACAGCATGGGAAGGATGTGTAAGATAGTGTCTGACGGTCTGCTGTACCTCGATCTGCATGTTATTGTTCCTCGGCATTGTCTTTAATACCAGTACATCAGATGAGGTGCTACTGTGTGGTTCACAGTCATTGCATAAATGATTTTAGTTTTAAAGAAAAAGACATGATCCAAAAAAAAAAAAAAGATCTGAAGAAAAAAGGAGACCATGTTCTCTTAAAAAAGTGATATGCTGGCAATCCTAATGAAGACTACAGAAAGTGTGAACTAACCACAGGTTGCAGTCAATCCTCATTGTTTTGTTGGTACAACTGATTAAGTAAGTGTTAGGACAATTTCATTGCTTACATTTTGAATCTACAACCACAATTTTTGGGTACATGAATAAACTTCTATGCTGACATCTGATAGTATTAATCCATATTATACGAGGGGAAGTCACTAAGTAACTCGCAAATACTTGTTACAAAAAAACTAAATGCGACAGTAATTTGAAAACTTAAAATTTTTGAACCTACATTGTTCCCCTATTTCTCGACGTAATCGCCACCAACATTGATACATTTGTCCCATCGTGTAATCAGTGATGCAATACACATGGTGTAAAAATCAGGAGTCCGATTTCTGAACCATTTTTTTACTTCTGTTTCCACTTCTTTGTCACTCGAGAATCTTCTCCTGCCAAGGTGGTTTTTCAATGGACAAAACAGGTGAAAATCACTTGGAGCTAAGCAGGATTATAAGGTGGATGTTCAAGAACTTCCCAACTCAACTGGCTAATTTTCTCTTGGGTTAACCGAGCCATATGTGGTCTGCCATTGTCATGAAGGAGAAGCACACCTCCAGTCAGCTGACTAGGACTTTTTCTTCGAACTGCATCCCATAGCAGTGACAGAACTTCACAGTATGATACAGAATTCACACTGTCACCATACTTCTGGAACTTGGTTAACAACACTCCTTGGTAATCCCAGAACACAGAAGGCGTAATCTTGAATTTTTTTGTGCATGGCGATGACGGGTGTTTCCACTGCACTGAAGCATGTTTTGATTCGGGTTGGTAGTGGTGCACCAAAGATTCATCTCCAGTAATAATCCTTTGGAGCATGTCTTCACCTTCATATGCATAATGACAGAGATGCTGCAATGACAGACCAAATCGGTTCATTTTGTGTTCATCATTCAGATCTCTGGTTCTCTGAGTATCCAATGTGAGAAAACTTTCAGAAAATTCAATTGCTCATGCATTATTCTGTAGGCTAAGCCATGTGAACATTTGATTGCACTTGCTACACTGTCTATCGTTACTTGTCTATTAGCTCTGATAATCTCATTAACATGTTGCACAGACGCTTCTATTGCAATCTGAACAGGAAGGCCAAGTCGGACTTTGTCAACAATTTCGGTGCATCCCTGAGAAAATTCTTTTACCCAGTTATAGACCGCTTTATGTGATAAACACTTTTCAGCATAAACTGTAACCATTTCCTTATGAATTTCCTTATGAATTCAACTGAATGTCCTTTAGCCCACAAAAATCGCACTACACTTTTCTGTTCTTCTTTGGTACACACTAACAGTTGCCATTTTGTTATTGCGTTGTGCATGTGCACATAACTCCAAGCGCTCCCTACACACAACTATTATAAGTTGGATGATGGTACTATCTAAGGTTATATTTAAATGCTACCTGATAACTGCCACTGATAAAATATTTCAATATGTGAGTTACTTAGTGACTTCTCCTTGTATGTTACATTAATCCATTAATGATATCATTTTCATTATATAATCTCAAATAAAAAGATTCTTTGTAAAGATTACTGTAAAATTAATTATTAATGAAAAAGAAAAATTACTGCTTCCTTATACTACTTCTTAAACAGAGAAGAAAAATAAGTTTCCAACCATTTGTTTCCAGTAACTGTCCATCTATTTTCAAATCAAAGGTCTGTGTGAGAGCACATAGTAGATTATATGCAGCTGATCTCAAACTTGGGTCAGAGCTTCCTAGGTTCAACAGTGCCTGAACAAAATCAAATGTAATGACAAGCTACATATGAAGAAATAATGCACAAGAATATGCTCCAAAGTACAACAACTCATTCTCTCTTTCATATTATTTAATTATTTAATATTTAAGCTGAGACCCAGTACTGTCAACATGTTTTTAAAAAATGAAACTAATTAAGAAGGAAAATATAGTAGATATGTTGAATATTAAAAACCAAGTCACACTTAATTTTTTTAACTTTACTGATTTCATTCATGCACACTTTGATATGTTAAATACTCTTTCTGTGCCAGGGGGACAAAACGTGAAGGTTCAGTTTAGTGCCAGAGTAAAAGTGCACTAACTGTCTTGATATGTACAGGGGTATATTTGTAAAAGTGAATGAAACACAGTATTTCCTTGTACTTCCATGTACTTAATGAGTTTCAAAATATAACTAAATGTATGAAGATTTAATAAATGCAGAGTTTTTTTAGGAAAAAAGAAGTAATGTGATGTTTTTAGACAATAATTATGTCTTACTTACCATTGGGTACCTCTAGATCTAGAGTACTTACCACCTGAGATGCGTAGATCTACCTGCTGACATCGTATTGTGATTCAATGTTGCATTATTGGTAGAATAATGTCTGAAATAACCTTCAAACTAATTCTCCAGTCGTCTAATATGTCGAGATCTACTTGAGATACATTCAAGAACAGTGGTCTGGTCACAGGCCATGTACATAACCCTATCTACATTACCAAAAATTGAAATTTCTCAATGTTTCTCTTCATTTTTCTCACTCGAATCAGTCGTAACTAAGCACTCTTCCACCATTTTGTAAAGGGACATAAGCAGTTAACATCATCATCATCAGGTGCCGTGCTGACTGGCATTGGCTATTATGCTTCTCCAGAGTGCACGATCCTTCATGCAGGCCATCAGCTCAGATGGTGATCTCCTCTCACAACATCCCATCAGACTGTCCAGTATCATTTCTCTTGGTCTTCCTCTTGATCTTTTGAAATTCTAATTGTTATAATATTTTCAATGCCCCCTCTTCTCATTGCATGCCCTATGAAAGTACAATGTCTCTCTCTTATCTTTTTGACAAGATTTTTTGTCTCTCCAGCTCTTCTCATACATTCTTCATTAGTTATTTTTGCTGTCCAGGGAATTCACAACACTCTTCTAATAAACCACATTTCTGCTGCTTCCAATGATTTTTGTGCAGACCTGCCTATTGTCCATGATTCACTTCCATATAACAAGATAGGTTCAATATAGCATTTTAGGATTCGTTTTCTAATATTCATTGATAAAGATGTGTTGCATAATATGTTTCTCATTCTCTGAAATGCAAGTCTTTGCTTGGCCTAATCTGTTCCTAATTTCTGTTCTGCATTTCCCATCATACACTGCTCCAAGGTATTTGAATTTCTGCACCTGCTTTAGAATAGTTCCGTTTAATTTTATAATGCATGTTGGTGGATTCTGTTTCTTAGGTATAACTATAGTCTCTGTCTGTTTGATGTTCAAAGTAAGGCCTTTCTGTTCACTTTCTTTGGCCACTTTATCCAAGAGATTTTGCAGGTGTTGTTGGTTCTCAGCTATCAGTACTATGTCATCAGCATACCAAAGGTTGTTAATATTGTATCCTCCAATTTTTATGCCTGGTACTGTGATGATTGTTCTTAGAATATTCTCGCTGTACAGAGAAAAAAGGTCTGGAGTAGTACACATCCTTGTCGCACCCTTTGTTTTATAGGTTGATATTTTCCAGTTCTATTTTCAACTCGAACTGTGGGGTAGTAGGTGGTTCTATTACTCCTATAAAGTGCCTCAGGTGCTCAGTGAAGGGAATACCAGGTGGGTAAAAGCACCTTAAAACCTCTCGCTCCCACTGCCTTGCGGGTAGGACAGGGAGTCCAAAGGCTAACAGAGAGTTAGTACACAAACCGGCATAAGGCAATGGGAAACTACTGTCGTAACTCCCAAGAACAATTATGCTTAAGCAGTTAACATGCAAACCAAAATTAGAATTACATTTATATGAAACAAAACATGTAGGATAAAGAAACCAAAGAGCAGAAGTCAAAATCGACTTTGGGTTTTACATGGGCCAAAGGCACAGAAAGAAACCAAGTCATACTTAATTTTTTTAACTTTACTGATTTCATTCATGCACACTTTGATATAAAAATGTATGAAGGGTCTTTTTTTTTCTTAAACTGACCAATTAGCTATACAAAAACTCATTTACAAAACACAGAAGTAGAAATCTGTATTATTATTCTTTAAAATTGTGAACATTTAAAGCTCTCTGTTATAAAGCAGAATTTGTAATTAAATTCTCTCCATGACAATAATTTCTAAATATTGTCACCTTTGAAATCAGTGAAATGTCTATTACTGTTGTAACGAATTAAAAAAAAAATAGTCCTGTCATGTTATAAAGGCAAATAAAGATAAAGTTTTCATAATTTTCCTGACCTGACTGCACACTAGGCAGTAACATTATAAGCAACTCGCCTAGCAACCAGAATGAGCTGGGTAGCAATTTCTACAGCATGATGACCGGGACAACTCTGGCCAAATTTAACCCACTGATCTTGCCACTCAGGCTTCCATGTGAATTAAAGAAAAACTGACATGTACAATACAATCAACCCAATAAATACAAAACTTTTCCTGAGTTCATAGAAAATGTGACAACAGTCACTCCTGGTCTGCCACAAGGCTCACCATTATTGCTAGTCCTCTTCAATGTATGCACATGTATAGCAGAGGAACAGCCTGAACCTTGTCTTATATGGATAACACTCTGGTATAGAGACAGGGCAAAGACAGAGTCACAATTGTTTAAGAGTTGCAGGCACAGCTAAATTGCATATCAACCTGGTGCAGCACCTCTAGGCCAAAGGCTAACCCTGCAAAAGGCTAATGTGACATGGTTCTTCCTAAATAACCATTTTACCAAGAACCAAGTGCCGGTGATGACCTTCTGTAGGGATGCAATAGAAAGAACTTGAGTAAAGTATGACAGAATGGAGAATATGAAGTAAATAAGCTCAGGAGTGAAACATTGCCTATGTATCTGATTGGGAATCCCTGATGAAGGCTCGACTATTGAAAAAAAAAAAAAAAGACAGAATCCACAGTGCGATATGAAGGTTGTGAGTATGAACTATCCTTGTGCAGTTCAAATTTGGTTAGAATTATGATTCCATAAGGGATAGACAGTACATACTGTACTAGCTTTAATTAGGAAGACTTGTGTTCTGCTACTTCCATTGGTGCAATGGTAGTATTCAAGTCTTGCAGCCAGATTTGTCTTATATGTGACTGAGCACTACCAACTTGTGTTCTATAATTGTTGAACATGTCACGAGACATTTCTCATTAAGATTTGTCCTAAAAGAAAGAAGATTTCTACCTCCAAATTGACAGATGTTTCATGTAATAATTCAATGTGGTTGTTGTTGTTGCTGTTGTGTTATTGTTGCCATATTACTGTCTGATGGTGTCTGTTTTGTTCAGTAGTGCATAGCTTGGGGATGAAAGGAAGTGTTGCCATTGTGTATGACAATGGTTTTCAAAACTTGTCATCACAGACACCAACTGTCAAATTAGATGTAAGACAGAAGAAGAGAATGTTGCGTTAGTGTAGCAGTCATAAAGATACTCTACACAGTAAAGAAAATATATAAATAAACAATTATATTTATGCACCAGAATGGTACTGGCACAGGTTTGGTGCCGTTCCTGGCCCTTGCATCATGGCTTGAGGCTGATTTACACCGTTCCATCATTATGTCTCAAGATAAACACTGAACCTGCTCTGGGACTGTTATCATGGTGTGTATCATTTTACAACATCAAATTACAAGTATGATAACCAGCTTGCTATTCTGGTGCCTTTGACCTACCTCATCTTTATGCTCAGTGGTTATCACTACAATCTAGCTACATTATCAGTCTGGCATTGTGGAGACTTAAATGAAAAAAATAGATCTGTGTGGATAATACTCAACACTTGTTTGAGAATAACTGGTTTTACAGATCATGTCAGTGTGGTGATCATATAGTGAGGTATTGGTGCGAAACCTGGTGCTGACAGCACTTTTCATGGTTCAGGCTTGCAATATTACAGAGTGGCATTATTAGTAATGTTCCAGTCAATGTGGTTACTAAAGCTACTTACTTGTTGCAGATGCTCTACTACTTCTGGTGTACAATTTGGACATTTCATATGAAATACATATTGAGCAAATATGAAATTTGGCCTGATATAGAACTACGAGGGTCATACTGAAAATCATGAGCAAAAATTTTTTAAAATCAGAATTTATAGATAGAGAAAATATAAATGTATCACCTTAACTGCATCCTTTGTACTTCATGTAGAAGTCACATGACATCACCATCATCTTCTACATGAAGTACACAGGATGCAGTTTAAGGTGATATATTTATATTTTCTATATCTATAAATTCTGATTTTTAACTCTTCCTGTGCGTTGGATGAAAAGCGGACGTATGGGTACGAACGGGACTAAAAACATGGGTCTTGGTCTGTAAGGGGGTCTAGTTGTAAAATGGAATGGAAAACAGTATTTCCATGTACTTCCATATACTTAATATGTTTCAAAGTATAGCTAAATGAATGAAAATTTCATAAATGCAGAGTTTTTTAGGAAAAAAAGAAGTAATGTGATGTTTTTAGACACTGATTGTGGCCAGCTCACCATCGGCTAGGTCTAGATCTGCACTACTTACCACTACTTACCATCTGAGATGTGCAGATCTACTTGTTGATCTCGTATTGTGATTCTGTGTTGCATTCTCGCTGAATGAATGTCTGAACTAACCTCCTAACTACTCCTACCTACATCTCCAGTCGTCTAAATATGTCTAGATTTACTTAGAAAACATTCAAGAGCAGCGGGGTGGCCATAGGCTATGTCCATACCCTTATCTACATCGTCAAAAATTGAAAAATTTTCCATGCTTCTCGTCCTTTTTCTCGCTCGGCATCGCTCGTAACTAGGCACTCTTTCGCCATTTCGAAAAGTGTCACCGGAATCACGGATGAAATATGTACAATCTAAATGTTACACCGCTTGTTTTAATGAAACAAACAAGTGTCACTATAATGACCATACGGTAGCTTCGGGATACCGGAAATGTCACTATAATGACCAAACACATGGAAAGTGTTAACAAATTTTTTCTCATGACTTTCGGTATGACCCTCGTATATTACATTACTCGTATATTACATTATCGTTTAATACTGAACTTGAGAATTACACATCAAATGACATACTGATTATGTCATACTTGCTACACTGGATTATCTGTGTATTTAGTACAGGTTCATCCTTAGTAGTTTTACATTAATCTGTGTTACTTATTATACTGATTGTTGTCAATATAATAAATACTACAGACAACATGACTTTCACCTCACATACCACAGGACTTTTTGATACTCTTATGGATACAGTCTCCCATTTACAAGGCACACTAAACCTCTCACAATTTGTCTCAAGCAGTTCCAAAGTTTGATGGGAACTCATGTTCACTGAAATGATTTCAGAGGTGGATAAACACATCACACAACTTTATGGAGATAATCTCATGAAGTGAAATGTCGCTTACCTCCAGACATTTGGGCATACGTCAGAGTTTACTCATTGAAGAATGCACATACAGGAGTCTTAGCAAGAATTTTTCTCAGTTTTTCTGGACAGGTATGGTACCATCCAAACATCTGCTGATGCTTGGCATGTACTCACAAGTATAAAACAGTCTCCATCTGAGTCTACTCAATCTGTCCTTGATTGGATTCTAGAAACTGCTCGTGTCATACACTGAGGTTGAGATGGCCATGTAATTTGCCCAGCAACAACTGGTTCAGGTTTTAACTGATGCACTGTTATAACATCTGGTCAAGTTAAAGTTGATAAAGGAAAAATCTCAGACCTTGGAGTCTGCTGTTTCATCAGGTCTTCAAGAGTATACTTATTCATATATGTTAAATGATAGTTGTCATGCAGCAGAGATTGTTTCTTCCAGATCTAGCCCCAAAGTAGTGACTTTGGCAAGAACATGGCTGTCTCACTGCATATTAATGCTTCACTGCATAAGCCTAAGAAACAATATGCTCAAAAGGTTGTGGAGCGGAAACCAACTGCCGCTCAGAACCAGTTTCCACACTGCTCAATCCAACCAGAAAATGTCTGAGTCAACAGTCTGCTTTAAATGTTAAATGCTTGGATATAATTCTTGCTTTTGTAAAAAATGGTCATAAAAGACTAGTCATTTAAACTAGTATCCTGGAGCAAGGAGAGCTTGTTTGTTTCTGAGCACCATATCATAGCAGTTAGTCTTGAAAAGTCATCCTCTGTTTCTTTTTTTCATGCATCACCCTTATTACAGGTGTCTGCAGATCCACTTCAGTTCTTATTAATTGTGATTCTCTAACTTAGAGCCTTGGTTGATACAGATGCCAGTGTCTTTTGATTAAGTATACAGTTTTAAAATTTCTGTTAGGATCCTTTAAAGTTCTTCCTGCCAAAGTGACATTACATACTGTCACATCTTCTCAGACAAAGATTCTTGGTAAGTTCATCCTTCTGTTTCTCTTGTGGGAGTTACTTCTATGTGATATGTAATATGAACTGATCTGGCATTCTCGTACTGTGTTAACTACACATCAAACATCCTGCAGATAAAGAACCAGAAAATACCTTTAGAACTAGATATGCATATAGCTTCTATTCTGCGTGTTTGATGTACTTTAGTTCTTTCTCCTTATTTGGCTGCCTTAGTACCGCCTCAAATTGAAAGCTCCACCATATTTTCCTACTGGAAATTCTTATATGGTTCAAGCTGTAAACGCTGCTTTTCTACAATCTCAATCTGAGACTGAGGTAGAAGACACTGCTTTTGATCTTCAATCCTGAAAAAGTCCTATTGTCTTGGTGATTACTCACTCAATCACGTGCATACATTTGAAATGTGGTTGCATTCTAGGTAGACTGTCACCATCAGCTGAGCTCATTGACTCAGAGTCTTCAAAATAATTGTCATTAACTGAAGGTACACAGAGAATACTCTTCACCTTATCAAATGCCCCAATCAGCATAAGGACATTGTCACTAGTTTGTTGACTAAGAATACAGATGTTTTTGCCTTGACAGATTCCAAGACATCTTACACCTTGATGCTGACTATGGATTTAGATACTGGAGATCATCAACCAGTCTCCAGAAAACCATACTGTACTAATGTGGTGAACAGAGAAGTGATTAAGAAGGCCACTGAGGACATGCTAAATGATTGGATTATTTCCTGCACAATCTTACCTGTGGTGTTGGTGAATAAGAAAGTTGGCACTCATCAATTCTGCTGCAACTATCATGCCCTCAATGCTGTGACTCGTACAGTGTCATATGCTCTACCACAGGAAGATATATTAAGCACGATTGGTAAAGCCAAATTCTTTAGCATTTTAGATGCTCACTGTGGCTTCTGGCACATTCTGCTCTCAGAAGATGTTAAGAAGAAGTCAGCTTTTAGCTGTCATTTGGGTTCATGTCAATTTTTATGAGTTTTAGTCTCTAGGGTGCACAATCTACAATTGTCACACTGATGGAAACTGTGTTGCAAGGCTCAGGGAAGTTTGCCCAAGCCTACGTCGATGACATACTAGTATTCAGCAATGGTTCAAAGATCATGTTTGTGATCTGTAGTGTATTTTCAATTGTATACATGCACATTTGGTTATGCTGAAGTCACCTAAGTGCCACCATGCAGCATATAAAATCAAGTATCTTGGATATGTCATTTCACCTGTTGGTATCTCTTAAGATAATGAGAAAGTGAGAGCAATTTCTGATATGCCTGCTCATCTGAACATCATGGAGGTATGCTCTTTCTTGGGGATGTGTAACTATTACCGTTAATTCATTTTCCTTGTCTTGTCTTGTCTCATCTCCTTCCTCACATACCTTTTTGTATTGAGGGGACAGACATCTTGACAGGGCTCAACGATTTGCTTCATATAATGGGATAATTAACGCTTCTGTAATTTCCTCTCCCCATCTCCTCTGTGGGCAGCCTCTTTCTCTGTTACACACAAATCTTAGTGTGAATGTTGTCTGTGACATACTTTTTGGTGGTAACTGTGTAACATGCATGGCCAAACCATTTGACTGTTTCTGGATATAATGTAATACTGGTGTTACTCTAACCTTTGCCCTGATGGCATCAATTCATTCCCAGAATATTCATTTCTCAGAAAATGTGGCGCCCATCACTGATCTAACCAAAAAGGGTCATAGATTCAAGTGGTCCACTGTCAATCTGCTTTTGACTTTCTCAAGTCTCATCTTGAAAATTGTCACTGCTCTCGCATCTTAATTTGCAGAAACCACTCACATTGTATACAGATGCCTCCAATGTTGCAGTTAGAGCCTGTTTAGTGCTGACAGCCAGTACTTCAGATGGTCTCTCAGTGGAAGAGTTCTTGTACTTTCTCTCACAGAAACTGTCATGAGCACAAACTAAATGGTCTACTTCTGAGCAAGAAGCATATGCAATTCATTATGCCATGCAAAAGTTGAAGCACTTTCTGGCTAAGCAATACCTTGTAATCAAAATAGACCACAGACCCTTGGTGGATGTCTTTCTCAGTAAACAGGAGGTTCAGAATGCCAGGGTTCAGCATCGGTTTCTACACTCAGGTGCCCTAGACGTGGAGGTTTACTTCATCAAAGGTTGTCATAATTTTTCTGCAGACCTCCTTTTGCGGACTGTTTGTCCTGGTGTGGAGGTGACTGCTAAGGATAGTGAGCTCTGTGATGATGCCAAGGAAACTGTCGCTATTAATGCCAATCGGTATTCCATAAATTTCTATAGAGGTTTTTGTCCCATCTGACACAGAACAGGATGAACAACCTCTGGATATCAATCAGTTTGATCTTGTGTTCAAGCAGGGGAGAGATTCTGACATAGCAAGAATCAGGGTGGCCTTTGAAGGTGATGAGACAGATGCCTCCAAATTCAAGAATTTCACCCTGCATCAGGATCATGTGTATTTCAATTCCAAACTGGACAAATCTGAGGCCCGTCTGTGTTTATATATTCCTTGTCTTCATTCCATCATGCTGATGCAGTTCCATGAGGAAAACGGCCACATGGGGCAAAGCAGAGTTATTTTGCCTTGGCCTCTAGATATTATTGGCCAAATATGTTCTCAGACTGAAGGTCATCATGTGGATTCCTGTGGTCACTATCGTGAACGAAATATTTGGTACAAAAATGTACCACTAAAGGAGTCTGACGTTCTAACTTCCCTTTTCAGATTTCCTCAGATTTTTCAGGACCCTACTTGTTGTCTCTGGCTGGAAACAAGTATATTCTACATGTTGTCGACGGCTCACTTTGTGCCTCGAATGTTTTCCGATGCCAGATAAGTCAGCTGAAAAAGTGGCAGAGAATCTCTTACAACAGATTGTACCACACCACTTCCCTTCATATGTAATAGTTAGGGACAATGGAGTGGAGTTTTAATAACACCTTGAAAGACCTGTTTCATAGGTTCCACATGCAGTATGCAACTATAGCATTGTACCATCCCCAAAGCAACACCGGGAACAAATGGATGCATCATACTCTCCTGGTCATTCTTTCCAAGCATGTGCATGACATGGCTCAGATTGGGAAGTGTTCTTACCTATTGCAATCAGGGCCATTCATATGAATGCGAATGAGACCACTGGAATATCTCTTTTCCATTTCCTTTTCCTATACAGCAGACACCCTTGGTTGATACTGGATAATTTGCTATATCCTCATGTAAAGTATTATGGGGAAGACCCAACAAATATTAGGCTGCTGCAGTAGCACCGCATCTTCTTAAGATACATTTCACTCAAGCCTGTTTGAGGCAGAGACTAAATTATGATTTGAGGCAGAGACTAAATTATGATAGAGCTGCAGAGTCACCTAACATCTCTGTGGGAGATAACACTGTTTACAGGAAGCTTGTCTGGCACTCCAAGCTGGACTCTGTTCTTTACAGTAGTGCAAAGTTTATTTATGGCTACCTTCCTCATTAAGAATCAGGCCATTGCCAAGGCCCACAGAGTCCATGCCAACAATATTCACACAGTGGTGTGAACCACTGCCACATTCCTTCTATAAATTGTGTTTGGCACGATTCACTCATCCACCTATTATGGATGGTGTGGGCCCAGTGGTAATGGAACTGATGATGTAGAATCTGAAGTTGGTGGTTCCCCTGCATATGCCAGAGGGGTTGAGGATCTTTTGCCTCAGTTACTCCATAACGTTTGAAATAATCAAGATGGTTCATTTGTCTTTGGAGGTATCCATCTCGCTGCCTGAAATGTATCGACGAGTGACAGCTCATCAATGGGAATCACCTCCTCCCCTTCAGAAGAGGAACCTTCTCATATTGCTTCCCCTCTAAAGACACCCTCTTCTTAGAGTCATGATAGCTTGCCTTTAGCTCAGCTGAAGCACACAGGTCAATTATAGAGGATATAAATATATATAAATGTTTAAGAATTAGAAAAATATTTTGGCCAAACACTATAAGAAATAACATCTTGTTGGCAGAAATGCAGATGAACCCACTGACAGCAATTATTGATGAAAGACAATGGCGATGG
Organism: Achatina immaculata; assembly: GCA_009760885.1. NCBI lineage: Eukaryota > Metazoa > Mollusca > Gastropoda > Stylommatophora > Achatinidae > Lissachatina > Lissachatina immaculata. Next base: position 42,181,169 of record CM019698.1, read on the forward strand.
TTGGAACATGTGCTCCGAATGACTGACGACTCACTACCAAAAATAGCTCTAAGATGGACACCACAGGGGAACAGAAGTAAGGGTAGACCAAAAGAGATATGGAGAACAACAGAAAGGATGTTGAGCAATAGAGGGCTCACCTGGGCAAGAGCAGAAAAAAAGGCAAAGGACAGGCATTTGTGGAACACCTTTGCGGAAGCCCCATGTGCCCTGGGCACTTAAGGTTCAGAGAGAGAGAGAGAGAGAGATAAATGTTTGTCTGATAACTTTTTTCCCTCACATTCTTGGTGATTTATTTTGTTGACTTGCCCCTGGCTTATTAGAAGCTTGCACACTGACATAACATTTTCATAATGCTATAATGGAAAACTTTCCACCAGACTGTCCTATACCTCATGTCGAGGATGGATACAACCAGACTAAAGTGTGATAAAGAGTTTATGTATAAAATGCACAGTACTGAAATTATGAAAATGCTGTTATACAGAATTGAATTGAACAGTGCATATTAATTAATTTCAGGTCAATTTTGGCTGAGGCAAAACTCTTGTAAAGTGGGGGAATTATCTATGACAGAATGAAGTATATAACATGAATAAGCTCTGGAATGAAATATTGCCTACGCACCTCATTAAGAATGGCTACTTCCTGGATGAAGGCTTGACTATTACAAAAAAAAAAAAAAAAAGAAGATGGAACCTGCAGAGTGACATGAAGGTTGTGAGAATGAACTACTCTTGTGTAGGTCAAATTTGGTTAGAATTATAATTCCGTGAGGGATAAATGGCACATTCTATTCATTCATTCACTCATTCATTCAACTGCATGTCCCTTGCGGAACTTTGCCTCCCTAACAGCACTCCTGTAGGCCTCTCAGTTGTGAGCAAGATGGCCTGCCACTGATGCATCCATTTGCAGATCCTCAACGATGTCTAGCAGCCATCTACGCCTTGGTCTTCCTATTTTTATTTTTCCCATTATGTACCCTTCCAAGGCGGTCTTCTCTAGATTATCATGATGTTTAATGTGTCCAAAATATTTAAGTTTTCTCTCTTTAATCCTCTTTACTAGCCAGCCTTCTTCAATATTAAGCTCTTGTAGTATAGATATATTTGTTCTTTTTTGTGTCCACAATATTTGAAGAACTCTTCTGTAGCATTTACATTCAAAGGCATTTATGTATTTCTCAGCTGTTTTGTTAAGTGTCCAGGTCTCACAGGCATATGCTGCGATGGGAAAGATGCATGCCCTTAAAAATCTTATTTTTGTGGTTCTGTCTGCTCCTATCCATAGATTCTTTAGTTGTTTTACTTTCTGAAGAGCGATAGCTGTCCTCCTTTTAGTTTCCCTCATTGTATCTCCATTATTAGTTAGTAGTGATCCAAGACATTCAAAACTCTCCACTTCTTCCAGTTTTTCCTCATTGATACATATTTCAACTGCCTTGTTTGTTTTGTCAGTTGTCATCAATTTAGTTTTCTTTGCATTAAGATAGAAGTTTTGCTCTTCGCTGTTCTTTTGGACTGACATATTTAGTTTTTCCATTCCTTTTTGTGTTGTGGACAGTAATACTGTGTCATCAGCATATCTAATCTCTGGTATTTCTTTCTGTACTAGCCTTTAATAAGGAATTCATCTTGTATGTGATTAAGCATTACCAACTTGTGTTTAATCATTGCTGAACATGTCACCAGACATTTCTCATTAAGATCTGTCTTAATAAAAGAAGAGTTTCACCTCCATAATGACAGATGTCTCATGTAATAATTCACCTTGGTTGTTGTTGTTGCCATTTTGTGTTGTTGCTGTCTTATTGTCTGAAGGTGTCTGATTCGCTCAGTAGTGCATAGCTTGTGGACAAAAGGAAGTGTTGCAGTATTGTATATGACAGTGGTTTTCAAAACCTGTCATAAAGGACACCAGTCATCAACTGGCGATTTAGATGTAAGACAGAAGAAGAGAATGTTGCATTAGTGCAGCAACTATAAAAACACCACACAGCACAGAAAATTATATAAATAAATGATTATACTGATGCCATATAGTGGTACTGGCTCAAAAGGTTCAATCATGGGTTAAAATTCAAAGATCATGTAGACCACATCACAATTAAAGTCAGGAAAGGACTGGCTGCAATAAAAATAATGGCAGCAGCAAACGCTGAACAGGGACTGTTCGTTTTCTTACATCAGGGTAAGGTCTTTTTGGTGACTGAGTATGCAATAGCAATTCTAACATTCAGCCCCACGTAGAGGCTTGATAGAATAGAAAATGAGGCAACGCATTTTGTTCTTGGATGCACCAAAAACACAAGCTCCAAGACTTTCCTATCATGGACAGCAGAATAAAATTAGCCAGGGCACACTCCTATCTAAAAATAAGTGCAGACAGGGCATACCGACTCCACAGTGAACTGATAAGAACAAAAGACAACAGACTGAAGAGAGGAAAACAGTGGATGGGCCTGTGGAAGACGTAATTCATGAGGTGTACCTTCTTGAGAATACAGATCCTGGATAGCAATAGGTACCTGCACCACCAAACTTCAAGCTGGCTCTGTTTGTTCATATTACTCTTAACAGAAGATGCAGAGAATATATTCCTGCTGCAGCAGATGATGAGGTCAAAGTGAAAAACACCAGGGAGGGGACAATGTTATCTATATAGATGGAACAGTACTTTGGGGCAAGAAATGTGGCTGCACTTTTACAGTCAACTCAAATTGCAGAAGAGTCAAAGAAACCAGGAGTCCTATCACTGCAACAAAAAAAAAAGCAGCCTCACAATGGAACATGCAGCTGTGACATGGGCTCTGAGCTGGGTCCAGTCACAAGATTACACACATGCATGCAACTCAATGAACATGCTAAAGAAAATTAAGGCTGGCTCTCTAATGCAACAGTTCATGCAGGCCTCGAATCCCTGTAGATGTCACAGATCCATCAACTGACATGCATTTTTGCAGCAGTTCATGCAGGCATCAAAGGAGATGAAAGTGCAGATCAACTGGCCAACTCAGCTGTCATGAAGAATGGGCAGGCAATGGATCAAGCATACATCATCCATGCTATCAGACAAGTTGGCTGAACAGGATTTCACTGACAACTGTGAATCAGAGTTCTTGTCAAGAATGAAGGAATGGGGTGAAACTTGTGGTAGTGAAAAGTTAATGATTCATCAAGAGCTCCAGATGGATGGCTGTCATCAGTAACTGTACACTGTTGGAGATACTGAAGAAGAGATCGGGGCACCTATGGATGTATCCAGAGTGCATGGGTGATGATCCTTCCTAACTTTAGACAATGTGAAAATAATTAAGATGGTCCAATTATCCATTATGTCCTAACCACACAGACTGGAAGCCTGAGTGGAAAAGTGGTCAGTGCACTAGTCTCTCATGGTGAAGGTTAGTGGTGCCCCAGTCTCTCATGGTGAAGGTTTGTGGTGCCCCAGTCACCCAGCTGTAGAAATGTGTACTTGGCTTCTTCTGGAGCTAGGGATTGATTGACTGACTGAACTTATTTTGAAAAGGTGAAGAATTGGGCATGCAGCCCCCAAATGACATTTTATGCCCTTTATCTCTCACCATTCACTCTTCTCAATCATTCAGTTTAATTCAAGTATATAAAAACATTAGGAACATGAATAAAATGTAAAATAACAAAACAATTATCCTCTTATCCATACATTCACAAATATAAAATAACTAATACACTGGATTAACTTAATATTCTTTTAATATTCAGTAATTACATATTACATCCTTCCCGTGCCATTAAACGTCACATAGGGCTCACATAGTTGTTTGCCAAGTTTTCCTGTTATCAGCAAGTCTTTCAAATTTTTTTTATTACTAAAATTACTAAGTGTATTTAGTAATTCTAATTAATTTAGTAATTTCTAATGGGAAAAAGAAAGAGAGGAAGACCAAGGCGAAGATGGCTGCAAGACATCGTTGAGGATCTGCAAATGGATGCATCAGCGGCAGGCCATCTTGCTCGCAACCGAGAGGCCTACAGGAGTGCTGTTTGGGAGACAAAGTTCCGCAAGGGACATGCAAATGAATGAATCAATTTAGTAATTACTAAGTGTAATTACTAAATTTCACTGCAAAGTGAAATTACCTCACTTATGGACAGATGGATGAACTGACTGGGTATACAGGGCTGTTTAACATTATATCCATCATAACTCAACATCAGAAGAAGCCAACCATACTGCTCTCTTGTGTGCCGATAGGTCAAGGAAAATATGGACATTAACACCATATCTTCTATGTACCTACATGTAATGCTATGGCTACCTTTACCTTTTATAACCTTACTCAAATTGTTTAGTAATAATACTGATGTTTAGTAATAAGATGTGATCAAAAATTATCTGAATTTCTTTATTAAAAAAAAAAAATCAACAAGTTACTGATCTGTAATTTAATAGCCTTCAAAATAGCCCTCTTCTAAAGGAACATGCTTAGATTAGACCTGTTCCACTGCTTTAACTCTTTCCGTGCCAGGCGTCAATTTTTTTATGCTTCCTGTACCCCCATTGCTTACCAGGCGTCAATTTTTTTACGCTTGGTTTGTTTCAATAAAACAACCGGTGTAACATTTAGATTGTACATATTTCATCCACGTTTCTGGTGACACTTTTCAAAATGGTGAAAGAGTCCTTAATACGAGCGATGCTGAGCGAGAAAAAGGACGAGAAACATGGAAATTGTTTAATTTTTGATGACGTAGATAGGGGTATGGACATGACCTGTGACCACCCCACTGCTCTTGAATGTATCCCAAGTAGATCTAGACATATTTAGATGACTGGAGAAGTAGTTAGGAGGTTATTTCAGACATTAATTTAGCGAGAATGCAACACAGAATCACAATACAAGATCGACAAGTAGATCTAGACATCTCAGATGGTAAGTAGTGCATATCTAGACCTAGCCGATGGTGAGCTGGGCACAATCATTGTCTAAAAACATCACATTACTTCTTTTTTCCTAAAAAACTCTGCATTTATGAAATTTTCATTCATTTAGTTATACTTTGAAACATAATAAGTATATGGAAGTACATGGAAATACTGTTTTCCATTCCATTTTATAACTATACCCACTTACAGACCAAGACCCGTGCTTTTATTCTGGCACTCCACTACAGGTCCGTGTTTCCTCCTGCGGCATGGAAAGAGTTAAGCATCTTTTGAAGTCATCTTCTGATATGAAGAACAGCTGCCTTGTCACATTCTGTTGTATCTCCTCAACATCCTGAATTTGTTTCCTTTAACGTGGTATTTTTGGGAACAGGAAAAGTCATAGGGAGTGATATCTGGTGATTAAGGTTGGCTGTTTGAGTTGTGGAATGTGGTGCTTAGCAAGGTGTACTGCCATGGTGGAGTAGCCACTCACTACTTTCATGCACTGTCAGCTTTTTGTGATGAACTGCATCTCTCAAACACCACAAAACTTCACAGCAGTATACCTTGTTGGCTAACTGTCCTGATGGAGCATATTAATGATGTACAATCCCACTGTAAATGACAAAAAAACTGCATTCTTGAAATTTCTGTGGCTCTGTCGTGCGTTTTTTGGGTTTGGGAAATGTCGAGGTCTTCCATAACAAAGACTTAGTTTCAAGGTCATGGCCATAAACCCAAGATTTATCGCCAGTTATGATTATTTTTTAAAAGTTTTCATCACATTCAAGTAGGTCATGAGCAGCTGAAACATGGGACTGTTTCTGGTCAGTTGAGAGCAATTTTAGCACAATCATTAAACAGATTCAGCAAATACTATAAACAAAGCAGGCAAGCAAGGGAGATATGACTTAAGCCACATTCTTGGTATATACCAAGGTCAACATATGCCTATCCACTTCCAGTTGTGTCAGTCAATTCCAGACTTATGCCCTTATTTCTGATACTTTTTGATCACACCTCATATTAATCAAAGATTGTAACTGGCACAGTACCAGCATTTTGCATTTTGTATCTCTGCCAGGGAACAGTATTTTCTGATAAAGTATCATTATGTTCTAATCTCACCATTTGTTTTATATGACTGATCAAAATGGGAACCTTGCAAAAAGTTCTCATTATTATTTTTTTGCAGGTCGTACTATCCAGTTATTGAAATTTATGTTTCTTAATGGTCCTTGTACTCAGTATCCCCCTCTTAAAAACTGCAGCTAATCTTCAGGTTCTCTACAATATAAACGAAGTCTGGATGCTAATCACATCCAAGACAATGTTAATCTCCTTCCTGTGTGATCTATATTTTTAAAAATTGATTTTAGCCATATAACTCATGTACAAATGGTTATCAGTTCTATTTATATCTTCATCACCATCACTTACCTCCTCCACAATGCTGTACACATGCTTATTTCTGTTTTAACATTAGATCTGATCATCACATAAAAACTGTTTCATATATGCCATTTTTCCCCCAAGGTACTGGTAACATCAAATAACGCAAAGGATAGTTCTTACATCTTACATCCTTCCTGTGCCGTTAAATGTCACGTAGGGCTTGCATAGTTATTTGCCAAGTTTTCCTGTTTTTGGTGAGTCTTTCAACTTCATCAAGGGATGTTATGTCCACTAAACTGCCTTCCCTTATCAATGTTTGCTTTAGAGTTTCACATGGTCGACCTCTTTTTCTTTGGCCTGTTGTGCTCCACTTGATAAGTTTGTTTTGGTATTCTCTGATTGTTTCTTATCATCACATGGCCTACATACGTCCATCTTCTTTTTCTGATCACCCATGAGACTGGTTGTTGTTTGCTCATCTGTCTTATCTCTGTGCTGTTCTTGAATTTGTTCCACTTTATACCAAATATTTTCTTTAGGCATTTGTTTTCAAAAGAGTCTAATTTCTTGTCTATTTCTTTAGTTGATTTCCAGCTTTTGCATGCATAAATGAGGGTGGATATCACATTTGAATTGAATAGTCTTAACTTGGTTTTTGTGATTATAACTTTTAAATTACATGTTCTCAAGATTCTTGAAGAACAATACTGCTTTTGCAGTTCTAATTCTAACTTCCTTTCTGGTGTCACCATCCTGGTCTATGTAGCTGCCAAGGTATGCAAATTGGTTTACTTCATCAACAACTGTTCTTTCTATGTATATTCTTCCTTCTTGATTAATGAGAAATTTCATTATTTTTGTTTTGTCTTTGTTAATTTCAAGACCTATTTTGGTAGTCAAGGAAGACAGGGAATCTGTTTTTTCCTACATCGATTTCACATTGTCACTGATAAGAGTTATGTCATCTGCAAAATCAAGATCTTCTATTTGGGTCCCATGTACTCAATCAATGCCGGTTTTACCTGTACAGCATCTTTTCATTACAATGTCTATGGCAATTCCAAAAGATACTGAATTTCATAGACTTTAAAAAGGCATTTGGTAGCATACACAGGAATTTATTATGGAGAATTTTAAGTCTATATGGAATACCATCTAAAATTGTCAACATCATTAAGGACTTCTACAATGGATATGTTTGTGCAGTCAAAACAGAAGAAAGGATGAGTGAATGGTTCCAGATTGAAACAGTAAAGTAGACAAAGTTGTATGGTGTAGTTTACAAAGTAAGGGAGGGAGTGAGTAAAGTGAGAAAAAAATGAATAGAAAGTGTGAGAATGTATAAATGAAAAACATACAAGGTTTGATATTTCGGTGTGTTTTTTGAGGATTACATGCACAATGAGACAACAACAACAAAAAAAAAAGAACTTATCTTAATATGGCCTCCTCCAGAAGTAGGAAACAGAGAACTGCATGTCTTAGAAGGACAACGCGGGCCACACAAAGGATACCCCATAGAGTACTGCACTGTAGCTCAGAAGAGTTAAACGGGTACTCACGCAACACCCTCATAGCTTGGCAGTTAAAAACATACTGTTTCGCCACCTCCATCGCCTCCAGACCGAGCCTGATACACGTGAACTTTTTGGGGAACCCCTATTGGTAGCCTACAGATGAGACAAGAACCTCAGGGACCTTTTAATTCGTAGTCACCTTAAGACAGATGACACTTTTTATGGTACCAGACGTTGCAGCCCCGTAGATGCAGCACTTGTCCGTTTGTTGTTGAGGCTAGCCAGATCTCCTTCCCTAAGTCCACATTATCAGTTCAGGAGGGTTTCACATGTACTTCACGCAATGTTATTTATGTTATTATGTGCAAACATTGCAGTATGAAGTACATAGGGGAGACTGGCTTATGCTTAGGAGATCGATTTCGCCAGCATCTCAATGATATTTCTAAGAGGGCCTGGACACCTGTGGCTAAACATTTTTGCCTTAGCAATCACAGGGGAAAACAGGACACTTCTGTTAGTGCGATCTGCTCTTGTTCTGCTGATGCTGATGTACAATCTTGGAGGGTCCTAGAACAGCACCTTATTTTCCAGGCAGGCTGGGTGTCTCCACCCAGCTGGAATTAACAATGTCTTCAGCTTTCTGTAACTTCTTTAGTTTTCCACTCCCCCCCCCCCTTTTTTTTTACTTTACTTTCTTTCTACTAACTACCCCTCCCTACTGCCACCCTCTTTTCTTCTCTGGCAACATATTGGTGCTTATAGGGTCTTGTCCTATTCACCAGTTTCACATTTTCTCCCTGCAGGTGTTTATGTTCTTCATTCATTATCTCTCCGCATACCCTTTTCCCTCCCCCCCACACCTTCTCCTCTTGCGGCTATCATGTTTCTATTGCCTTTCCGCCCATCCTTTTTACCACTTGTCTTCCTCCTCTCTCTCCACCTTTTCTTTACAACTGGCTCTATTGGGCATCCTTTGTGTGGCCCGCGTGGTCCTTCTAAGACATGCAGTTCTCTGTTTCCTACTTCTGGAGGAGGCCATATTAAGATAAGTTCTTTGGTTTTTTATTTTTTTTTTTTTGTTGTCTCGTTGTGCATGTAATCCTCGAAAAAGGCTCACACCGAAATATCAAATGTTGTATGTTTTTAATTTATACATTCTCACACTTTCTATTCGTTTTTTCTCATTTTACTCACTCCCTCCCTTACTTTGTAAAACTACACCATACAATCTACCTTTATTATTTAAACCAGTTTTACTGCAGTCACCATCCCTTTTATCTGTCAGATTGAAACAGGTGTGAAACAAGGATGTATACTATCTCCTTTGCTTTTTGGAATTACAGTAGACTTCATAATGAAAAAATGCTGCACAGGTAACACAAGTATTGACTGGGTACATGGCACCCAACTAGAAGATCTTGATTTTGCTGATGACATAACTCTTATCAATAACAATGTGAATTCCATGCAAGAAAAAACAGATAGCCTGTCTTCACTGGCTAGCAAAATAATACCTGAAATTAACAAGGACAAAACAAAAATAATTAAACTTCCCATTAATCAAAATGGAAAAATACACGTAGAAAGGACATATACTGAAGAAGTCAATCAATTTGCATACCTTGGCAGCTACTTAGACCAGGATGGTGACACCAGAAAGGAAGTTAGAATTGCAAAAGCAGCATCGATCTACAAGAATCTTGAGAACATATGGAATTCAAAAGTTATAAGCACAAAAACCAAGTTAAGACTGTTCAATTAAAATGTAATATCCACCCTCATTTATGCATGCGAAAGCTGGAAAACAACTAAAGAAATAGAAAAGAAATTAGACTCTTTTGAAAACAAATGCCTAAGGAAAATACTCTGCATCAAGTGGAAGGAATTCAAGAACAATGCAGAGATAAGACAGGTGACTGAACAACAACCAGTCTCATGGCTGATCAGAAAAAGGAGATGGACATATGTTGGTCACATGATGAGAAGAAACAATCAGAGAAACAAGCTATCAAGTGGAACACAACAGGCCAAAAAAAAAAAAAGGCAGACCACGTGAAACTCTGAAGAGGACATTGTTAAGAGAGGCCAAATTAACAGGCATAAAATCCCTTGATGAGGTAGAAAGACTCGCCGAAGACAGGAAAAATTGGCGAACTACCTTGTGAGCCCTATGTGACATTTAACGGCACGGGAAGGATATAAGATTTAAGAATTCCAAAAAGCATTGGAGATAATATACATTCTTGTTTCACACCTGCTTCAATCTGAAACCATTTGGTCATTCCTTCTTCTGTCTTGACTGCACAAATATATCCGTTGTAGAGATCTCTAATGATGTTGACAATTATAGATGGTATTCCATATAGATAGTTCGGGTACTTTATTTCCATGCCACTAGTGGCTATTATATTTGCCTTCCACTGCTTGTAAAAAACACAGACCACAACTAAATGACCTAATTTTTCATTGGTTACCGCTAGATCGAGTTTACTTGGCTTACATGGTGTGTGAGTTGATGTAAAGTTATATGACAAGCTAACTTGTGATGCACAGTATGAAATGGCTTTTGCCTGGCAAGTTAATTTGTCACACACAGTGAAGGGGTTAAAAGAATAGTTTTTAGAAACACATATATTTTTCCTAGTCTGCTATTTATTCCATTACTTATTAATTTAGCTTATGATCTATTTTGCTAAAAATTAAGAACAGATTTTTTGTTCATTTCCTCATTGTACACAACTACATATTTTCTGTCATTTTCTTATTTATACAAACACAGAAGGGAATGCTTGAAACTGAATCATTTTTTTCTTCCAAAAATATGTAATTCAGTGTGATACACAGACGAAAAGTAAAATTTATATTTTAAAAAAAAAATTAATAATGTTTTGTGAAAAACTGTTCACAACTGATTCAAGAAATAATCCAGTCATTATTATGCACTAATACACTTAATATTAACAAGAAATATATTCACATACCACATTGAGTAGTGTTCCAGGAACATCTTTTGGCCGTATCTTAGTGTGAACTGTAACGGTGTCCTGAAATAATACAATGTTCTACAGCAACCACACATAAAGTGACCAAATGCCCTGTAATATGAGACAGTCGTGTATCTGAAGGCTTGTCTTGGGAATCATATTATTTCCACATCTATTATTCTACATGCACTGTGTACCTTGGTAACGTGGGCAGCGTACACTCTAAAAAATACTCTTACACTGCTTGATTCTTTTTGTGTGTGCATAGCATTTAGTATTCTATACAATTTTTTTACTGTGATCTTGGTGGATAGATCAGTGGCCCCAACTGGTGGTCTGCAAATCCCCAGTCCACGGAACCTGCTGTGGGGGTTCGTGACAAAAACTCGGGGTCCTTTTTTTTGTTAGAACAATTAGGAATATTAATTGGTGTCTATTTTTTCTTAACTACATTACTGTCACTCTGAAAATTCGCCAAGTTTGTACCATGTTTTTTTTTGTGTGTGTGTAGTGTAGTGTTTACTCACTAAAGGTTACCCACATTTTCTGAAAATAATTCTTTTGCATTTAAAGCACACAGCTACCATACAGATATGAAATTTATCAAAATTATGGCTTGGATTTTGAAACAGCAGGGGGTCCATGGACTTTTGTTAATTGGAAACCACTGAGATATATTATACCTGAAATTAAAGACAGAGGGAAACAGCAGATCATCCATCATTGTTTTGTGTTCTCTATTTTCACAAATGTCCAATTTCTGAAGTCTACTTACTAAATGTTAAAACAAGCACTGAATGGACTTGTTCTTTGGTTAGATGGAAGCACCGAGAATAACCATTTTATTTTGCTGCCTTTTTGTTTTATTCTATGCAACAAAACATTTTATTTCGCTGTCATTTTGTTTATTCTATGTGACAGAACATTTTATTTTGCTGCCCTTTTGCTTGATTCTATGTAACAGACCATTTTATTTTGCTGTCATTTTGTTTATTCTATGTGACAGAACATTTTATTTTGAGGCACTCATCAGATTCCTCATCCCAAAGTCGGAGTGTCTTTGTGGAACTGTCTCAAAGCCATCTGGCCAGACAGTGTTACATGGAGAAAGGACTTAAGTAAGCCACCAGAGGCTGGAAAACAAAATTTTGACCAGGCCAGCCTACACCGCTGCCTTCATGGCAGTCCGAGCAAGACCACAGTCTTCGCTAGCAAGGAAAGGTGCTGAGGTCAGAGGTACCCAGCCAAAAGCTGCATCACAAAAATCAGGATACCATGCATCATCGCCAGTGTGCATATGAAGAAGAAGAGGAAGATAACACCGACTATAGTAAACAATATACAACACTACAAAACTTAACAGTCACTCACATAAAATACTATGCATCAGAGTGTGTTGCTCTAAGGTTGCCTTTTCTTCAGACCAAAAATAACAGCCATGAAAATAAAATTATACCAAAAATTGGGGTACATTTTACTAACAAAAAATAATCTGAAATATAAACAAAATTAACATGAGATTAATTTTGAAAAAAAAAACACCCCACTAAAAGCAGAACAATTTTTAACAAATTTAGACTCAGTCAGCAAAGTATTTTCTTTATAATCAAAAGCCATATTGAAACTGCAAAAGTGCAAGATGACAACAGCATAGATGATGGTTACAGCACAGCTGATAGTAACATAAAGAGACGGTCAAGAAACGGTTTGTCTAAGCATTCCATAATGACAAATGCAGAGCCATCATCCTTCACTAGAGAAATAGCACAGGATGATGAAATGAAGTGCACACTAATATTCATGTGTGTGGTATTCATTTTCAACCAATATTATAAACCATTACTGCTGGCAGATACGATAATATACTTTACAATGATCAAATTTTTTTATAATAAAAAATTTGTTAGTGCATGTATATTTTTGTCCATGATTGTTCATTCATTCATTCATTCATTTGCATGTCCCTTGCGGAACTTTGCCTCCCAAACAGCACTCTTGTAGGCCTCTTGGTTGTGAGCAAGATGGCTTGCTGCTGCTGCGTCCATTTGCAGATCCTCAACGATGTCTTGTAGCCATCTTCGTTTTGGTCTTCCTCTTTTTCTTTTTCCCATTAAGTATCCTTCCAATACGGTCTTCTCTAAATTATCATGATGTTTAATGTGTCCAAAATATTTAAGTTTTCTCTCTTTAATCCTCTTTACTAGCCTGCCCTTCTTCAATATTAAGCTCTTGTAGTATAGATATATTTGTTCTTTTTTGTGTCCATGATATCTGGAGAACTCTTCTGTAGCATTTACACTCAAAGGCATTTATGTGTTTCTCAGCTGTTTTGTTAAGTGTCCAGGTCTCACAGGCATATGTTGCGATGGTAAAGATGCATGCTCTTAAAAATCTTATTTTTGTAGTTCTGTCTGCCCCTCTCCACAGATTCTTTATTTTTTTTACTTTCTGAAGAGCAATAGATGTCCTCCTTTTAATTTCCCTCACTGTATCTCCATTATTAGTTAGCAGTGATCCAAGATATTCAAAACTCTCCACTTCTTCCAATTTTTCCTCCATGATTGTAATGTTAGCAATTAAACAGTTTGATGATCTATCATATCATCTCATTTACTGTACACTTCCATGAAAAAAACATATTTTTCTGTCATTCATCCATTCTAAAATAAACATTAAATCAAGACTTTTAAATTGTGAGATTGATGCAATGTCATTAAAATACCAGAAATCAAAGCTGAGGCCATTATCTTGACAATATACACACAACCATGGTACTTTAAAAAAACTCTCGTAAGATATCCTAGACAATGTACTTTTTAAAAGAAAACTTCAAGCTTTGCATACAATAAAAGTTAGATAGCGTTAAAAATCTCCAGTTAATTTATTTTTGATAATGTGATCCATAACTGATATTTCCTCTGTTGTCAGTTTTTTTCTATTTCTGTACTGATATTCATTTATAAATCAAGAAAAACATGAACCATTAATTTTGAAGCACTTGGTGCAGTGGTAAAATATGTGTAGATGGTACAAAAAGTTGAAATTTCAATTCCAGAAAGGTATTTTTTGTTGTTGTTTCATTAGATACAAATTTCAAATGCATCTGATAGTTTAAGAAAGCACGCTTTTTTATGTTTAAATAGGCAGGATAACAATCTGAGTATCATAAGAACTTTCTGAGAATTATGACCAAGGTGTAGGCCTTGATTAAAACAAAGATATGGACAAACAGAGGAATTAACTATTTTCTTGAATCAGAAGGGTCATAAAGCAAGAATAGAATTCACACTTTTATATCAGTCAAAATCATCATAACTGCATTCCCAACAATTCCACAGTATATTAAATGTACAGAGACTGATGATACAGTTCTATACTAATTTATAATTCTTTTTGTATCCTTAATACATGACATTCATCATATCAGACATCACCACATTCTCCTTCCCACAATAAGAGATAAAATATTGATCTTTCACTTATTAGTCTTACCTTTTTATTCTGGGGTTCATTACATTAACAGATGAATGAGAAAATCCTGACTATCTGATTTGACTTACACTGTATAAGTTCTTTACATTTTGAAATGGAAAACTGATTTAGATGAAAAAATATTCTTCAGCTTTCCGAGCCATTAAAGCTCATTGCTGCATATAAAGTTCACCTCCGTTCCTCTCTATTCCTAATCTTCTCTCTCCAGTTAGTGACGCCAATTTCCTTTATATTCTATGTTGTCTTTCCATCTCTGTCTTGGTCTACCCTTTGGTCTTGTTTCTTTTATCTCTTGTACATACATCATTTTCATTTGTCTGTTCTCTTTCATTCTTTCTACATGGCCCAACCAGCATAATTTGTTCAGTTTCAAGACATTTATAATTCGGTGGGATTTAAATAAGCTGCTCAGTTCAGTGTTCTTTCTAGCTCTCCATTCTCCACTTCTGGTATCCTTTATGGGGCCAAAGATTCTTAAGATCTTGTTCTCAAAGACCTGCAACTGTTGTTCATCTTTCTTTGTTGTACTCCACGTTTCTGATCCATACATGATGGCTAGTCTTATTATTTTAGTTTTGAGGATTGCTATTCTGGTGTTTTGGGACAGGATTTTGGATTTTGACAGGTGTTGCAAGGCAAAGTATATCTTATTCCCTATTTGTACTCTGCTATTAATTTCTCGATGTAAGAGCATATAGAGATGCAGATGTCAACAGTGATCACAACCTATGTATACGGAAAAAAGGACTAAAACTGAAAAGCCAACACAAGAAATCAATACTCAGAAAGATAAACAGCCACAGCCTATAAAAAGAGAATACTAACAGTAATTTCAATCTGGAACTTACCAATCATTTCACAACACTCAGTGAGGTAGAGGAGACAGATATAGATGAATTATGGAATTCTTACAGCACAGCCATAATCACAGAAGCAAAAGTAAGTGCTGGACTGATAAAAACAAACAGAAAAACATGGATAATGGAAAACACATGGAAGTACATAAATGAGAGATGAGCAGCCAAATTAACCATGTTGAATATAAAGACAGATCTTGGAAAAAGTTTGGCAAAAGCAACATACAAAGAAATAGACAAAAAAAAAAAAAAGGTTCAGTTAGAAGGGATAAAAGAGAATACATGAACAATATGGCGAAAGAGGCAGAGAAAGCAGCAAAAACAGGAGACAGCAAACTCTATATAACATACAAAATAAGCTAACTGTTACTATTACATCTAAAGAAAAACCAATCTTTAGCACAACTGGAAACCCTATTAACATCAAGTAAAGACCAAAAGCAAAACTGGGCCAAACTCTTCCAAGAAATACTTAATCAGCCACACCCAAAAGAATTGATAATCCATGAAATCGACTTACCAATCCCACAACTAAATGTCAACCTAGATGAAATTACATTGCACGAAATTGAGACAGCAGTGAATCTAATGGCTAACAACAAAACTGTAGGTGAAGATGAAATAACTGTAGGTGAAGATGAAATAACTGTAGGTGAAGATGAAATAACGTCCAGATTGTTAAAAGATATCAACAGTGGCAACAGGAGACAACTACAGAGAATGTGTAATAAAATTTGGAAAGAAGAAATGGTCCCTTCTAAATGGAAAAAAGAATCATTGTTAAAATACTAAAAAAAAGGCAACCTTAGCAAATGCAATAATTGGACAGGAGTAATCTTACTATCAGGTTGTGTCAAAAGTATTTTGTAAAGTCATTCTGAACAGAATTAAAGATATAGTGAATACTGCAATGAGAGAGGAACGAGCAGGATTTCAAAAAGGGAGGAGCTGTTTCAAACAGATCTTCTTTACTCTAAGAATAATACTTGAAGAATATACTGAAAAGCAGAAACCATTAATCCTGAACTTCATAGACTTTAAAAAGGCATAGGACAGCATACACAGAGATTCACTGTGAAGAATTTTAAGACCAAATGGAATACCATCTAAAATTGTCAACATCATTAAGGATCTCTACAGCGGATATGTTTGTGCAGTAAATACAGAAGAAGGAATGAGTGAATGGTTCCAGACTGAAACTGGTGTTTTCTTTATTGGAATTGCCATCAATCAATCAAGTGTTGTGCCATGTGGTGTAGGCAATCATTTCTCTCCTCAATTCTCTGTCTCTAGATTTGATTATGAGATCCATTGGTGACTTTCTTTCTAGCCATACTGACAGTCCATCCAATAACTTCTCTTTCTGTCTTCCTGTGTCTCTTCTTCCCTCAATTCTTCCAGTTGCCACAATGTGTTCCAATTTTACTCTTCCCAGAAAATGTCCTACAAATCTTGCTTGTTTGCCTCTGATCTTTGCTGCAATTTGGCTTTTAACTCCAGCCTCTCTTAAGACTTCTTCATTGGTTTTCATGGCCTCAATTTCTCACTGTACTCTCTTATTCATAGACCATGCTTCACAAATGCCTTTGAATAGTCTATAAAGGATAAATACAGATTCACATTAAACTCTGCATTTCTCTATTATTAATCTTATATTGAATATATGATTTCTTGATCCTCTTTATTGGCTGAAACCAGCTTGGACCATACTGACTTCTCCTATGTTCTTACAAAGTCTACCCATTATGATTTTTAACAGAATTTTACTGGCATGACTATCCGGGCAACAGTTCTGTAGTTTGTTCATAATTTCAGTTTACTCTTTTTTGGCAGTGGTATGAATAGTCCTTTTCCATCCTTTCGGCCAAATACCTGAATACCATATCTTTTTACATAGCACAAGATACGAGGGCAAGTCACTAAGGAACTCGCAAATTGAAATATTTTATCAGTGGCAGTTATCAGGTAGTTATCTAAATATATCCTTAGATAGTACCATCATCCAAATGAAAAGTGTTTATCATGTAAAGAGGTCTATAACTGGGTAAAAGAATTTTCTCAGGGACACACCGAAATTGTTGACAAAGTCTGACTTGGCTGTCCTGTTCAGATTAAAACAGAACTAACTGTGCAACGTGTTAATGAGATTATCAGAGTGGATAAAAGTTCTGTCGATGCTACAGGATGAAATTCGAAGAAAATGTCCTGGTCTGCTGACTAGAGGTGTGCTTCTCCTTCATGACAATGCTAGACCATATAAGGTTTGGTTAACCCAAGAGAAAATTAGCCAGTTGGGTTGGGAAGTTCTTGAACATTTATCCTATAGTCCTGATTTAGCTCCAAGTGATTTTCACCTGTTTGGTCCATTGAAAAACCACCTTGGTTTGAGAAGATTCTCGAGAGACGAAGAGGTGGAAACAGAAGTTAAAAAATGGTTCAGAAATCAGACTCCCGATTTTTACACCATGGGTACTGCATCACTGTTTACACGATAGGACAAATGTATCAATGTTGGTGGCGATTATGTTGAGAAATAGGAGAATAATGTAGGTTCAAAAATTAGAAGTTTTCAAATTACTGTCGCATTTAGTTTTTTTTGTAACAGGCATTTGTGAGTTACTTAGTGACTTCCCCTTGTAGACTGTTGTACATTCCTTTCCTCCTGCTTTAATAAGTTCAGTTGTTATCTCATCACATCCTGGTGATTTACCATTTTTTAGATTCTTTATTGCCCATAAAACTTCTTCTATTGTTGGTTCAGGTTCCTTCTCCTCCAATAATAATTCACACTGTTCATTTCTGCTTTCACAGTCGGTTGTTTCAAACATTTCTCTGCAATATTCCTTCCATCTTTCTAGAATTTCCTGTCTCTGTCAAGGTATTCCCCATCTCGTCACAAATTACATTTAGCTTAGGTGTGATATTTCTCATCAATGTCTTCATTTCTTTAAACATTTCACTATCTCTTCCACACTTCTGATGTCCTTCTATTCTTTCACAACAATCTTGTATGTATTGTTTTTTGTCTTTTCTTATGTTTTTTTCGTACTTCTTTTGTTAAAGATTTATATTTCTCTTTGTTGTTGTTTGTCATTTTCCATTGCATCTTCATTTCTCTACATGGTTTTATCAGTTCTAGTGTGCCTGCTGTAATCCATCTATTATTTTGTGTTTTCTTTACTGGAACCATGTTTTTAGCTGTTGTTATTAAGATATCTCTGGCCTGTGTAGCCACTTCATCTGGTGTCATCTCCTCCTGTACAGCCAACAGGATTCTGAAATGGTTCTTCATTTCTATACCATATTGTTCTGGTATTTTTTAAAGATCAAAGCGGAGTGGTCTTGATCCCATAGCTGTCTTTTTTATTTTTATCTTCATGTCTGCCATTAATAACTCATGGTCTGTGTCACAATCAGCATCTGGTAAAGTTTTTGCTGATGTTATACTTGATCTCCACCTTCTTTGCACTAAAAGAACATTTGACACACAAAAGTTATAAGCACAAAAACCAAGTTAAGACAATTCAAATATAATATCAACCCTCATTTGTGCAAGAAAAAGCTGGAAAACAACTAAAGAAACAGACAACAAATTTGACTCTTTTGAAAACAAATGCCTAAGGAAAATACTCGGTATAAAGTGGAACGAATTCAAGAACGACGCAGAGATAAGGCAGATGAGCGAACAACAACCAGTCTCATAGGTGATCAGGAAAAGGAGATACACATCTCCTTTGGTCACATGATGAGAAGAAACAGTCAGAGAATCCCAAAACAAGCTAAGTAGAACACAACAGAACGAAGAAAACGTGAAACTCTAAAGAGGACACTGGTTAGATAGGCCAAATTAGTAGGCATAAAATCCCTTGATCAGGTTGAAAAGTTCACTGAAAACAGGAAAACTTGGCGAACTACCTTGTAAGCCCTATGTGACGTTTAATAGCATGGGAAGGATGTAAGATTAATTTCCTCGCTTACTATGTTGCTTCTGTTGAAGGTTGTGCCTAGATTTTTATGTTTCTGGTTTATGCTTTCCTAATGATCATATCTCCATTTATATAATCTGGATCATTCTGCCTCTGGTCTCTTGATATCTTCATATGCTCTGTCTTATCTTGGATAATGGTCAGACCCACTTTTAGTGCCATATCTCTCAGGTGTATTCACATATTGGTGACTTCTTGTATAGTTTCCACCACTAGGTCGATGTCATCAGTGTATCCTAGTATTTTAGCTTGTTCTTCTGTTCTGCTTTCACTTTCTGATTAGCTACCTTTTCTAGTACTAGGCTGAATAGTAATGGGGATAATGTATCACCTTGTTTTTAGCCAGTTCTTATATAGGATTCTAACTTTCTTTATACACTATTATATTTTGTGCATCCTCCATGCATATTCTTCTTATCTTATATCTTATATCCCTCCCGTGCCGTTAAACGTCACATAGGGCTCGTAAAGTAGTTCGCCAATTTTTCCTGTCTTCGGCGAGTCTTTCAACCTCATCAAAGAATTTTATGCCTGTTAATTTGGCCTCTCTTAATAATGTCCTCTTCAGAGTTTCACGCGGTCTGCCCCTCTTTCTTCGGCCTGTTGTGTTCCACTTGATAGCTTGTTTTGGGATTCTCTGATCATTTCTTCTCATCAAGTGACCAACATATGTCCATCTCCGTCTCCTGATCACCCATGAGACTGGTTGTTGTTCAGTCATCTGTCTTATCTCTGCATTGTTCTTGAATTCCTTCCACTTGATGCAGAGTATTTTCCTTAGGCATTTGTTTTCAAAAGAGTCTAACTTCTTTTCTATTTCTTTAGTTGTTTTCCAGCTTTCGCATGCATAAATGAGGGTGGATATTACATTTGAATTGAATAGTCTTAACTTGGTTTTTGTGCTTATAACTTTTGAATTCCATATGTTCTCAAGATTCTTGAAGATTGATGCTGCTTTTGCAATTCTGATCCTAACTTCCTTTCTAGTGTCACCATCCTGGTCTATGTAGCTGCCAAGGTATGCAAATTGATTGACTTCTTCAATATCTCTCCCTTCTATGTGTATTTTTCCATTTTGATTGATGGGAATTTTCATTATTTTTGTTTTGTCCTTGTTAATTTCAAGTCCTATTTTGCTAGCCAGTGAAGACAGGCTATCTGTTTTTTCTTGCATGGAATTCACATTATTACTGATAAGAGTTATGTCATCAGCAAAATCAAGATCTTCTAGCTGGGTCCCATGTACCCAGTCAATACCATGCATATTCAGGTCAAATTTATTAATTTATTAGGCATCTCAAATTCTTTCAAATTTTCCATAAGCTGTTCCTATCTATGCTGTGAAAAAAATACTCAGCAAATATAAATCATATCATGCTTAACATCAAGTGGAAGTCAATTTTCATTTTGAAGATTGAACAAGATGTGTTCTGAGCAAATTCTTATTGAGATCTTATCTTCATAGCTGCTGTTTTGTTAAACAGATAAAACAACATGTGAAATATTCTACTCCTTTATAATTACCTCCTCTATTTCAGCTGCATAATAGACATCATTTAACAGCACCTGGTGTCCCAGTACTTTGCTCTTCTCTGATGATGTCACCTGTATAGCACTAGGCCCTACCTGCATATTTAAATGATATTGAAATTAAACTAACAGAAAATCTGAACAATCTGAACTTTAATAAAAACTGGTAAACACTTTAAAACTAGCATAGCTGTACTCCTACATTAAAGACATATTTACTTCATATATAATTTATTAACAACATAACTAAACTGTAAGTAAAAATTAAAACTGAAGACACAATTTGAAACTTAAATTCATAAAAAACAGGTAAACCAAAATAATTGATATTCCTCATAAACAATGAACATGAGAACACAGATTAATCAGTTCTGACTTAATCTTCAAAACCTGATTCAATATTTATGTGTCTGAAATTAATATTCTCATTATAAGCAAACATAATTAAGGTTCCTTTGTGATCATAATGGAAGAGAGGAAAAAGTGAGATATAACTGGTTTACATTATTAAAAGAATAGATGCAGTGCACTACATTTGTAGTTAAATCATATCAACATAAAACAAATAGGTTTCGGAAGATAAGCTGTGGAAACAAAATGAACTGATCAGGGAACTAATGCTGCTTCACAAGATGGAAAGCATGTTTATATTAAAATTATAATTTTTTTTATTCTAGAAAATTCACAGTAAACAGATATATTGTAAACAATTTCACCTTGCAACAAGACATGACTAAATCTGCAACTGCAGCCTGCACTACTAACATAAGTAATAAAAAGTTTCTTTATTGACACTGAATCAATAGCACTTGAAGGAAAAAAAAGAAGAGAGAGACACAGGGAAAGAGAGAGATGAAGTAACTGCCTCAAATCATGGAGGATTTTCTAAGTAGAAATACAATTCCAAAGACAGGATTAACTTTCTCTCCTGTCTGTCTGCCTGCCTGCCGATCTATCTGTCTGTCTTTCTCTCCCTTTCTTTCTTTTTTCTTTCTTTTTAATTTTTACCATTCCTATACAATCCACTATTTTCTTTTGAAAGCTTTGTGTCAAAAGTATGAAGGGTGATTGATAAGTTCTCAGCATAAGGTACAATGGATTATTAGTGGACAACTTTTTTGGGTTATTTCTCAACATAGTCCCCTTGCAAGTTTATGCACTCAGTCCAGTGATCCTGGAGCATACGGATCCCTTCTTTGTAAAAGTCAGCATATTGTGCCAGTAGAAAGTGGTCTACAGCATGAATGATGTCATCATCTGAAGCAAATCTGTGACCACTGCTTTGACTGTTCTTTGGTTTCTGGTTGAAAATGATGAACCATAGTCACAAATTGGTGAAGAAGAAAAATGGCCAAGATTGTATTCTGACATGCTGAGATGCTGTCATGTGTGATCAGCTCCAAGAAGTTTTGGGACCCATTGAGCAGAAACCTTTGTCATTTGAAGATCATTATGAATAACAGCATGAATATATTCCTAGAAGATGCCCAATTCAGTAGCAATGTACTGCTCAGTTAGTAGTCAATCCTCCATCATCAAGTCATCGATTCTGCTGTTGGTTTCATTGGTGGTTACCGTTCTTGGTTTTCCTGGATGGCGATCATCTTCCAGACTCTCCTTTCCATGTTTGAATTGAGCTGCCTATTTCTTGACTGTGCTGTAAGAAGGGGCACTCTCCCCTAGATTCTCTACCATATCCTCATGGATCTCTAACCCTAACTTTTCTGTAGCATTTGCATTCAAAGGTATTTATGTGTTTCTCAGCTGCTTTTTTAAGTGTCCAGGTCTCACAGGCATATGTTGCGATGGGAAAGATGCATACCCTTAAAAATCTTATTTTTGTAGTTCTGTCTGTTCCTCTCCACAGATTTTTTAGTTGTTTTACTTTCTGATTTGCGATAAATGTTCTCCTTTTAATTTCCCTCATTGTATCTCCATTATTAGTTAACAGTGATCCAAGATATTCAAAACTCTCCACTTCTTCCAGTTTTTCCTCATATCAGCTGCCTTGTTTGTTTTTTCAGTTGTCATCAATTTAGTTTTCTTCGCATTAAGATAGAGGTTTTGCTCTTCGCTATTCTTACAGACTGACATAATTAGTTTTTCCATTCCTTTTTGTGTTGTGGACAGTAATACTGTGTCATCAGCATATCTAATCTCTGGTTTCATAACTTCCAATTGTTATGGCATCATAATATTCGTTGTCTACATCTTCTCTAACAGTCCTCATTATATTTTCAGTATACAAGTTAAATAAGTAAGGCAAAAATATGCACCCCTGATGGACCCCTTATTTTATGTCAAACCAAGTTATTGTTTCAACATTTATTCTTACTGCTGCTTGTTGGTCTAGATACAGTAGTGATGTTAAATGTATAAAATGTGTTGGAAATCCCACTAAGTAACTTGCAAAGGCCTGTTACAAAAAAACTAAATGCGACAGTAATTTGAAAACTTCTAATTTTTGAACCTACATTATTTCCCTATTTCTCAACATAATCGGCATCAACGTTGATACATTTGTCCTATCGTGTAAATCAGTGATGCAATACCCATGGCGTAAAAATCAGGAGTCCGATTTCTGAACCATTTTTTTACCTCTTCATCACTCGAGAATCTTCTCAAGCCAAGGTGCTTTTCAATGGACCAAACAGGTGAACACAATGATTGGTGTATAAGTATACAACTATACACTAAACACTGCAGTAAAGCTGTGATACTAGAATGTATAAAATTGGAAAAAAGTAGGAGCAGCTTTATTACTTAACGATTACAAAGTTGTGACGTTTCGGCGTGAGCCTTAATCATACAAAAACATACAGGACGAAGAAATAGGGAGAGGAGATAAAGTATGGATTTACATGAATACTGTAAAAAAAAAAAAAAAAAGTACTTAGCTGTAAATTGCAAGGTGTGGCTTGTCTGGCGGTGTGTGTCAGGAATGGATCTGGTAGGACGTGGAAATTGTTTAAATAGAGACCTGTGACATGTGGTCGGTGGGTTGTAACTGGGAGTGGTGGATGGGGAACCGGGGAGGGGAGAGAGAGTGACGCACTACTGACCTAGCTAGGAGAATTTGAAACAGGTGATTGGGGAAGAGGTGTTGCAGAGAAGAGGGGTTGCTGAGAAAATAGCAGGGTTGCAGAGTGATGCTGTGAGGAAGTTTGAAAAGTAAAAAGGGGTGGATTTAGTGGAGAGGTACTATAATGATTGAAGAAGATGATGTTACGTGTAACTAAACAGCGAGTTTAACCCATGTGGTTCCAGCGTCCCATAATTTTGAATGCAGCGGTTCTCAAGTGCCAGGCGGCTTGTGTCATCTGCGTGACATTGTTTAATGGCTGTTACCAGAAAATCAGATTTGCCTCTGTGGTTGGGGCCATTGAAATGATTTGGGACTGGTTTCGAAGCATGCTGGGTGATGTCGTACAGATGTTTTTGCAAGCGGTCCCCTAATCTGAGGCCAGTCTCACCGATATATGTTATCCTGCATCTTTTGCACACGATGACGTATATCACATTGCGGGACTCGCATGTGAATCCCTCATGAAGAGTGAGGATAGTTTTGGGAAAGGTGACTGTTTTCGTTTCCCAAACTACAGGGCAGGTAATGCAGCGGGGGCGGTTACATTTTCTGATGCCAACATACGTAAGGCTCTGCTTCAAGTGGCTGTGGACGAGGATGTCCTTAAGGTTTGGCTCACGTTTATATGCCAATAGGGGTGCTTCAGAGAAAATGTTATGAGTGTCGGAGTCGAGTTGGATTATCGGCAGATGACGATAAAGGATTTTCTTAACCATCTGACCGTGTGGGTGGAAAGGCAGTACTAACTTAACTCTGTCAGATGGAGTAACAGGCTTTTTCCTGAATACTTCTTTGCGGCTCACTAGTTGGATACGGTTGAAGGCTTTACGAAGGACCTTTTCTGGGTAGTGGCAATGACGGAAAAATTCTAATAACTTGTTGGACTGATCTAAAAAGTCCAAATTATCCTGACATATGCGGCCAAGACGGAGTTGTTGGGAATATGGGATGGAGTTCTTACAGGCCTCAGGATGGGAGGAGGTGTAAAGCAAATAGGTGTGGCTATCGGTGGGCTTGTAAAATACAGAGGTAACAAGCCTGTTTGTGCCAACAGAAATTTTAATGTCTAAAAAATTAACAGACTTGTCAGAGATTTCATAAGTGAATTTTATGTTCTTATTGAGTGTATTGGCGAATTCAATAAATTTTTCAAGGTCTTCATGTGGCATACTTGTAATTCCAATGCCATCATCGATGTACCTTTTATAGAATTCTGGAAATCTGCCAGTGTAGGTTTCCCATAATTTGACTTCCAGAAAGCCCATAAATAGACATGCATAACTGGGACCCATTTTCGTTCCCATAGCAACACCACTGATTTGCTCGAAGTATTCGCCGTTGAATTCGACGTGGCGTGAGATTCTTAACCTCAAGCCACCAAGAATTCGACATTTTAACCTAAATAAGGGAGAGTCCAGAGCATTGTCCACTCTGAAACATCGAAACGACATTGTAATCAAGCCAGCTGATAAGACCAGCAATCTCGTAGTTTGGAAAAAAGATTTATATATCGCGGAAGGAATGTCCCAACTCAGCAATACAGAATTCTATGCCCCAGCGAAAAGCGATACTACCCGTTCTAATAATGACATAGTGGAAGCAACCATTAAAGATCTAATCACAGAAGGTGGCCTCCCACCCCAAGCTATTTCTCTTCACATTAAGGACAGCTGTTTAGGCACACCCACTTTCTATCTTCTTCCTAAAATCCACAAACCAGGTAACCCTGGACGCCCCATTGTATCAGCGTGTTCATGCCCCACTGAGCACATTTCTGAATTTTTAGATAGCATTTTCCAGCCTCTTGTACAAAGACTACCCTCCTTTTTGAAAGACACCAACCACGCATTAACAATTTTTGATACAATCACACTCTCTCAACACCACACCTATCACATCTTTCTCCTTGATGTCTGCTCTCTTTACACTTCTATCCCACATAAGGATGGACTCTTAGCACTCCGCCATTTTCTCGACAAAGACCCTCACCCCACAACTAACACTGACACCATAATTAGACTTACAGAGCTAGTACTAAACCAAAATTCTTTTGAATTCAACGGCGAATACTTCGAGCAAATCAGTGGTGTTGCTATGGGAACGAAAATGGGTCCCAGTTATGCATGTCTATTTATGGGCTTTCTGGAAGTCAAATTATGGGAAACCTACACTGGCAGATTTCCAGAATTCTATAAAAGGTACATTGATGATGGCATTGGAATTACAAGTATGCCACATGAAGACCTTGAAAAATTAATTGAATTCGCCAATACACTCAATAAGAACATAAAATTCACTTATGAAATCTCTGACAAGTCTGTTAATTTTTTAGACATTAAAATTTCTATTGGCACAAACAGGCTTGTTACCTCTGTATTTTACAAGCCCACCGATAGCCACACCTAATTGCTTTACACCTCCTCCCATCTTGAGGCCTGTAAGAACTCCATCCTATATTCCCAACTCCTCCGTCTTGGCCGCATATGTCAGGATAATTTGGACTTTTTAGATCAGTCCAACAAGTTATTAGAATTTTTCCGTCATCGCCACTACCCAGAAAAGGTCCTTCGTAAAGCCTTCAACCGTATCCAACTAGTGAGCCACAAAGAAGTATTCAGGAAAAAGCCTGTTACTCCATCTGACAGAGTTAAGTTAGTACTGCCTTTCCACCCACACGGTCAGATGGTTAAGAAAATCCTTTATCGTCATCTGCCGATAATCCAACTCGACTCCGACACTCGTAACATTTTCTCTGAAGCACCCCTATTGGCATACAGACGTGAGCCAAACCTTAAGGACATCCTCATCCACAGCCACTTGAAGCAGAGCCTTACATATGTTGGCACCAGAAAATGTAACCGCCCCCGCTGCGTTACCTGCCCTGTAGTTTGGGAAACGAAAACAATCACCTTTCCCAAAACTATCCTCACTCTTCATGAGGGATTCACATGTGAGTCCCGCAATGTGATATATGTCATCGTGTGCAAAAGATGCAGGATAACATATATCGGTGAGACTGGCCTCAGATTAGGGGTCCGCATGCAAAAACATCTGTACGACATCACCCAGCATGCTTCGAAACCAGTCCCAAATCATTTCAATGGCCCCAACCACAGAGGCAAATCTGATTTTCTGGTAACAGCCATTAAACAATGTCACGCAGATGACACAAGCCGCCTGGCACTTGAGAACCGCTGCATTCAAAATTATGGGACGCTGGAACCACATGGGTTAAACTCGCTGTTTAGCTACACGTAACATCATCTTCTTCAATCATTATAGTACCTCTCCACTAAATCCACCCCTTTTTACTTTTCAAACTTCCTCACAGCATCACTCTGCAACCCTGCTATTTTCTCAGCAACCCCTCTTCTCTGCAACACCTCTTCCCCAATCACCTGTTTCAAATTCTCCTAGCTAGGTCAGTAGTGCGTCACTCTCTCTCCCCTCCCCGGTTCCCCATCCACCACTCCCAGTTACAACCCACCGACCACATGTCACAGGTCTCTATTTAAACAATTTCCACGTCCTACCAGATCCATTCCTGACACACACCGCCAGACAAGCCACACCTTGCAATTTACAGCTAAGTACTTTTTTTTTTTTTTTACAGTATTCATGTAAATCCATACTTTATCTCCTCTCCCTATTTCTTCGTCCTGTATGTTTTTGTATGATTAAGGCTCACGCCGAAACGTCACAACTTTGTAATCGTTAAGTAATAAAGCTGCTCCTACTTTTTTCCAATTTTATACAAACAGGTGAAAATCACTTGGAGCTAAATCAGAACTATAGGGTGGATGTTCAAGAACTTCCCAACCCAACTGGCTAATTTTCTCTTGGGTTAACCGAGCCGTATGTGGTCTGGCATTGTCATGAAGGAGAAGCACACCTCTAGTCAGCAGACCAGGACATTTTCTTCAAATTGCATCCTGTAGCATTGGCAGAACTTCACAGTACGATACAGAATTCACCCTGCCACCATACTTCTGGAACTTGGTTAACAACACTCCTTGATAATCCCAGAACACTTCAGCATAACCTTCCCCACAGAACAGGACGGCCAAGTCGGACTTTGTCAACAATTTCGGCGTGATCCTGAGAAAATTCTTTTACCCAGTTATAGACCGCTCTATGTGATAAACATTTTTCAGCATAAACTAATCATTTCTTTATGAATGTCCTCAACTGAATGTCCTTTAGCCCACAAAAATCGCACTACACTTCTCTGTTCTTCTTTGGTACACATTAACAGTTGGTTAGCCATTTTGTTACTGCTTTGTGCATGCGCACGTAACTCCCAGTGCCCCCAACATACAACTATTAAAAAGTTGGATGATGGTACTATCTAAGGATATATTTAAATACTACCTGATAACTTATCATATATCCTGTGCCATTAAACGTCACATAGGGCTCGCAAAGTAGTTCGCCAATTTTTCCTGTCTTCGGCAAGTCTTTCTACCTCATCAAGGGATTTTATGGCTTTTAATTTGGCCTCTCTTAACAATGTCCTCTTCAGAGTTTCATGCAGTCTGCCTTTTTTTTCTTTGGCCTGTTGTGTTCCACTTGATAGCTTGTTTTGGGATTCTCTGATCATTTCTTCTCATCAAGTGACCAACATATGTCCATCTCCGTCTCCTGATCACCCATGAGACTGGTTGATGTTCAGTCATCTGTCTTATCTCTGCATTGTTCTTGAATTCCTTCCACTTGATGCAGAGTATTTTCCTTAAGCATTTGTTTCAAAAGAGTCTAATTTATTGTCTATTTCTTTAGTTGTTTTCCAGATTTCGTATGCATAAATGAGAGTAGATATTACATTTGAATTGAATAGTCTTAACTTGGTTTTTGTGCTTATAACTTTTGAATTCCATATGTTCTCAAGATTCTTGAAGATTGATGCTGCTTTTGCAATTCTGATTCTAACTTCCTTTCTGGTTTCACCATTCTGGTCTATGTAGCTGCCAAGGTATGCACATTGATTGACTTCTTCAATATCTGTCCCTTCTATGTGTATTTTTCCATTTTGATTAAGGGGAATTTTCATTATTTTTGTTTTGTCCTTGTTAATTTCAAGTCCTATTTTGCTAGCCAGTGAAGACAGGCTATCTGTTTTTTTTTTTTTGCATGGAATTCACATTGTTACTGATAAGAGTTATGTCACCAGAAAAATCAAGATCTTCTAGCTGGCTCCCATGTACCCAGCACAATACCTGTGTTACTTGTGCAGCATTTTTTCATTATTAAGTCTATTGTAATTCCAAAAAGTAAAAGAGACAGTATACATCCTTGTTTCACACCTGTTTCAATCTGGAACCATTCACTCATCTCTTCTTCTGTCTTGACTGCACAAACATATCCATTGCAGAAGTCCTTAATGATGCTGACATTTTAGATGGTATCCATAAAGACTTAAAATTCTCCATAATGAATCTCTGTGTATGCTATCAAATGCCTTTTTAAAGTCTATGAAGTTCAGTATTAATGGCTTCTGCTTTTCAATATGTTCTTCAAGTATTATTCTTAGAGTATATATCTGGTCAAGACAGCTTCTCCCTTTTCAAAATCCTGCTTGTTATTGTTGCAGTATCCACTATATCTTTATTCTAAATGACCTTGCAAAATACTTTTGACAAAACTGATATTTAGGTTACTCCTCTCCAATTGTTACAATCACTAAAGTTGCCTTTTTTTGGTATTTTAACAATGATTTTAACAATGTTATCTCATCACCAGGATGTGATGAGATAACAGCAGAATTTATTAAAGCAGGAGGAAAGGAATGTGCAACAATCTATCATGCACTATGTAAAAAAGATATGGCATTCAGGTAAATTGAAACAGGATCACGGCGCCATTCTAAGCAGGATTCCCCTTACAAGGAGACTACTGGTTTGATTGACTACTGAAATTGATTGATTCTTCTTGTGGAGTACAGTTTCAACTTATAAGTTTCTTCTTGTTGCTGGTGTTCTAACCATCACCTAATTTTCTGTATTATACACTAAGAAAATACAACAAGACACCCAGGCTTTCAACTCCACAAAAGATAGTACAATACAACAACTTGAACATAACTTGGCAGTCTTCCGACCAAAACAAACTGGTCAACAATGAGAATTTCCACAAAGCCGATTTGTTGTAGTTTATCATCAGACACACACATTTATTACAGAAATTCACAGCAACATATGCCCGGCGTGAAATATCTACGCCACATGGGCAAGGAACCTTACAATGATTTATTCATACCAAAAACCATACTTACAGGCTAACCAAGGACTGCAGCCACACAGAAAAACAAACTACACTAATTCTGACAACAAGACTCTCAGAATAATACTTGAAGAACATATTGAAAAGCAAAAACCATTAATACTGAATTTCATAGATTTTAAGAAGGCATTTGATAGCATACACAGAGATTCATTATGGAGAATTTTATGTCTATATGGAATACCATCTAAAATTGTCAACATCATTAAGGACTTATACAATGGATATGGTTGTGCAGTCAAGACAGAAGAAGGGATGAGTGAATGGTTCCAGATTGAAACAGGCGTGAAACAAGGATGTATACTGTCTCCTTTACTTTTTGGGATTACAATAGACTTCATAATGACAAAATGCTGCACAGGTAACACAGGTATTGACTGGGTACATGGGACCCAACTAGAAGATCTTGATTTTGCTGATGACATAACTCTTATCAGTAATAATGTGAATTCCATGCAAGAAAAAACAGATAGCCTATCTTCACTGGCTAGCAAAATAGGACTTGAAATTAACAAGGACAAAACAAAGATAATGAAAATTCCCATCAATCAAAATGGAAAAATACACATAGAAGGGACAGATATTGAAGAAGTCAATCAATTTGCATACCTTGGCAGCTACATAGACAAGGATGGTGACACTAGAAAGGAAGTTAGGATCAGAATTGCAAAAGCAGCATCAATCTTCAAGAATCTTGAGAACATATGGAATTCAAAAGTTATAAGCACAAAAACCAAGTTAAGACTATTCAATTCAAATGTAATATCCACCCTCATTTATGCATGCGAAAGCTGGAAAACAACTAAAGAAATAGAAAAGAAATTAGACTCTTTTGAAAACAAATGCCTAAGGAAAATACTCGGCATCAAGTGGAATGAATTCAAGAACAATGCAGAGATAAGACAGATGACTGAACAACAACCAGTCTCACGGGTGATCAGGAAAAGGAGATGGACATATGTTGGTCACTTGATGAGAAGAAATGATCAGAGAATCCCAAAACAAGCTATCAAGTGGAACACAACAGGCCGAAGAAAAAGGGGCAGACCGCGTGAAACTCTAAAGAGGACATTATTAAGAGAGGCCAAGTTAACAGGCATAACATCCTTTGATGAGGTTGAAAGACTCGCCGAAGACAGGAAAAATTGGCGAACTACTTTGCGAGCCCTATGTGACGTCTAACGGCACGGGAAGGATATAAGATAAGATAAGATAAGATTCAGGTATTTGGCCAAAAGAATAGAAAAGAACTGTATTCATATCACTGCCAAAAAAGGGTAACCTGAAAATATGCACAAACTACAGAACTGTTGCCCTGATTAGTCATGCCAGTAAAATTCTGTTAAAAATCATAATGGGTAGACTTCAAAAGAAAATAGAAGAAGAAGTCAATATGGTCCAAGCTGGTTTCAGGCAGGAAGAGGATCAAGAGATTATATATTCAATACAAGATTAACTCTTCCCCTGCGTTAGGAAGAAACACGGACGTGTCATGGAGTGTGGAAGTAAAAACGCGGGTCTTGATATGTTAGGGGGTATAGTTGTAAAATGAAATGGCAAACAGTATTTCCATGTACTTCCGTATACTTATTATGTTTCAAAGTATAGCTAAATGAATGAAAATTTCATAAATGCAGAGATTTTTAGGAAAAAAGAAGTAATGTGATGTTTTTAGACACTGATTGTGGCCAGCTCACCATCGGCTAGGTCTAGATCTGCACTACTTACCCCTACTTACCATCTGAGATGTGTAGATCTACTTGTCGATCTCGTATCTGATTCTATGTTGCATTCTCGCTAAATTAATGTCTGAAATAACTCCTAACTACTTCTCCAGTGTCTAAATATGTCTAGATCTACTTGGGATACATTCAAGAGCAGTGGAGTGGCCATGTCCATACCCCTATCTACATCATCAAAAATTGAAAAATTTCGGTCTTTCTCTCCCTTTTTCTCGCTCGGCATCGCTCGTAACTAGGCACTCTTTTGCCATTTTGAAAAGTGTCACCGGAATCGCAGACGAAATATGTACAATCTAAATGTTACACCGCTTGTTTTAATGAAACAAAAAATTGTCACTATAATGACCATACGGTAGCTTCGGGATACCGGAAGAGTCGCTATATCGACCAAACGCACAGAAAGAGTTAATAATAGAGACATGAAGAGAATTTAATGTGAATCTATATTTATCCTTTATAGACTACTCAAAGGCATTTGATTGTGTACAACACCAGAAACTTTGGGAAATAATGGAAAAAATGGGATTTCCAACACATCTGATACAATTAACATCACTGCTGTATCTAGACCAACAAGCAGTAGTAAGAATAAATGGTGAAACAACAACTTGGTTTGATATAAAACAAGGGGGTCCGTCAGGGGTGCATATTGTCACCCTACTTATTTAACTTGTATACTGAAAATATAATGAGGAATGCTAGAGAAGATGTAGACAAAGAATATTATGATGCCATAACAATTGGAGGTTATGAAATACTAGAGATTAGATATGCTGATGTCACAGTATTACTGTCCACAATACAAAAAGGAATGGAAAAACTAATTATGTCAGTCCGTAAGAACAGCGAAGAGCAGAACCTCTATCTTAATGCAAAGAAAACTAAATTGATGACAACTGACAAAACAAACAAGGCAGCTGAAACATGTATCAATGAAGAAAAACTGGAAGAAGTGGAGAGTTTTGAATATCTTGAATCACTACTAACTAATAAGGGAGATACAATGAAGGAAATTAAAAGGAGGAGATACAATGAGGGAAATTAAAAGGAGGACATCTATTGCTCTTCTGAAAGTAAAACAAATAAAGAATCTGTGGAGAGGAACAGACAGAACCAAAAAAATAAGATTTTTAAGGGCATGCATCTTGTCCATCGCAACATATGCCTGTGAGACCTGGACACTTAACAAAACAGCTGAGAAACACATAAATGCCTTTGAATGTAAATGCTACAGAAGAGTTCTCCAAATATAGTGGACACAAAAAAGAACAAATATATCTATACTACAAGAGCTTAATATTGAAGAAGGTTGGCTAGTAAAGAGGATTAAAGAGAGAAAACTTAAATATTTTGGACACATTAAACATCATGATAATTTAGAGAAGATCGTACTGGAAGGATACATAATGGGAAAAAGAAAGAGAAGAAGACCAAAACGAAGATGGCTGCAAGACATTGTTGATGATCTGCAAATGGATGCAGCAGCAGCAGGCCATCTTGCTCACAACTGAGAGGTCTACAGGAGTGCTGTTTGGGAGGCAAAGTTCTGCAAGGGACATGCAAATAAATGAATGAATAACAATGACTCCTTTTTTCCATTTAGAAGGGACCTTTTCTTCTTTCCAAATCTTGTTAAACTGTAGTTGTCTCATGTTGTCACTATTGATAGCTTTTAGCATTTTGGCTGTTATTTCATCTTCACCTGCAGCTTTTTTGTTAGCCATTAAATTCACTGCTGTTTCAATTTCAAGCAATTTAATTTCATCTAGGTTGACATTTAGTTGTGGGGCTGGTAAGTTGGTTTCAAGGTTTAACAATTCTTTTGGGTGTGGTCAATTTAGTATTTCTTGGAAGTGTTCAGCTCACCTTTGCTTTTGGTCTTTACCTGATGTTAATAGGTTTCCAGTTCTGCTATGGATTGGTCTTTCTTTAGATGTAATAGTACCTGTTAGCCTCTTTTGTATGTTATATAAAGTTTTTCTGTCTCCTGTTTTTGCTGCTTTTTCTGCCTCTTTTGCCATATTGTCTATGTATTCTCTTTTATCCCTTCTAGCTGAACTTTTTACTTTCTTGTCTAGTTCTTTGTATGTTGCTTTCACAAGATCTTTTCCAAGATCTGTTTTGACTGCTTGTCTTTCATGTATATACTTCCATGTGTTTTCTGATATCTATGCTTTTCTATTTGGTTTTTTTCAGTCCAGCGCTTGCTTTTGCTGCTGTGATTATGGCTGTGCTGTAAGAATACCATAATTCATCTATACCTATCTCCTTAACTTCACTGGGTGTTTTGGAACGATTGGCAAGTTCTTGATAACTTGATAACTGCCACTGATAAAATATTTTAATTTGCGAGTTACTTAGTGACTTCCCCTCGTACAAATGCACTTAATATCAACTGTGTGTTTCAAGTATTTGTACCTTATGTCAAGAACTTATCAATCACCCCTCACATTTTGCAAAGTCATTCTGAATAGAATTAAAGATGTAGTGGATACTGCAATGAGAGAAGAACATGCAGGATTTCGAAAAGGGAGAAACTGTCTTAACCAGATCTTTACTCTAAAAACAATACTTGAAGAATCTCTCTCTCTCTCTCTCTGAACCTTAAGTGCCCAGGGCACATGGGGCTTCTACAAGGGTTTTCCACAAATGCCTGTCATGTGCCTTTTTTTTCGCTCTTGTGTAAGTGTTCTTCTCCATGTCTCCTTTGGTCTACCCTTACTTCTGTTCCCCTGGGATGTCCATCTTAGAGATATTTTCGGTAGCGAGTCATTTGGAGCACGTCTCAACCATCACCAGTGTCTTTCCTCAATAATTGCTGTCAGTGGTTTCATCTGCATTTCTGCCAACAAGATGTTATTCCTTATGGTGTTTGGCCAAAATATTCTTCTAATTCTTCATAAACATTTAGTCTGGAAGGAATTCAGCTTCTTTTCTATGGTTTTAGTGATTTTCCAGCATTTGCTTCCATACAGTAGTACACTTAAAACATTACTCTTAAATATCCTGATTTTCGTCTTCATGCTTAATTTTATATTCTTTTAGAAGAATATATTGAAAAGCAAAAACTATTAATCCTGAACTTCATAGACTTTAAAAAGGCGTCTGATAGCAAACACAGAGATTCATTGTGGAAAACTGTGGTCTACATGGAATACCATCTAAAATTGTCAACATCATTAAGGATCTCTACAACGGATCGGTTTGTGCAGTCAACATAGAAGAAGTTAATGGTTCCAGACTGAAACAGGTTTGAAAGAAGGATGTATTAATATCCACCCTCGTTTATGCATGCTTCTTCTTCTTCATTCGCTTCTACCACCAAGACTGCCCCGTGATCCTACTGAATTTACTCCTGTGGTCCTTGATAGGACCTTGATAGGACCACAAGATGTCCTGTGGTCCTCCTGTGGTCCCCAAGAGGGCCACAAGAGATCCCCGAGAGGACCACAGGAGGTTCAGAGTATCGTGAGGCTTGGGCCTGTATTCTCTGTGGGTCATAGAAGCAGGATTGTGTGACACTGTGGTTTTCATTGCACCAGTTTAATCTAGAGTTGGACTTTTTCACCGGAAAACCTCGATGTATTTTGTATATCAGTATATACCCACTGGGTGAGAGATGGTTGCCCATCCAGCCTATAGTTGGACTTTCTCACCGGAAAACCTCAGCATGATTAGGATACACATATATCCCCGTCGGGCGAGAGGTGGTTGCCTATCTAGACTGCACTGGTCCAGCGTCTCCGACTTCAGCATTTTGTGGTTGTGGTCACTACCTTTCCTAGTTGTGACTAGGTCGGAGCTTTTGTCCATGAGGATGAATCCTCACCACTAGTAAGTTAAAAACTAGTAAGTTTCACCTCTGGGTTAAGCCGGTTTAGGTGTATTATCCCAGTATGGGTGTATTTAGGATGTGACTGACCTCTAGAGCGGAGGTACCGTGACATGAGTAGTCATCAAGTTTCACCCCTGGGTTAAGCTGGTTTAAGCATATTTCACCAGTATGGGTGTATATAGGATGTGGCCGACCTCTAGAGCAGAGATGTCATAGTATGAGCAGTTCTCTCCACATGACTACTGGACATATCGATTAAACTTCACTTTAACCTTTCCATCACCTTTTTTCACAGCGGCGCCACACAACAACCCTAATCACATTTTTTTCATTGTCCAGGAGGAGTTTCACCCCTCACGCGGCAGCCAAAAAATCTTGTCAGCCGTGTCTTAGTTTAACCCTTGGGTTAACCTGGCTTAGGCAATCTGCCCCAGTATGGGTGTATATAGGACATGGCCTGCTTCCAGAGCAGAGGTGCCGTGATTTGAGTAGCCCTGACCTTGAGACTACTGGTTACTTTACTTAATCCTTTCCTTCACCTTTTCCACGGTGGCACTGCGCAGCAACCCTAATTGCATTTTTCTTCATCGGCTGGGAGGAGCTTCACCCCACACACGGCAGTTGAAGAATCTCGCCAGCAGCGGATTTATACATGCAAAAGCTGGAAAACAACTAAATAAATGGACAAGAAATCAGACTCTTTTCAAAACAAATGCCTAAGGAAAATACTCTGCATAAGTGGAACGAATTCAAGAACAATGCAGAGATAAGGCTGATGAGTGAACAAAAACCTGTCTTATGGGTGATCAGAAAAAGGAGATGGAACATATTTTGGTCAAGTAATGAGAAGAAATGGTCAGAGAATCCCAAAACAAGCTATAAAGTGAGACAGGCCGAAGAAAAATAGGTCGACCATGCGAAACTCTAAAGAGGACATCATTAACTGTTTGTGTCCTTTTCAATGTGCCTTGCGTGGATGGGGTCCGCATGAGTTCACTTACCCACTCTTAGTGTGAGGGATATGATGGTCTCTAATCTGTTCTAATTTTGAATTTATCCTAACTATACTAAAAAATCTGGCAAAGCCAGTAGTATTACTTCCTTCCAGTGTCAGAAATGTGGATATGAAGCATGCTTGAGGTTGAATTCAGAGCCAATGTGTGTTAAAACTGAACTATTTTTTAAGCTTTTTCTAAGCTTATAGCCCACCACC
The DNA here is from genome assembly GCA_009760885.1 of Achatina immaculata. NCBI lineage: Eukaryota > Metazoa > Mollusca > Gastropoda > Stylommatophora > Achatinidae > Lissachatina > Lissachatina immaculata. The sequence goes on from CM019698.1 coordinate 42,218,001, forward strand.
CACTTGTGTTTTCAGTTTATTGCAGATTGTAAATTAATTGTAAATAAATAATTAGTGTATATTTTCCTGTGAGGAAATGGTTTTTGGTAAAATTTTACTCATTTTGGACATATTGAATACAGTACAGAGGTAAGTGAGAAATTTTTTATCATAATTTTCCATTCTTTCTTTTTCAATTTTTAGCTCTTTTTTCTGCTCTATACGAACAATATATGAACAATTTTATTAGAAAAACAATATACAACTTTTCCTGTTTAAACTAATGTATGATATGTCATACTGCAAATCAGACTATGCCTTTGTGATCCTTTTAAATGTGACAACCATCTCTTTCCTCTTTATGAAATTTATCCCCTTGGTCATTTGATGTAACACCCCTCGGTACGGAATGAGTTAAGAGAAGCCAAATTAGTAGGCATAAAATCCTTTGATGAGGTAGAAAAACTTGCTGAAAACAGGACAAACTGGTAAACTACCATGCGAGCCCTATGTGATGTTTAACTCTTTCCGTGCCTTTGGTCATTATAATGACGCTTCTGGTTTCCTGTTGCTTACCAATGGTCATTATAATGATCATTGTTTGTTTCAATAAAACAACCGGTGTAACATTTAGATTGTACATACTTCGTCCGCGATTCTGGTGACACTTTTCAAAATGGCGGAAGAGTGCCTAGTTATGAGCAATGCCGAGTGAGAAAAAGGACGAGAAGCATGGAAAATTTTCAATTTTTGACGATGTAGATAGGGGTATGGACATAGCCTATGGCCACCCCGCTGCTCTTGAATATATTCCAAGTAGATCTAAACATATTTAGACGACTGGAGAAGTAGTTAGGAGTAGTTAGGAGGTTAGTTCAGACATTCATTCAGCGAGAATGCAACACAGAATCACAATACGAGATCGGCAAGTAGATCTACACATCTCAGATGGTAAGTAGTGCAGATCTAGACCTAGCTGATGGTGAGCTGGCCACAATCAGTGTCTAAAAACATCACATTACTTCTTTTTTCCTAAAAAACTCTGCATTTATGAAATTTTCATTCATTTAGCTATACTTCAAAACATAATAAGTATACAGAAGTACATGGAAATACTGTTTTCCATTCCATTTTACAGCTATACCCCCTTACAGACCAAGACCCGCGTTTTTGGTCTGGTACCCAACCATACATCCGCTTTTCTTCCTCCGGCACAGAAAGAGTTAATGGCATAGGAAGGATGTAAGATGTAAGACCACTCTTCTTCTAGTATTCATACAAAATTCTAATTTCAGAACTCTCTTATTGTATTCCATTCTGTAGCCAATCAACTCTGTAATATTCAGCTTGTCTGTAACATTTTTAATGGCCCTAGAAACTTCTGTGATCTAATTAATATTAATTCAAATTCATCTTCTACTATCAATATCATTATGTGCCATCTTTGATATGAAAGTTGGTGGTAAAGGTATGAGTTATAAATCAGCATCACTGCACAAAGTCAAACCATAAGTGCTATGCTGCCTAGTCAGCAGATGACAGAAACTGCCAACTAGTGTTGCCATCAGCATGAACTCCATAGCTAGCAGTGTCATTCCTCTTCCTTCCTGGTATCCATTTTTTTCTTGAGGCTAGATGAACCCTGAGAGTTTCTGTGAGCCATAGTTGGAAATATAAACTGGGTCATATGGTTGCCAAATGAGTGACTAATCCACTGCACTAATGTGGTTTCTTAGGTAGAAATGAATCATAAATTCCCTTGCTCCTCATCTTGATGATCCTGTTCTCTCTCATATGTTATCTTCCCATCTACATATCTTTATCTTTTGACGTGGCCAAAATATTTTGTTTTCTTGATCCTTATTTGTCTGAGAAGTTCACAGTGCACTTGTAGTTGTTTTAATACTTGTACTTTTAATACTTGTGAAGAGAACTTTCTTTCCACGATTTATTACCTACTTCTCTGTTGATCCAGATTTCTGGGGCAATTATCATTCTCTCCGACTTTTTACTCAAGTGGTGTTGAGTGTATGTCTTGCCACTCCTGTTCTTCTCTTTATTCCCATCTCATACCTCTCATCCTTGGTTAGTATATGCTCTAGGCAGCTGTAGCATGTCACTTGTTCCAGTTTTTCATTATGTTATATCCACCTGTGACTTTTGACCATTTCTTGTAACCATTATTACTTTGGTCTTTTTTTTATATTTATCTCTAGTCCTCATTCTTGAAAATCCTCAATCAATCAAAGCCAAACTTAATTATTTTGTTCCCATCTTTAAACTGTTATTTTGACATTTTTCTTTCTTTACTCACAGTGTTGGTTCATATTTCCTTTTTTTTTCGTATGTTGTTGTTGTTGTTGTCATCTTGCAAAAACAAAGGCCAAAATACTTAACTAGATATGAGTATGCTTTTAATTTTACATCAAATAGCAATAATAACTCAATTTTGTGGTTCAAAATTCAAAGTAACATAACCTGTCAGAACAAATAACTCACCTTTATTGCAACTTTTGTATCTTTATGAGACAGTTTAAGAGCATTGTTGAACACTTTCAAATCTTCCTCAAGAGACATAGTAGTGCCAGGTAGCTTCTGAAACTCAGGATCTATGTGTTCACTTAGCTTCGCAGGGTGATCAATGAAGATCAGTTTGCGGTTGTTCTAAACAAAGGATAATATTTACTTCACTTAACAAAATAAGCTGTATTATTTCTTACCATAAATTATGAAGTGAGCACTAACACCATATCCCTATGTGCCTCTAATGCATGAGAGGATTACCTTTACCTTACTTTAAAAGGAAACAAAATATACAATTCATGTTGTAATGATTTCTTCTGAACTGAAATGATGAGATTCAATGGAAAAAAATTACTTCTCTAATGATCTGTTTCTCTGATAATGAAAACAATAAATCAATATAAAAGAACTAGATGCAATCTGTAAAAAATTTTCAAGGAAGAAAAGAAAATAAGATCTTTACTTGAAAACCATGATACCTACCAATACACCAAAGAGGTAATTTTTTTTCTTACACATCTTAAAATGTGTTATTTTTCTTAAAAATCCTCTTTGAATGAACAATGTTAAATGTCTGGCACAAATCTCCAAAAACAATAAATTTACTACTAGACTGAGCTGATCATTCATGATTTTCTTTAGAATGTGTCTTATTACTTGTGGTAATTGAGTTGAAAAGCCGATATCTTGTTAATAATGAGAAATGTTTGTGCAGATACAATCTTGAGATAGAATCTGTATACTTGTATGAAGTTAACAAAATTAGATATTGGAATTTTGAATCTATTATATTCAGATTTTAAGCTGATCTAAAAATAGACTTGCAGCATAGATGTGTGTACTGAAAATCATAGAAATGATTTGCAAGCACTTGGAACGCACACTTTGTATTTAAATAACAAGACTGTACCATTAACTTGAATCTACTGCATCAGACTCTACTGCTAAAAAGGTAGTCACTACTGGTACAACTATGTCACACTCAATATTACTTTATGGAATGAGCTGAACACCTACCATTCAGTGTACAATGCACTCATATTTATGTGTCTGCATAAGAATAATATATGTGTAAAGTTGAGCCAAAAAGATCTTGCTCACTCCTTGAATACTGTGTTTCTTTTCTCTCAAAATTCTGAGAGACTTCATGATATCAATACTAAAAACTGAAACTTGTCAGGATGTATTATTCTCTCAGCAAATCATGCTGTATATGTGTTAAATTACTGTAAGAAACATAATTTTATTTAACAACACTACATCCAGTAGTGACAGTCAATGAATAATAGAGATCCACTAAATACTAAACAGTTATGTGTTCCTAGTACCTTGAGAGAAGAAAGAATTCTGTCATGGTATTTTGTGTACTCTCTCACCCAAGAGTTACAGTTATAAATGTATGCAGCTGTGATGTTCTGGTACACATTCTCAGGCATCACCACAAACCACTTGTTTAGAAAGTCAGTCTAGAAAAGAAAATAATTCCAGACCAATAAATCTGATTTAGTCATGAGAAATCAGTTATTAGTTAATGAAAGACAATTTTCCTGGTTAAATATTAATATCTTTTTGTGCTTTTCTCATACTTCTATATGTGCATTCTCCAAGTAGTTCACCACATTAGTTGAATATGATATCTGCTAACACAATATATGAAAATATTATTATTACGTGCTATGCACTGGGGATCACACTTCTCCATCTCGTGCAATTCTTGGTTTTCTGATCCATTCAAATGCTTTCTTTTTCCCTGCCACTTGATCAATCCACTGAGATATTTTTCTCTTGGCTTTTCTCTCTTCTTTTTTTTTCCATTCAATTTTCCAGTCATTACTAATTTCTAGAATTTCTATCCTCTTATGACATGCCCAAGAAATATTGATTGTTGTTTTCTTCTTGTTTACTTTCTATTGTTATGAAAATTCTCTGATGACCTCTTTATTTATTTTTCTAGTTGTGCAGAGTATTTGTTACATTTTTTTCCAAAGCCACTGTTGCTTCCAATTTCTTTGTCATCTTTTTGTTAATTCTTCAAGTACAGAAATACAAACTGTATAGCAATATTGGTTCTATACATCAGCATAGTACTTTTCCCTTCGTCTAGGAATATCTTATTTGCATTTCTTCATATAATAAAAAACTGTTTTTGCTGTACCTATTCATGATTATATTTCATTTATGTACTTCCTGTCAGTTGTTATTGTTGCTCTAAGGTAATTAAATTTATATATGTCAGTGTCTTCCTGTATGAAAAGATGTTGCCCTTTGATACATTTACTGTTTTTTTTTAATTATTACAACTGTTTTTGTCTTATTTTTTTTTGTCTTATTTCTTTTTTTTGTCTTTAGCTCTAAATCTCTTTTACTGCTCTCTTCAATAATTTTGTTAACTGATTTTTGAAAACTGTTTTCACTTTCTGCTATTAGAACAGTATCATCTGCATATCTCAGGTTGCAGATATTATGGCCTCCTAATGTGTAATGCCTTTCATGATCCTTTCATTGTATGAGAATACAGTGAAAATAAATATGCATAAAACACAGAGTAAAGCATTTACAAAGATTCAATGACAAAAAAAGAATAACTTACTCTGAATCTGTTTTCTGAACAAGTATGCGTGAAGTCTATGACCAGTTCAAAAGGCTTGTTGTAAAATGGTTTTAATGTGAGAAGAACATGGTAAATCAAGAGGTCTCCATTTATTTCTCCAACCCTTGAAAACCAATATTTGACATTAATGCACGTTTCTATATGAACTATTTACAGTCCATTAAAATTATACATTAAGAAATGAAAACATGATTATTTTTTTTACTTAAAACTATGCAAGCTTCAACAAAACAAAAGAAAACAAAAAATCTTATTTGGGGTTGAATTTTTGACTGACCATTCTTTTGACTGATGTATATACACTTTGTCAATGTAACAAGTGCTTCACCCAGCTCTTAGTTCATATGTTTTCTTAAACATTTTTTGAAGGGAAAACTGAATCAGCTAAATTATGCTAAGTGAAAGAAAAATTCATGAATCTATATCAGAAAACTTGCTGTTTTATGAAGGGCATTAAGCAAATGAAAAACTGTGAGTACAGGCAATTCACAGTTACTTCTCTTCGATTATAAACTGTTTCAAGCAGATGAATAGAATGAATTGTATTTGTACTTGTATGAACTCCCTGTAACTGCGAGCTGTTGTTCTTTGCAGCTGATGCTGTAGAGATGTTGAGGCACTACACTGTATCAGCACAGGAGCGGGTATTGGCGGCTACTTTTTCAGTCCCGGAGTACAGCTAAAAAAGCAGGGGGTGTGTAATGCTTCTTTAGCAGACACCACCACCATGGGGACTATGGTGATCCCACTCCCTGATAACCTGTTACTGGGGGTACCATGGAGAGGTGAGACAGAGTCTTGGTCAGCTATGGGTCACTAACCTTGACGCTGGCATATCAGCTATGGGTCGCTGATTACCTTATCAGGCGTCTTCACTCGAATGGAATGAATAAATAAAATATGTAAACAAGCTTTAGTTTATAAAAAAATAATGAGAAGAAAATAATACTTTTACTCAATTAAATTTTCTATTTAAATTTTACAATTCCTCAAAACAACACCAATGAACTCAGAACTTTTAACTTGCCAAAAAAAAAACAAAACACTCCAGTAATTATAACTACCAAAAAGCCTGTGATATGCATTTGACCGTTGCTTACTATAACTAAGATTTATTTGTAAGGTTATGCTGGGTAATGTACTGAATGGCTCCACACACATTCCAACCTCAGTATTCTGTGACTTAGTAGAGGCTACTTAGAAAATTATGATATAATAATTAAACCTGCAATTCAAGGACTTATACATTTAGGATTGGCCTGAGACATACAAGTGACCTGGTTAGCTGAGTGGTTAGGCGCTTGGTTTACTAATTCAATGGTACCAGGTTTGAGTCCCAGCGGTAGGATTTTTTCTGGTACACACCAAAAAGGCTCTGTTGTTCCAACCTTAAAAATGAGTATCAGAGAAAACTGGGAAGGTAAATGCGGCCAGCTGTGATACTGACCACATCACACTTTCATGTGCCAATAGTTACGAAAATGTGGGCCTAACACTATATCCCCAATATTCCTTAATGGCATGGAAACGATAATTTTACCTTTATCTGAGATGTACAGGTTGTGTGTTCCTTAGTAAACTACATATGCAATACATAGTTTTGATATTCATGATGCTTTCAGACATTACCAAACTGTTCTTTTCACTTTCAGCAGAAATGTATTATCCTTCAAGCTTTCCCTAGCCCTAGCAATATATATCTTTTGAAGTTTGTCAATAATGAGATCATATTTTCCATCTGACACTAGAATATTTTAAGTTTATAATAAAACATCTTACATCCTTCTCGTGCCGTTAAATGTCACATAGGCCTTGCATAGTTGTTTGGCATGTTTTTGTCAATGGCATGCAGAGTTGGTGACCTTGATGTTCGGTTACAACTGTTGCGAGATTCCATAACAGCAGGGTATTTCCCCATTTAGAGTCACCTCTAGATGGGTGTGACTCTAGATGGGTATCAGGATGAGGTTGTTGGCCTAAAGCCCAACTCCCGTTTTATGATGTGGTGCGATACAGAAGACTCATATGCAAGTATGCCGACGAGAGCGTTAAAAAGCATATGAATTTTATATGAATATTGAATAATAATAAAACACAAGGAACAATTTTTTTTTTCTGCCTACTTGTATCTCCTGGCCACATAATAAAACACTGGATTTCCCATCTTGGATGTGCCAGCTTGGTAAAAAATGTGCAAGTTCTTCAGAGATTTAAACTCATCTTTTTCATGCATGTTGTGTTTAGACATAATCTCTTCAAACTTTGTACTTGTCATGTCCATAGAACTCCACCTACAGAAGTGAAAAGATGAACAACAATAAATAATTGAAACATATGTAATATTTAAGCCTGTTTTACTGCTATACGATCACACATCAATCAACCACCTGGTATCCATTGCTCAATCAATCAAATATCCATATATTTTGTGAGTGAACAATGAATAAATGAAATTCTAATAAAAACAAATAGTGCTTATCTGCACAACTTATTAAAGTGGCACTCATGATGATGGCACTTGTGACTGATAAGTATGTATGTGAAACCTGGCGATGGAGAATGTAAAATATTCTTAAAAGGCATCTTGCGCTGGACATATAACTGTTTTTACTGTTTTTTTTAAAATTAAAGTAAAATTTGAAAAAAAAACACACACACACACTGGCCACATTAGTAATTTTACTGTGGTCTGGTGGACTAAGAACTAAGCTATTTTCAGCATAATAATCTTAAGCACTTGAGAGCCAAGTTTACATTATAAATCCTAACAATAAACTGTTCTCATTAGTAATTTCTGCCTAAATGGTCAATGAGGGCTATCCACAACACTATATCTCTCCAGCTGAAAGGGTCAATTTAACTCAGCTTTAACATAACGAAAAAAAAAAGGCATATCTTCAAAAAATGGCTCCATGATCTCTGTGATAAAGGATACTAGTGGACACAAAGATTTATTTTACAAACATGAGCATCACAAAATGGCCTAAACTTTTAAATTTGTTAAATATTACTTTCACAATTCCAGTGTAGAAAAGAATTTTAAAAACTTGGATTGGGATCTTTCAAACTTATTTTATGCTTTACCACCTTTTCATGCATTCTGCATGCTTAACTAGTGCCCAAGGTGTTCAATGCTTTATATACTGTTGAAAACAAAAGAAATCCAACAAATACGATGTTGCAATTTAAACTGAAGTTTGCTGATAAGACAAGGGAAAATTGCCTGAAACTTTCACTTGAACATCAACTTCATGCGCTGACCTGAAATGTACTCAGCAGATGATTCATGAGAACAGAAATGCAACACTAGTCAAAACACCATTTTTGACAATAACTCTTGACAGGTTCATGAGAATCCCGTAAAACTTACTAACACAAAACTCACTGACCATATTATTGAACGCTATAAAAGATTCACGCTCCTCTGATCAAGTCAACTGAAAATTCAATGCGCAAATATGTTTCATCTTGTTACAGAACAATGACTCATCATCATTGGACAGTCACAAAGTGTAGTGACCAGACAATTTAATATGGTTAGAAGCACCACTAGTTGTCTTTCGAGACAACTTCAAGAAGCTGGCTCAGTTGCAGACTGACCTCGCAGTGGAAGTTCCATGGTTACAACTCATGCCGAAGACCGCTTCATATGGCTGTGTCACCTCAGGAATCAATTTGCATCTACGTCCTCAACCGCCCAGTCAATGACAGTAGCTTGTCAAATTTCAGATCAAATGGTCAGGAACCGGCTGTACGACGCTGGTCTTTGGGCTAGAAGACCCTACAGAGATCCTGTTCTTACAGACCGGCATCGCTGGAACCGACTGCATTGGATAAACCAGCATCGTCAATGGGCCGTTGCAAATGATTGGAGAAGGGTTTGGTTTAGTGATGAATCATTCTTTCTGCTCCAGTGACACGATAGATGGAGAAGAGTTTATTGCAGAATCCATGAACGCTATGCCCAGAACTGCATGGATGAGGCTCCTCCACATGGTGGTGGAGGTGTACTGGGGTGGGGGATGATCAACTTCATGGAAAGTGGTGACCTGATGCAAATTGAAGGACACCTGAATGCCCAATGATATGTCACTAAAATTCTTCATCCTCACGTCCTTCCACTTCTGGCTGCATCATCATCAGGTGCCATCGGACTGTCCAGTATCATTTCTCTTGGTCTTCCTCTGGATCTTCTTCCTTCTATTTTTCCTGTTGTTATAATATTTTCAATGCCCCTTGTCTAATTGCATGTCCTATGAAATTACATTGTCTCTCTCTTATTTTTTTGACAAGATTTTTTTGTCTCTCCAGCTCTTCTCATACATTCTTCATTAGTTATTTTTGCTGTCCAGGGGATTCGCAACATTCTTCTAATAAACCATATTTTTGCTGCTTCCAATGATTTTTGTGCAGACTTGCCTATTGTCCATGATTCACTTCCATATAACAAGATAGGTTCAATATAGCATTTTAGGATTCGTTTTCTAACATTCATTGATAAGGATGTGTTGGATAATATGTTTCTCATTCTCTGAAATGCAGTCTTTGCTTGGCTTATTCTTTTCCTAATTTCTGTTCTGCATTTCCCATCTGAAGTTATTAATGCTCCAAGGTATTCTGAATTTCTGCACCTGCCTTAAAATAGTTCCGTTTAATTTAATATTGCATGTTGGTGGATTCTGTTTCTTAGATATAACCATCGCTCTGTCTTTTTGATGTTCAAAGTAAGGCCTTTCTGTTCACTTTCTTTGGCAACTTTATACAAGAGATTTTGCAGGTGTTGTTGGTTCTCAGCTATCAGTACTGTGTTGTCAGCATACCGAAGGTTGTTAATACTGTATCCTCCAATTTTTATGCCTGGTTCTGTGATGATCATTCTTAGAATATTCTCGCTGTACAGAGAAAAAAGGTCTGGAGATAGTACACATCCTTGTCACACCCCTTGTTTTATAGGTTGATATTTTCCAGTTCTATTTTCAACTCAAATTGCTGCTTCTTGCTGCCAGTACAGATGTTTTACAATCATCAGATTTTTGCTGTCTAAATTGATGTCTGAAAGCATTTTAATAATTTCATCATGTTTCACCTTGTCGACTGCCTTGGTGTAATCAATGAAGCATAAGTAGAGATCTTTCTGTACTTCTAAAACTCTTTCTGTTAGTGCTCGTAAAGCATAAATGGCATTGTGTGTTCCCTTTCCTTCAACAAATCCAAACTGTTCATCTGCTATTTCCATTTTATATCTTTTTCCTTGTTCTTCTCATGATTCTCAGAAGTAGCTTCATTATGCGACATGAGAGGCTGATAGTCGGGTGGTCATCACATTCCTTTGCACCTGGTTTCTTTGGTAGTGCTATAAACGTGGATTTAAGCAAGTCACTGAGCATATAACCACTGTTGTAAATGTCATTCAGTAACTTGGTTATTATTTTTATTCCTATCTCCTCTAGTGCCTATATTTTCTTCTACTGTTATATTATCAGGCCCAGTCGCTTTTCCTTTCTTCATGTGTTTGATGGCATCTATGATTTCATCTTCAAATATCGGTGGTCCTTCACAGTTTTCACTATCTGGTGTTAATTCTGGTCTCTCTCCTCCATATAACTCATTGATGTACTCTGTCCACAATGTCTTCTTTTCCCATTAATATTTTACCTTATTTTGATTTCATGCATTCTGTGGTATATTTTGTTTTCCTGCATGTTTTTGCTGTCTTTATTACAGGAGTCTTCTATTTGTCTGCACTGTTCATTTAACCACACTTCCTTTCCTACTCTGCATTTGCATTTTACTTCTTTATTTATCTTGCTATATTTTTCTTGGTTATTTTTACTACTCCTTCTCTTGTCCATCAGTCCCAAGATGTTATCTGTCAACTATTTATTCTTGAGAGCTTCTTTTTTCGGTGGTATTATCTCCTTAACAGTTTGGTGGATAGAATCTCTTAACATTGCCCATTACTGATCTATACTATTTATCTTTGCTATTGCATTGTATCTATTTGTTATAATAACTTTGTATTGTTCTTGCAGTTCTTAGTCATTTTTAAGGAGTTCTGTATTCAGTTTGATGTTTGTCACTTTTATGCAAGTTTTGTTTAGCTTTATTCTAATTTTTATACACAGTGGGTCATGGTCACTATTGCAGTCGGCTCCTGGCATGGTTTTTGTTGTCAGTAATGCATCCCAGAATTGTTTGTTGATTAATAAGTAGTCTATCCGGTTAAAAGTCTTTTTGTCTGAGCTGCACCACATTGCCCGTCTTCGGGAACATTGTTTAAACCAGGTGTTTCCTACAACTATGCTATGTATTCTTGCCCATTCAATTTATTTACGACCTCTGTCATTCTTCTCCCCCAGTCCATAGTCAAGGACAACTGTAGGATATTTGAACATCTCGGACCAAGTCCTGCTAGCCCAATTGAAAGGACAACCAACAAACATAAATATTATACAAGTGTACGTTCCAACATCAGAAAGTTCTGAAGAGGATGTACAGCTATTTTATAATGACATAGAGACAGCCCTAAAACACAGTCACATGAAGTTACTATAGTCATGGGAGATTTTAATGCCAAAGTTGGTAAAGGAAAAACTTCTGGCTGCACCAGGGTCAATTTTTCAGCAGGATAACACTTGACCTCATGTGGCACAACTAACCACACAGTTCCTCACTGACAACAACATCCAGACCACTCTGTGGCCATGCATGTCATCAGACATGAATCCAATAGAACACTTATGGGATGAACTCAACAGACAATTCCGCCAGTGAGACAGGGCGCCAACCAATCTCCGACAGTTGTCTCTTGCACTGCGGGAAGAGTGGGGCAGCAATTCCACAACAAAAGATGCAACAGCTAATCGGATCCATGTCAAGGAGATTTCATTCTCTAATACAGGCCAGAGGAGGCCATCCACCTTACTTAAACGGAGGCCTCAGTCGTAAAGAATAAAAGTCCAAACCAAAATTAATGAACATCATTTAATTGTTAAAGTCTTAAAGTTTCTTCATGCCAAGATTGAAACATTAATTTCATAAAATAAAATTTTGATACAAGTTTGAAATTTGGTGTCCATTATGACTACAGTATTGCTGCATTTCTTTTTTTTTGAACAGTATATATATATATATATATATATATATATATGGACTATCTTATAGTGAATTGTTTATGCTAGACCATCTTATATTGCATTATATCTAAGTTATGTCATATCAATGCGAGACCATCTTATATTGCATTATATCTAAGTTATGTCATATCAATGCGAGACCATCTTATATTGCATTATATCTATGTTATGTCATATCATAACAAAGTACTCCATTTTATACCAAGTATTTTCCTTAGGCATTTGTTTTCAAAAGAGTCTAATTTACTGTCTATTTCTTTAATTGATTTCTAGCTTTCACATGCATAAATGAGGGTGGATATTACATTTTAACTGAATAATCTTAACTTGGTTTTTGTGCTTATAACTTTTGAATTCCACATGTATCATCCAATGCATGCTCTTAAAAAGTTGTTAATCTATAAAGATGGTAATATGAAGACTGTTAGTGTAACATTATAAAATGGTAACTGTAGTATAAATACATATGTACATGTTACAGTTACATTACACTGCTTGCCATCCTTCTAGGAGGTAACAGCACTACACAGAGGTAATGCAGCTGATGTTCTTTAGCTAACCCACCTTCTGCATCCCCCTCAACACTGTTACATTTTCAGACTTAATGGAACTTCTCCATCCTCTGGAGCAGACTGAGAGAATCGAGAGGGGATTGATGCATCATAGACAAGGCACTAGATCATTAAAAACAGCCCAGGTGAGTCAGGATACAAAATGGACACAAACTAAAAGTGGCAGATACAGATTACATAAGTCCTCCCAAACTACTAGAGGGGAGGGTGACAGTGGGAGCATTTTAGTTGCAGCTATTGGCTGCATCAAGCTCAGCAGCCCAGTCATTAAGGTGTTGATCTGCCATATGTCTCTCTTTTATAGGAAATGAAGATAAGCCAAAGTCAAAAAGTTGTAAAATGGCATACATGGAACAAACAAAAAACTTATTTAACTAGTCTTGGTACATGTGAGCAGGTCTTGAAAATCTGAATTTAATAAAGGATGGGCAAATAAGAAAAATGTGGAACTCAAAATTCTACAGATGGACACTGCTGTCTTCAAGGAAATCAGACTCCTTGAGCCTGGCCCAGTTAAAGAAAAGAATTACAAATTATCCTGGAAAGACTTCAGTTCTGAACAACCTTGACCATATGAGTTAGCTTTGTCTTGCATAATGGCCTCATTTTACTATTACATCTGAAGTGGGATCAGAACATATTACAATTTTTTATAACTCCATGTAAAAGGCAGCTTCATTAACATCATTAATGCCAAAGCTCTTATATCTTATATCTTTCTTGTGCCGTTAATTGTCACATAGGGCTCACAAGGTAGTTCGCCAATTTTTTCTGTTTTCAGCGAGCTTTTCAACCTCAAGGTATTTTATGGCTGTTAATTTGACCCCACTTAACAATGTCATCTTTAGAGTTTCATGTGGTCTGCCTCTTTTTCTTTGGCCTGTTGTGTTCCACTTGATAGCTTGTTCAAGGATTCTCTGATCGTTTCTTCTCATCATGTGACACATATGTCCATCCCCTTTTCCTGATCACCCATGAGACTGGCTGTTGTTCAGTCATCTGTCTTATCTCTGCATTGTTCTTGAATTCGTTCCACTTGATGAAGAGTATTTTCCTTAGGCATTTGTTTTCAAAAGAGTCTAATTTATTGTCTATTTCTTTAGTTGTTTTCCAGCTTTTGCATGCATAAATGAGGGTGGATATTACATCTGAACTGAATAGTCTTAACTTGGTTTATGTGCTTATAACTTTTGAATTCCATATATTCTCAAGATTCTTGAAGATCGATGCTGCTTTTGCAGTTCTAATTCTAACTTCTTTTCTGGTGTCACCATCCTGGTCTATGTGGCTGCCAAGGTATGCAAATTGATTGACTTCTTCAACATCTGTCCCCTCTACGTGTATTTTTCCATTTTGATTAAGTTTCATTATTTTTGTTTCGTCCTATTTTGCTAGCCAGTGAAGACAGGCTATCTGTTTTTTTCTTGCATGGATTTGAATTCACATTGTTACTGATAAGAGTTATGTCATCTGCAAAATCAAGATCTTCTAGTTGGGTCCCATGTACCCAATCAATACCTGTGTTACCTGTGCAGTATGTTTTCATTATGAAGTCTACTGCAATTCCAAAAAAGCAAAGGAGACAGTATCCTTCTTTGTTTCACACCTGCTTCAATCTGGAACCATTCGCTCATCCCTTCTTCTGTTTTGACTGCACAAACATATCTGTTGTAGAAGTCCTTAATGATGTTTTCAATTTTTTATGGTATCCATATAGACATAAAATTCTCCACAATGAATCTCTGTGTATGCTATCAAATGCCTTATAAAGCCTATGAAATTCAGTATTAATGGTTTTAGCTTTTCAATATGTTCTTCAAGTATTATTCTTAGAGTAAAGATCTGGTTGAGACAGCTTCTCCCTTTTCGAAATCCTGCCTGTTCTTCTCTCATTGCGGTATCCACTATATCTTTAAGTCTATTAAAAAATGACCTTGTAAAATACTTTTGACACAACTGATATTAAGGTCACTGATGTTGCCTTTTTTGGTATTTTAACAATGATTCCTTTTTTCCACTTAGAAGGGACCTTTTCTTCTTTCCAGATCTTATTAAACATTCTCTGTAGTTGTCTCATGTTGTCACTATTGACAGCTTTTAACATTTCTGGTGTTATTTCATCTTCACCTGCAGCTTTGTTGTTAGCCATTAAATTCACTGCTGTTTCAATTTTATGCAATGTAACTTCATCTAGGCTGACATTTTAGTTGTGGGGTTGGTAAGATGGTTTCAAGGTTTAACAATTCTTTTGGGTGTGGTCGATTAAGTATTTCTTGGAAGTGTTCAACCCATCTTTGCTTTTGGTCTTTACTTGATGTTAATAGGGTTTCAGTTTTGCTAAGGATTGGTCTTTCTTTAGATGTAATAGTACCTGTTAGACTCTTTTGTATGTTATATAAAATTTTGCTGTCTCCTGTTTTTGCTACTTTCTCTGCCTCTTTCACTATATTGTCTTCTTTTATGTACTTTTATCCCTTCTAGCTGAATTTTTTACTTTCTTGTCTATTTCTTTGTATGTTGCTTTCGCTAGATCTTTTCCAAGATCTGTTTTTACATTCAGCATGTCTAATTTGGATGCTCATTTTATTGTATGTACTTCCATGTGTTTTCTGATATCCATGCTTTTCTATTTGTTTTTTGCAGTCCAGTGCCTACTTTTGCTGCTGTGATTATGGCTGTGCTGTAAGAATTCCATAATTCATCTATACCTATCTCCTCTACTTCACTGAGTGTCGTGGAATGATTGGCAAGTTCCTGACTGAAATTACTGTTAGCATTGTCTTCTTGTAGGCTGTGGCTGTTTATCTTTCTGAGTACTGATTTCTTGTGTTGGCTTTTCCGTTTTAGTTTTATTCTCCCTATACACTGATTGCAACCACTGTTGACATCTGCACCCCTATATGCCCTTACATCTATCAGAGATGTTCTGTATTGCTTTCTAATACAAAACTGATCTATCTGGTTTCTAGTTCTATCATCTGGAGATACCATGTTGTTTTATGTTAGTTCTATCATCTGGAGATATCCACGTTGTTTTATGTATCTCTTTGTGTGGAAATATTGTGCCTCCAATGACCATGCCCTCTGTTAGACATATTTCAATTAATTTTTCTCTGTTCTGATTTACCCTGTCAATTCCTTCTTTCCCCATTACTTTTTCTACGCTGGTGTTATCTTTCCCTACCTTAGCGTTAAAGTCCCCCATAGCAATTAGGATGTCATGTTATGGGACTTTGTTAATGATTTGTTGTAATTGGTGATAGAACTCGTCTTTCATGCTCTATTAGAAATAAAAACCATGAAAATCTTAAGCGTGAACTGGTAGTACTTAAAACATCCTGTAATGACTAAACGGGATGATGAAACCATCAAAAATTGCTATTAACAGCTTCTCAAGTGAAAGAACAATGGGGAAGGACATCCTAGTAGAAGTGTCGAAAGAAAATATAGATACACTCCACCCAGATCTCCATACGCTCCTCATCCAGTACTGAAGAGAAGATGAAATACCTCAGGTCAAGCAAAATAACAAGATAGGATTAAATTGTTTGATAATCCAGAAGCTGCTGACAAGGGAGATACCACAACAATGTACAGAAACAATATTGTTCTAGCAATAAGTATTACCAAACTAGCTTCACAATGAAATCACACAATGGCAAGCCTATTAGTGATAGAAACAATTAGGTGGAAAAGTTGACTGAACACTATTCAAAACTCTACTAGAAGGAAAAGCCAGCAAAATCCAAATTTTACATAGCTAGTACCAAAACATCCTGTGATGACTCATTTGGAATGAAGCTACTGTACTGCAGCTCTCTGATTTTCAAGTGAACAGGTTTAACTATCCATGTCAGATCTGTAGATATCACCACAATCTCTCTAGAGGAAGAAATCAATACATAAATAGGAAAAGCAGCTACTACATCTATCGCTCTTCAGAAAGTAAAACAAATAAAGAATCTGTGGAGAGGAGCAGACAGAACCACAAAAATAAGATTTTTAAGGGCATGCATCTTTCCCATAGCAACATATGCCTGTGAGACCTGGACACTTAACAAAACAGCTGAGAAACACATAAATGCCTTTGAATGTAAATGCTACAGAAGAGTTCTCCAAATATCATGGACACAAAAAAGAACAAATATATCTATACTACAAGAGCTTAATATTGAAGAAGGCTGGCTAGTGAAGAGGATTAAAGAGAGAAAACTGAAATATTTTGGACACATTAAACGTCATGATAATTTAGAGAAGACCGTATTGGAAGGATACATAATGGGAAAAAGAAAAAGAGGAAGACCAAGACGAAGAAGGCTGCAAGACATTGTTGACGATCTGGAAATGGATGCAACAGCAGCAGGCCATCTTGCTCACAACCGAGAGGCCTACAGGAGTGCTGTTTGGGAGGCAAAGTTCTGCAAGGGACATGCAAATGAATGAATGAATGAAGCTACTACATCTGACAAACATGGAACAACAGAAGGTTAGTACAGAAGACAAAGGTTCTGATTTATCAGACGTGTGTGCATAGCACTCTCTTACACAGATAAGAAATGAAGACAACATATTCAAAGACCCAGTGTAACATTTAGATTGTAAACATTTAGTGCGTATGCCCCGTGACCTTTTTCAAAATGGTTGAGGGTGCTTAGTTACAAGGGAGAAAATTGAAGTTTTCTGTGAGAAATTTCAATTTTTGGTGAAGTAGATAGGGATATGGACATACCCTGTGACTAGACCACTGTTCTTGAATGTATCCCAAGTAATCTAGACATATTAGATGACCAGAGAAGTAGTTAGGTTATTTCAGACATTATTATTTTAGACAGAAAGGCACATGCAATCACAAGATGAGATCGAAAGGTAGTCGACAGGTTGTTCTAGGCATCTCATATGGTATTACTGTACCCTAGACCCAGCCCATGGTAAGTAGGACACAATTATTGTCTAAAGATATAACATTATTTCTTTTTTCCTAAAAAAACTCTGCATTTATGAAATTTTCATACATTTTTAGTTATTCTGAAACACAATAAGTACACATAATATGGAAATACTGTATTTCATTCACTTTTCCAACTATACCCCCGATACATATCAAGACCCATGCTTTTACTCTGGCACCAAATGGAACGTCCACATTTCTTCTTGTGGCACGTAAAGAGATAAGCCAAAAGATGCAACTAACTGCACTCATAGCCAGACTGTGAGAAGTAACATGCCTGAAGTTTACTGACTAGCATACAAACTACATTATTGTGAAAGTGGCTTGGGCCTATACATATATCACTCATGGAACATCATATCCTGAGTATGATTTATAGCGATATTTGAAATGTCTGGTACTTACTTAATTTTTTTCTGTTGTTATGATCTATGACTTAGGCAGTGTAAAAATTAGGGTGTAGCCTAAACTACCATAGGCCTATGTGTATCAGTAGTATCCTCAAATGCACCATAAAGTTTGACAATAACATCTGGCAGTGCAATAAAACCAGCAATATTCAATGAATTCTTGTATGTTCTGTCTATATTTTCCACCATTAACTGATATTAAAGCTAATGAGATATGTGTTGCTGGCTATCAGTTTTTTATATTTTAATACTATTTTGGTTTGTAATCATAATTTAATCATTCATAATTATATATATTACATTCTGTGATAATCAGAGATCAGAATGTTAAATATGGATGTTTAGGTATTAGTCGAGTACCAGTAATCTTGATCACAATGCCTATTCAAATCTAACCATCGAGGAGGGGGGGGGAGGGGGGGGACTTCCGGTTCAGCAATGGCAGTAGGTCACAATTGACCTTTTCATGTTTGCACAACTGACACAGTGAATTTTATATCTGATATGCAGCTGTATTTCTGCATTGCTGGTTGATAGTACCTGAAAACATATCAAATGAGCAACAGTGTCCTCATTGCTTTCAAGATGGAGGTTGGTTCTGAGTGCCAGGCTACTGAGCTTAGAGCTATGGCACCACTGTGAGTTGTGAACTTTGTGTAGACAGTATTAATAGTTCTTAATTATGTCTACCCAACTAATGGTGAACTGTGATGGTCTTTGTGTGTCCTGGTTCAGCTTGGTGTCTTTAGCTCTGGAATTCATGCTGAAAGCGATGCTGACTAGTTTCACATGTGGACTGTTGTAGTTCCTGAAATGGCGTCCTCACTGGGTGACTCATCTTCAAGGACTGATGCAAAGGACCACTGATGAACATTCTGTGCGATATTCATGGGCATAGATGGTAGAGAGATTATGGGAGTATCACGTCTACGATGACACCGAGAACCTAATACTGAACTGAACTGAACCATCAGAGTATATGACAAGATGATATTTAGGGGAGTGTTTTTTTTCTTTGAAAAAAGTGCACCTTACATGGCGGGAAATACAGGATATTATATGTTTGAGTGTTTTTCTTTTTAAATACAAGAAATGATAGATCAACAACTGTTTCCCACTTTGCCATACACTGGTGCTATATAAAGTACAAAGACATGATAAACGTAATAAACTATGTCTGGGCTGATCTAACAATAAACAGATTTCAATAAAATCTAGATGTTTTCTGAAGTGACAAACATTAACCACCTTGTATCAGTTCTACCATATTACACAAATATAAAACATACTGTGAGGTCTGGGCATGACTGATTTTTTCCTTTAATGTCAAGCATTAACCTAATTCATGACAATCCTAAAACTTATGTACTTTCTTGTACAGCCAGTGCCATGAAGCACCAAATTATGATTGAAATTTATGTTCCATTGCATGAAGTAAAACTACATTTGCTGCCAGACTGTACTCAAAACATTCATAAGGTAGGTAAGTTACCCTGTTATGTCAAGTGGCACGTATGGGATATGATATTAGTTCCCATTTTGTTTTTTTTAAGCTGCTGGCACACTGGAAGGTGATATGCTCAGCATCATGCTGGCTCCCTTTCCTCCCCCAGCTTCAGAAGAACCCAGATAGCCAGCTGGGTGACTGGGGTGCCTCTGGTCAAATTCAAAGAACCAACCTTCAACATGAGACTAGTACACTAATAACTTCACCACTGAGCCCCTATACAAAAAAAATCTGCTATCCCTTAAATTCTTCTTTCCCTATACCATGTTATATTTCTAAATCTTCTCTGTTTTGCTGTTATAAATAAGGTAGATAGAGGTGTATGGTGCAGTTTTACAAAGTGAGGGAGGGAGTGAGTAAGGTGAGAAAAAAACAAATAGAAAATATGAGAATGTATAAATGAAAAACATACAACATCCGATATTTCGGCGTGAGCCTTATTCGAGGATACCTACAAAACAAGACAAAAACATGAAGAACTTATCTGAAATGTCTTCCTCCAAGTCAGGACAGAAAAGTGTGTATTTCAGATAAGTTCTTCATGTTTTTGTCTTGTTTTGTATGTATCCTCGAATAAGGCTCACGACGAAATATCGGATGTTGTATGTTTTTCATTTATACATTCTCATACTTTCTATTTGTTTTTTTCTCACCTTACTCACTCCCTCCCTCACTTTGTAAAACTGCACCATACACCTCTATCTACCTTATTTATTTCAACCAGTTTTACTGCAGTCGCCATCCCCTTTTATTCCCCCCCCCCCCCTTTTATCTGTTTTGCTGTTATGTCCATTGCATAATTTTGCTTTGTTTAATAATATTTTACATGTTTTTCAGTTGTTCTTGTCAGATATTTCATAACAAATATATCTATTTTCTTTCTATATCATTGTTAATGCCCACATTTTGCAGTAGCAGTATTAGCACGCTATGTACAGAGTTGTACAGTTTTTTTTTTAAATTTTTCTGTTACATTTATTCTTGATGGTTTAAAGCATGGACTATCTGACTGTTCTTTTCAATACATTTTTGGAATCTACTACCAATTTTTATTCTTATACAGCGAGTATACAGGAAAAATTACAGATCTTTGAGAACAAGATCCTAAGATCTTTGGGCCCATAAAGGATACCAACAGTTGAAAATGGAGAGCTAGAAATAACACTGAACTGAACAGCTTATTTAAATCCCAAAGAATAATAAATTTCTGAAACTGAACAGACTACACTGGATTTGCCATGTAGAAAGAATGGAAGAGAACAGACAAATGAAAATTATATATGTGCAGGAGACAAAACAAGACCGAGGGGGTAGACCAAGACAGAGATGGAAAGACAACATAGAAGAGGATATAAAAGAAATTGGTGTCACCAACTGGAGAGAGAGGATTAGGAATAGAGAGGAATGGAGGCGAACTTTATCATCAGCAATGAGCCTTAATGGATCAGAAAGCTGAAGCTGAAGAAGAACAAGAACAAGAAGAAGAAGAAGAATACAATGAGTGTAATATGGCAGACGGAGATTATTTTTGCTGTACTGTAATAGTAGTCATTGCTTATGAACTTCACTATATATTCTGAGGTACAAAATATTGCTGGGGCTTGAACAATGAAATAATTTAAATGAATGTGAAAATAATACATTTAAATTGTTCCTGAGGTTCTGAATTTAATTTCACTCTTTTGTATTACACTAAAGTCAATGAAAATTACAATACTTAAGACTGTTCTAACTGCTGAAGAGTCAACCTTATGATATGCTATGCAATATTATGTTTGTGATCCTTCACACATGTGCATGCAAATGCTGCAGGACACATTATAAGATTCACACATCTAAGCTTATTTTTGTACAAAATGGTGCAAAAGCATCATAAACTAATTATCTGTCAACAGTTCTGATTATTTTACAAAATACCAAATTTCATATTACCCATAATATATGCACGCATAATGCATTTCTGGCAGCTTTATTCATCAATTTCCACAATATCTAGCATTATTTGTTTACTGACTAATGTGAACCTTATTTAATTTCAAGTTCTCTCATGATGGTGTTTCCATAGGTTTACATTAATTTTAGTTAGTTTCAATCATTTTTCAACAAGTTCTGACTAATTTGTTGATTTTTTAAAATTGATTTTATTTTTCTTTTGTTGAGTTATTATCACCTCCTGACAATATCTTTTACGTGATAATGAATACTACTTGAAAAGAGTACTGCCTGATTTAAACAATATGGTACAGACTGAAGAACTTTTAAGTTACAGAAAAAAGGCCGCTGAAAAAAGTGCCATCATACAACTATCAAATGTGGAAAACAAAAAACCAAAATCGTACACTTATAATACCATAAATACTAGTTTGTGTGTCTTTAGTGGTGTTTTATATTATTTTTTTCTTTCATTTTTAAATCTTAAAGGTCAAAACAATGATGACAGCTTTCTTTCTTCAGCTCTGCATGATAAAGGTTCAGCATAATATTTTTTCATATTAAGTTCTAAAGAGTTTTTTAATTAAAGGGAAGTCATTCAAATAACACTTCAAAAACATGCTCCCACCGTGACAAGTCTTATTTCTCATAATGATTATTTTTTAATTTAAATTCATGCATTAAGATGACAATCATGACCACCTGACTGGTTCTTTTGTTAACAGTGTCAACACCAAATAATGTAGCTCAACCAATTTGTTTTTAAAAAAAAAAGAAAAGAAAAAATTATCAGAAGAAAAAAACTAAGGAACTGTGCAGGCTAGATGAGTTTATTTTTTATGGCAGCAATGATAAATAGTGTGACAAATAGGTTGGAATATGACCTTGATAAAGGCTCTAATTCTGAGAAACTATCATGTGTCAAATGATGAATACATCATAAGTAAAATCAGTTATGTAAGACTGCAGACAGTATTAAGAACTGCATGTACTTCTTGACAAGCTTTCCTGTTATTAAAATACTTACTGTGAATCCAATGGTCTGTGCTCTGGTGGTCCAAGGTAGGCTAACAAAGTGGCCATTTTGTCAAATGGTCGACGGCCCACAGCCTTATGATCTCTGTTACAGATCAAATATATCAACATGAAAACTTCTGTAAACATGCTTTTTGTGCTGTTTCACACCGAAAGCCAAGTAAAGTTAACTATCCCAACATAAATCTCAACTAAAACTCTGATGATATAAACAACCTCTGTCACTACAGATCTTTGTAACACTAAATAAACAATTTTTTTTCCCTTACTTTATACTGCACAATCAATATATTGTCTTACACCAATTTAACATTTGAAACCTTATCATATGCTCACTAAGAATGTTTAAAATAATGTCTCTTATATGCTACTATAAATTTACAGGTATGTGCATCTTTCAAATTTTAAAATGTCTAGCACAATATAACCATCAATGTCTGAAGAAAATGAATTACGTTCACAAGAGCTTTTAATTTTGACTAACTAAAATAATGTGCAAAAAAAAATTATATAATATATATATACATGTATAATTTTTTTTTTTTGGCAGCTACATAGACCAGGATACTTAAAGACACCAGAAATGAAGTTAGAATTCCAAAAGCAGCATTGACCTTCAAGAATCTTCAGAACATATGCCACTCAATCTTCAAGAATCTTGAGAACATATGGCTCTCTAAAGTTATAAGAACATAAACCAAGTTAAGATTATTCAATTAAACCATGATTTATGCATGTGAAAGCTGGAAAACTAAAGAAATAGACAAGAAATTATACTCTTTTGAAAACAAATGCCTAAGGAAAATACTCAGTATAAAGTGGAACAAATTCAAGAACAATGCAGAGACAAGGCAGATGAGTGAACAACAACCTGTCTAATGGGTTATAAGAAAAAGGAGATGGACATATGTTAGTCACATGATGAGAAGAAACAGTCAGAGAATCCCAAAACAAGCTATCAAGTGGAACATAACAGTCCAAAGAAACAGAGGTTGACCACCATGTCTAAAGAGGACATTGTTAAGAGAGGCTAAATTAGTAGGCATAAAATCCATTAATGAGGTTGAAAAACTCACTGAAAACATGAAAACTTGGTGAACTACCATGTGAGCCCTATGTGACATTTAACAGCATGGAAATGATGTAATATATAAAGTTCCTCCTATCTGTAGCCACCTGAACAGGGCAGGATGATTTTTTGGGGGGGAGGAGGGGGTGTGACCGTGGTGGTTTAAGAAAGAAAAAAAAGCATTAATAATGCATTTTTTAAATCAAACTGTAGTCTGTGCATATATGTAATATTTTTTTAAAATCCTTATATGCCATCTCAGATATACAAAGCAAAAGAGACCCAAAAAAATCATTATCTCACAGCACAGTCTGCACTAGCTATATGCAAACAACAGCTAGAAAAATTCTCCATTGCCTGTAGATATGTTATGACCATGTTGTTTAAATTGTTCATCACATGCAAAAAAAAACCAGTAAAACAATTCAATACTACCAGTTGTCAGGCATTATTGCACACATAAGATACAGAAGTTGCACTGCGTGTAATGATTTTGATATATATATATATGACAATAAAAAAAAAAGGGGGGGGGGGGGAAGTCTCAAACATCTACAACACATCCACAAGCACACACAAAAACTAAGACAGAAAAATAAAAAGGGATAGAAGAGGAAACATGTTCAGTTCTTTGATTTCTAGAACATAAAGACCAACACTAACAGGGGTCTTTCCTCTCAGATATGAAAAATGAACATTACATATGAAAAACACGGTAATATTTCACAACTCCAAAAATACTAATTTTGCATGGTCTATTTCAACACTGACACAAATAACTGAAATTCCACAGGAACATCCATTAACATTGTTCATGATGAATCTATTACTCTGGATAAGTATAAATGTTCTTGGAAACTACAACAGTGGTTTCCCTACCACCTTCTGTCAATTTGTGTATGAACTCTCCACTAGCCTTTGGACTCCCTGTCCTACCTGCAAAGCAACAGGAGCTAGAGGTTTTAAGATGCCTCTTACCTGCCTGGTATTCACTTCATTGTGCACATAAGGCATTTTATAGGAGTAGCAGCACCACCTGCTACCTCACCTTGCTCTCTGAAACTACCACCAGCTGGTCCGTGGCTGCTTATTTGAGTAAACCCTTACTCACAGGGATCCTCAATATCTGGATGATTTTCATTATCTGCCACCTGTGATGTGCTGGAATGGGGATGGTCACCCCAATGTATTTATTAGCAACTATTATTTAATATAATATATGCATTATGCGTATGTTTACTTCTCTGAGTAAACCTGTGAATTTCACAGAAGAAAAAGCTACAAAGATTTCTGGGAATGTGAAATAGATATTTCTAGCAAGATTTCTTTACAACTGAATTAGCAGTGTTTCTTAACATAGGATCCATGGACCCCCTAGGTGTCAATGGACAGAATTCTAGAGGTTCAGGGACCAGAAAAATGGATCATTTGGCTTCTATTTATTGTTTTATTTTTAATGAGGGTTCCACAGCATTCTCAGGTCAGAGAGAGGGTCCATGACCAAAAAGTGTTGAGAACCACTGAATTTGAGGCTTCAGTTGTAAGAAAAAGAGATGTAATGTATGATATGCTAACATGTTTTAAAGACAACATAAAAAAAACCCACCTAAAATGTTATTCACGCTTAATAATAACAATTTAGACGGCTTACTGGCGAAGAAAAAGAGGTCAAACACGTGAAACTCTAAAGAGGACATTGTTAAGAGAGGCCAGTTCAGTGGGCATAACATCCCTTGATGAGAATGAAAAACTCGCCAAAGACAGGAAATCTTGGCAAACTACCATGTCGGCACTATGTGATGTTTAGCGGTACGCGAAGGATGTAAGATAGCTTATTAGAACTGTGAAGAGCCTGTAAACACATTACCATGTGAAGAAATACAGACTTGTGAACCAGAAATAGAGGAATCAGACTTAGAAAAGTCAGCATCATGCTTCTACAAAACAACAAAGCAACAGGTTTAGGTGGAACTGCTGCAGAATTGATTAATGAAGGTCTAAATCTACAGTTTGTGGAGAATTTTAAGAATATATGGAATATCATCTAAAATTATCAACATCATTAAGGACCTCTACAATGGATATAAATGTGCAGTCAAAACGGAGGAAGGGATGAGTGAATGGTTTCAGATTGAAACAGGCGTGAAACAAGGATGTATACTGTCTCCTTTGCTTTTTGGAATTACAATAGACTGGCTAGCAAAACAGGACTTGAAACTAACAATGACAAAACAAAATTAATGAAAAATCCTATTAATCAAAATAGAAAAAAATATATGTAGCAGGGACAGCTGTTGAAGAAGTAAAATCAATATGCATACCTTGGCAGCTACATAAACCAGGGTGGTGACACCAGAAAGAAATTAGAATCAGAACTGCAAAAGCGGCATCAATCTTTAAGAATTTTGAGAACATATGGAATTCAAAAGTTCATTCATTCATTCATTTGCATGTCCCTTGCGGAACTTTGCCTCCCAAACAGCACTCCTGTAGGCCTCTCGGTTGTGAGCAAGATGGCCTGCTGCTGTTGCATCCATTTCCAGATCGTCAGCGATGTCTTGCAGCCATCTTCGTCTTGGTCTTCCTCTTTTTCTTTTTCCCATTATGTATCCTTCCAATACGGTCTTCTCTAAATTATCATGATGTTTAATGTGTCCAAAATATTTCAGTTTTCTCTCTTTAATCCTCTTCACTAGCCAGCCTTCTTCAATATTAAGCTCTTGTAGTATAGATATATTTGTTCTTTTTTGTGTCCATGATATTTGGAGAACTCTTCTGTAGCATTTACATTCAAAGGCATTTATGTGTTTCTCAGCTGTTTTGTTAAGTGTCCAGGTCTCACAGGCATATGTTGCGATGGGAAAGAAAAGTTATAAGTACAAAAAAAACAAGTTAAGGCTATTCAATTAAAATGTAATATCCACCCTCATTTATGCACGTGAAAGCTAGAAAACAACTAAAGAAATAGACAAGAAATGAGACTCTTTTGAAAACAAATGCCTAAGGAAAATACTCTGCATCAAGTGGAACAAATTCAAGAAAATGCACAGATAAGACAGATGAGCGAACAACAACCAGTCTTATGGGTGATCAGGAAAAGGAGATGGACATATGTTGGTCAGTGTGACCAGAATATGCGTGGAGGATGCACAAAATATAGTAAAAAAGGAAAAAAATTATAATTTAAGCTGATGAAAAAAGTCAGAATCCTTCTATACAAGAACTGGTTTAAAACAAGGTGATACATTATCTCCATTACTATTCAACCTAGTGCTAGAAAAGATAATCAGAAAAGTGAAAGAAGAAAGCAGTGCGGAATAACAAGCTAAAATACTGGGATAAGCTGATGACATCGATCTAGTGGGGGAAATTATGCAAGAAGTCATCAATACCTGCATACACCGGAGAGATGTGGCACTAAAGGTGGGCTTGATCATCAACCAAGATAAGACAGAGTATATGAAGATATCAAGAGACCAGAGGCAGAATGATCCAGATTATATAAATGTTGGAGATATGATTATTAGGAAAGCAGAAACATACAAATATCTAGGCACAACCTTCAATAGAACCAACATAGTAAGAGAGGAAATTAAAAGCAGAGTACAGA
This sequence comes from Achatina immaculata, assembly GCA_009760885.1. Classification (NCBI taxonomy): domain Eukaryota; kingdom Metazoa; phylum Mollusca; class Gastropoda; order Stylommatophora; family Achatinidae; genus Lissachatina; species Lissachatina immaculata. The sequence continues at coordinate 42,245,333 of CM019698.1, forward strand.
TAAGGAATAAAATATACTTCGCCTTGCACACTGATTAAAAACCAAAATCCTGTCCCAAAACACCAAAATAACAATCTACAAAACTATAATAAGACCAGCTGTTATGTATGGATCAAAAATTAGTACAACAAAGAAAGATGAACAACAGTTGCAAGTCTTTGAGAACAAGATCCTAAGAAGAATCTTCAGGTCCATAAGGGATACCAACAGTGGAGAATAAAGAGCTAGAAAGAACACTAAACTGAACAGCTTATTTAAATCCCAATGAATTATAAATGGCATAAAACTGAACAGAGTACATTGGTTGGGTTCAAATCTCAGGTAATTTCTCTTGTGATTTTTTTCTTTCTCTCATGTCTAAAAGTGCTTTTTTATGAATTTTTCGAGTTCCAATCATACAACATTGTGTTCTGTTACTTTAATATATGAATGATTTGTTGTTTTCTATTTGTTTAATTTGCGTAGTTTATGGAAAATGTTTACATGAAACATTAAAAATACATGCCAAGGTCAAGTCAACCCTATCAAGTAAATATGGGAAAGGCAAGTTTGTGACATAAGTCAGTTTTATGAATTATTTGTTCAGGTCTGGCAAAGTACAGTTTCCCAATTTAGATGTTTATGACAAAAGGGCTGGTCAGTAAACTAAATGTTAACTATACTGCGTTTAATGATGAAGGGAAAAAAAAGAGCAAGTTTGTAAACTTGTTTCAATGGACGGAGGTACAACTTAGAATGACACAGAATTATAATGGTGGCCAACATGCAGCTGAACTAGTTTTCACGGTATAAATTGTGAATACTATTCTGAAGAATACTTCATGCATAAAAAAAGCTGTGAAAGAAACAGTAGATGTGGAGTGGACAATAATAACAATGAAACGTGAAGGTGTAATAAGTGAGATGGAAAAATTATTAATACTGTTCTTTAGTTCAGCACCTGTTATGCCTGGTCTGTTTTGGGCTTACATGTTTATGATACAGAGTACATTACAAGTGGAGAAAAGTGGGTTGTGGTAAATCCGAAACACATGAAAACAGATTTTCGTAAAGTGTTGTGAAATGTACTAATTACACAAGTCAGTAACCTGTGTATGATAAGACAGGATATGTTCTGAATGCCAACTGCAGAGACAAAAATATGAATGGCAACACAACAAAGTACAAATGCATGATTGCTGTATGTTGAGACAAAATCCAGTTAGTAAATTTCTTTAATTAATAAAGTTTCATCAAATAATGTCTTGGAAAATATCCATCTTAGAAAGACCAGCACATCTTGAAAACTAGTATTCTAAAATTATGAAAAAACATGCATACTCCAATGCCAAAAAGTGACAACTGTTGGGCAGAGACATAAATAATAACAAATTCAGCAGAATTTCTAGGCACAGTATATATTAATCTTCTAACCTACATATCATAAGTGACAACTATGTTGAGACAGCTAGTCTAAGAGAAATCTATAATTACAAAATGGAAGCACAGCATACACACAGACAAAATGGAAGCACAGCATTCACACAGACAAAATGGAAGCACAGCATTCACACAGACAAAATGGAAGCACAGCATACACACAGACAAAATGGAAGCACAACGTTCACACAGACAAAATGGAAGCACAGCATTCACACAGACAGAATGGAAGCACAACATTCACACAGACAAAATGTAAGCACAACATTCACACAGACAAAATGGAAGCACAGCATTCACACAGACAAAATGGAAGCACAGCATTCACACAGACAAAATTCAACACAAAGATCATGATCCAAATGAATTTCACATTAGTGATAAAAAAATGTAATTTTTTTTTCTATTGTTTTTCTTAATTTCAACAACTGAAAAAAAAAAGGTATTGCACCCTCAATATTTGTCTTTAGACACGTTTGAAGATTAGAAATTGTCACTTGTAGCATGGAAGTCATGGACACATAAACACAATAACATACTAAAGGGACAAAAAAAAACACTGACGCAGACTGTCTCCTGACTCTCTTTCCTCTTCAAAGTATCATACAAGATGATGGCTAAATTGAAAACACAGAACTTCTCAAAAATTTTTCATAAATGTAATCAGTGAAAGTTGATAGCAGTTAAAATAAAAATCCCAAGACTGATGCAGTCTGTAACGTACAGCTGAATACTAAAATGCAATAATGTTCAACAAGGAAAGCAACAACCATTATCTTGTGGCACACATGGGTATGTTGGAAGGAGTCACATAAGTAACAAGTAAGCTTTTTTTTTTCTTTCTTATTTGTTATAAATTCAGTCCACCTCTTCCTTTCCCTTTTTTTTTTTGTCCTGTATGTTCTTGTATAAAGAAGAAAGTTGAAATATTACAAATGTGTGACCTGTTACTGAATAAAGCTATTCCTACCTGTTTAAAAGTCTAAATATTTGTTTTTACAGATTTACTGTAGTAGCTTCTTGTATATTCATTTATATATATTAATACAAAAAAGAAAAAAAAAACTGTGTCTGCTGGACAAGGATCAAAGACTAAAGTTTTAAAATGAATTAAGGAAAAAAGATGGACAATGGAAAAAATATAAAACATTTTAAAAAATTAAGATGCAGAATGAAAGAAAAGCTACACCTAGTCACAAAATTACAACTCTTCTTCTGTGGTAAATGCAAAGTCATTAGCATTTCAGAATAAATTCTATGCTATCTGACAGCATAATGCAATGATACTTGTAATGAAACGTAATTTTTAAATTAAATTTTATTATGTCTCAATAAACTAAATGCCAGACTTGAATGGGATAAGATTCATTCAAAAACACCCAAAACCCTTATCTAACTACCATGTTGGTAAGGAAAGCTTTCTTGTTAATATCAAAATTTACTTCATTTTCTTATTTACATTTGCTCTTCTGCACCTGCTGGTTTCATTTAAATTACTGTAAAAATCAATTATATGTCCACTTCATTCAGAGAAAAACTGGACTCTAGGAGTTTTGTAATAGGTAAATATGAAAATAAATAAGTCACCTTTGGAATACTAGCAAAGCAAACAAACACTAGAGACAGAAGCATAGCAGAAAAAAAAAACTGACAAAGAGTTGAAATTAAAAAAACAAACATAAAAAACTACAAGTTTTGTCATGAAAGTATATCTGACTCATGACCACAAAGTAGCATTTAGAAGATGACTGCAGGTGATTGCTTGCTACGGTTCAAGCATTTACTCATTTCTTTGCAGCTTTCTTCCTCTCTTGCCCATGTTCTTTCTTTGAATTTTCAACACATTTGCTTTGAATTCTTAATGTATTTAAACTGCACCTATTCACATGTGTGCTGTATATATGTAAACAACTTTCTCTGAAATAAATGCAGAATGAGTGAGATAGATACAAGCTGCAATAAAGATAAGAGTCTATAGAGTTAGACTACGGTGTATGGTGTAGTTTTACAAAAAAAAAAGAGGAATGAAAGGTAAATAAATCAGCTGTAGGAGATAAGAACACTGAAATAGTTATGAAAAATAACCCAATATCTGGACAAAAATGTCTTTATCAGTGACAAAAGAGAAGACAAAATAAACAGACAATACATGCAAAAAAAAATTATCTGACATCTGCTCTGACTAAAATTACAGACAGACCTAAGTGGAAACTGGAGAACTAAGAAAAGCAGTGAAGTATGGAATATGGCCAACTTAAAAATGGAATAAGTAGAGCCAAATGAAGAGTAGAATAAAAGTAATCCAGCTGGGATATGAAACAAAAGGCAGTAGGAAACTGGAAAAGGATAGGCAAATAACAAGAAAAGGATATAAAGCAGAGCATAGCAGATAAAGAGTTATTCAGAACCTACTGAAATGAGAATGAATGAACAAACAATCTTTATTTTCAAACTGTAAAGAATAGGAAAGAGTCTGAATATGTCACTACAAAATGTTGGTCAACTCATACAAGACCGCATTGCATTCAGAGAGGCAATGAGAGGGACAACATTCTGGAAAAGACATTTCGCATGAAAAAGAAAGAACAAAAGGTATACAAAGGTATATCACTAATACCACAAAGCTATAAAATACTATACCAAACAGAATAAGACCTTATATGGAGGAAATCTTAGGATATTATCAAGCCAGATTCAGAAGGAACAGGTCTATAACAGACCAGATATTCTTTCTGAGACAGAAAGAAAAGAAAAGTTGGAAGCATGGAAAAGAAGTCCATTAAATTTTCATGGACTCAAAAAAGGTTATGATAACATCCTTAGAAACAGCCTATGGAATATAATAAAGGAGTTTAAGATACCTAAAAAATATATTAACATAAGTAAACTATGCCGAGAAACACATAAATGCCTTTGAATGTAAATGCAACAGAAGAGTTCTTAAAATATCGTGGACACAAAAAAGAACAAATATATCTATACTACAAGAGGTTAATATGGAAGACAGCTGGCTAGTAAAGAGGATTAAAGAGAGAAAACTTAAATATTTTGGACATATTAAACGACATGATAATCTAGAGAAGACCGTCTTGGATGGGTACATAATGGGAAAAAGAAAGAGAAGAAGACCAAGGCAAAGATGGCTGCAAGACATTGTTGATGATCTGCAAATGGATGCATCAGCAGCAGGCCATCTTGCTCACAACCGAGAGGCCTACAGGAGTGCTGTTAGGGAGGCAAAGTTCCGCAAGGAACATGCAAATGAATGAATGAATGAGAATAAATGGTACTAGTATAGAGGAATTACCAATGGAAGACATGAACTTGGAACAGGTTCTGCTGTCAAGAGAAAAGTATGGGACTTGGTGATGGACTTCAGTGGCACCAATGAAAGAATCAGCAGCCTCCACATCAAGGGAACAAAGAAAAATATAACAATGATTAATATGCATGAACCAACAGAAGATGCAGAGGATGAAGTCAAAGAAGAATTTTAAAACACATTAGAGAGAGTAATAGATTCAAAAGAGGTCTCTAACGATGATGACAACCTTAGATGGTATTCTAGATATTCTTAAAATTCTCCACAATTAATCTCTGTGTATGCTATCAAATGTATTTTTAAAGTCTATGAAGTTCAGGACTAATGGTCTTTGTTTTTCAATATGTTATTCAAGTATTATTCTTAGAGTAAAGATTTGGATAACGGATGGAGACTAATAAATATGGCAGATGCTTATGAAATGAAAAGAAGCATCACATTCATTCATTCATTTGCATGTCCCTTGTGAACTTTGCTTCCCTAACAGCATTCCTGTAGGCCTCTCAGTTGTGAGCAAGATGGGCTGCTGCTGATGCATCCATTTGCATATCATCAACAATGTGTTGCATCCATCTTCGCCTTAGTCTTCCTCTTTCTTTTTCCCATTATGTACCCTTCCAAGACGGTTTTCTCTAGATTATCATGACGTTTAATGTGTCCAAAATATTTAAGTTTTCTCTCTTTAATCCTCTTTACTAGCCAGCCTTCTTCAATATTAAGTTGTTGTAGTATGGATATATTTGTTCTTTTTTTAGAAGCATCACACATTTTCAAAATTAGAATATCCATAAGCAAACATGGAAATCCCCTGATAAACTAACATGCAACCAGATAGACCATGTTTTAATTGATACCAAGCACACAACATACATACTTATGATCAGAAGTTAAAGAAGGGCTGAATACAGCACCAACCACTACCTTGTTGGAGCTAAAATAAAATTCAGACTGAAGAAAAATTTTTATAGTAAGTTAAATAAAAGCTCAGTAATATGATGCTTTGAAAAGAGAAGAAACTAAAAAAAAAATTCAGAAAAGAGCTAAACCATAAGATCAACACAAAAGGAAATGAAGAAAATAAAAGCACTGATGACAGATAGGAAAATATAAAAACCATTATAACGAACACAATGGAAGAATGCCTGGGAGTCAAGACCATAAATAAAAAAAAAAGTACTGGTTCAATGAAATCTGCAGAGAGGCAGTCATAAAGAAAAAAAACAGCAAGACAGGTATGGTTGAATGACATGAACAACAAAATAAATGAGGAGAAGTACCACACACAATGTAAAGAAACTCAAAAAGTTATTCGTCAACAAAAATGACAATATATGAAAGACATGGCACATGAGATGCAGGGAATTCTATAAAGAATTGCGAACAGTAAAGCAGGTGTATAAACAACCTCTGCAGAGCTTGAAGGATAGTAACGGAACTGCTGCAGAATTAATTAAGGAAGGAGGTCTAAATCTACATGAACAGATATGTGCACTAATACAGCAAATATGGAGAGAAGAAAAACTCCCTAGTGAATGGAGAGAATCATTACTGATCCCAGTAATCCAAAAAAGTCAATAAGAGCAAGTGTGAAAACTAAGAGGAATATCCTTATTACAAACATGCTACAAAATACTATCTACTATGCTTTTAAATAGATTAAAACCATACAGTGAGAAAATACTGGAAGACTATCAAACTGGTTTTAGAAAGAATAGATCAACCTTCAACTAAAAATTGTATCTATACTGGGAATATGGAAAAGAGGTTCATAATATCTTCACTGACTTCTAGAAAGCTTATGACAGCATAGACAGGAGCAGCTCATTGAAAATTATGAAAGAATTTGAGATACCTAATAAATTAATCAATTTAACCAGAATATGTATGAAGGATACAAAAATATAGAAAAAGGGGATGGCGACTGCAGTAAAATTGGTTCAAGTAATAAAGGTAGATAGAGGTGTATGGTGTAGTTTTACAAGGTGCAGAGGGAATGAGTAAAGTGAGGAAAAAACGAATAGAAAGTATGAGAATGTATAAATGAAAAACATACAACAACCAATATTTCGGCATGAGCCTTTTTTGAGGATTACATAACAAATGGAAAACTTATCTTAGTGTGGCATCCTCCAAAGATGACACTTTATATGGTACCAGATGTTGCAGCTGCCGTAGATGCAATACTTGCCCGTTTGTTGTCGAGGCTAGCCAGATCTCCTTCCCTGAGTCCACATTATCAGTTCAGGAGGGTTTCACTTGCACTTCACGTAATGTTATTTATGCTATTATGTGCAAATGTTGCAGTATGAAGTACATAGTTTACGCTTAGGAGATCATTTTCACCAACATCTTAACAATATTTCTAAGAGGGCCTGGACACTTGTGGCTAAACAATTTTGCTTTAGCGACCACAGGGGAAACAGGACATTTCTGTTAGTGCAATCTGCTCTTGTTCTGCTGATGTACAATTTTGGAGGGTCCTAGAACAGCGCCTTATTTTCCAGACTGGCTGTCTCCACCCAGCTGGAATTAACAATGTCTTCAGTTTCCTTTAATTTCTTTAGTTTTCCACCTTTTTTTTTCTGTGATTTATACTCTACTTTCTTGTTTCTTTCTCCTAGCTCCCCTCCCTATCGCCACCTTCTCTTCTTCTCTAAAGGCTTTCATGTGTCTACTGCCCTTCCCCCATTTCCCTCCCTCTCTCTGCCTCCTCTTTACGACTGGCTCTATTTGCTTATCCTTTGTGTGGCCCCGTGTGGTCTCTATATCTCGTCTAGTGGACATGCATTTCTGCAATCCCTACTGTTGGAGGATGCCACATTAAGATAAGTTTCCCATTTAGTTATTCGTTTTTTGCCTTGTTTATTATGTAATCCTCGAAAAAGGCTCACGCCAAAATATAGGATGTTGTATGTTTTTCATTTTTACACTCTCATACTTTCTATTTGTTTTTTTCTCACTCTACTCTGCCACCTTGTAAAACTACACCACACACCTCTATCTATCTACCTTTATTACAAAAAATATAGTAATATATAAAGGAAGAAAGTCAGAACCATTCTCTATAAGAACTAGTTTAAAACAACGTGATACATTATCTCCATTACTATTCAAGCTGCTACTAGAAAAGGTAATCAGAAAAGTGAAAGAAGAAAGCAGTACAGAAGAACAAGCTAAAATACTAGGATATGCTGCTGACATTGACCTAGTGGGGGAAACTGAGCAAGAAGTCATCAACACCTGCATTCACCTGAGAGGAGGTAATTAATATCATTTTTAAATTTACATTTTGATGCAGCTCTTGTAGCATCACATTCTTCCACATTCATTACATTAATTTCTAAACAAACTACATCCTACTGAACTATGCTCTTTAGAACACAACTCTATGGCTGGCATGCTGACATTAAGAGAGTTCAAACCAACTAGGTTCAGACATTCTGCCAGGAGATCAGGAAAATGGTAATATTAGACCCTTGCTACTCAACAGAACAGATGATAAAGTATAGCAGAGCAAGTGGGAAAAGGATATTGGTAAATGAACAGAAAAGGATAAAGTATTTCAAACAAAGGAAAGAAGTAATCAGAGCATGCTGAAATGAGTTCAGGTATTGCTCAGACTTCATAACCATTTCATTGTCCTTACACCTCTACTGCTAATTTATTCCCCTTTATTTCCTCTGTCTTCTCTTAAATAAATCTGTCAACGAACTACATTAGATCACAAGCAGGGACTGATGGAAAAAAAAAATTCACTCTGAATGTGATAAATTACTTCTGAGAATACTGAAATAATAACTGCGTAACAAACAAGCATGGAGATTCCAATACTATGGGCAGGACAATTAACTAGGAATACAAAGTGAACTCAAGTTAAAATGTAATATTTGTGAAGATATTATTGGTAAAATGTAGCAATAAAGGCATGCTTCCTCTCCATTATATATATATATATATATATTACAAATTAAAATTTTAAAATTTTAAAAATTACTAACATTTTACAAATCTACTGCTGTACAAAGTCAGGTTTATGAAAAATGGAAATTTGAGCAATTTAACATTTCATCCAGTAGGACAATATATACAAGACAATTAAAAACCATAAACCAGACATAATTTTATAAAAGTTGACTGAAAAAAAAAGAAACGATAAATAATGTAATTCAGATGCAGCTTTATGGCCTTCTATGCAGCAGATTTCTCACACATCTTTTGTCTTAACGGCTAGACACACAGTAGGTGTGTGATATAGCATTATGCCATATTGAAATAAGCTAGAAAAAGCTTTAAATCATGCTATATAAATCATACTTCATCAGTTTTATTGCTATATTTTACGTATTATCTAAATACAATGTACTGTTCATGACAATAAATTTGTTTTGTCATTTTACCATTTTTCATAAAATATTCATCTAACAAATATCTTGTTTTTCAAAGTACAATGTAAATGAGTATATGCAATGAAAAAAGTGAAACTAAATATTAACTGATTTTGAATTCACTTTATATTCCCAGTACTTCACAATTGGAATGTATACATACAATCTTTGCTGGCCCTCGGCAGCCTCACAAACGAAGTTTTCCGTCAGAACCTCCAAGCTAGGGAGGGTAAAAGAAATGGAAAAAAGGGAAGACATAAAGAGGCAAACATACCTCTCTGCTAAATATGCACAAAGGACTAAGGTGAAATCTGAGTTGAAACTTATTCAGTTTTGAATACAATTTTTCTTTTTATGTCTGCATCATCTTTTAGGAGCAACATAATGCAACCAAACAACACAAAGATCATCTCTAATATATTCTGAGCACAGCATTTTCTATATACAAGAAAACAGCTTTCCTGGAGATTATAAAATAAATTAAGTAGTCCTACAAGCTACATAAATTTTTCCTTGGCAGCAGACTTTCAAGCAATGACTGAATAGTTGGCACAGAGAAAAATATATGACAAAAAGGGTATAGAGAAAGGCTGCAGACTAAGAAGATTAAACTTCTACTTACAGTCTGTTTCATATGGTTAAAAATAGTTAGAAAACATTCTCCAAATTTATTACTCATTTGCACATTAATTATTTTTCTTTTTTTTTTTTTACACACAACTACTATAAATGATTTAAATGTAACAATTCTTTTGAATATCTATTTGAATTCAGCCACATATTCCTTCATATTGAACCATGAATACATCAGACTTCTTGTGTGAATGTGACCTTTATATTAAACTAGATATTTGCTAAATTATAAGAACCAATCAGAAACAAATCAGCTGAAACAAACTGCAGACAGACATGCTGGATACAACTTTTACAACAATGTGTTTATCCAACTGAACAAACACATTCATTCAAATCTTTAAGAATGAAGCTTCTTTGTGTGTGTAAACAACTAGAAAATTTTGTTGAGTTAGCATTCCATACATTAATAATAGCTTCAGTATTTGTGACAGTGAATTTTTTCTTGTCATCAGCTACATATTACCAAGTTGCATGCATTTCAATTAGTTCTGAGTTAGCTTCTAAGTAGACTAAATATAGATTAGAAAAAAAAAAACAAAGACAAAGTTAACATAAAAGCACACAGTAATTTTCCTTGCCACTCTTACAGTTTCCAATATTTCTCAGAGCAAAAATCCTGAATAATTTCTTGGTTGTGGAAGTATGTGAAACCATTCTGTATGATGTTTAGTAGTTTTTCCCACAACAATTGTAAACTATTTTTATTTTCACTTTTTTTTTTTTTTTAACTGACCAAACTCAACCTGCATTCTGAATTGCAGAAAAAAAAACTTTATTCTTGTGTTATTAAACTATAAAATACAGTATGTGATCAGAAACTTTCTGGACTGAAACAGTGACACCTAAACCTGCTGAAGTGACATGATGCAACACCAGGCTGCAGTACTAGCTTGTCATATGAATCAGTGTGCCAAGTCGTGTGGAGCTAGGCTTACATACAGAGTAGTGATGTTCATTTGTTTGACATCATACACTTGTTGTCTGGTGATTTTCAAGATGGATGTAAAAAGGAGCAGTAAGTTTGCATGAAATGTTAGTAAATAGCAATAAAACCTGCTGTTACTAACTGCAAACTGCTTCCATCCATACTAAGAAGAAAATAGTTCTTAAGGCAGAAAAATAATAAAATCTTGAGCAGAGATTTTAAAATGTACATTAAACATTTACTACAGAAGTTTGGCATGACAGAATAAATGAACAAACTTTATTCTCAAAAAGCAAAGAAATGGGCATGCAGGCCTGCCTGTGACACAGATGACAATTAAATAACAAATATCATTTCAACTGTTTTCCTGCATGTTCACTGTCAGAACAGGCCTTTGCAGTAATATAAACAATAAATATTACTAACCAATATCACAATCCCACATATAAATGATAAATATTACTAACCAATATCACAATCCCACAATAATTGTAAATGGGTTATTACAATATCAACCTCAATGTCTTCAATCATGCATTAACCTTCACTGAACATTGCTGAATTTCTAAAAGAACTGCTGATAATTTCATCTATAAGAGAAAAAATATGTTTGCATCTCCAGAAATATCTTATCTAGTTGCTCATTTAGCAATGTAATCTTATCTATCTCTGTAGAAGTATGAGGTTCTCCAGTTACATTAGGCTGACGTGCATGTTTTTGAGTCTGACAGGATGTGCTCCCATCACCCAGCTGTTGAAATGGGTACCTAGCTTCCCTTGGAATAGGGGAATTAGGGGTGGTCAGATATTATACCCTCTAGAGTACCAACTGGTCAAGAAGATATGGGTACCAACAGCCTATCCCTTATATGCCTATATAGCTAGCTTTACATTTTTTTTACCTTATCATGTATGTTGACAGAAACAAGTAATATTCATTTAATTATAGTCAAAAAGAAAAGTACCTGCTGCTTGATAAATAGTCTCCTATTTTCTCTTGATTATTCCACAGTAGGCGGTGGAGAGCGATCACATTGGCATCATTTATGAAAGACAAACTATGATTTCCTGGATCAAACAAGATCTCACAGTCTGAAGCAATTTCTGTAAAAAACCTGTAGATACAGAATTTTTAGTTTTAAGCAAGTCTATTTAATGATGAAAACAGTCAGCTTATGAATTGGTTATGTTACTGGAATAATTTCAGTTAATGAGTGTGGTTTATTTAGATATCCAAGTTCTCCTAATTTTTTTTTTAAACTGGGACTGAAAAAAATATCTTATCTTATATCTTATATCCTTCCCGTGCCGTTAGACGTCACATAGGGCTCGCAAAGTAGTTCGCCAATTTTTCCTGTCCTCGGCGAGTCTTTCAACCTCATCAAAGGATTTTATGCCTGTTAACTTGGCCTCTCTTAATAATGTTAAAAAAAAAATATACTACTGGATAAAAGTTAAGGGCCGGTTTTTTCAATTCTTACAAAAACAAAACCAACTGACTAACAAACAAGCCATTGGTACCAAAGAAAACAGCATTTAAAACTGAACAAATTGGAATAGAAATACACACACATAGCAAGGTGGCGAAATCACTCACCCCTTGTCCAAAAATTCACAAGAGTTGTCTTCAAACAACAAACATGTCAGTATCGCTTGTGGCCACCATTTGCTGCCAGACATTCGCCACACTGTTGCATCCTTGAGTTAACCAGGGTTATTAGGATGTTCTGTGGAATGGCCTGTCAATTTTGTTGAAGGAAAAGGGTCAGCTGGGTGACATCAACAGGTGGAGGAGGATGATTTGTCAAAACCCGACTGCCTAGGTCATCCCAAATGTGCTCAATGGGTGACAGATAGGGCGACCGAGCTGGCCAATCGATTCTAATGATCCTTTGCTGTTGAAGAAAATCTTCTATGACATGACCCCGATGTGGTCTTGTATTATCATCTTGTAGGATTACCCCTGCACCCATGACTTGCAAGATAGGCTGGAAAATGGATTGCAGAATTTCATTCAGGTATCATTGGGCGGTTAGGGTGCCATGAATGACATGGAGGGGGGTCCTGCTATACCTGCTGATGCCACTTCAAACCACAATTGATCCCCCTATATAACGATCCACCTCTTGGATAGTGGCGTCATGGAACCATTCCCCTCCTGGCCTTCTCCAAACATGGATTCTGCCAACATTGATGGACATACTGAAGCGTATCATCCGTGAAAAGAATTTCACCCCACTGGCACCTTGTCCAACGGATGTGCTGCCAGCATCAGGCAAGTCTAGCTCTGCAGTGAGCTGGATTAAGAGGTATTCTTTTTGCTGGTCATCATGAAGCCAGTCCAGATTCTCTTAAACGCCTGCAAATTGTTCTGCCACTAACACTGACATTTGGCACATTCATTAGCTGGTTTCTGAGAGTGTAAGACGTTTCTGTCTGGTTGTGAAGTGTTGACAGCTGCAGGTATCTGTCATCTTGTCTACTCATGCAATGAGGTCAGCCTGAACGATGGCTGTCTTCTAATCCTCCGAGGTTGCACGAAATCGCTACAAATGCCTTTGGATGGTAGAATGGGACATCTCCAAAAGCCATGCAACTTCACAGCCAGATAAAATGCTTTCAACCATGGCTATGACTCAATGATGCTCAAAGGTGCTAAAACACCTTTGCAGTGGCACGGTGTTTTTCAAATGACAAAAATACCACTAAACCACTTTAATAAAAATGATTGGAAAGTGAGATATGTTCACTAAGGATGCCTCCTGCACGTGCAGTACAAACCAGCATGATTTAATTACCTGCTGGGTCATGCTAACACTTTTAAAAATGCCCTAACATTTTGTCTAGGGCGATGCTACTGCATGTGATTTTTACACTTGTTGTGATGAACAGTTGGTGTTGTTTATGCCCCGCTGCAAAGAGGGCTGCCAGAGAATGCAATTTAATCAAGATTCTACAATAAATTTATTTACAGTTTTAGTACGGCAATCAAAATAAACATATGCTTGAAATTAATGACCGGCCCTCAACTTTTGTCCAGTAGTATGGCTCTCTCAATGGAACACTGAGGTATAAAAGAAAATGGTACAGTAAGCATTATTTCATGAAAAATATGCAATACAAAATTTTAAACTTTGCTTTGAAAAAAAAAAAAAAGACTAAACTGATATGAAAATGGCTATTTTTTTCTTTGAAAATGAAGAATCTTTACATGGCAATATTTATTTGCTCTAATAAACACAGAAGAAGGAATGAGTGATTGATTCTAGATTGAAACAGGCATGAAATAAGGATGTATAACTATCTCTCTCTTGCTTTTTGGAACTACCATAGACTTCATAACGAAAAAATGTTGCGCAAGTAAAACAGGCATTGATAGAATACATGGGACCCTACTTGATCTTCATTTTGCAGATGCAATAATTCTTATCAGTGACAACGTGAAGTGCATGCAAGAAAAAACAGATACCTTGTTTTCAATGGGTGGCAAAATAGGCCTTGAAATTAATAAGGAAAAAGAAAACAAAAATAATGAAACTTTCCATTAATCAAGAAGGAAAAATAAAGGTAGAAGGAACAGCTGTTGAAGAAATACACCAATTTGCATACCTCGACAGAAACAGAGACCAGGACGGTGACACCAGAAAGGAAGTTAGAACTGCAAAAAGCAGCACTGAACTTCAAGAATCTTGAGGATGACCTTCAAGAATCTTGAGGACACATAACACTCAAAAGTTATAAGCACAAAAACCAAGCTATGATTATTCAGTTCAAATGTAATAGCCACCCTTATTTATGCATGTGAAAGCTGGAAAACAACTAAAGAAAACAAATTAGGCTCTTTTGAAAAAAATGCCTAAGGAAAATGCTCAGTATAAAATGGAATGAATTTAAGAATAACACAGAGATAAGACAGATAAGGAAACAACAACCTGTCTCATGGCGATCAGAAAAAGAAGATGGACACATGTAGGCCATGTGATGAGAAGTAAACAATCAGAAAATGCCAAAACAAGCTATCAAGTGGAGCACAACAGGCCAAAGAAAAATAGGTCGACCACGTGAAACTCTCAGGGCATTGTTAAGAAAAGCCAGTTTAGTGGGCATAACATCCCTTGATGAAGTTGAAAAACTCGCCAAAAACAGGAAAACTTTGCAAACTATGTGAGCCCTATGTGACGTTTAATGGCACGGGAAGGATGTACAAGGGTTGATTGATAAATTCGCTGCCTAAGGTACAAATACTTGAAACACACAACTGATATTAGGTGCAACTGTAGATCAGATTAATGTAAGATTAAACACCAAGTTTCAAGAAATTAACTGCAGCCATTTTTTTTAATAGGCTACTGAAGTGGTAAGGGGTGGCAGAAATTGAGAAAATGGATAACATTTCTCATCAAGCAGTCATTCGCTACCTCTGCATCAAGGTCTTATCATCAAAGGAGATCCATAAGGATATGGTAGAGACTCTAGGGGAGAGTGCCCCTTCTTACAGCAGTGAAGAAATGGGCAGCTCAATTCAAACATGGAAGGGAGAGTCTGGAAGATGATCCCCATCCAGGAAGACCAAGAATGGTAACCACCAACGAAACCAACGGCAGAATCCATGACATGATAATGGAGGATCGACAACTAACTGAGTGGTACATTGCTACTGAGTTGGGCATCTTCTGGGAACGTGTTCATGCCACTTTTCGCAATGATTTTCAAATGACTAAGGTCTCTGCTCGATGGGTCCCGAAACTTCTTGGAGCTGATCACAAACGACAGCGTCTCAACATGTCAAGAGACAATCTTGGCCATTTTTCTGCAGATCCTGAAAAGTTTCTTCAGCAATTTATGATTATGGATGAGACTTGGGTTCATCATTTTCATCCAGAAATCAAAGAACAGTCAAGCCAATGGAAACATTATGGATCCCCACCTCCAAAGAAAGCAAGGGTGGTTCTGTCTGCAGGCAAAGTGATGGCTTCCATCTGTTGGGATTCAGAACGTGTGCTATTGGTAGACTATCTTCAAAAGGCCAGAACAGTTACCAGGGCCTTTTACGTTAATCTTTTGAAGCAACTGCGAGTAAAACTGAAGGAAAAGCGTCGAGGGAAATTGATGAGAGGAGTCATCTTTCAGCAAGACAATGCTCCAGTTCTCAAGTTGGTACTGGCAATGGCTGCCCTTCATGAAAGTGGTTTCCAGCTAAATGAACATCCCCCTTATTCCCCAGATTTCACCCCTTCGGACTATTACCTGTTTACCAAACTCAAAAAAGGAGCTCAGTGGTTGCAAATTTGCTTCAGATGATTTTGTCATTCATGCTGTAGATCAGTTTCTACTGGCACAATATGTTGACTTTTACAAAGAAGGGATCTGTATGCTCCAGGATCGCTGAACTAAGTGCATAAACTTGCAAGGGGACTATGTTGAGAAATAACCAAAAAAAGTTGTCCACAAATAATCCATTGTACATTATGCTAAGAACTTATCAATCACCCCTCGTATGTAGATGCCAAGATATGAAAATTGGTTTACTTCTTCACCAGCTGTTCCTTCTATGTATATTTATCCTTCATGGTTAATGATAAATTTCATTATCTGAGTTTTTTTCTTGTTAATCTCAAGTCCTATTTTACTAGCCATTGACGACAGTGTACATTTTTTCTTTCGTCACTGATATGAGTTACGCCAACTGCAAAATCAAGTTCTTCCAGTTGGGTGTCATGTACCCAGTTAATGCCCATTGTACCTGAGCAGCATTTTTTTCATTATGAAGTCTACTGCAATTTCAAAGAACAAGGGAGATAATATACATCCTTGTTTCACACTTGTTTCAATCTAGAACCATTCGCTCATTCCTTCTTCTGTGATCACTGCACAAACATATCCACTGTAGAAGTCTCTAATGATCTTGATAATCTTAAATGGTATTCCACATATTCTAAAAATTACCCCAATTAATCTCTGTGTATGCTATCAAATGCCTTTTTAAAGTCTATGAAGGTTAGAATTAATTGTTTTTGGTTTTCAATATGTTCTTCAAGTATTATTCTGGTCGAGACAGCTATTCCCTTTTTGAAATCCTGCTTGTTCTTCTCTCATAGCAGCATCCACTATATCTTGAATTCCATACAGAATAACTTAACAAAATACTTTTGTCGCAACTGATAGTAATGTTACTCTTCTCCAGTTACAGCAATCGCTAAGATTGCCTTTTTTTTTTTTGTAGGTATTTTAACAATGATTCCTCTTTTCCATTTAGAATGGACCTTTTCTTCTTTCTAAACTTTATTAAATATTCTCTGCAGTTGGCTCATATTGTCACTGTTAACAGCTTTTAACATTTCGGCTGTTATTTCATCTTCACCTGCAGATTTGTTGTTAGCCATTAGATTCACTGCTGTTTCTATTTCATGCAATGTAATTTCATCTAGGTTGACATTCAGTTGTGTAATTGGTTGGTAAGTCAGTTTCAAGGTCTATCAATATTTTGGGTGTGGTCAATTAAGTATTTCTTGGAAGTGTTCGGCCCATCTTTGCTTTTGGTCTTTACTTTATGTTAATAGGTTGCCTGTTTTGCTAAGGATTGGTCTTTCTCTGGATGCAATAGTACCTGTTAGCCTCTTTTGTATGTTATATAGAGCTTTGCTGTCTCCTGTTTTTGCTGCCTTCTCTGCTTCTTTCACCGTATTATCCATTTATTCCCTTTTATCCCTTCTAGCTGAACTATTTACTTTATTGTCTAGTTCTTTGTATGTTGCTTTTGCTTGATCTTTTCAAAGATCTGTATTTACATTCAACACGACTAATTTGACTGCTTGTCTCTCATGTATGTATTTCCATGTGTTATCTGATATCCATGCTTTCTACTTGTTGATTGCAGTCCAGCACTTGTTCTTGCTGCTGTGATTATGACTGTGCTGTAAAAATTCCATAATTCATCTATATTTGTCTCTTCTACCTCAATGAGTGCAGCAAACTGTTTGCTAAGTTCAAGATTGAAATTACTGCTAGTATTTTCATCCTGTAGACTATGACTGGGGAAGGCTTTCTTGTGTTTGCTTTTCAGTTTTAGTCTTATTTTCTCTAGACACAGGTTGTGATCACTGTTGACGTCTGCACCCTTATATGCTTTTACAACTATCAGAGACGTTCTGAATTGCTTTCTAATACAAAAATGATCTATCTGATTTTTGGCTCTATCATCTAGAGATATCCATTGTTGTTTTATGTATCTCTTTGTGTGGAAATATTGCTCCTCCAATGACCACCATCATCATCATCATCATCGCCTTTCACTCCCTTGAGAGTATAGGCCATGGATAAAGGCTCTCCAGTCTACCCTGTTCTTCGAATTATTCTCTGCTTTCTTTCCCTTTGCATCCCTTGTCACTGAGCACTGTCATAATTTCTCTTCTCCAAGCAAGTCTATGTCTTCCTCGTTTTCTATTTCCTTGAGGATTCCATGTCAGTGCCTGTTTTGCTATGTTGGTGTCGGGTTTCCTCAGAGTGTGGCCAATCCACCTCCACTTTCTAGACATGATTTGTAGGTTCATAGGTTCTTGTCCTGCCCTTTCCCAAACCTCCTTGTTCCTGATCTTGTCCTGCCATTCAAAATCCTCCTCAAGCAGTAGTTCATGAATGTTTGTATCCTCTGTTGTATTTGTCCTGGTCATAAACCATGTCTCTGAACCATATAGTAGAACAGTCTTTATATTTGTATTGAAAAGCCTACGTTTGGTTCTTGTTTTGATGTTCTTAGATGACCATATTTTGTTAAGCTGGCCAATGATCATGCCCTCTGTTAAACATAGTTCAATTAATCTTTCTCCATTCTGATTTACCGTATCAATCCCTTCTTTCTCCATTACTTTTTTTATGCCAGTGTTATCTATTCCTACCTTGGCGTTCAAGTCTCCCATGACAATTAAGATGTCATTTTTAGGGACTTTGTTAATGAGTTATTGTAGTTGGTAATAGAAATTGTCTTTTATTTCATCATCTGCATCGTTTGTGGGTGCACAGCATTGTATGATTGTCATTATTTCATACCTTATCTTGTATTGTGCCCTTAATATACGACTGTTCACTGGTTCTCATTCTTTAAGGTTCTTTGCTGGAACAGTGGATATAATTATACCCAGTCCTTGATATTTCCCATCATCTTTGCCTGAATTCAATCAATCAATCAAGTGCCATGCAGTGTGGCATAGGCAATCATTTCTCTCCACAATTCCCTGTCATTAGAGATTATGAGATCTGCCGGTGACTTTTTTCCTAGCCACACTGACAGCCCATCCAGTAACTTCTCTCTCTGTCTTTCTCTGTCTCTTCTTCCCTCATTTTCTGGAATGCTGACTTGGCCTGAGCACATCTGCTTTTCATTTCGTTGTGATATTTCCCATCAGCTGTTATAATTGTTCCTAAGTACTCGAATCTATCAACTTGTTTCAGTTCTGCGCCATCAATGGTAATGTTACATTTTGGTGGTATTCTTTTCTTTGAGATGACCATCACTTCAATCTTCTTTTTTTGTTCAGGCTGAGACCTTTATTTTTACTTTCAGGAACCACGATGTACAGAAGACCCTGTATCTCTTGTGTTTCCATGATGGTGTATCTCTATTTCATTATATTTCTTATTTAGCCACTCTTCTTTAGCTTTATTGCATTTGTTTCTTATTTCTTTATTTATTTTGTCACATTCATCTTTATCTTCCTTAAGACTTCTTCTCTAATCCACTAGTTGCAAAATTTCTTCTGTCATCCACCCCTGTTTAGCGTATCGTTTATCTGGAAGTAGGATTTCGACAGATGTTTGCTTAATAGAGTCTTTAAGCATATTCCATTGTTCATCAATCGTTTCAATCTTCTCTATAACATTATACCTATTATGTACTATGGTCCTATATTGTTCTTGTATTGCCTTATTTTTCTACAACAGCTCTCTATCTAGTTCTTTGTTTTTAGCTGCTACCTTTAACCTCTTTAGCCTGATTCTCACTTTTCCTACAACTGGGATGTGGTCACTGTTGCAGTCTGCGCTTGGTCTTGTTTTCACGGACATAAGTGAGTTCCTGAATATTCTGTTGATCAAAATGTAATCTATCTGGTTACATATGTTATTATTTGGGTTTTTCCATGTCCATGTCGCCTTGGGTGTTGTTGAAACCAAGTATTTCCTATTATCATTTTTATTCTTTTCCGCCCACTCAATCGACATCTCTCCTCTCATATTTCTGAAACCTAGTCCATACTTGTCAGTAGCCTCATTGTCTTGTTCAGTCCCTAGTTTTGCATTTAAATCACCCAGCACAAAGTTTACTTCCCATGGTTTGCACTGTTTCAATGTTTCATTTTGTCGAGATTGTTGTAAAACTCTTTTATCTCATCATCAGAGCTTTCTGAAGTTGGTGCGTATACTTGGATGAGATTTGTGTCTATTGGGTGGCCCTGTAATTTAACCATTAACACTCTGTCTGATATGCACCAGAAACCTTTCACTGCTCTTGCTGTCTTCTTATCCAATATTATGCCAAGTCCATTTCTACACTGGTTTCCCCCGGAATATATTATTTTGAAGTCTTTATGATCTCTGCCTCTTGCTCCAGTCCATCTCATTTCACATAAACCAAGGATGTTAATTTCCATTCCTTTCATTTCTTGTTCGATGTCTTCCAGTTTTCCAAGATCTGTTAGTGTTCTAATGTTCCATGTTGCAATTACTGTGGTGTTGTGTTTTCTTTGCATACGGTAGTTGTATGACGATCTGGTATCGCCTGTTGCATGTGACAGTCCCTACAGGACAAGGTGATTCCACTGGAACCCCCATTAACGTCGTCATGATTCAAAGAATTGTGGATTGTCATTATTCTTGGAATGTACAGTGTTGGTTTCCCCTTGCATTCTACCGGTTTGTTTATGGTTTACTCCACTAGCCTTTCTCTGACTGTATAAAGGGCAGAATGTCAGATGGGCCTAGTGCCCAATTCTTAACCCTTTTGAAATAAAAATCAATCAATCAATCAATCAATCTGGCCAGAGCCTACCCTACAAGGCAGCAGGGGGTTTGAAATCAGAGTTTTCCTTCTCCTAGATGAGCTACCAACCAAGACTAATGAGTCTCATCTACCCAAAGCGTCTGGTTTCAGGCACCAGGAATGTATGATTAACTTATGGTTTTCCACCGATCTTTTCCCTGCTTCTGACCATAGCATTTCACTGATACCCAATACGTCTAGGTGATATCTATCCATTTCTTGGATTATCTGAGCAGTTTTTGATGTTGCGGCCATTGTTCTTACATTCTAGAATCCGATCTTTGTCACTTATTAGGTGGAAAATGCAGAACAGAAATTAAGAACAGAATAGGCCAAGCAAAGACTGCGTTTCAGAGAATGAGAAACATAATATGCAACACATCATTATCAAAGAATGTTAGAAAACGAGATCTAAAATTCTATATTGAACCTGTCTTATTACATGGAAGTGAATCATGGAGAATAGGTAGGTCTGCACAAAAGTCATTGGAAGCAACAGAAATGTAGTTTAATTGAAGAATGATGCAAATTCCACGGACAGCAAAAGTAACTAATGGAGAGCTGGAGAGACAAAAAAATCTTGTCAAAAAAATAAGAGAGAGACAATGTACTTTCACAGGACATGCAATGAGAAGAGGTGGCATTGAAAATATTGTAACAACAGGAAAAGTAGAGGGAAGAAGAGCCAGGAAAAGACCAAGAGAAATGATACTGGACAGTCTGATGAGATGGTGTGAGAGATCACCAACTGAGCTAATGGCCTGCATGAAGGATCGAGTACGCTAGAGAAGCATAACAGCCAACGCCAGTCGGCATAACACCTGATGATGCAAGTTCAAAATGCAGGTAGGCCCTGGTCAATTAAAAAAATGAGAAAAAAAATATGAGTTCTTAAAGGTTTTCAAAAGTTTACATAAAATTGTTACCTTCTTCCCAGCTCAAAATTATTTTTGAGAAACTCGTTGAAAGGTACCATGTGCTGCTCCTTGCTGAACAATAAGTGATTGGCGATGTTCTGTAATATCTTGCACATTAGTGTGAGACCTCGCTTGATTCTTGGCGCTGGTTCCTCTTCAACAATACCAGACTCATATGGAGAAACTACAAAGTGATTGTACAAAGAGAATGTCAACATGCTGAACGAAATGAAACATATCCATCTATAGTGTGCATTCTTACATCCCATCCCGTCAAAAATACAGTTAAACTTCATTAGTAAAAATGATTCAAAGTTATGAAGGCATGCTGAAATGCAATGCATCTCTTTTTTTTCTGTTTCCTCTTGGAACTAGGTACAAGTTTTTAAATAAAACCTCGACAGATAACTTGCACCTTTTAGACAATTACTTTTTCAAATAATCCATTTGGTAGTCCATGCAATTCTGCCACTGCTCCACTAGTTTTTTTATGCTGTCAAGAATTAATTTCTCAAGGTGGTGGTAGAATCACAGCTCAACAGTCAGTCTTATTTCTATCACACTGATTAGGACTACCTGGCACCCTCATATTCAGTCTGGCCACTCTCAGATCTCTGCTATTTCATTTCAGCAACAAGGCACCAACTGTTAGAAAAACCTTCTGATTTCCGCTTGCATTTGCTCAAATGTATAATCACATTTTGTTGCTAAGAAATGCTGTAATTCTGTTAAGAGTTCCAAAAATCTTATCATATGGTACTATTCTCTTCATGGCTGGCTGTGAGACTCGGGCCTGATATTTTTGGTGCAATCAACAACTGTCAAACAGTAATGACGTCCATTCTTCTACTTCCATTCTTCTACTAAAACACCCTTCTATTCATCAATGAATGTCTATCAGATGTTCATTCTCTGTAGTCAGAACTTTTATCACTATACTCTGTTTCATGCATGCAAACACTGGCATGTTTTTGTCATACATTACTTTTTTCTTATCTCTTAATTAAGAGACCGCTGGTGGCGAAAAAAAAAACAGCTGTGCACCAAGTTCACATTTCTTAAAATGTATTTTAAGCAGGTCAATGTCAAATTATTATTTTCTTATATGTGTTTTATAACAAAATAAAAACATATACACCCAAACAAGAGGCATAATTTCCAACACTTTCTGGTATCTTTCACTACACACTTTCTTCTTCTTTTCTTTTTTTAAAATCGGTAATATATCTTGTTACCAAACTTTTTTGTGGATCAGTACATGAACTAATGAGCTAAAAAAAATATGTACAACAAGATTCTCTTCTGTTACAAACTACTTGAACATGACAATCTCATAATGAAATAAACTGTAACTGTTAAAAAAGGGCCTAGCTCTGTTGCTGGACCTGGAGAGTGGCTTTATTACACTTGGGGCATGCCCATATGAATGAAATAAACATATTATTTATACTGCTAGTTCTATATACTACCATAATTAGCACTAAGATGGACACCACAGGGGAACAGAAGTAAGGGTTGACCAAAAGACTCATGGAAACGAACAACATCAGAGGATGTTGAGCAATAGAGGGCTCACCTGGGCAAGAGCAGAAAAAAATGCAGATGGACAGGCATTCATGGAAAACCCTTGCGGAAGCCCTAAATGACCTGGGCACTTAAGGTGTGAGAGAGAGTTCTGTGTTCTTTTGAATAACACATTTCATGACCTTATGAATTTCTAATTTCATTTCTTCCTAATCGCTTAGGAGAGCTTATTAAGTGCTTAAATAACATAAACAACACATCTGCAGACAAGAAACTTCAAAAGATTATAGACAGAGAGAGAGAGGGGAGGGAGGGAAGGAAGGAAGGGAGGAGGAGGAGGAAGGGGGATGAGGGAGAATAACCATCTAATAACAGTAACACACATCATTTGAACATGACTGCATTCCTTCCCCATGGAGAAGATACGTAGTAGCAGACATCTAAAATTATGCTGCTTTTGTACTGTCATGTATTGCAAGTCTGAAGTTTTAGTTTAGCATAAAGCTACTGTAACAAAAGAAAGGAAACTCTGACACGGAAACAAAACATTTTAAAGAAAGAGCAATTATTATATAAAAGTTTAATAACGAAAATACTGATTAGAGCAAATAAATATTGCCATGCAAAAACAGACATTTTAATATCAATTTAGTCTTTTTTCAAAGCAATGTTTAAATTTTGTACTATGCATTTGTGGTTTTCATGAAATAATGCTTACTACACCATTTTCTTTTATATCTAGACAAATTATGTTTCACTGAGAGAGCCATGTTAATGATATTGTTTATTTTTCTTAGTCCAAAATTTTTTTAAAATTTAAGAGAATTTGGATATCTAAATAAACCACACGCATTAACTGAAATGATTCCAAATAACACAACCAACTCTGCCAATGAAACAAAATTATATACATTTTAAAAGTATTTTACCTATGGCAGGATTGATGAAGCGTAAGAATATTACTGTACCGATGACAGTCCACACTGCTTCTGAACTACTTTGTTGAAAACGTTGTGTTACAACTTGATAGAGGCAGTGACACATGCTTCGTAACTTGGCAGGAAACCTATTTGAACAACACAATCGAAAAATCGCACATAAGTTGTGAATCTTAAATCAACAAAATAAGCAACCATGATCAGTTTAACAGTATTTTCCAGATTAAATATTTTAAAAACCAGCACAGTACACAAAAAACATTAGGAAAAGAGTTTCTGATGTACAAGTACAAAGTATATTAGATAACTGCACTCATAAGAAAAACTGCCAACACCAAAACCCACTCCTCTCTCTAAATCCTCTTGTATCTGTGCCACATTCAAGTGTCTCAACTGTTAGCTACCTTCCTATATTTTTATAACATTTTTCCTGTCTTTTATTTAAAATTTTGCTTTCTCATATAAACCAATATTGTTTTCAAATCTTCTGACAAAGATTTTAGTTATTTCTGTTTTTTCATGTTTCAGATCCACAGACAAAAACGAAAAACTACACGCAATTCCTGACTTATGTCAGTAATACATTGCACAAACCTTTATGTAAGTCATTTCTTATGTATGCTGGATTTACCACGACCACCCTCCCATATCCTCACTCCAACACCAACCACCTTTCCCCATCCATTAATATGCCCTATATCACAAACACATAAAGTAAAAAATATTCCAAGCATACAATGCTGTGCTAAAGAACAGTGTTTTTCCATAATACTTGTTTTACTTTCCTGTTTCTTAGCTATTATCGACTTTGTCTTCTATCACTACTTTCACAGCCTATTTCATGCCCACAGTATCTTTCACACAAGTGTGTTTAGAGCTGAGATCACAAGATCTATTTATATGCAAATCTCCATTTTCATTTTTAAATGAACCCTTTATTGACAAAAAAATGACACGAGAGTTTAAAAATATGAACATATACATAAAAATATAACCGAAAAGTTCTCATGAGGACTGAGATGAGCTTTTTTTCTTTAAAAAACCCACGATGGGTGTGTTGGTGACAACAGTTTCCATTGGCACCGTATCTAAACAATGGGACTGTTTGTGAAGAATGAGGCTGGTGGTTGGCAAAGGCTGTATCTTTAAGCAGTTGTCATTCCTAAAGTGACATGTCTGGGCAGCCACTGTAAAGCAAATGTGGCAGAAGTGTGAAAGGTGTGATTTTGTTTCAAATAGGACTGTCCACCTTCATACTTCATATCATTCTCAATTTCACCTCTGTGATGACTGAGATGAGTCGGCAAGCTAGCTTTTTCTTTCTTTCATCCCAGTACAAACACAGAATATTAAAATTTAATTTCCTCTACCTATCTACAGATTGGTTCCAGATTGAAACAGGCGTGAAACAAGGATGTATACTGTCTCCTTTGCTTTTTGGAATTACAATAGTCTTCATAATGAAAAAATGCTGCACAGGTAACACAAGTATTGATGGGACCCAACTAGAAGATCTTGATTTTGCTGATGACATAACTCTTATCAGTAATAATGTGAATTCCATGCAAGAAAAAATAGATAGTCTGTCTTCACTGGCTAGCAAAATAGGACTTGAAATTAACAAGGATAAAACAAAAATAATGAAATTTCCCATTAATCAGAATGGAAAAATACACGTAGAAGGGACAGATAATGAAGAAGTTAATCAATTTGCATACTTTGGCAGCTACATAGACC
The DNA here is from genome assembly GCA_009760885.1 of Achatina immaculata. NCBI lineage: Eukaryota > Metazoa > Mollusca > Gastropoda > Stylommatophora > Achatinidae > Lissachatina > Lissachatina immaculata. The sequence continues at coordinate 42,271,169 of CM019698.1, forward strand.
AGGATGGTGACACCAGAAAGGAAGTCAGAATTAGAATTGCAAAAGCAGAATCAATGGAAAACAACTAAAGAAGTACACAAGAAATTAGACTCTTTTGAAAACAAATGCCTAAGGAAAATACTCTGCATCAAGTGGAACGAACTCAAGAACAATGCAGAGATAAGACAGATGACTGAACAACAACTGGTCTCATGGGTGATCAGGAAAAGGAGATGGACATATGCTGGTCACATGATGAGAAGAAACAGTCAGAGAATCCCAAAACAAGTTATAAAGTGGAACACAACAGGCCAAAGAAAGAGGCAGATTGTTAAGAGAGGCCAAATTAATAGGCATAAAATCCCTTGATAAGGTTGAAAGGCTCGCCAAAGACAGGAAAAATTGGTGAACTACCTTGCCCTATGTGACGTTTAATGACATGGGAAGGATATAAGATATAAGATATAAGATCTACAGCTGAGAAATGCATAATCACCTTTGAATGTAAATGCTACAGAAGAGTTCTTCAAATATCATAAACACAAAAAACAACAAATATACTCTACTACAAGAACTTAATACTGAAGAAGGCTGGTTAGTAAAGAAGATTAAAAAAAAAGAAAATTTAAATATTTTGGACACATTAAACATCATGATAATCTAGAGAAGACCATCTTGGAAGGGTACATAATGGGAAAAAGAAAGAGAGGAAGACCAAGGCGAAGATGACTGCAGGACATCACTGATGATCTGCAAATGGATGCATCAGCAGCAGGTCATCTTGCTCACAACTGAGAGGCCTACAGGAGTGCTGTTAGGGAAGCAAAGTTACAGAACTCTTCTGTAGCATTTACATTCAAAGGCATTTATGTGTTTCTCAGCTGTTTTGCTAAGTGTCCAGGTTTCACAAGCATATGTTGCGATTGGAAAGATGCATGCCTTTAAAAATCTTATTTTTGTAGTTCTGTCTGTTCCTCTCCACAGATTCTTTAGTTGTTTTACTTTCTGAAGAGTGATAGATGCCCTCCTTAATTTCCCTCATTGTATCTACATTATTAGTTAGGAGTGATCCAAGATATTCAAAACTCTCCACTTCTTCCAATTTATCCTCACCGATACATATTTCAGCTGCCCTGTTTATTTTGTCAGTTGTCATCAATTTAGTTTTCTTCAATAAAACCAACCAGTGTAATATTTAGATTGTACATATTTCGTTCGCGTTTACGGTGACACTTTTCAAAATGGTGGAAGAGTCCTTAGTTAGAGCGATGCCGAGCAAGAAAAAGGAAGAGAAACATTGAAATTTTTCAATTTTTGATGATGTAGATAGGGGTATGGACACGGCCTGTGACCACCCCACTGCTCTTCAATGAATCCTAAGTAGATTTAGACATATTAGACGATTGGAGAAATAGCTAGTAGGTTATTTCAGACATTAATTTAGCAAGAATGCAACACAGAATCACAATACAAGATCGACAAGTAGATCTACACATCTCAGATGGTAAGTAGTGCATATCCAGACCTAGCCGATGGTGAACTGGGCACAGTCATTGTCTAAAAACACCACAATACTTCTTTTTTCCTAAAAAACTCTGCATTTATGAAATTTTCATACATTTAGTTATACTTTGAAACATAATAAGTACATGGAAGTACATGTAAATACTGTTTTCCATTCCATTTTTCAACTATGCCCACTATACAGATCAGGACCCGCGCTTTTTGTGTGGCACGGACGGGAACGTCCGCTTTTTGTTCTTGGGCACGGGAAGAGTTAAAGACAAAAACTATCAACTTTAATGTTTCATTAACAAAAGAAATTGTTTCTTTTTTTAGATTAAGCAATGGATTTTTAATCAGGAATAAAAAAAAATATAACTGTACATTTAACTAGGCAGCTATGGCACATCCTTCCAGAACAATAATTCATCCACTCATGCTTTTAAACGCATCTATCTTGAAAAAGAGAGTTCTCTGTGAAGAGTGCTACTGTATTACGAGGGTCATACTGAAAGTCGTGAGCAAAAATTTGTTAAAAATCAGAATAGAAAATCAGATAGAGAAAATATAATTAAAATATAAATGTATCACCTTAAACTGCATCCTTTTCTTCACTTTTCAACATAATCTCCATTTCTCTGCACATATTTTTCCCATCGATCTGCAAGTTTGAAAATACCCTCCCAGTAGAATTCCGTTCCAGCTGACTGACAGCACAGATGCATTGTTTTCTGGACGTTCTCTCCTGTGGGACACAGCGGGCACAAACTTTTCTATAGCCTAGGGTTTCAATCATTTCCTGTACTGCACTGCATCCTGTTTCAAGATTTACAGCGATTTCAACACATCTGTCTTCTTTAATGATGTCATCAACCCTTTCCATGTTGTCTTCCATGGAGGCAGTTTGAGGGTGACCGCTGCAAGGCATAACTTGGATGCTTGTGTTTCCAACTTTGAAATGTTTCACCCACCTCCTAACACTGCTAGCACTGATACACACATCTCCATAAGCAAGTTGAAGTCTTTGGTGAATTTCTGCAGTTGGGATTTCCTCTTTAATGAGGAACTGATGAAATGAAACTTCAGCACCTGCCAATTTGTTTATGCTTCATGTGGTCATGTGACACATGATGGTGATGGTGTGTGACCTCTACATGAAGTGCAAAAGATGCAGTTTAAAGTGATACATTTATATTTTCTCTATAAATTCTGATTTTTAACAAATTTTTGCTCATGACTTTCGGTATGACCCTTGTACAAATCATAAGCAATATCTTTGATATAAAGAAATACTGCATTGTGAAACTGGTCAAATGACTCTCACTGAAACAGAAGACATTGCAGTCTTCTCACCATCCTACTGGGTTTTTTTGGTTTTATTTTTTGAAGTAAAGGTTGCCCTTGTATGTCATGGAGGCATCTAAGGGATATGTTGTTACTGCTCAAATGTTCCTTGTGCTGTCAACATACTACAGGACAATGTGATCAGTATCATGCCTGCCCTTCTTTTCTTTCCTAGCTCCAGGAAACGGTAGATACCCATTTCAACAGCTTGGTGACTGGGGTGCCTCCAGCCAGATTCAAACCACCAACTTTCACCATGAGAGACTTCTGCACTAACCACTTTGCTACTCAATGAGTATGTCACCACTGACATTTACCATGAAGAATGAAAATGAAAATGTAGAGCAATGGTTCAAAGCTGGCTGCAGTTGTGCTTGGAATGAAGTCCACCACACCCCACTAATACAAAACTCCCACAGTCTGTAAAGGATATTTTCAAATCTTCCCTAACTCTCAAACAGTATGTTAATATCACTTTTATTCAAAAGTTCACACTGTTAGACTGACTATTTTCATTAAATGTAAATTAACTCTTTTTTCCTTAACTCTTTTTTTGGCATGATTAAAATTCCTTATTTTAAAATACATGTCCCATATTGTCTGTATTCTCCCCTCTGATTGATGCATGTTCAGTAATACCCAGAATTTTAAAATTATCTTAGTGAAAAATTCACTCTACAGAAAAATACAACAAGTAGGCCTGATTGGCACATTTGTAAGTAAAGTTATAAACCTAGCCAACTGATTAAAATTTAACTTAAAGCTTGATGTCTCATATCTGAACTTAGAAAATATCACCAATTTAATTTTTTTAAAAAGTAAAAGTAATTCTGTCATGCCTTAGAGGCATATAGGGATATGGTGTTAGTGCCCGTATTTTCCTTGACCTGTTAGCACGCTAGAGGGTGATATGATCAGTATCATGCCTGACCGCCTTTACTTCCCCAACAACAGAAGAAGTTGGGCACCCATTTCTACAGCCTCCGGCCAGATTCGAACCCCTGACCTTCACCATAAGAGATCATAGCACTAACCACTTCACCACTCAAGACGCCCTCAGATTAATTATGGTACAACTAATCTCTCCTAACGAAGTTCCAATAATAACTCCTGATTTTTTACTGATTCCGTGAAATCATATACCAGTGTAATAACAAATTATAATTTTTGCCGTAATGTATATGGGTGGGGGTAGGGTTGTGGGTAGGCAGTGGCTACATCAATTTCCAAATTTTCCACATATGAATTTTGAGGTCTTTCACATAAAAGAATACCAAGATGAAGCTACAATTTTACATCATAACACTGAAGATTAATAGTTTTGCAAATTAAACATGAATGTTGTTTGTGTTTGTGTTCATTCATTCATTCATTTGCATGTCCCTTGCAGAACTTTGCTTCCCAAACAGCACTCCTGTAGGCCTCTCGGTTGTGAGCAAGATGGCCCGCTGCTGCTGCATCCATTTGCAGATCGTCAACGATGTCTTGCAGCCATCTTCGTTTTGATCTTCATCTCTTTCTTTTTCCCATTATGTATCCTTCCAATACGGTCTTCTCTAAATTATCATGACGTTTAATGTGTCAAAAATATTTTAGTTTTCTCTCTTTAATCCTCTTTACTAGCCAGCCTTCTTCAATATTAAGCTCTTGTAGTATAGATATATTTGTCCTTTTTTGTGTCCACGATATTTGGAGAACTCTTCTGTAGCATTTACATTCAAAGGCATTTATGTGTTTCTCAGCTGTTTTGTTAAGTGTCCAGGTCTCACGGGCATATGTTGCGATGGGAAAGATGCATGCCCTGTGTGTTTGTGTATTATGTTATATTTACTCACATAAATATTAATGTCTGATAAATCATTTAAGCTGTTAACTGCCTATTTTTAATAACTTGTTTAAATTGTTCTCTTAACTGCCTACTTTTAATGACTAATTGAATATGGTAAAGCATTACCAGATGTTTTATGAAAGTAATGACTAACAGATAAGGACAACTGTTATATTTTCCTGCTTGTATTATAGTGTGAGTGACTTATTCCCCTTACCATGGAATTATGAGGATATTAATGAACAAGAATTATCAGTATCTAACTAATTGGTGCTTATAGCTCTCTCTCTCTCTCTGAACCTTAAGTGCCCAGGGCACATGGGGCTTCCGCAAGGGTTTTCCACAAATGCCTGTCCTTCGCCTTTTTTTCTGCTCTTGCCCAGGTCAGCCCTCTATTGCTCAACATCCTTTCTGTTGTTCTTCTCCATGTCTCTTTTGGTCTACCCTTACTTCTGCTCCCCTGTGGTGTCCATCTTAGTGCTATTTTTGGTAGTGAGTTGTCAGTCATTCGGAGCACATGTCCCAACCATCGCCAGCGTCTTTCCTCAATAATTGTTGTCAGTGGTTTCATCTGCATTTCTGCTAATAAGATGTTATTTCTTATAGTGTTTGGCCAAAATATTTTTCTAATTCTTCGTAAACATTTAGTCTGGAAAGAATTCAACTTGTTTATAGCTAGCATGGCTTAAAAGACTTAACATTCAGAGAATGTGTAACACAGCTTGTTTTAATAACTACAGGAAATAGTTAAGCAAAGGTTATAAGATTAAGCCAGCCTTGTGTTTCTAAACTACTTATATGAACTGAAACTATATATATACTGTCCAAAAAAAGAAATGCATAGCTTATATAAGACTCATTTTTTTATATTTTATGACAAACATTTTTTTCCCAGGTATCTCAAACCAAACCAAAATTTGTTACCAAGATATCAGGTCCATGATTTAGCATAAATTTTGTATTTCTCGCGTATAGTCAGAATGCAGTAGCTGTCCTTGCTAATCATGCATTTTTTTTAACCATAACTCACATTATGTTTACAGAAAAGTCATGATTTTGTGGTGAGCACAACTCACTTCCCATGCAAATGAAACCCTATAAAAGGATGAGGTTACACAAACAAATTCAGTTAATTTTCAAGCAATTATGGCGCGTCTATCGCAAAATTTAGGAAACATTGCTATTGGTTGCCTGGAAGCAGGCAAAAGTCAAAGTCAGTTGCCAGGCATTTAAATGTGCAGCAGGATACCATCAGTTGACTTTGGCACTGTTTCCACGCCACTGGCTCAGCTGAAGACCAGCACCACAGTGGACGACCTAGGGTGACAACAGCAGCTGATGATCGTTTTATTCTGGTTCATCACTTCAGAAACAGGTTTACAACACCTTCCTCATGTGCCCAGTCATTGCTTGCAGGACATCGTGTGTCTGATCAAACTGTCTGGAATAGACTACATTAAGCTGGACTGGTGGCATGATGACCTCACTGAGGTCCTGTCTTAGTGAGATGCCATCGCCAAAATCGACTTGTTTGGGATGACCAGCATTGGCCCTGGACAACTGACAATCAATTGGGACATGTCTGGTTCAGTGATGAATTTTCCTTTCTGTTGCACTGCCATGATATGCGGAGAAGGGTCTACTGTAGGCCAAATGAATGTTCTGGCCAAAATTGCGTTGATGAAAGCAATGATTCCAGGACGTGACAAGCCTTTGGGTCTTTACAACAATGGCTTCAGAATGACGTAATCAAAACAGAGCCAGCAGACTACAGGTGGTGGGGAATGGATATCATTGAGGTACTCATCGGATTCCTCACCCCAAAGTCGGAGTGTCTTCCAGCATTGAACACTGGATCTGACATGGAGAAGGGACTTAAGTACAGCCACCAGAGGCTGGAAAACAAAGTTTTGGCCAGGCTAGCCTATACTACTGTCTTCATGGCAGTCCAAGCAAGACCACAGTCTGCCCTAGCAAGGAAAGTCAGAGGTAGCCAGTCAAAAGGTGCATCGCAAAAATCAGGGCACTACGCATTATCACTCATAAAAATGCATACAAAGAAGAACTGTTTGCATTAAGCCTTTGAGTGAGCTGCAGCATGGGGCCATATGCTGTCATACAGGAAAACAATGCCCTTGGCAAGCATCCTACTGTTTTGGATTGACCTCTGAAGTTATTCAGCATTTGACAATAAATCTCTGATGCCTTGAATTCCATCAACAAAACTGCCTTGTATTCCCAGAACACTGCTGTCAACATTTTTCATTTAAAAACTATTTGAATTTCCTGTGCTTGTTTAGAGACTGAGTATGCATCCACTGTTTAGACCAGTGTTTCCTATGGGAGGGGGGAGGGGCACATTTAGAATATATAGAATATATTTATATTATACTTTGTTGATTATTATGCTATGGGAGAGGGGGTGGGGGGTGGTGGGTGGGAGTGGCCACACACAGGGCATCAAAATCTTTGAGGCACTGGGGTGGGACATGATCCAAAAAAAAAAAAGGTTGGGAAACTCTGATTTAGAATGTTCCTTTGTCTCTGCATTCACAAACTGAATGCATGTCCTGTCCCCAGTCACAACTCTGTTGAGAAATTCACCCCTCTTTTTCCAGTAGTGCAGAAGGAAGATTGAAGCCAAGCCTATTCTTTAAACTTCCTGAATGTCAGTCAGTTGTTTTGGTACCCACCTGGCACACAACTTGTGGTAAACCTATTTTCTCTGTTACAGTTCAAAACTAACTCATCCTAAAAATATGAGGAAATGCATCAGAAAGATCTAAAATCATGAATTGACATTTTTCACACATTAATCAGATGAGTTTTTTAACAAGTCCATTAGTCACAAATGAATGATGTCCATGTCACCTCTTACTGTGCATATTTGTACACCCATCCCTGAATTTCCTGCACCAATCCATCACATGCTGCATTATCCATACACATTACACAATCAATAATGAATCTCAGCAGCGCTGTGTTCTTCTGCTTGCAGAAAACAAATTGCACCATGAACCTTACAACTAACGGGAATTGTGATTACAGGGTCCAAGTTTACTTGGTAGGTCCTCTAGTGAACAAATGAACTATAGGTTGGTGTTTAGGGTGATAATACTTTACTGGTTGCTACAGGAAATGTGGTGTATTGCCACAGCAAACAGTTTATTTTTACCACCCAATCAGTGCCTGATTTTGAAATTCTTATACCTTATATCCTTCCCGTGCCGTTAAACATCACATAGGGCTCACCAGGTAGATCGCCAAATTTTCATGTCTTCTGTGAGTCTTTCAACCTCATCAAGGGATTTTATGCCTGTTAATTTGGCCTCTCTTAACAATGTCCTTTTCAGAGTTTTACGCGGTCTGCCTCTTTTTCTTTGGCCTGTTGTGTTTCACTTGATAGCTTGTTTTGGGAATCTCTGATTGTTTCTTCCCATCACGTGACCAACATATGTCCATCTTATTTTCCTGATCACCCATGAGACTGGTTCAGTCATCTGTCTTATCTCTGCATTGTTCTTGAATTCCTTCCACTTGATGCCAAGTATTTTCCTTAGGCATTTGTTTTCAAAAGAGTCTAATTTATTGTCTATTTCTTTAGCTGTTTTCCAGCTTTCACAGGCATAAATGAGGGTGGATATTATATTTGAATTGAATAGTCTTAACTTGGTTTTTGTGCTTATAACTTTTGAAATCCATATGTTCTCATGATTCTTGAAGATCAATGCTGCTTTTGCAATTCTAATTCTAACTTCTTTTCTGGTGTCACCATCCTGATCTATTTAGCTGCCAAGGTATGCAAATTGATTGACTTCTTCAATATCTGTCCCTTCTATGTGTATTTTTCCATTTTGATTAAGGGGAATTTCCATTATTTTTGTTTTGTCCTTGTTAATTTCAAGTCCTATTTTGCTAGCCAGTGAAGACAGACTATCTGTTTTTTTCTTTGCAAGGAATTCACATTATTACTGATAAGAGTTATGTCATCAGCAAAACAAGACCTTCTAGTTGTGTTACCTTGTGCAGCATTTTTTCATTATGAAGTCTATTGTAATTCCAAAATTTTTAAATTGCTCACATATATAATAAAGATTAAAGGACTCTGCTCAAAGCAGGCAAAACTGAATGGTTAACTAACTTTTTTGTTCTTGTTTGAATCAAACCCCCTGTAGCAATCTTCTGCCACCACAAAGCTTTGGTTAGCACGCCTGTCTGATAAAGTTGATAAGCTAAAATTACCATGTCTGAAGTTTTATTTAATAAGATAACTAGAGTTATTATCTGTCTGCATTTGCTGCATATGTAATAAGGTTTCAAACTTATAAAAAATATTTAAAATTTGTTTGAAACACCATGGAACATATATTCAGTGTCTTCTTTTTTCCCATCTTTGATCACAGCCACACCTATTTGATTAAATTCTCCTCGACAATTTAACACAATTCTTTCTAAACCCGTTCTTCTGATCTGGCAAAGTATGCTGGTGCTTAATCTGTGCATTTTTATGATGTTATCTTCTTTCCTAAAGGTGACATTGCTAAAGCTGTTGTGGAACAACTGTGAGAAAATGAAGAGCAGGAATGGAAGAACAATGTAATTGTGAAGCAACTGCTGGAACTAGGACTAATTAAGGGTGCAGGTAGAAAATCTGAACTGTGTGGCAGAAAACACATCATAAAGAACCAGCAATTGATGGGAACTATTAGCAAACATACTCTTCGATGGATGCTGCGGCATGCAGTTGAGTATATATGGGGCTTTCCTGAAATGCAGTGACATCAGTCTGATTTTGAAACCTTTGAATCTTTTTTCCTCTCCATAATCATTATATTTTCATGCCTGTAAATTTACAATACTGTTTTTCATAAGTACAGTATACTACGGACAGTCTAGTGCTGTCTCGCACACATGATGGTTTCTGTTATGGAGGCTGCTCCTTTTTATGATATTTTTATTTATGATCTGATGCATCATTTGAATAGGAAAAGAAGTATGTTGGTGGTTTCCCTTTATCTTCAGCTCAATCTATGTATAATGTTCTCTGTTAGCCTTTGTTTAAAGAGACTATTCTGCAAGGAAGCAGAAGCAAATTTTGGTCTGCTGCTGACTATTCACATCACACCTGACCTCCATTAAGTCATTCCACCATCTGCCTCTCAGCTGACACACCTGAAAAAAGCACAGGCTCCTCCCAACATTTCTCCTAAAAAGAATAATTTTGAGAAAAAATGATGACATAACACGTCATGAAAAAAAAAATAACACAAAAAATATCAATATTTTAAAATAAACTTACTGTACGGCTGAGCCAACTATGGCATTGAATACTTTCTGTGTTATGTTGAGCAGATTTTGCTTGTTTTCATCTATGTTCTCATTTGGCTCTAACCTGTAATAAATCCACAACAAAAACTAATTTGCAGTGGCTGTTTCCAAGTTATTTTTAGTTGGATAAGAAGTTTCAAATTTCTTATATTGAAAAAAAAAAGCCTTACAACAATGCACAATAGCCAAAACACTGATACTACATTAAAAGAAAGGAAGATTCATCTACTGACCTCCAGTCTGAAACAATGCATATTATCATGTTACCATAATAATTATCATCATCGAAAAGGGAGAAGCTGTCTCGACCAGATCTTTACTCTCAGAATAATACTTGAAGAACATATTGAAAAGCAGAAACCATTAATACTGAACTTCATAGATTTTAAAAAGGCATTTGATAGCATACACAGAGATTCATTATGGAGAATTTTAAGTATATATGGAATACCATCTAATACTGTCAACATCATTAAGGACTTATACAATGGATATGTTTGTGCAGTCAAGACAGAAGAAGGGATGAGTGAATGGTTCCAGATTGAAACAGGTGTGAAACAAGGATGTATACTATCTCCTTTACTTTTTGGGATTACAATAAACTTCATAAAGAAAAAATGCTGCACAGGTAACAAAGGTATTGACTGGGTACATGGGACCCAACTAGAAGACCTTGATTTTGCTGATGACATAGCTCTTATCAGTAATAATGTGAATTTCATGCAAGAAAAAAACAGATAGCCTGTCTTCACTGGCTAGCAAAATAGGACTTGAAATTAACAAGGACAAAACAAAAATAATGAAAATTCCTCTCAATCAAAATGGAAAAATACACATAGAAGGGACAGATATTGAAGAAGTCAATCAATTTGCATACCTTGGCAGCTACATAGACCAGGATGGTGACACTACAGAGGAAGTTAGGATCAGAATTGCAAAAGCAGCATCAATCTTCAAGAATCTTGAGAACATATGGAATTCAAAAGTTATAAGCACAAAAACCAAGTTAAGACTATTCAATTCAAATGTAATATCCACCCTCATTTATGCATGCGAAAGCTGGAAAACAACTAAAGAAATAGAAAAGAAATTAGACTCTTTTGAAAACAAATGCCTAAGGAAAATACTCTGCATCAAGTGGAAGGAATTCAAGAACAATGCAGAGATAAGACAGATGACTGAACAACAACCAGTCTCATGGGTGATCAGGAAAAGGAGATGGACATATGCTGGTCACTTGATGAGAAGAAATGATCAGAGAATCCCAAAACAAGCTATCAAGTGGAACACAACAGGCCGAAGAAAAAGAGGCAGACCGCGTGAAACTCTGAAGAGGACATTATTAAGAGAGGCCAAATTAACAGGCATAAAATCCTTTGATGAGGTTGAAAGACTCGCCGAAGACAGGAAAAATTGGCGAACTACTTTGCGAGCCCTATGTGACGTTTAACGGCACGGGAAGGATATAAGATATAAGATAAGATCATAATTATAATTTCTTCATAGATCTGAGCTCGGATACTTTCCTTTGGCTCAGCTGGAGATTTGTTTTTTTAACAATGCAGAAAAGTAGACTTGAGTCAATCATCTCAGACTCAAGAGATACTCCATTTTAAAGATCTGAAGATGAAAATAGTGACTTGGACTCAACTTGCCTTTACCTCAGCATGGTATTAGTAAAACAAAGCATGCTTCAAGGGCATAATTAATCTGTTCTGCCAGACATATCTAAATGGAAAAAGAAACTGAAATGCAACAATGAACCAGATCCATTACACCAACTACAAAGATGTCTGCAAACCATCCTCTTTCGCCTAAGGACAGGCCACTGCAGACTACAGAGCCACCTGCATCGACTCAGAATGTCTCACACAGAAGAGTGTCCATGTGGCAGTGGAGTCCAGACTCCAGAACATATCCTACAAGAGTGCCCAAACCATGCAGACTTGAAGTGTGAGACATGGCCAGAGGACACAAGCTTGGGGCAAAAGCTTTGGAGCTCCTATCAGGATCTGGAGAGGACTGCGGTCTTTGCCATGTTGACAGGGATCAGGATCTGAAGTGACCAACAACCTCAAATGCAGAAGATGAAGACATATCTAATTTGAATCTACTGTTGTTTAGGTCTGACTCATTAGTCTCTAGTCATTATGTAATAATTCATTTCTTTTAGATACAGTAATTGGCACTAAGGGAAGAAAATGTGCTCAGAGTAATGCAACGCAATGCAGATACAAGCCACCAAATCTAAGGATTCATAACACTAGCCCCTGACATGTCACTACTATAACTGAGTTACCATATGCATCTCACAGGGAGATTGAGATGGTTTTAGGTTTAGAGTGATAATTTTAATTTGGATTTGTGTAATGACTTTCAAGATATAACCTATGTGCTTCTGTCTTTACAAACAGAAGGAAATTAAAAAACTGAAATCAATTCTATTTGATGATGATGGTATATTGAAGATTAATACTGTATTCCTAAGAGGTTTTATTATTGTGTAAAATCAAAATGAGTAAATTATTCATGAGATACTTGATAACATTAAAAAAAAAAGAATATAAAGTGTTACTTTTATTTACTTAACTTTTTCACTTCCACAACTTAAAATCCACTGTGCCAATCATGGCCAATCTGGTAACTAGAACCAACAGTCACTCTGCATTATGACTGTTAGACCTCAGACTATGACTTCAAGCTGCCTGCAAGGACCTGACCCGACATGAGACTTGTCAGAAGGTCCTGAATGCATCTCTGTATCAATCACTTTGTCAAATTTTTACTATCTGTTTGTGATTATTTACCAGTCCTCATTTTATTTCCTGACATTATATTTTCAAGCCTTTACTCAACAGATGCTCAGTGCTGACTATCTTGTTCTTCCTGATTAACTAGCAACAGCACTTGGCACTGCCCAGGTAAGTTAGGTACAGGATGACCCCTATCATTATCTGGTGACAGTTGCAGAAGATAATATCTATCTTATTCTTCCTTCTTGCTTGTTTGTCTAGACACAGAAACTAATCCCGTCTTACAATTAACAGGGCAATGCCAAATGCATAGGGCTATGTCACTGTTCAGGTAGGTAAGATACAAATGAAATATACCATTATTTGGTGACAGTGGCAAAATAAAATACCCACCTTACTATCTACCTGTGTGCCCAAACCCACACACTCACTTATCTGTGACGTGTAGAGCAGTTGTTCATTTTCTATCTTCTCATATATGTAAACTACAAATGCTGAAAAAACTGACTGCGCAGCAAAACTTCCTGATACATAAAATGTTCAGTTCCATAATTCAACATCTTACAAGATAAATATTTACAGACACAAAGTTCTGGTTTGAAATGAAACACAAGGATGAGTAAAATTATGAGGATGAACAAAATTAACTTGAAATTTTAGTGGTTTAAAAAAAAGTGTTCTTTTTATTTTCTAATGTACTGCACTTACAACTAAAATCTGGCACTGCCAAGCAAAAGTCATCATAATTTGACTGCCTCATTTTCTCTCAACTGATAATAGTTTCAACTCTGCACACTCACTAGGGCCATCTCCACCTGCATGGGTCTCAGCACCAATTAGTCTTTTCCCAATCAAAAAGATACGATTTGCAAAATTTCTGTGAAGTTTCACCCAGAGGTTTTCATTTCTTTACCTACATCCATAATGTAAAACGGGTTTAAGATATCATTTTACGCTAACTTTCTGATATTCAGCAACAGAAATTACACAGAATATTTTCTAATTTCTTGAATGCTGTTTTAGCCTGGGATATTTCTTTTTGATTTCTAAAGTGCATTTTCCATCCTATGTATAATGCGCCCAATTACTGAATTTATATATCCACTTCAAGATTGTTCCATTTACTTAATACTGAATTTATGTGTGCTATTATACTTAGCAACGGATGACAGATGTGACTGAAAAACATTCTCAAATAGACATACTAGGCAAAAAAATTTAACCTGCCAGACTATCCCTTTTTGAAACAACCTGAAGATCTACTTTGCAGCAAAACAGGTTGATATATCAGCTTTGTGTTACTAAGCTCTGACAAAGAAACAACAAGAAGACAGTATAAGTGATGATATGTCTGAGAAAAAAAAAACATCAACAAAACTTGGAGAGGTTGGACAAGGTATAAAGATATCTAAAATGCTGTTAGTATAACACAAGTCCTGACATAAACAGAGACAGTGGATGAAATAGTCTGGACATGTGGCTAAACAAAAGTGGGATTACTCAATGGCAAGAGGGATGGAAGCAACCAGTAGCACTAGTCGTCTCTTGTTTCTAATTTTTTTTTTTTTTTTTTCAGAATCAGTATTCATATCTTTCAATATTTTCATAACTTTACTGTATATAACTTGTGAAAAGCTTCAGTATAATCAATGAAACACACAAATAAGTCTTCTAAATCTTCAAAGTTTGATCTGTGTGAGTTCCAGGTGCATACATGGCATTGTTTGTTGCTTTATCTTCAACACATCAAAAACTGTATCAATATAAAGATATTTGTCTGCACCACACATAAAGCAAGGCTTCAAATGCCAAAAGTAATTTGAAAATGATCTGTCATCACCTTTATACTGTCAAATGCCCTAATGGACAAGGCTGCTCCACCGAACATCCATTAATGTCATTTGCCTTGAGTTCTAGACTTTTACAGGACTTTTCTTGGGAAGTATAACAGTTCCTGTGTATATTTTCTATTTCTTTTAGTCTTCAGATAGTATATGGACCTTTGTATTAGCCAAAAAAGTATTGTATTTAATGAGATAATCAAGCTCATTGTGGTACAAAACTGTCACTGCTTGTTACAGAAGTTGCAATTGGTTCTTTTGTTTTCAACATATGGACCAATAAAGGCTAATAGTGGTAACATTGAACATTCTTCTCCGTAAACAACTTTCAAATGTCACTGAATTTTTACTTCAAGCCATATTCTCTGCAATCAATAATTTCATAATCAGACATTATTTCATGTGCATTATTTCATACTTTTGCAGCACATCAAGTTTTTTTACTCTTAATTCTTGGCACCCTTGTGAAAATTTCTATGCGGGGAAAGTCCATCAATCAGAATGAAGCCATTTTGGATTCTTACACCTTTTTCTTAAATAACCAAGAGTGGAAGGCGTTACTTTTCTGCACTACCTCAAAACAGCAGAAAGAAAAGTTCTGCCCTCTCTGGAATATGCTAGATACAAGCAGATATACAGTAAATAATGGTTCTGTAGCAGTCTGTGGTTCACCAAAGGTTAAGACAGCAAAACCTCTCACTGCTCTTGCTCATTGTAAAATAAAATGGTGACCTGCCCAAAACAAGTAGTTTAAACAACATGAGTTTATCATTACTGAAATGATTGGTCACACTGATATTTACCAAGAATTACAAACAGTTAATAGGGACCAGTGTGTTAACATGAGCACCATGAGATACTAGCCTTAAATTTACACATGCTGAAATCTGTAGCATGTCAAGGGATTTTTTAAAATGATTTTTTAAAAATCAATAATCAATAAAAACCAGTCACACACTAGAAATGTATTAAGTTAAAGGCTACTATGTAGAAAAATAATTATGTAATCTCATATACAGGAAACTCTCTACTGTAGAGAGCAGAACAACAACACAACTCCTTCAGATCATTAGAGGAAGATCATCATGATCATCAGATCATCATGACTCTGTGTCATGACTCCTAGAGGTCTTGTGAGTTGTTGCTTTTTTTTTTCATCCAGGAATTGAACCCATGATCTTCCAATTGGCACTGCTGTACTTTGAAGTGCATCTTAGCGATTTAGCTACAGAGGACTGGTATTGGTTGTGACAAACAAAATTATTTAAGTTCTCAATGCTTGTTTCGCATGCTCCACAACCTGCATGAGGCTTTTCCTGCTGTTTCTGAAAGGCTTTTCAATGCCCTTGCTATTGCTTGTCCCTTTATGTCCAGTTGCTACACAGGCTGTATGCTGATGTTGCTACGAATCCTGTTGCTCCCACTTCTACAGCTATCACTTCTGCCTTGACTCCTGCCCCCTGCCTTAGTTGCTTGACTAGATCACTGTACTCCTCACATTTGAATAAATGCTGCTTCTCTACTCTTATTTCATATGGAACCATAAGCATGACCATTACTAGTTCGTTTTGCTATGGAGTACACTACAATGTCTGGTTGCGTTCCTGTGTTCTTGATTGCAGTCAGGTACTCTCTTTTTCCTGGTAGGTCCGCTACAACATCTCAGTCGTTTCCACTATCTAGCAGTGATGGCAAGGGAATGTCCCTGATTTCAATACTCGATGTTGTACCAGTGTCTATGAAGTACTTAGGTGGGACCTCAACTCTTTTGCTGTTGTTTGCTTTATCTTTTTCCCCTGTCTACAATGGCTACTAGTTTCTGCAGCACTCTATTGTGCCACCAGGTGTAGCATCCTTGGACTAATGATACTATGCATGCTGGCAGCATGTGCTCTAATGTTTGCCTTTCATAAATAAAACTATATTATTCTTTCTTTTTTCACTCAGTTCTGTCAACGCATTTTTTTTGTACTGAAATGGAGGTGAAATTTTTTAGCCCACTCTCACACTTTTGAAATTGCCATTATGAAAAATTATATTTCATTTTTGTAATCTTGCAGATGCTTTAATTTAGCTGATATATGTATATTATTCAATATTACATTTAAAAGCTTAGAAAGCTGTATCTTAACTAAAATAAACTTTCATTTTCAATAAATACTGTGTTACATATTTTCAGTACCTTGTAGGGTCTACCTCATATGAAACCGGGTGTTCACTTCTGTCTACTTCAAACATGCTCAGAAGCAAAGGGTTGAGGAGTTCTCGTAAGTACCACTGACCATAGAACCGGAAGCAGTAGGCCATAATCTTGCTTGCCAAAGAATTACCTCTAAACAGCGTCTGCATGCAATCAGCTATCTCTACTTCCTGGCAATTTTAAAAACATAAGTCCTGTCAATAGTGATAGATTTTACCATTTTTATGCACTATTGTAAGTTTTTAAAAATAGCTTTTTAAACAACATTTTACTAGCATTTCAGCTGAAAACAAAGTAAATATATTACCTAACAGGTCTCATATACTTTCGGTGAATCTGATAATGAAATGTAATCAGCATCCTAAATATTCAGTACTCTACTTATGAAAGATTAAACACTACATAAATGTAATATGATCACAATGAATTAATAAAATGTTAATCTCTACCTTTGAGAACATATTCCATAACAGTTGGTAAAGAAGTCTTTTAGCATCAAACAAATTGACAAACACTCTGGCTAACTCATCCATTTGTGAATTTGACACAACGGTGGCCAGTGCCATGGCAATAGGTAACTCTCCTTTGTCTCCAATCATAGTGACCAGTTCAACAAGGCGTTCAAAGCGATCAGCCAGGGCAGTCTCAGCCAGTGTTTCAAATTCTGTGCCTTGCTGTAGAATCTTTGTCAGCACCTCCATAAACGCTGCACGTGTCTGTGGGTCTTTGTGATAGCCAAGAGCTGTCAGGGAAGTGTAAGTGCATTTAAAAATTTAGTTCTGTGAAAAAATTTTAATGAAACTAAATATCATATAGATAAAAGGTAATAAAATATCATAAAAATATAGTTTGATTAAGGAGACAAGAGAAATTAACCTATAATGCTTACGTGTCTCAGTACTACAGCTGAAACAAAAACACAGACTAGAGGAAAGAAAAAGACAGAAACTGCAGGAGCAAATAATAAAATGAGCATGTATAAAATAAAATAAAAAACAAAAGTAACATTCTAATATTTTGAAAAAATACAATAGTCAAAGACAACCGAAATGACAAAACAACAGATAAATACAAGGAAAATATGGAAACTTCATTGCTGAGTTCCTTCTCATATGAAGATTTATGACAGTATTCTTGTCAAGATAACAAGATAAATAAAGAAATAAGACGCAAATGCAGAGAAGCAAAAGAAGTGTGGTTAAATGAACAGTGTAGACAGACAGAGGACTCTCATAATAAAGACAGCAAAAACATGCACAAACGAATTAGTGAACTCACATGCAGGAAAATAAAATATACCATAGCATGCCTGAAATCGAAAGAAGGTAAAATGTTAATGGGAAAAGAAGACATTGTGGACAGGTGGACAGAGTATATCGGTGAGCTATATGGAGGCGAAAGACCAGAATTAACACCAGATACTGAAAACCGTGATGAACACCAATACTTGAAGATGAAATCATAGATGCCATCAAACACATGAAGAAAGGAAAAGTGACTGGGCCTGATAATATAACAATAGAAGAAATAAAGGCATTAGAGGAGACAGGAATAAAAATAATAACCAAGTTACTGAATGACATTTACAACAGTGGTTATATTTCCAGTGACCTGATTAAATCCACGTTTATAACACTACCAAAGAAACCAGGCACAAAGGAGTGTGACGACCACCGGACTATCAGCCTCCCATGTCACATAACGAAGCTACTTCTGAAAATCATTATGAGAAGAACAAGGAAAAAGATAAAAATGGAAACAACAGATAAACAATTTGGATTTGTTGAAGGAAAAGGAATCATTCATTCATTTGCATGTCCCTTGCGGAACTTTGCCTCCCAAACAGCACTCCTGTAGGCCTCTCGGTTGTGAGCAAGATGGCCTGCTGCTGTTGCATCCATTTCCAGATCGTCAACGATGTCTTGCAGCCATCTTCGTCTTGGTCTTCCTCTTTTTCTTTTTCCCATTATGTATCCTTCCAATACAGTCTTCTCTAAATTATCATGACGTTTAATGTGTCCAAAATATTTAAGTTTTCTCTCTTTAATCCTCTTCACTAGCCAGCCTTCTTCAATATTAAGCTCTTGTAGTATAGATATATTTGTTCTTTTTTGTGTCCACGATATTTGGAGAACTCTTCTGTAGAATTTACATAAAACAAGGGGTCCGTCAGGGGTGCATATTGTCACCCTACTTATTTAACTTGTATACTGAAAATATAATGAGGAATGTTAGAGAAGATGTAGACAAAGAATATTACGATGCCATAACAGTTGGAGGAAAGGGAATACACAATGCCATTTATGCTTTACGAACACTAACAGAAAGAGCTTTAGAAGTACAGAAAGATCTCTACTTATGGCTTCATTGATTACACCAAGGCATTCGACAAGGTGAAACATAATGAAATTATTAAAATGCTTGAAGACATCAGTATAGACAGCAAAGACCTGAGGAATGTAAAACATCTATACTGGCAGCAAGAAGCAGCAATTCAAGTTGAAATATATCAACCTATAAAACAAGGGGTGCGACAAGAATGTGTACTGTCTCCAGACCTTTTTTCTCTGTACAGTGAGAATATTCTAAGAACGATCATCACAGAAACAGGAATACAAATTGGAGGATACAATATTAACAACCTTCGGTATGCTGACGACACAGTACTGATAGCTGAGAACCAACAAGACCTGCAAAATCTCTTGGATAAAGTCACCAAAGAAAGTGAACAGAAAGGCCTTACTTTGAACACCAAAAGACTATGGTTATATCTAAGAAAGCGTGCAGTATAAATTTAAATGGAACTATTCTATGCAGGTGCAGAAATTCAAATAACTTGGAGTATTAATAACTTCAGATGGGAAATGCAGAACAGAAATTAGGAACAGAATAAGCCAAGCAAAGACTACATTTCAGAGAATGAGAAACATATTAGCCAACTCATCCTTATCATTGAATGTTAGAAAACGAGTCCTAAAATACTATATTGAACCTATCTTGTTATATGGAAGTGAATCATGGACAATAGGCAAGTCTGCACAAAAATCACTGGAAGCAGCAGAAATGTGGTTTATTAGAAGAATGTTGCAAATCCCCTGGACAGCAAAAATAAATAATGAAGGATGTATGAGAAGAGCTGGAGAGACAAAAAATCGTGTCAAAAAGATAAGAAAGAGACAATGTACTTTCACAGGACATGCAATGAGAAGAGGGGACATTGAAAATATTATAAAAGGAAAAACAGAAGGAAGAAGATCCAGAGGAAGACCAAGAGAAATGATACTGGACAGTCTTATTGGATGGTGTGAGAGGAGATCACCAACTGAGCTGATGGCCTGCATGAAGGATCGTGTACTCTGGAGAAGCATAATAGCCAATGCCAGTCAGCACGGCACCTGATGATGGTGATGATGAATCTCTCTCTCTGAACCTTAAGTGCCCAGGGCACATGGGGTTTCCACAAGGGTTTTCCACAAATGCCTGTCCTTTGCCTTTTTTTTCTGCTCTTCCCCAGGTGAGCCCTCTATAGCTAAACATCCTCGATAATGAATAGTTACTCATAAATTTTAAATGTGTGGTTAGATGAAAGTGAAAGATTCTTATGGTGCTATCTTAGGTTTAGTTAGCTGGCAGCCCTGAATCTTACTTGTAATGGAATTCTGTATTGATGAAGTTGTCATTTGATATAGTTCATCAGTTCAATTTATCTTCATCATATTCCATGTAATAAAACAGTTGTGAGTGTTAAGATATTTCTGACTTGATTGATAACCCTATGTGCCAGTTTATGATTGTCCTAGGGTTGTCCTGTGATGAGAATATTATTACATGGAAAGTTGATTATGTTGTGATATTACATATTTGCCAGTTAGTCATACCAATTACATGACAGAGATTAGATTTATGTTATAGGGAATGTTCATTATGTTGTGATTTTATATACCTGCCAGTTACCAATTATATGACAGCGACTATATATACGTTACACCAGGAAAAACTGGCGAACTACTCTGCGAGCATTATGTGACATTTAACAGCACGGGAAGGATATAAGATATAAGATATATACGTTATACAGTGAGCACCCATTCAACAAAGACTGCTTCAGTGGTGCCATCAGTATAACAGTGCATATGGCTTTACATTTAGCATGAAATATGTATGGAAAAAGTATGATACAAATGAAACAAAAGCAGACAATTGACTGAGAAATGGAAGAGTAGAAATAAGGACAAAGATACCCAACTGGCAAAAACCATGATGCCTCATAACATAGATGGAAAAAAAGAAACATCAAAAGTGATGTCAAGGGTAGAGTCAGTCTGATGCAAAAGTGAAGTGTACATTATTGAGGGGATGACTCATCTCAATAGATTTCATATGCTCCTGTCCCAAAAGTCCTACTTCACCTAACGACCAAGACATTTTAGACACAATGAACTAATTCATGAGAGTAGTCTCTCTTCCTCTTTATTTCATTTATCAAAAGTTTTATATGACAGAAGTTTCATATGAGTATGCGGATACCTCTTGAATGGTACCTAACCTGGCACATGCAGAGCCACGTTTCCAACTGTGCAGTTTGTCAGCTGTGACATGAGGGTTAACCACTTTAAATCCTTCAAAAAGGATATATGCCACGTACAACAATACAGGCTACATTAAACCATACAAGACTATAATCACGACAGCTGCTTGGGAAAGCTGTCCATCTAAAGTTGCTACCTAAAATCTCTAGTTTCTTATCCTACGGAACAGAATCCTTGAATTTCTTGACAGCATTTTCAACCCACTCACCTACTCACTAATCACACTCTCACTACTTCTGTGTATACTTACCATTTACTCACCTTGGATGTGGTTTTCCTATACAAATCTATTCCTCATGAACAGAGACTTCTGGCTCTCAAGTTCTTTTTTAACAAAATATGCAGACCTGCTATACCTACCATCACTATTGTTTGCCTGACATGACTAGTGTTCAAGCTTAATTCATCTGGAGTTAACACATCCAAGTTCAATGGTGCTATTTCTATCAGCTCTGATATCCAAGTACCAAACTGTAAAGTGACCAACCAGGATACCAACATATCAGCAATCCACCAAGTCAACCAAGAATTTATATCCATCTCTATGAAAGTAGGTGGATTAGTCTGTCACAGCATTCCCAATTATAGGCATCCTCTAAGTAAGTCGCAGCCCCACCGTCTCATCCTCTCTTTCAAAACCCTCATAAATATCATATGCAAGGACCAAAGCATTAATTACAATGTCTCTGCCAAGGCAATATCCGCCAAGCATTTCTGGAAATTTATCTTGAACCTCTAAATCATAAGATAATCGTCTTGCAACAATCTTTTCTATAACCTTGCCAAATGTATTCTGCATGGTAATTATTTGGTAGCCACTCAGTTCAGAATGATCTGTATTGGGTTTTTTTACTGGCGTTAGATAGCTGTGCAACCACTCTGCTGGGATCTCCCCTGTATGTAAGCTTTGATTATATTCTGCTCTTATCCTCTATGTCATATTTTCACTGACATGCTTCATATGACTGTAGGTGATGTCATCTGGACACGAGACACTCACTTTGACCTTGCCAATGATTCCTTTTACCTCTTCTGTAATTATAGCCTCCTTGAATTCCATATACATGAGAATATTGGACAATATATCCCAGGTAGCCATTTGATCACCTTGACTGCCTGGTCAGTTTGTTGTAAATATCATCTAAAAAATGCCCTTCCTATCTGCTTAATCAGAACAGTTTATTACTCTCTTCATTCTTAATGTTAGCCTTCACTCTCATTCTTGTTGTGGTCTTCAGTCTCTGATACATTCACCATAACTGATACAATGCCTTGTTAATGGAAACTTCCAGCACAAATGTCTGCCAACATTGCTGCCCAGATTCATTTGCTACAGATACAAATTTGCTTGTTGCTTTCTTCACATCCTCTTCCAGTGCAATCCTGTCCATAGTACCAGCATTTTTTGCCACAACTTTTTCCTCTTTCTATTATTTGTTCATGCCAGTTCGATCTCATCAGTCCACCAGAGAGTCCTATTGGATGCCACTGTCTTCATGGGTCTCTTCTCCCACACCTCATGCCTTACTCCCCCTGTGCTGTCTTGGCTGCATATTCATATTTGAAAGCATATTTTGCCTTGTTAGGTGGTACATGAACATTCTTAGTGGTCCATACAGTACTCCCATGAAATTAGCACAATCCACTGAACAAACAACTGCAAGTGGCTGGGGATCAATGCATTATCAATGTTGGAATTTGTATCTGTATTCTGTACTGTGAATGTTTAAATGAAAAAATGTGATACCAGTCTGACCTGCTGGTAGTAAAGAGCAGAGGTGTAGACTCAAGCTGGTCAACTCATACTCAGGCACAACTTTAGTCACTTTAAAGACTCCAAGTGGAGACTTGATTTTAAAATAAAGAATAGCAACTTGAACTTGACTTGTGATTCCACACTTTCAGTAAGTAAACTCATCTGCTACATCTACTTTCTACAGCATGGTATAAATAAGACAACACATATTTCAATAATGCCACTGCCTTGTGTGCAATCAGACTCAGGCTCATCTAATTTGAATCTATGAACAAACTTTATTTTCAAAGCATGAAGAAATGAGCATGTAGGCCTATCTGGCATGTGGTCTTGCATGCCTAGTTATTATGTCATAAATCTGTTTATTGAAGACACATTAACGGCAAAAAAGAAGTACAGATCATATGTACACTAGTTCAAAGGCACAAGTAAACTGATCAGCATGTCAATAACATGCCCATATTATCACACTCATCTTGTAAAGGGAGAAAGATAGCTGGACTTGTATAACAACTTTATAGCACTTGCTTCTATCCTTAAAAATTGAAGGAAGAGACAACAAAGAAATTCAGAAACCAAAACATAATCTGACACTGATGGTATAGCGAATATTATTATTGTATACCTACTAGAGTCTATTCACTTGGTTTACTAATCATGTGGTACCGGGTTCAGTCCTAGCAGTGGGATTTTTTCTGGTACACACCAAAAAAGGCCCTGGGTTTCACCCAGCCTCTAGAAAAGGGTACCAGAGAAATCTGAGAAGGTAAAGCGGCCAGGTGTGTACTGACCACATCACGCTTTCATATGCCGAAGGTCATGGAAAATACAGGCCTAACACCGCATTCCCCAATATGCCTTAATGGCGTGGAAACGGGAATTTTACCTTTTTACTAGATTATTTTAGAGACTCTTTCCGTGCCTTTGGTCATAATATTGACACTTCCAGTATACCCGGTGCGTGTGAATGGTCATTATAATGATCATTGGTTTGTTTCAATAAAACAACCGGTGTAACATTTAGATTGTACATATTTCGTCCGCGATTCTGGTGACACTTTTCAAAATAGCGAAAGAGTGCCTAGTTACGAGTTGTGCCGACTGAGAAAAAGGAAGAGAAAGACAGAAATTTTTCAATTTTTGATGATGTAGATAGGGGTATGGACATGGCCTGTGACCACCCCACTGCTCTTCAATGTATCCCAAGTAGATCTAGACATATTTAAACGACTGGAGAAGTAGTTAGGAGTTATTTCAGACATTAATTTAGTGAGAATGCAACATAGAATCAGAATATGAGATCGACAAGTAGATCTACACATCTCAGATGGTAAGTAGTGCAGATCTAGACCTAGATGATGGTGAGCTGGCCACAATCAGTGTCTAAAACCATCACATTACTTATTTTTTCCTAAAAAACTCTGCATTTAAGAAATTTTCATTCATTTAGTTATACTTTGAAACATGGTAAGTATACGGAAGTACATGGAAATACTGTTTTCCATTCCATTTTATAACTATACCCCCTAACATATCAAGACCCGCGTTTTTACTCCTGCACTCCAGAACACATCCGTGTTTCTTCCTCCAGCACGGGAAGAGTTAATATAAAAATGAATAAATTATTGCTGAGATACTTGATAAAGCGAATATATATATACAGTCACTTTTATTTACTTTACTTTCACAACTTACAGCCCCTTGTAGATGCTTCATTAAATTGCTGATTTAGTAAACTGAACCAATAGTCACTCCAGATTTTGACTCATAGACATGAAACTTCACTTGAGACATTAAAACTGAAAGTTGCAACTTGAGACATTAAAACTGAAAGTTGCAACTTGAAACCTGACTTGAAACTTGCTCCTGTATAAAGTGATTCTTTAATGTGAAGTGGCTTCTGTCACCAGAGCGACATTGTTTAATGACAGTCACTAGGAAGTTGGATTTTCCTTTGTGGTTAGGGCTGTTGAAGTGATTACAGATTTAGAAGCATTCTGTGAGATGTCATAACAATGTTTCCTCTTAATCTGAGACCAGTCTCTCCTTCACTTTTTTGCATAAGCATGTAAAGTACCAACTGTTACTGATAATTAACAATTATAATTGATCACAGTGCTCTGGGGACTGTCTACAACCCAATCTATTCACACGAGATGCAAGTTCACTTACACTGTGCCACTTCTGTGCTCAGTTTTAAAGTAATATGTGACGAGGTCTTAGCAACTGTGAAACAGCAACAGGTTAACAATATCCTGCAGTACACAAATAAAATCACTACATAATTTAGTCTGGGTATCTGAACTGCATATGTCATATGTCTGTGGATGACGGCAGTCAGTAGACGACATTCCAATCTATCAACCTGTTAAAACTACAGGTATTGAAGTTTTAGAAGGAATGAATGAATGATCTCTATTTCTATTGAATTTCTATTTCTGAAGAGTGAAGAACTGGTCACGCAGGCCCATCTTAAATTCTGTTCATCATCACTCACCTTTCGTTATTACCATACATTCAACTTAATACAAGTATACTTCTTCGTACGCATTGTCAGTCCTGTCTCTCAGATAAATTTCATTGGTTTTTTTTTGTTTTTAAATCATGTATGGAACCGTAGAGCTTATTTTCTGTGGTAGTTTCACTGGGCCAGTAATTACTTCTGTGTCTCGTAGTTGGTGCAGTTTTTTAGGATATGTTCCACAATTTGCGGCACATGGGCACTAGTATAAAGAGTAGTAGTACCAACCTTAAACTTTGTGTACATATGACTTCGGAGTCGGCTGTGTCCTATTTGGAGACTGAAAATGGTGACTTGTCCCTTTCTATTTAGCATGTGATAGTTATCATGTGGTGGCGTTTGTGGCTTCCTGTAGGTTTTTATCATGCTTTTCTTCTGATTATAGGTGACTGGTATGTCTGGTTGCTTCCATTTCAGTGTCCCCTTTGGGCAGACGGTCGGCTTTCTCACTGCCTGGTATCCCACAGTGGGAAGGAATCCACTGCAAGGTGACTTTGTGTTGTATGCCAATTTTTGACAAGGCATCCTTAAGATCTGGTAGTCTGTTGCATTGAAGAGCTTCCAGTACTGATCTTGCTTCTGTGAGAATTATTACAGGGCATGTATCAATTCTGGAGTCCGACAGTTTTTCAACCGCAGCAATATTTGCCCTAACTTCTGCATCACAGTTGTTGCAGTATTTTCCAGTGGGTATGGAAATCTTGTCAGTGGTGTTGTTTGGATATTCAGTATGTGCTCATGCCCCTCCATTTTTTATGGCATTGTGTGCAGATACACATGTATACAGATGTCATATGGATATTTGTCATCTAGCACACTAAGTCTGACTGTTGATCTTACAAGACTGCTTTGCATCTCACCATTCTGCACACCTTTCATTTCAGTTTGAATAGTTATTTATGTATATCTGCTTCTTTCCATGGTGTATGCTCTGGTACAGATGATAACGGAGCCACTACAGACGGAAGGTCTGGTATTAGCTTACACATACGTTTGGCCTAATGAATGAAGCTGCTTCTTTTAAACTGTCTTAGTGCCAAGTTATTGAATCTCTCCTTCAGGGGATGGCTTACAAAGCTGAGGAATTTCTCTCCCATGGTCATGACCTTTGTGTCTCTACGTTACTTTAGTGCTTGAACACCAACTATTTTCTGCATTTCTACTACTGGTGTGGACCTCATGGCACCTGTGATAATCCATGGTGATTGATTCTGTACCTTATCTAGATTATGCAGCATAGTGTTTGATGCTGTGCACCAAGATGTTGAGCCATATTCTAAATGTGGTAGAATACTTTGCTGATATACATTCTTGAGGATTCTTTCACTAGCTCCCCATGTGGTTCCACTCAATTTTCTTAATATGGCTAGTTTTCTTCTGGCTTTTGCTTCTGCATTGCTGATGTGTTGCTTCCAGGTCAGTTTTGAGTCAAGTGTCATTCCTAAGTAATTGGGTTGGTTGTCCATCCTTAAGGATATTTCATTTACAAAGATCTTACCTGCATTCTATTTAGATGAGAGAGTGAACAGAGTGGTACTTGATTTCTCTGTGTTGATACTTACACACCATTTGTTTGTCCATGATGTCAAGATGTCTGCTGCTCTTTGGATTCTCTGTGCAGCAACTGTCGCGTGTTCATCTGTACACCACATAACCAGATCATCTGCATACAGTGCTGCTTTGATTCCATAGGAAAGTTCCTTGACCAGGTCATTAATGAATACCAGGAATAGTGTGGGTGAAAGGAATCCTCCTTGTGGTACACCGTGTCGCAGCAGTACTTTCTGGCTTTTGTGTCCATCCATTACTACTCTTGCTCTCCTATTGTGCAAATATGACTTTATCCAGTTGTACAGTCTTCCATTCAAACTGCAGTTTCTTAGTTTCCATAGCAGACCTTTTTTCTATACTTTATCAAAGGCTTTCTTCAGGTCTATCCATGCTGCCAGTACAAGGTTTTTGTCTTGGAATGCATCTTCACTCTTGAGAGAGATAGGTCACTTGATCTTCTGTACTATAGTACTGCTGAAATCCTGCTTGTTGTGGAACAACACTTTCTAGGTACCATTTTAGCTTCAGGTCAATGATGGTTTCCATTATTTTGCATAGGCAGCTAGTGAGGCTGATTGGCCTGTAGCTGGAGACCATATCACTGTTTTTCCCTGGCTTTAGCAGTGGTACCATGCTTGCTTCCTTCCAGATTTGAGGAAACTTGTGCTCCAGCACATATTGAAAATATCCATCAGCTTTTCCACTGCTGTCATTCCAAGGTTCTTGATCATTTCATTGGACATTCCATCTTGTACTGGTGATTTCCTTGGTTTCAGTTTACTGACTGGTAGGTCTAACTCGCTGCATGTTGCAATCTTGTGCAAACATGCAAGCAAAGTGATCTGCTACCTGCTGACCTGTAAGAACTTTCCCATCCTCTATTAGTGTAATCTTTGTACTTCTTCCAGTGCTTTCATTGTTTAACTGTCTGATTAATTTCCACACTTTCCTTCCATCCTTTTCAAAGTTTACGGACTCTGTTTTCTCTCTAACTTTCCCATCTGGCTTGCAGCTTGGCTCTCTGAAATTTGACCTTAGCATGTTGGTAATTATTGTGGTGTTCTTGGCACAGTCTATGTTTGCTTTTGAGCTGTTTCCACATTATGGAATCTTCCCAGCTCACTAGACCAGTATGGTTTATGGTCCCTACAAGCTCCTCTTGGAATGATTTCATGGGCTGCCTGAAGGATACAACCATTGAATTCCTTCACTATGCTGTTAATATCCTTACATTCTATGGACAGCTGTCCCACCAGGATAACTGTATGATGTCTGTACATTGTCCAGTTTGCTTTTTTACAGTTCAACTGGGGAGAAGGCTACTGGTGTTAAGGAGTTCATTTTCTATTGTCTGGAAGACTGGTCGATGGTCACTGCCTCCAAGCTGTTTTCCAACTTCGCGTGTAATATTTCATTTCAGGTCTGAAGAGTGGAATGCCAGATCTGGTGTTGAGGTTGTATGCCAAGCCCTTGAGTAAAATGTTGGGAGATCCATTGGCTGGTTGATCAAGAGAAGTCCATTATCATTCTGCCAGCTCTCAACTTCCTCTCCTCTCTTGTCTATGTGGTCATAGCCCCAGCTCTGGGAATGGCTGTTAAAATCTCCACAGGCCATCAGTCTCTCTTTATGTGGGATTACTTCCAGAGCAAGTGGGTGGTCATTAGGACGGTAATAGTTAAGGAGGTGGAAGTCTGTATTACTGGTTTTTAGATGGATCAACTGGTATTTAGCTCCTTCCATGTATACTCCCACCTCACATGCGCTGATGTTATTCTTAACATGTGTGAACTCTTCTCTTTTTCTTCTGTCCTGTCGGTCTGATCTAAAATACTAGTAGCCTCTGATTTTACAGGCAGCATCTTTGGTTAGGTGTGTCTCCTGTATGCAGGTGCTCTGCAAAGAGTATGTTCTCTAGTTCCACCTCTTTACTATAGCCATCTCTAACACTGCTGACATTCTCAGCATTCCACTGCATTATTTTAAATTCTTGATTTTTGGCATTTTCTGCTGTTGTATTTTTTGGCCAGTAGCTCTACTCTCATGTCTCCTGGCTCCACAAGACGAACTGAGAGAATCTCCAGTAGCATTGGGTGGACCCTTTCGAGGCAGGGGGCCTGGCACTGCACCTGCCTGGTTAGTCTTCACAGGGCAAGCACTATGTTTGAAAACTGCAGATAGAGACATTTCATTAGCGATAATGCGTAGTACCTAGATTTTTGCAAAATGCCTTTTGGCTGGGTACCTCCAACTTCAGCACCTTTCCTTGCTAAGGCAGACTGTGGTCTTGCTCAGACTGCCATGAAGACAGCAATGTAGGCTGGCCTGGCCAAAACTGTTTTCCAGCTTCTGGTGGCTGCACTTAAGCCCCTTCTCTATGTCAGATCCAGACGGCTTTGAGACAGTTCCACAGAGACAGTTCGACTTTGGGATGAGGAACCTGATGAGTGCCTCAACGATGTCCATTCCCTGCCACCTATAGTCTGCTGGCTCTGTTCAGTTTACATTATTCTAATAGCCACAGTTGTAAAGATCCATAGGCTTGTCACATCCTGGATTCATTGGTTTCACACCAGATTTTCCCCATCCCTGCCGGCGATCTCCTTGTCCCCATCCATTCACCAACCTGACATTACATTTTACAAACATAACATAAATAAATAAAAATAAATAAATTAGTGTTGATTGGTACAGGTTTCTGGGCTAGAGAAGTAGGTCAGAGTTTTTTAAGCAAATAGATCTATGTGTCCTGTCTCACAAAGACTATGTTAAGATAAGTGTGTTCTTAATACAGTTGTTCCAAGGGGAGCAGGTATACAAATTACCATGTGGTATCCAAGACCTGGGCACATGCCTGGGAAGCAAAGAATAGGACAACTGTACCCTACCACTCATTTTCGTAAAAAGGTGACTAAGGAGGGTTAGGCATAGGATCGGCAATCCTATCCAGTAAAAAATCCATCAGACATGCTACAGAAACAGAAACAATGGAAAAAACAAATGCAGGCGTTTGTGGAAAATCCTTGAGGAAGCCCCATGTGCCTTGGAAACTTAAGGTTCAGAGAGAAAGAGAGAGATACAAATTACATTAAAAGAAAAAAAACAGAATTTTAAAAAAAATCTATGAATGAAACTATTACATTCACTAATATAAGATAATAAATTACATTAACTACTCTAACAAGATAACAACTTACATCATTCCCATGCTGTTAAACGTCACATAGGGCTCGCATAGTAGTCCACCAAGTTTCCTGTTTCTGGCGAGCTTTTCAACCTCATCAAGGGATTTTATGCTCACTAAACTGACCACTCTTAACAATGTCCTCTTTAGAGTTTCATGAGGTCGACCTCTTTTTCCTCTGCCTGTTGTGTTGCACTTGACAGCTTATTTTGGAATTCCCTAACTGTTTCTTCTCATCACATGACTGACATATGTCCATCTTCTTTTTCTCATCACCCATGAGACAAGTGGTAGTTTGCTCATCTGCTTTATCTCTATGTTGTTCCTGAACTCGTTCCACTTTATACCAAGCATTATTTTTATGCATTTGTTTTCAAAAGAGTCTAATTTCTTATCTATTTCTTTAGTTGTTTTCCAGCATTAGCATACATAAATGAGGGTGGATATTACATTTGAACTGAATAATCTTAACTTGGTTTTTGTGCTCATAACTTTAGAGTGCCATATGTTCTCAAGATTCTTGAAGGTCAATGCTGTTTTTGCAATTCTAACTTCCTTTCTGACGTCACCATCCTGGTCTATGTAGCTGCCAAGATATGCAAATTGACTGACTTCTTCAACAGCTGTTCCTTCTACGTTTATTTTTCCTTCTTGATTAATGAGAAGTTTCATTATTTTTGTTTTTTCCTTGTTAATTTCAAGTCCTACTTTGCTAGCCAGTGAAGATAGGGTATCTGTTTTTTCTTGCACCAAATTCACGTTGTCACTAATAAGAGTTATGTCATCTACAAACTCAAGATCTTCTGGCTGGATCCCATGTACCCAATCAATGCCCATTTTACCTGTGCAGCAATTTTTTCATTATCTCTTTCCGTGGTGGAGGAATAAACACAAACGTGTTGTGGAGTGCCAGAGTAAAAACGCGAGTCTTGATAGGGTTGGGGGTATAGTTATAAAATGGAATGGAAAACAGTATTTCCATGTACTTCCATATACTTATTATGTTTCAAAGTATAACTAAATGAGTGAAAATTTCATAAATGCAGAGTTTTTTAGGAAAAAAGAAGTAATGTGATGTTTTTAGACACTGATTGTGGCCAGCTCACCATCGTCTAGGTCTAGATCTGCACTACTTACCATTTGAGATGTGTAGATCTACTTGTTAATCTCATATCTGATTCTATGTTGCATTCTCGCTAAATTAATGTCTGAAATAACCTTCTAACTACCTCTCCTGTTGTCTAATATGTCTAGATCTACTTGGGATACATTCAAGAGCAGTGGGGTGGTCACAGGCTATGTCCATACCCCTATCTACATCATCAAAAATTTAAAACTTTCAGTCTTTCTCTTCTTTTTTCTCAGTCGGCATTGCTCGTAACTAGGCACTCTTTCGCCATTTTGAAAAGTGTCACCAGAATCGCGGACGAAATATGTACAATCTAAATGTTACACCAGTTGTTTTAATGAAACAAAAAAATGATCACTAAAGTGACCATTGGCACGCATCGGGAAACCGGAAGCATCATAAAAGTGACCAAAGGCACGGAAAGAGTTATGAAGTCTATGGCAATTCCAAAAAAGCAAGGGAGATAGTATACATCCTTGTTTCACCCCTGTTTCAATCTGAAACCATTCCTTTTTCACTCATACCTTTTTCTGTGTTGACTGCACAAACATATCCATTGTAGAGGTCCTTAATGATGTTGACAATTTTAGATGGTATTCTATATAGTCTTAAAATTCTCCACAGTGAATCTCTGTGTATGCTATCAAGTGCCTTTGTAGAGTCTATTAAGTTCAAGATTAATGGTTTTTTGCTTTTCAATGTTCTTCAAGTATTATTCTTAGAGTAAAGATCTGTTTGAAACAGCTCCTCCCTTTTCGAAATCCTGCTTGTTCTTCTCTCATTGAAGTATCCAAAATATCTTTAATTCAATTCAGAATGACTTTGCAAAATACTTTTGACACAACTGATAGAAAGGTTATTCCTCTCAAATTATTGTAGTTGCTAAGGCTGATTTAGAAGGGATCTTTTCCTCTTTCCAAACTTTATTAAATATTCTTTGTAGTTGGCTCATGTAGTCACTGTTAATAGCTTTTAACATTTCGACTGTTATTTCATCCTCACCTGCAGCTTTGTTGTTAGCCATTAGATGCAATGCTGTTTTAATTTCATTCAATGTAATTTCACGTAGGTTGACATTTAGTTGTGGGATTAGTAAGTCAGTTTCAAGGTTTATCAATTCTTCTGGGTGTGGTCAATTCAATATTTCTTGGAAGATAACACACATGCTTAAACATATTTTCAATGCAGTTCCTCTAACATCACATGGTCAGATATTCATTAAGATACTTTCTAACACGTTCTAAAAATTACATAAAGAACTGTGTTCTCTTAAAATAGAACTTGATGGTTTGCGAGTCACAAGTATGAGAGGCGATTAGATATTTCAAGGAGGCATACAATTACAAATAAGTATTGAAAAAGTTTGGAGTTTGAAATACTGCTAATGGATTTTAAATGGTGAGAGAGGGAATTTCAAAGTTGTACAGAAGAGTATGCAAGGCTTTTCTTGCACAGATCAGGTCCGGCTTAGGCAAGAAGACAGCTTGCAATGATGGCAATGTTTAGGGTTAAACTTTAACAGTGGCCACAGGTACGATGAAGCACTGTGATACAGAATTCTATGAACAAACTTAAATTTGTTAAAAATGATTCTATATTTGAGGGGTAGAATTTTGAGTTGTTTGTTCTTATCTACAACCTGTACCATTTGTTCCAAATCAGATTTACTGCTCGCTTGTGAAGTGAGTGTAGCCTTTTTGAACAGCCATCCCAAATTGTGGAAACATAACCTAATGTATCTGTACATGTGATAAGTAGGTTTGTATATAACTTCCTTGTGTCTTGATCATTAGGTGTTTAACTGTAGTGAGTTGGCAAACTTTCTGTGCTATCAAGCAGAGGTATCCAAGCATGATTATCATTCTCTCTTGAGTCAAGGAAAAACTGACACTAACACCACATTTCCCCCTTCCCCAAAATGATTCATGGTATGAGTAGGTCTTGGTTCCATTTTTTTTTTCTTTTTAGACTGTAACATGTTACTGTAATACGTATATAAACTTACCAATAGAATGCATGAGACCACTGTCAATGTTAGCATTTAGTAAGTTGGACATGGCTTGAACAGTACAATTTCTGAGAGCACTAAGGTTGCTTATGCTGCGTTTGCGGTTTGGATCCATTGCTTTGTCTTGCTCTTCATCAGAGCAATCATTCAGCAGATTCATAAACAGGGTCAAGTATCTGAAAGAAAGAATATTTCAGTTTTCATTTAGCACATAGAAAATCTCTCATACATTTCAGGGTACTGCTGAAGCCTGATATAAATGCTGTTAACATTCCTTAAGAGCTATTAACAATCTTTAGTCAGTGAAAAAAAAGTTCCTTCTTCATTCCTTGTTATGTTTAAATAACAGAAGTAATGTGTAATGGTGCATTTTTAAAATATATGCACACTTTCTTGCTGCTTCTATCTACCTCTAATTTCATCTTTTGATTTTTAACAAATTCCTGTTTAATTCCTAGGTTCAGTAACATTCTATCTCAATGGATTTTAAGAGTTCTTCTTATACATCATCCCTAATAGCCTTATTTAAAAAAAAAAAAAAAAAAACACAGCTAAGAAGAATGAAAAAATTATTCATATACTGTAACAAACATAATCTTGAATTCACTGGCAAGAGGAAATGGTGAAAAGCACAAATGGCTCACCATCCATATCATTGTGTATTCAGATCTGCACTAAAGCTTCAAAGAGAATCTATTGTTTCAAGGGAAGCACCAGTCATCTCATGCTGCAGGCTATGTGCATTTTTCAATACAAAGATGGTTCCTGACATACATAATCAATACATTCCACAACACTTTAGATAAGTACATATGTCAGTCCTTACATATGCTGGATCTAACCCACCCCCCCCCCCCATCCAGTGTCACAAACATATAAAGCATACAATGTTAACAGTTTTTCCATCTCTCTTATTGGACTTTATATTTCTTTGTTATTATCACCAACTGCCATTCCTTTCACTGTCTCTTTCATGCAAGCAGCATCCTCAACAACAGTGTTCACTGTTGACACCACAAAGTCTAGTTTACTTATGTTAGAGGATAAACAATCCACCTTCATATTTCCTTATCATTCTCAATCTCACCTCTGAATTAATTAAAATGTTTGTCAGCTGGTTCTTTTTTTCCTTCATCATTATTAAACCTGACATTTAGTTTCCTCTAAAAAAAACTGCCCAGCTGTCACATATGATCTTGAACACCTGAACCAAGTAACTATTTTCTTGTCATCTCTAAATGGATAATTCTAAATTTATGGATATTACTCCCAGTAGTTTCAATCTCTAAATGTATGGATATTACTCCCAGTAGTTTCAATCTCTGGAATGTCCAACACTTCTATCTTGAGATGCCCTTTCTATTATACTTACCTGAGTCTTGTAAAAGTTATCTCTCAGCTGTAACCAAAACACTAACCTGGTCACCATCTCACCTTTCTGTTAACTAGAGGTTTGCATGCATTTCTTATGTTTTGCATAGGCACCTTTCACAAATATTGTGCCTCCTGGACATTTCTGATGTAAGTATGGATTTCTATTTGCCAAGAGCCACCGATACACATGCATGTGTAAAGTTTCAAGTACAGTTTAATTACAAGCAATATCAAGAACATTAGGTCATGGTCAAGAGCACATATATAAATGCTGGGTTAGCCTGACTGCTTACTTCTTAAAACTAATTTGATTATTTCTTCAACAGTCCTCCTAATGCTGTTAAATTCAATTTTTTTTTAGGGGGGGAGGGGGAAGGGGGCTCTTACTTCAGAAAAAGCTGTGATTTGGCTTCCATTAAGTCACCACGATCGCTTTCTTCTGGTTGAAGAGGTAAACCTGCTAAAAGAGCAGCTACTGCTTCCATGCTAGCTAGATCAAGATCCCTAAACAAGAGGAATACAAAATTCGGAAGTGTGAAATGATAATTAAAATGGGACAAAAGAGGTTAACCAAAACAAAAAATTATAATGAATG
Organism: Achatina immaculata; assembly: GCA_009760885.1. Classification (NCBI taxonomy): domain Eukaryota; kingdom Metazoa; phylum Mollusca; class Gastropoda; order Stylommatophora; family Achatinidae; genus Lissachatina; species Lissachatina immaculata. Next base: position 42,306,650 of record CM019698.1, read on the forward strand.
TGGAAATGCTACAATAATGGTGTAGCGTAATAACAACAAACTACTGTAATGAGACTTTGTATAGGACAGCGAAACACTGACATTGTTGAATTTCAAGCTCAGTCAAAAAAAAAAGAAAAAAAGATAGTAAAATTTTAAAACAATAGGAATTCTACTGTAATGAACATTAGGTCTACATAAATAAAGGAAAATATCAAGTACTGGATGCACAACTACTTTTTTCCATCACCTAAGCAGAGAAGGACACATCAAAAAAATAAACTGATATAAAATAATATTGACAAACCATAATAAACTAGTGGAAAGGAATTTCTACTTTAAATGTTTAATAACTTGTCATCCCCCCTTTCCCCCATACCAAAAAAAGTGATATTCTTGGTAGAAAAAGATATACTAATGGTGCCACTTTCAAATAAACTGTTAATGAAGTTTTCAACAAAGGAACTGAAGTTTGCTGTGGCAATTGATCTCTAATATGCATACAATATAAATTCAATGGGGAGGAAGGTGACACTTCACTGTGCCACCTGTATCAATCAATCCTGGTATGTCACACAGTTCACCTTTGTCTCTAGTACTTTTTAATGGTAAATGATGGCATCATGAATATGTAAACTGCTAACAGAGGACATATGCTGATGATGTCCTGGTATATCAGCAGAAGCAAGGTTAGACTCAGATTGCTATGAAGTTTCAGAAATAACTTGTCACAAAGCAGGTTGGAGCCACAACTCTGATGTGTTAAACGTCACATGGGGCTCGCATAATTGTTTGCCAAGTTTTCCTGTTCTCAGTAAGTCTTTCAACCTCATCAAGGGATGCTATGCCCACTAAAATAGCTTCTCTTAACAACGTCCTCTTTAGAGTTTCATGCAGTCGACCTCTTTTTCTTCTGCCTGTTCTGTTCCATTTGATAGCTTGCTTTGGTATTCTCTGATTGTTTCTTCTCATCACATGGCCTACATAGGTCCATCTTCTTTTTCTCATCACCCATGAGACAGGTTGTTGTTTGCTCATCTGTCTTATCTCTGCATTTTTCCTGAATTCATTCCACTTTATATCAAGTATTTTCCTTAGGCATTTTTCAAAAGAGTCTAATTTCTTATCTATTTCTTTAGTTGATTTCCAGCTTTCGCATGCATAAAGGAGGGTGGATATTACATTTGAACTGAATAATCTTAACTTGGTTTTTGTGCTTATAACTTTTGAATTACATATGTTCTCAAGATTTTTGAAGGACAATGCTGCTTCTGTAATTCTAACTTCCTTCCTGGTGTCACCATCTTGGTCTATGTATGCAAATTGGTTTACTTCATTAACAACTGTTCCTTCTATGTATATTCTTCCTTCTTGATTAATGAGAAGTTTCATTATTTTTGTTGTCTTTGTTAATTTCAAGACCTATTTTGCTAGCCAAGGAAGATAGGGAATCTGTTTTTTCCTGTATCGATTTCACATTGTCACTGATAAGAGTTATATCATCAGTAAAATCAAGATCTTCTACTTGGGTCCCATGTACCCAATCAAAGCAGGTTTTACCTGTACAGCATCTTTTTATTATGGCAATTCCAAAAAGCAATGGATATAATATGCATCTTTGTTTCATGCCTGTTTCAATCTGAAACCATTCGCTCATTCTTTCTTCTGTCTTTACTGCACAAACATATCCGTTGTAGAGATCTCAAATGATGTTGACAATTTTAGATGGTGTTCCATACAGTCTTAAAATTCTTCACAATGAATCTCTGTGTATGCTATCAAATGCCTTTTTTAAAAGTCTATGAAGTTCAGGATTTTTTTTAATGCTTCAAGTATTATTCTTAGAGTCTGGTCAGGACAGCTTCTCCCTTTTCGAAATCCTGCCTGTTCTTCACTCATTACAGTATCCATTACATCCTTAATTCTATTCAGAATCACTTCACAAAACACCTTTGACACAACTGATAGTAAGGTTGCACCCCTCCAGTTACTGCAGTCACTGAGGTTGCCTTTTTTTGGGTATTTTAACAATGATTCCCTTTTTCCATGTGGAAGAGACTTTTTCTTCTTATTAAATATTCTTTGTAGTTTGCTCATGTTGTCACTGTTAATAGCTTTTAACATCTCAACTGTTATTTCATCGTCACCTGCAGCTTTGTTGTTAGCCATTAGATTCACTGCTGTTTCAGTTTCATTCAGTGTAACTTCATCTAAGTTGACATTTAGTTGTGGGACTGGTAAATCGGTTTCAAGATTTATTAATTCATTTGGATGTGGTTGATTAAGTATTTTTTGGAAGTGTTCAACCCATCTTTGCTTTTGGTCTTTACTTATTTTAATAGGTTGCCTGTTTTACTAACGACTGATTAACTGTACACTATACAACAAACATAAAGACTGGATAGGATACAAAATGAAGCAATGTCCATTATTTTTGGATGACATAGTAACACCAGTAAACCAATGATATACTTATTTGATTTTTCCACCATAAATAATAAAGTACTGCGAGAAATGAAGGCCATGGAAACGTGGTTCATAAGAAGGATGTTGAAGGTACCATGGACAGCTAAAAAAAACCAACGAAGAAGTCTTAAGAGAGGCTGGAGTTAAAAGGCAAATTACAGCAAAAATCAGAGGCAAACAAGCGAGATTTGTAAGACATTTTCTGAGAAGAGGAAAATTGGAACACATTGTGGCAACTGGAAAAACTGAGGGAAGAAGAGACACAGGAAGACAGAAATATGTTACTGGATGGCTGCGAGTGTGACTAGGAAGAAGGTCACCGGCAGATCTCATAATCAAGTCTAAAGACAGGGAATTGTGGAGAGAAATGATCATCTACACCACATGGCACGGCACTTGATTGATTGACTGACTGACCATGAATAGGTTTATAATCTGCTGACAGGTCGAAGAAAATATGGGCACTAACACCATATCCCTATGTGCCTCTAAGGCATGAAAGGGTTACCTTTACCTTTACCTTTTAATCTGAGAACTAGGACACTTAACACTTTTTATGTGATGATACGGTATTATGGAATATCTATGCATGAGAAACTTGGTCAAACAAAATGCAGCATGCTTATAGAAGAAATCATTCAGCTGAGCACAAAGATGATATAACTGAGGAGGCGTGCTTCTTGAGAAGTACTGAACATGGTGAAAAATTAATACCTGCCACTACCCCACCCCCACCACACACATACAAAATCTTCACAGTTGTCACTATACTTGACAGAAATTGTAGATTACTGAATCTTGTTGCTGTAAAGTCGAAGTATTGAAACAGACATGAAAATTCCAGCAATTGGGATTGTCATTACTACCATTATGTGCCATGCAGGATAGTGTTACCAATCATAATTCTCCTTCTTGTGTTGTCCTTGGTGTTTCCTATCAAATCAGATGCTTTTCTTTTTCCAGGCCACATGGTCAGCCCACTAAGATTTTTTTCACTTGGCCTTCCTCTTTTTCATTTTTCCCTTGAATTTTTCAATCATTATTAGGTTCTCCATATTGTCTTCTCATGACATGCCCAAAGAATCTTGTGTCCATGGTATTTGTTGCATCTTTTGCCAAAACCACATCTCAGCTGTTTCCACTTTCCTTGTCATCTTTTTTGTTCACTACCCAAGTTTGGAACAACCATATGGTAATATTGTCTCTATAAAACACTGTGTACTCTTTTATTTACTTTTAGGGATGTCTTCTTACTTGTTAGTATCTTCTTCATGTCACAGGAAGCTGCTTTTGACCTACCTAATTGTTATTTTCTTTCATTTGTGCACTTGCCATCAGCTGTTATTGTTCTAAGATAACCGAATTTGTTTACTTGTGTCATTGTCTTCCCATCTGAAAGGATGCTGCGCTTGTAATGTTGTATGTTTATTCCTTCTGATACTATCATTGTTTTTGTCTTGCTGCTGTCTAGCTCTGCGCCTCTTTTGTTGCTCTCTTCAATGATTTTGTTCACAAGTTTCTGCAAACTGCTTTCAATTTCTGCTATTACAATGGTGTCATCTGCATATTTCAGGTTACTGATATTATGGCCTCCTATTTTAATTCCTTTCTATATTTAATGTCTCTCATGATGTTTTTACTGCATAATGAGAGCAGATCTTGTGACAATAAGCGCCCTTGCTTTTACACCTCATTTTAAATCCTGATGCTCACCTATCGCATTGCTCATTCTTACTGCTGTTCTTTGATTCCAATTGATGTGGTGTGATTTATACAACTGGGTCTGTGGTTTGTGGCAGTCTACATGGATGTTTACTACTTGGGATAAAAGAGTTGGGAGTAAAATGCAGTGATGTTGTGAGCGGATGTCATCAGATGTGATCTAAAATTAGTTTCTCATAACAAAGACTCTGAAAATCACAACTGTCCAATATAGAATGTGGCTGAATTTTGTCAGAACTTCTCTAAAACAAGAATCTTGCATCATCTGATGATTGAAGTAGCGAACATTGCTCATTTAATGAATTTATGATCCATTGGCCAGTTTGGATGGTACAGAGAAGTAAAATAAAAGATATCAATTAAACATTTAATATTAATGTAATGTATGGTTTGCTTGTGAGACCTGGACACTTAACAAAACAGCTGAGAAACACATAAATGCCTTTGAATGCAAATGCTTCAGAAGAGTTCTTCAAATATTGTGGACACAAAAAAGAACAAATATATCTATACTACAAGAGCTTAATATTGAAGAAGGCTGGCTGGTAAAGAGGATTAAAGAAAGAAAACTTAAATATTTTGGACACATTAAAAGTCATGATAATTTAGAGAAGACTGTATTGGAAGGATACATAAGGGGAAAAAGAAAAAGAGGAAGACCAAAACGAAGATGGCTGCAAGACATCGTTGACGATCTGCAAATGGATGCAGCAGCAGCAGGCCATCTTGCTCACAACCGAGAGGCCTACAGGAGTGCTGTTTGGGAGGCAAAGTTCCGCAAAGGATATGCAAATGAATGAATGGTTTGCTTGCTCCTTATTATTCCACATTTGAATAAACATCTTTTTTTTTTTTAAATGAGCTAGACTTTTAAGTCATTGTAGACAAGTGGAAAGCTCAGAAATGGTCATTAAATATGTTCTATGTCAAAATAAATTGTTTTTTTTTGCACAAGAACATTAAGTGTAAGCACTCATACTGATAGTATACAGTTTAACTTTTAAAATACACTTTGCTGCACAGATGGATGGCTACAGGAACCTAAATGTGTATAAACTGTTTACTTCTGTTTAAAAATTTTTTGTCTTCCTTCTAGTAATTTTAGAAGTGTTTTTTATTTCATACACTATGCCTAATGTGACATACAAAGTCTTTTAGCTTTAGTTTATAAAATAAATATATAAATAAACACAAAGTCACTGCAGTAAAGATTTGAGAATAAATAGTTAACTTTTAAAAAGGTAGGAACAGCTTTATTCTTTAACAGAGTACAGTTAAAACATTGCCATTTATACACTCTCTGTGCTTCATAGAAGTCATGAGATTAGTAACCCCCCTTTTTTCCTTTGATGTGTGTTATATCATATTAATTTAGACTTTCTTTTCTTTTCATATTTTTTTTTGTCTTGTATATTTTGAAAGCATAGTGGATAAATATGGTGGAATGGAAAAGGATGTTAAAGCTAGAATAACCAAGGCAAGGACAGCATTTATCCAACTTAACAAAATATGGTCATCTAAGAATATCAAAACAAGAACTAAACTTAGGCTTTTCAATAAAAACGTAAAGATTGTCCTGCTATATGGTTCAGAGACATGGGTTATGACCAAGACAATATAAAAGAGGATACAAACATTCATGAACTACTGCTTGAGGAAGATTTTAAACATTAAATGGCAAGACAAGATCAGAAACGAGGAGGTCTGGAAAGGGCAGGACAAGAACCTATGAACCTACAAATCATGTCTAGGAAATGGAGATGGATTGGCCACACTCTGAGAAAACCTGAAGCCAGCATAGCAAGACAAGCACTGACATGGAATCCTCAAGGAAACAGAAAATGAGGAAGACCTAGACTTACTAGGAGAAGAGAAATTATGACAGTGATCAGAGACAAAGGATACACATGGAAGGAAGCAGAGAAGAATAATTCCAAGAACCGGGATGACTGGAGAGCCTTTATCCATGGCCTATGAAAGGCAATGATGATGATGATGATGACGATGACGATGACGATGATATTTTGAATGAATAAGACATAAGTCAAAACATTACAACTGCATGGTCTGTTAACTGAACTGAGCTGTTCCTACCTTTTCAAATATCTATTTATCTAAAATGACTCAGACCTAAAATTATAACTAAAACATAAGAATCTGTTTAAAAAAAATAATAATCTCAGAAATCATCTAAGCTACAAATGAAACAGAGGACTCAAAGAATGAAGAACTGGGCATGTGCATATATATATAATCTTCTTGATCTCGTCCTTTCACTAAAATAACTTTTTATTTGTGTAAATAAGGTATAAATATAACCTGGAATTCTGTCAAAGCTTGTGCAGTAGAAACAGTCTTTACTGTCTGTCACAGAAGATAAAATGCAGTTTCTGGTTTTTATGCCATAAATCTGTCTTTCAATTTTTTCTAAACAGTTTTGACAAAGACACTGAGAATTTTTATTATTCATTTCTGATGTGCCTGTCCACTGCTATGCAACAAAATTTATTGATAAGAAATACACTAGAAATATACAACCTAAACATTTATTTTTACTTTCATATATAATATTATTAAAGCTTTATAAACCACTAAATAACTGGACACACAAAAAACCTAAAAGCAACAAACAGCCATTTTTAACTGGTCCTAGCTTACTTTTTGGTGTTGCTGCAAGTTTCCATAAGCACAAAAACCAAGTTAAGACTATTCAATTCAAATGTAATATACACCCTCAATTATGCATGCGAAAGCTGGAAAACAACTAAAGAAACAGACAATAAATGCCTAAGGAAAATATATGGCATACAGTGGAACGAATTCAAGAACAATGCAGAGATATGGCAGATGACTGAACAACAACCAGTCTCATGGGTGATCAGGAAAAGGAGATGGACATGTGTCGGTCATGTGGTGAGAAGAAACAGTCAGAGAATCCCAAAACAAGCTATCAAGTGGAACACAATAGATTCTGTCGACCTTATGAAACTCTAAAGAGGACATTGTTAAGAGAGGCCAGTTTAGTAGGCATAAAATCCCTTGATGAGGTTGAAAAGCTTGCCAAAAACAAGAAAACTTGGCGAACTACCTTGCAAGGCCTTTGTGATGTTTTACGGCATGGGAAGGAGATATATATATATATCAGAAGCTTACTTTTTACACAATGTTAATGCAGCATTCAGTATAATAAAAAAAGAACTAAGTGAAGTGATCACACATGTATGGATCATGGACTGTCAATCTGTTATAATCAATTCAAAATAAATCAATGATTACAGCCCAGAAATTACAGTCAAATATTTATTCACATCATCATCAAGTGCATTGGCTATTATGCTTCTCCAGAGTACATGATCCTTCATGCAGGCCATTAGCTCAGTTAATGATCTCCTCTCACACCATCTCATCAGACTGTCCAGTATCATTTCTCTTTGTCTTCCCCTGGCTCTTCTTCCCTCTATTTTTCCTGTTGTTACAATATTTTCAATGCCCCACTCTTCTCATTGCATGTCCTATGAAAGTACATTGTCTCTCTCTTACTTTTTTACAAGCCTTTTTGTATCTCCAGCTCTTCTCATACATTCTCCATTAGTTATTTTTGTTGTTCTGGGAATTTGTAAAATTCTTCTAATAAACCACGTCTCAGCTGCTTCCAATGACTTTTGTGCAGACCTGCTTTTTATCTATGATTCACTTTCATATAATAAGACAGGTCAATATAGTTTTTTAGGACTTGTTTTCTAATATTCATTGATAAGGATGTATTGCATAATGTTTCTCATTCTCTGAAATGCTGTCTTTGCTTGGCCTATTCTGTTCTTAATTTCTTTTCTGCATTTCCCATCTGAATTAATTACTCCATTTAATTTTGTACTGCATTTTGGTGGATTCTGTTTCTTAGATATAACCATTGCCTCTGTCTTTTTGACGTTCAAAGTAAGGCCTTTCTGTTCACTTTCTTTAGTGACTTTATCCAAGAGATAATGCAGGTCTTATTGGTTCTCAGCAATAAGTACTGTGTTGTCAGCATACAGAAGGTTGTTAATATTGTATCCTCCTACTTTTATACCTGGTTCTGTAACAATCATTCTTAGAATATACTGGCTGTACAGAGAAAAAATGTCTGGAGAAATACCCTTGTCGCACTCTTATTTTTATTGGCTGATATTTTACTGTTTTACTTTCAACTCGAATTGCTGCTTCTGCTGCCAATATAGAAGTTTTACAATCCTCATGTCACTGCCGTCCATGTTTATGTCTTCAAGCATGTTAATAATCTCATCATGTTTCATCTTGTCAAATGCCTTGGTGTAATCAATGAAGCATAAGTAGAGATCTTTCTGTACTTCTAAAGATCTTCCTGTTAGTGTTCGTAAAGCATAAATGGCATTGTGTGTTCCCTTTCCTTCAACAAGTCCGAAGTGCTCATCTGCTATTTCCATCTTTATATTTTTCCTTGCTCTTCTCATAATAATTCTCAGAAGTAGCTTTGTTATGATAATCCTGTGGTCCTCACATTCCTTTGCACCTGGTTTCTTTGGTAGTGCTATAAACATGGATTTAAGCAGGTCACTGGGAATATAACCACTGTTGTAAATGTCATTAAGTAACTTGGTTATTATTTTTATTCCTATCTCCAATAGCGCCTCTATTTCTTCTATTGTTATATTATCAGGCCCTGTCACGTTTCCTTTCTTCATGTGTTCGATAGTATCTATGATTTCATCTTCAAGTATTGGTGGTCCATCACATTTTTCAGTATCTGGTGTTAGTTCTGGTCTTTCTCCTTCATATAGCTCACCGATGTACTCTGTCCACCTCTCCATAATGTCTTCTTTTCCCATTAACATTTTACCTTCTTTTGATTTCAGACATCCTGTGGTATATTTTGTCTTACTGCCTGTGAATTCACTAATTCGTCTGTGCATGTTTTTGCTGTTTATGGGAGTCCTCTATTTGTCTGCACTGTTCAAAGAAGAAGATTTACACTTCCTCTGCTTCTCTGTATCTGCGTCTTATTTCTTTATCCTGCTATATTTCTCTTGGTTATTTTTACTCCTCTTTCTCTTGTCCATTAGGGCCAAGATGTCATCCATTTATTCTTAGAAGCTTATTTTTTGGTGGTATTATCTCCTTAAAAGTTTGGTGGATAGAATCTCTTTGTTCATTTATACTATTTATCTCTGCTACTGCATCGTATCCATTTGTTATAATAACTGTATTGTTCTTGCAGTTCTTGGTCAGTTTTAAGGAGTTCTGCATTCAGTCTGGTATTTCTCACTTTTCTTTAGTTGTATTCTAATTCTTCCACAGAGTGGGCTGTTGTCACTATTGCAGTCAGCTCCTGGGAAGGTTTTTGTTGTCAGTAATTTATTCAAAGCATAAACAAAGCAGTAAATGAAACGTTACCATGACACAGTCACAGCTCAAATGACATACCTAGACATACTACAGATATCCCCTTGCACATTGACCTGGTGAGAATTTCCCATAATCCAGTCAGTCAGATACTCAACAAGTTTATTCCGAAATTTCATCTCCTGTCGAAATGTCAGCTCATCTCTGCGTTGCATCATCTATAAAAATCAGAAGACTCTTTGAGGTCTCTTACTGAGTATACAAAGACCTGAAAAAATACATCATCTTAAAAATCAAACTATTTACAGTGTAGCTACCATTCACTTTCATTCTTTGTGTATATTTCAATTATGGAGTGGTTAAAAAGTGGAGTTGGCACTGTAAAGCAACTTTTGTTTTGTGCCAGATAAAAATTTCAGCTTTTCAATTCAAACATCCTGAAAGATAAATTATTACAATTATAACTGGTAAGATTCTTATACATGAATCAATTTACTGTAAAGAAATTATGGAGACAAGTAAAATTACCATGAATACTTTAAAACATTATGCTTTTAAAAAAAAATGTATCTTTATTTTCCAAATGAATGGTGCTCATTTATTAAACCTGGAACTGCCAAGCAAAGCATAATGAATCAAGTGACAATGGCTGCCTCACTGTGTCCAGATCAACAATATAATTCTGTGTTAGATATCTCCATGGGTCAAAAAAAAACATGGGGCTGAAAAAAACTGACTGAAATCTATTCTCAATCGCAAAAGATGTGCAAAATTTTCACGGCAATTCACCCACTAGTCTTCATTTCTATTGTAGACAAAGGAGGTAGGAAAGTAGAAAGCTGGACGGTTTCATATTTATAAACATATATTTATTTATTTGTCTTCCTTACCATGTTCTTTTCTTTCCAGATTGTTTGATATGATTCAAATTTGTGTCTAATGCACAGTAATCCCTCCATATGTTCAAGAAGACAATGTTGACCTTCATTTGAGTTTATTTTGCTCAAATGTTCCTCAAGGAACTCTTTGCATACATACAACTTTCCTGATTTTGACTGCTCAAATAAGTATTTGACAAATCCAAAACAGAATTCTTCATAACTCTTCTCTTGCATATGTGGTCTCCTCTTTCATTCGTGTTTTTTTTTATGATTAGGACAATTTGCTGAGATTATATATGTTGTCAAACATGCCCCAATCCTTCCTCCTTTTCTCAATAAGTTTCCTTCTCAAAATATTTTCTGGGCATGTTCTGCTTTCTAGCTGTTTCTGATTACTTCTGTCTTCTGTTCTTCTTTGATGCTTCTGTTTTTCTCCATGTCTGCTTGACTCTAGAATTCTTTGTAGCACAGAAAATAAATGGATGTTATGAAATAATTCAAGCCTTTACTCCAAGTTACCTTTCTGTTGTTTGTCCAGGTCTTTGCACAATGTTATGTCCAGTGTTTTCCCATGTACTCCTAAATTTTGCAGGTGGAAAGTTGATTTTATCTCTTACCTTATATGAGTAGCACAGATCTTTTCTTGTTGGCCTATTGTATCTGAATATGCTCTGTGCAGTAAAGCCCATTTTACAAATAAATGTATGTTACAAGAATGTGTGATACGAGTTGCACACATGGTCAGTGATGTAATCATGATATGAAAAAAAAAGATTAATCATACAAGCTTTTTTTAATATGACACCAGCAGTCAGTTCTCAGGAAAAGATGATGAATGTTGCTCATATTTATTAATATATTATTTTACACAAATCTCAATAAATCTGCATTCTATTGTATAAAGCACCACTCAAAGTAGATTACAGTAAAGTTACTGTATGGATATATTACGTTCATTGCACATACCAACATGACAGCAAAGTTGCTTATCTAGAAGTCTGCACATGGTTTAACTGTGTGTTTATGATTGTTCTCATAGCTTTTCTTAAAGTAGTCAATGTTTGATATAATTACAAAATTTCACAGAATACACCTCATGGGTCCACCCAGCCTCTAAAAATCAGTACCAGAGACACCTAGGAAGGTAAATGTGGCCAGGCATGATACTGATAACATCACACTTTCATGTGCCAAAGGTCTTGGAAATATGGGCCTAACACCATATCCCCAATATACCTATATGGCATGCAAACTGGAATTTTACCTTTACCTTTTACACTTCATGGCTTCTTCACTCTATTAACACAATTTTAGACAACTCTGTGCTAAAACTGGATTATCCTAATAAAATTTTCTTCTATTTAAAATTAGTTTTTATTTCACTGTTATCTATTTTATATTAAGTCTGACAAGCTAAGAAATTACACCATAAGACAGAGTTAGGAACTACATTATGTCTCTAGACATAGAGAAGCAAAGAATCAAGTGGTTCAGCCACTTAAAGAGAATGACACACTCACAGCCAGGTGCAAGAGCCTTCACAATCAAAGAACTACAGGACACAGTTCAAGAAGAAGACCCATGAAGAGATGGATAGATGGTATCAGAAAGATACTCACTAACTATGGGATGACCATCACTGAGGCCACTTATTTGGCCCAAAAATACCAACTGCATCTCCCCTTGACACTTAACTGTACAAGAGGATTGATAAATTCAAGTAAGTAAAGTATTAAGTTATTACATGAAACAGTATTTGTTTCTGCTTTCAGTGTTTGTTCAAGTTTGTTTAGAATCATGTCATGGATTTGCTTGGGCTCTGTCGCTGAGAACTGATTAGGCATTTCTCTATTAGAAGAAATTCACATTATTAGTTTTTAATTTCACAAGTATCAAGTAGAATGAATTAAATTCCTAATAGTGGAGTTTGTTGTAATCAGGTTTGATCCAGGCAGAGAGAGATCTAAAGCTTTATCAGACAAGCAATCCATGTTTGCAATTTACAGCTGTAGAATTTATATATATATATTTTCCTAAAATTTTACAGGTGAACAATTGTATAATAATAAAATCATCTTAGCTTCAACACTATTGGCAGTTCTGCAGAACTCCAAGTGTGGAGTAGAACTATATTTGAATCACAACACCATGGAACTGCTAATCCAGCAAGGTTGTAGACATGCACTACTTATACATGTATCGTGCATCTGTCTGTTTTTACTGTGACTGCTAGTTACAGACACGGCAATACTTATAAAGACTTGTATTACTATCATGAAACTTCTGCTATAGAAATACTAACAAGGACAACACACAGTGAACAGTGTGAAGAATAAGTTCAGTGTGAATAACATAAACTCACACTTTATTAATGGGAAAAAATGAGTGATTAGAGGTTAGGGTGAGAGGCAAATGATAACGTTATACAAAGTTTCTGGCTAATCCACTTTTCGACAAGAACTAGTTTGCCAAATGGAAAGGGAAAAAACCCAACTCTCACACTACATAAAAGCAATAAGCATACAAAAAAATGTAGTACAACATAAGAGTACACACTTACTGCATCACAAAGGATCACAGAATTCTCTCACTCATCACAGAAAATATGTAGACCAAAGGAACTAATTTCACATTCTTTAGTTCAGCAAAGTTATGACAGGAAAAGAAATGCTTGACATTATGTTCAAAACTACCTGACTCTTTACTGAAATCATAATAAGAAATAATCTCATAATGTTTCCAAAAGAATTCTATGCACAAATCAGCTACATGACAAAAATCACTAACACAGTTCACTATAGACTAGAAAAATCACATTCTCAACTAATCATGCCTAACAACAATCCTAACACATTCTCAACTGAGACTTAATTCAAACTCATTCTAATCTCATAATCATAATATATAAAATCTCGTCCTCTCACTCCTTAAATATGTGCTATTTCCCTAAATCTCCCTGAAGTTTCTATCCCGAGAATCACTCAACCTGTGATTCTACCTGTTTACGACCTTCAGATGAAAACTCACTAGACATTCTGAAAATAACTTTTCTGTTACAAACATGTCAAGGATAAGTTCATAAAAATAATCAAACATCTCGTGGAATTTAGCGTCTCAACCCTGACCTTTCAACTGAACTCTTGTACAACAAAAATACCAAATGGTCAAAATATTAAAATACCCCAGATTATATCCCTTTTATGAGAATCAAACCATTGTAACAGTAAATTTTCCAAAATACTGTTATAAGGTGCAGGAACTGTACAAAATACTTACAGCCTCAACCAGCTGACATAGCTTAGTCTTGATCTGAATGGCATGAACTGAAGAATCCAAGTAACGTACATATCTGTGATAATATAATTATTTAAAGATCATCAATATTTACGAGGGGAAGTCACTAGGTAACTCGCAAACTGAAATATTTTATCAGTGGCAGTTATCAGGTGGTATTTAAATATATCCTTAGATAGTACCATCATCCAACTTTATAACAGCTGTATGTAGGGAGCGCTGGGAGTTACGTGCACATGCGCAAAGCAATAACAAAATGGCTACCTAACTGTTAGTGTGTACCAAAGGAGAACAGAGAAGTGTAGTGCAATTTCTGTGGGATAAAGGACATCCAGTTGAGGACATTCATAAGGAAATGATTACAGTTTATGCTGAAAAGTGTTTATCACATAAAGTGGTCTATAACTGGGTAAAAAAAATGTTCTCAGGGACTAACCGAAATTATTGACAAAGTCAGACTTGGCCATCTTGTTCAAACTGCAACAGAAGTGATTGTGCAATGTGTGAATGAGATTATCAGAGGTGACAGACAAGTAACAATCACCTTACAGTCCTGACTTAGCTCCAAGTGATTTTCACCTGTTTGGTCCATTGAAAAACCACCTTAGCGGGAGAAGATTCTCGAGAGACGAAGAGATGGAAACAGAAGTAAAAAAAATTGGTTCAGAAATCGGACTCTCCATTTTTATGTCATGGGTATTGCATCACTGATTACACCATGGGATAACTGTATCAATGTTGGTGGCAATTACATTGAGAAATAGGGGAATAATGTAGGTTCAAAAATTTAAAGTTTTCAAATTACTGTCGCGTTTAGTTTTTTTGTTACAGGCATTCGCAAGTTATTTAGTGACTTCCCCTCGTATAAGTAAGTATGTGTATATGTATGAGAGAGAGAGAATATGTATGTGTGTGTGTGTGTGGGGGGGGGGGGGGGGGGTTGTAGGTATTTTTTGCTTTTAAAAATTAGATGTGTTTTTATCCATACATGTCTTTTGGTTTTATACATAAAACAAAATATATACTTGGGGGGGGGGGGGGCTGTTAAATTGAAGCTGCTAATTTTTACTCACAACAGGCCGGGGCTTTTCTTTCTCACATTTTCACACAGTTCCCGCAAAAGATCACTGTGCAATAAGATCTCGACACATATCATTTCTCTAAGCAGTCTAAGGACAAGGGCACTTAAACAGTTGTAGCAGAACAAAAGATAACTATATTATTTCAAAGTTTCTTAGTTTCAGCATAAAGGATTTGAAAAATTGTTAAATATTTCAAACAAATAAAGTGGCATCAATGTATCAACTTACTTGACAATAGACAGCATGAGCTGTTCAATACTAGTCACACCTAGAAATTCACAAGGCTGGTCCTGCTTCATCTCCAAAATATTTTTCATAATAAAAATCACATTTTCAATCATCAAGGTGTTCTGTGGTGAGTCTATCACCTGTAAGTACCAAATCCAAATTTAATTAAAAGTTATGTTTACTACTATTAAAAAGCCATTCTTATATAAATCAAATATCTAGCAATTTTTTTTTCATCCTAAACACACAATGAATGTGATCTAAGATGTTATTCAAAAGAATGTCCTTAAAAGCAAGTAAAAAGTATTACCATGCTATATGGAGCCAATATTACCCAATGCTAGCTGAGACATAAAATAAACAGAGGAAAAGAAATTAAAGCAACAGAGATGCAGTACTGGAAAAATATGCATGAACCTGGGAAAGTCATAAAAACAAATAAAAAAGGTCTATACAGAATATGTAGCATCAAAAATTATATAAAAACCGTAAGGAAATGACAATCAAAATTTTTTGGGGGCATATCTGAGAATACACAAATTAAAGAACTAGATAACCATAGGAAAATTTAAGATTAAAGTAAATGGCAGTAGATTAAGAGAAAAGAAGATGAATGTGCTGACCAGGTGGTTCAGTTAACTAGTGTGATTAGACATCTCAAGGTTCAAGAACTAAAAGCTAATTAGAAATCTCAGTGTTCGGGAAATGAAAGTTAATTGATCAGATTAGAAATCTCAATGGTAGTATTCAAAATGAAGAATTAATGGCACCTGAGGAATGAATGAAAGACATGCACGATTCATTCATTCATTCATTTGCATGCCCCTTGCGTAACTTTGCCTCCCTAAAAGCACTCCTGAAGGCCTCTCGGGTGTGAGCAAGATGGCCTTCTGCTGATGCATCCAATATGCATTCCAACATGCACGATACCTAATGCTAATTATATACATTTCCTTTGGTTTAAAATTAGATAGTATGCACCCTAACCCACCATACCCATAGTACTTTCAAGAATTTTACAAAATTACACTTGAAGGTCATGGCAGTAACTAGGATACTGGAGCAGCTGGAGACACAGACCTTTGTCAATGTTTTCTCAGTGACTCAATGAGCATGCTCAGAAAAATCAATAGGGGCTGGGCTTGTAAGTAGTGGTTAAGTCTCTGGTATGATCCAGACTGACAGAAATCTATTTCATTTTTGTTCCAGGGCATCCGGGAGTCAGAGGAAATAACTGAGCTGATAGACTTGCTCATGTGCCATTGAAAGGAGGCGGCTGAGCAATGGACCAGGCTGATATTCTGAATGCTACTATAGAGGCGGGAGACAAGGACAGGATTCAGGTGATAAATGTGACTCTGTAACCTTATCCAGATTGTAGGAACTACAGTCAAACAGCACAAACACTATGTGGGGAGCCAAAGAAGACTAGTCATTCAACACAGAACTGGTGTTGTCAGCTGATATACTGCAGGATATACTGAGGAGGAGATCTGAGCACATATGGACAATGTGTTCGACATACAGCGATGATGATTTGTTGAGTAACTAACTAACCCACCCATCGTATTATGGATCAATCAGGAAATCTGCCTCCCTAACATCTCTCCTGTAGGCCTCTTGGTTGTAAGCAAGATGCCCTGCTGCTGATGCACCCTCTGCAGATTATCAATGATGTCTTGCAGCCATTTTTGCCTTGGTTTTCCTCTCTTTCTTTTTACTATTATGTATCCTTCCAAGACAGTCTTCTATAAATTCTCATGATGTTAAATATGTTCAAAATATTTTAATTTTCTCTGTTTAATCCTCTTTACTAGCCATATTTTAATAAATAAGACATTGTTTGTTGCGAAAATTTATTTCATTAAATTTTATTTAATAGATTCTTCTTCATCCATGCTTGACGATTCAACAATTTATCTCTGAATATGCAATTTTTTTAACCAAACACATTTTCATTATCTCACCATCTCTGATGATTTCTTTTTTTTTTTAATACAAATTACTTTCAGACCTACATTTAAAGTTATTTTTTATTTTATTCTTCATTATTTCCCGGGTCCCTTCCAAGCTGTTTAATGTTTCTTTTATTTGTTTTCCGCAAGAATTTATTTACAATCCCAGTAATTTTGTGCTTTTTTCAATGTTATGCTTTTGTTCAAACTGTGTATAATTCTATGATAATGCTTGCTCTGCAAAAACATAAATAAATAAATAAATAAAATAGAAGTCTTTATTTTTGTCTGGCTAAGATGCTTTACTGAGTTCACAATTTACTTCCTTCAGACAGTAACAAGATTTCATATCATCCAAAATGGCATTACTCTGTTGCTGTTTCATTTATGCTTCTGTTCACATGTCTTGGATCAAATAGCAGTACATAAGTTCTACTGATCAATCCTTACATAAGTTCTACTGATTAATCCTTCTGGCAGGGAACTGTTTTAAGTATTCATTTAACATAAAATTTTATTTTATCCTAGATCACTACAGTAAAGTTTATGTGCTTGAACTCTGAATAAATTAGTCCTGTTTATAATTTTTTCTCAGTTTTATTATGAAAATAATTTTCATAGTGCTTGAAAATTTACACTGAAAATGTGAAATAGGAATCCTACAATTCTTAATATATGACCATTGCTACTCAATATAAATCTTGAGACTTGTCTGAATATATAATATTACATTTAAGGTCATCATTAGCATGTTCAGGGCCCTGGCAAAGTAGACTTTTCCCCTATTCATGGGAACAGGAGTGTCAGTTTTAGGTTGTCTGTTGTTCCTGCCATTTTACAAAAATGAAAAAAGCAAGAAAATGTCTTTAAAACTGGGGGGGGGGGGGGGGGAGAATAGAGGCTGCGAGAGAGAGAGAGAGCTTTCAGTTATTCAGAGGCAAAGTTGGATTCTTAACAATCTAGCTTTAATTCAGTGTCAGGAGACAATCGATGAAAATAGCAGAATTTTAAGGTAAAAAATTAGTAACAAGTTTAAATGTATTTCCTTGAGCCATTTATGGAAATAAACAAGTTTAGGCATGGTATGTGGGGCGATTACTCTGGTCAGCCTATGCTGGGGACAAGTCTGGATGTATCTCATCTATAATTAGGATAGAAGAGCACTACTTTGCCAGGTTAGTCAGTTTGTGTTGGGCATCTGATCTAGTATCTTACATCCTTCCCGTGATGTTAAACATCACATAGGGCTCACATAGTATTTCACCAAGTTTGGCATCTAATACTATCAAAATATTTGCAATCTATTTAACAGACGAGTTCAAATTATGCACACTGATACTGATCTTCAATTTATATTTTTAAAAAATGTGTGGTGGGAATTTCTATGAATGATCTTTTATCTTCTTAAATGCATATTATATGACTCTTTTATTCTTAACAAAAAAGAATAACACTGCAGACCCAGAAATACATAACAACCTATGATTTAATTCATTAATTCATTTGGTGCCATGCTGAAATGCAGTGATGACTGGACTAAGCACAGATTAAGGAAATTATACTGTCCATGACTTGGTACCACTGCTGCATGCATACTGAATCTCAAGGTGTTAAGAATATACCAGAACTAAAACAGCCATTAAATCATGGGAGTTCAACCTGTGGCCCACTGGACCCTTAATTGTTTGGCCACGAAAGTGGGGCTTTTAAAAAATATTTATTTAAAGTTGCATTTAATGCATCAACATTTTTTTTAAAATCGTAAATAAAAAAAAGACTGAAATGAATCATTTTAAAACTCATCATCATCTCAACCCGTCTCCCCACAGAAGGTTGGCTGCAATGAGTTTCCACTCTGTTCTGGTTCTTGGCTTCATAATGCACTCAGCCAAACTGGTTCCTGTCCATCTCTTGATGTCATCCACCCATCTATGCCACTGTCATCCTCTTGTTCTCTTCCCTTTAATTTTGCCTTCAAGCAGAGTCTTCAGCATAGAATTATGCCTCTGAACATGCCTATAGATCTCAGTTGTCTTGTTCTTAAGAATTTCAATATTTTTCAATTGCAGCTAATCTAGAACTTCTTTGTTTTCTTTTCTGTCTGCTTGATACACCCCATTCTTCTGTACATCAACTTTTCGAGGGCCTATATTCTTTTCTGTTGACTTTTTCCAAGGTCCAGCTTCTACATCATAAAGCAATATTGCCTATACGTAGCATTTTGTGGTAATTTGCCTCAAGTGCTGCGATATTTGCTATGGCATAAGGATCTTCCTCATTCTGTTGGTGGTGGTTTCTTTGCCATTCTTACCTATCCGTTAAATTAAATTTCACATTTTTCCATCTTCTGATTGTTGTTGTTGTTCATCCATTGTCTTCAATGATGACCACAGATTCATCTTAGTCAAAGTAAGGAGAGGTGTATCCATGTGTGACCAACTAGCCCTATATGAGCTCTAAAAGTTTTGCCACACACGAAACATATATATCCAGATTCAGCTGTGGGTGCTTGTGCTGCCTTGGCTTTTCACATTGCATGTTTGTGCTGGGCACTTTCAATTCTTGCGCGCTCTGATATCTTCTGATATCATGTATACCAAATATCTGAAACTTTTCCCTGCTTAAAAATTTAGTTTTATATTTAAATTACATTTATATTTGGTATTATTCTCTGCTGATTACCATAACATTTGTCTTTCTTATATTTATTTCCTGTCCATACTTTTGACTTTTGTTGTTTATTTGTGTCACTAGGTTCTGTAGGTCTTTCTGTCATCAGCATGGTGTCATCTGCACATCTTAAGCTATTTCATTAATGTTTAGTCCAGGCATCTCACTAATTTTCTTGAATTACTTTTTCTGCACAAAGATTAAACAGACACAGGGATAGGATGCATCCTTGTCTGACCTCTCTCTTTATATCTACTGGTGCTGAGCTGGACTGCACAAATGCCGTCTGTTTCCAATACAGACTGTTTATTAGTCTAATGTCTTTGCCATCAGCTGTTTGTGTCTTACTCTGTCAAAAGCCTTTGCATAGCCTTTTAAACAGACACAGATGCCTTTTTTAACGTTCATGTTTTTCAACTTTCCATCTCAATTATCATCCTAATGCTGAATATCACTTCTCTCATTCTAGTACTTCTTCTAAATCCAAACTGCTGATCATTAATTTCCTCATTTTTTTGTTTCTGATTCTCTCTATAATGACTTTATGTAATATCTTCATCACATGGCTCATTAAACCTAAATCCGATACATGCTAATGAGTTTGGTTTTTTTGGTAGTGCTATAAATACTGAAGTTTTCAGGTCCTGTGGTAGGCATCCCTTTTTGTTTACATTATTACACAGGTCTGTGATCTTCTCTACTCCAAATTCTTCTAGAGTTTCTAATACTTCTATGCTGTCATCCAGGCCAGTTGCTTTCTTTTTCATTGTTCCCATCGGCTTTTTGATTTCTGACTTTAGGATTGTTGGGCTCATCTCAATGTCTATCTGGGCTTTTATTTCTATCATCTGTTTAAAGCTCACTGAGGTATCCTTTCCAACATTTATCTGTGTCTGAGCATTCCATCAAGAGTCGTCCCTGCCTGTTTTTAATCCAGCCTCCATGATTTACTCTATGAGTCATGCATGCCAATTTCTTAATTTCTTCATACATTTCTCTTCTTTTCTGTTTTCTACTCTATTTCTCAAAAGCTGTTTCTCCTGCCATTTTTCCTTTTCCACGTAGCACATCCTGTGTATTTGTTTTTGTATATAATTATAATCTGGTGTCCTTTTTTCATGTTTTCCTTCTATTATTTTTGTTAGTATTTCACTGGTCATCCACTTTTGTTAGCCTTCTGTTCTTTCTTTGGTAAGTTATTTTAGCCCATCTCCATTCTTGACTTTAAGCATTCTCATCTGTTATATATTTTCTCTACTGGGTCTTCCCATCTCTATGCTCTCTTCTAGTAGACCTGTTCTTCACTTCAGTTAGATATTTCTGTTTTAAGTCCATATTTCTTAGAGCTATAATATCTATTTTCAATGCTTCGCACTTCTTTTTTTTTTGCTTACTGTTCTTTAGTTTAACTTCCATTCTCATCATTACTGGTTTTTTTGCTGACTTAACATTGCTCCTAAATCTGTCTTTGATCATTATAAAATCAATCAGATTTCTTCTAAAATCTCCAGGTTTTTTTCCGTAATTATATAATTTCCTCTTCTCTTGCCAGTAAAATGTGTTGCAGATGATTAGTTGGTTCTCCTAACAAAACTATATCAGCCTGTCTTACATTTATTTCTTTTTCCAAGTCCATATTTTCTTACTATCTTTCACCTATTTCTGAACTGTGTATGGTAGAGTTACCCCCTCTGAGACAACAGCTTTGACTGGCCAGCAAAACTACATAGAGCAATCATATAAAAAATTGTCCATCCCTGGTACACGAAATCTGGGACAGCAAGTGAGGCAGAAGAATCCCATTGATCAATGGCTCATAAGGCAAAACAGCGAAGTGTGAGGCACATAGGAGGCATTTCAAACATGTAAAGAACATTAATCCTGACACTGTGGAAAGGATAGGGACCTTACCACATATAACCCAAAGTCAACAATTAAGTTACCTGAGGAAGGAACAAGTAATGCAGGCAAAGTTTTGACCCCTGGAACAAGGTCTGCTATAGATACAAACAGGGAAGAGATCTTATTTCCAGGGACTATGACAGACCATAATGACGAGCTTATGCTAAAATCATTTAATGAGGGGACATACTCCCAAAAGCTGCCTAAAAATTAGAAATAAACACCAACACAAAGGTGCATGGAATGTTAGAACCCTATATCAAAGTGGCAAACTGGCAATCTAATCTTGGAATCCAGCAATATGGACCTAGATATATTAGGAGTATCTGAAACCAGATGGATGGACACATATTAAGAAAGAGAATCACATATTTATTTATCATATATTAAGGAAGAGAATCACACACTTATTTATCTACACAGGTGGAGAGGGGCATCAGAGAGGAGTAGGCATACTAATAAGATTCACTGGAAAAATGTATATGTCATTACCAGATGATCAAGGACAGAATATAATTTTATTACAGCTAACAGCAAAAATATAATTTTATTACAGCTAACAGCAAAACTCTTCAACCTTGCTATTTTCCAAATGTATGCACCAACACAAGAATATGGAGAAGAGGTCCTGAAATCATACGATGACGAGCTGAAAGAGGTTTTAAAATACATCAAATCGAAAGACATTCTAATAGTAATGGGAGATACGATTTCAAAAAAAAATTTTAACTAACTATAAATTAAAGAAAAAAGTTTTCAACTGGGTGGCCAAGTTAGCTACACGTCTCCTGTCACCTAGCACAAAATAGAATGAAATAACTCCTGCACTACTAACAGTTAAGTAGGAAAGCACAACAGACTGAAGTAACTCCTATACAATCTAACAGTTTAGCTCAGCTTTTCAATAAGCATGCTTTGGAGCCACTGCTATGTTTACATGTACTTTTTAGTTTATGAGAAAAAGATTATTATTCTTTCTGGAAAATGACAGAAGCTTGTCTGTCTGACAAGCAAATTTAACTCACAGGCACTGGATGAAAGCACAGATTTAATGATACAACTCAATTGGGTATTTTCTTTTGTGGGACCAACAACAATCTCAAATTCTTTCTTTATGTCCTTAGCAAGAAACCATTAAAGAAGCAGACATTCTGGAAACAATGAAAGTGACTGTATTAAAAACCTCACATGGTTGCGAAAGATGAAGCCCCACCTATGGCTGGAACAAAAGCAGAAACCAGGATTGGTAGCATATTTCGAGAAAAAAAAAAAAAAGAAAGAAAGAAAAAAGAAAAAGAAACAGACACTGCCAGATTTACCAACTACATTGCATTATTCACCAGGAAAATTTGTTGTGTAGTTTTGAAAATGTCATGAATGTTATCACAAACATCTGACAGAAAGGTCTGAATCATTAATAGCTTCAAAATTTTCCAAAGATGGAATGGAATGCTGATCACAGTGATGTTGTCTACTTCTCCAGCATGTGACACTGATGAAGTTCAAAAGTGCTCACAAGGATTTTTGAGGTGAAAGATGCTATGTAGTATTTCATGACACCAAAAGGCAAGCAAATACAACAATTAGATGATCCCAAGTTGCTGGTCAACTTTGCATACCATACAGACATTTTTCATCTGAATGAGTTAAAAATCTGAAGCTTCAGTCACAAGATCAACTGGTGCATGAAGTGTAATCACATTAAAGCTCCTCTGGTGAAATTAAAACTCTTCAAATGCAAACTTCAAAATCAGAATTTAACTCATTTCCAAATAATGTGGGAACTAGTCTGCAGGTCATGTATCTCACCATGTGGCTGCAATACATCAACTCCAGAACAAGTTCCAAAAGAGAATGCAAAATTTTGACAGTCAAGAAAGGGCCGCAAATGTGATAACTAGCCGCTTCTCTGTGAACGTGATGGACCTATAAATGGAAATCATTGGGACTCAGACATGAAAAACACTTCTCCTAAAACTTTACCAAAAGTATGTAAAGCTGCAGGTGAAGATGAAATAACAGCCAAAATGTTAAAAGCTATCAATAGTGACAACATGAGACAACTACAGAGAATGTTTAATAAAATTTGGAAAGAAGAAAAGATACCTTCTAAATGGAAAAAAAGAATTATTGTAAAATACCAAAAAAAAAAGCAACCTTAGTGACTGCAATAATTGGAGAAGAGTAACCTTAATATCAGTTGTGTCAAAAGTATTTTGCAAAGTCATTCTGAATAGACTTAATGATATAATGATTACTGCAATGAGAGAAAAACAAGCAGGAATTCAAAAAGGGAGAAGATCTTTACATTAAGAATAATACTTGAAGAACATATTGAAAAGCAAAAACCATTAATCCTGAACTTCATAGACTTTAAAAAGGCATTTGATAGCATGCACAGAGATTCATTGTGGAGAATTTTAAGAATATATGGAGCTCTACAACGGATATGTTTGTGCAGTCAACACAAGAGAAGGAATGAGCGAATGGTTCCAGATTGAAACAGGTGTGAAACAAGGATGTATGTTATCTCCATTGCTTTTTTGGAATTGCCACAGACTTCATAATGAAAAAAATACGCACAGGAATACAGGTATTGATTGGGTACATGGGATGCAACTTTACGATCTTGATTTTGCAGATGACATAACTCTTATCAGTGACAATGTGAATTCAATGCAAGAAAAAACGGATACCATGTCTTCAATGGCTAGCAAAAAAGGACTTGAAATTAACAAGGAAAAACACAAAAATAATGAAACCTTCCCATTAATCATGAAAGAATAATATACATAGAAGGGACAGTTGTATAAGAAGTAAACCAATTTGCTTACCTTGGCAGCTAACATAGACCTTACACTGTCATCAACCATGGCCCTACAACATTTTTGCCTTGGTAACCACAGGAGCAAACAGGACATTTCGGTTAGTGCAATCTGCTCTTGTTCCGCAGATGTACAATCTCGGAGAGTCCTAGAACAGTGCCTTATTTTCCAGACTGGCTGTCTCCACCCAGCTGGAATTAACAATGTCTTCAGCTTTCTGTAACTTCTTTATTTTTCCACTGGCCTTTTTTATACTCTACTTTCTTTCTTTATGCTACCCCTCCCTACCACCATCCTATTTCCTTCTCTGCCAACATATTGGTCTTGTCCTATTCACCAGTTTCACATTTTCTCCCTGTAGGTGTTTAAGTTCTTCATTCATTATCTCTCCGCGTCCCCTTTTCCCTCCCCTCTTCCCCCCCCCCCCCCGACACCTCTAGCAACTATCATGTTCCTACTGCCTTCCCCCCCCCCTTTCTCCCACTTGTTCTCCTCCTCTCTCTCCGCTTCTTCGTTATGATTGGCTCTATCGGGAATCTTTTGTCTGTAGGCAGCGTGGTTTTTTTTCCTCCTCCTTTTTTTTCCTCCTCCTTCTTCCACACACATTTCTGCTTCTCACTCGGAGCAAGACACTTCAAATAAGTTCTATGTGTTTGTATTTCGTTGTGTATGTATCCTCGAATAAGGCTCACGCCGAAATATCGGATGTTGTATGTTTTTCATTTATACATTCTCATACTTTCTATTCGTTTTTTTTCTCACCTTGCTCACTTCCTCCCTCACTTTGTAAAACTGCACCATACACCTCTATCTACCTTATTTATTTAAACTAGTTTTACTGCAGTCGCCATCCCTTTTATCTGTTACAATGGGTACCATCCCACTGTGGAATAGCTGGCAATGAAATATCTGACAGCCTATGCAAAGCTGGCAGCAATCACGATCAAACCATCCAGTAAACTATCAAGAGGTGAAAACTATAATCCATAACCAGTGCAAATTTTAATGTAATAAGCAACCATCCTCTTCTACCTAAGGACAGGTCACTGCACACTACTAAGCAACCTACAACGACTTAAAATGTCTCACACACACGAGTGTCCATGTGGCAGTAGAATCCAGGCTCCAAAACATATCTTTCAGGGGTGCCCAAACCATGCAGGCCCTGAGGTGTGAGACATGGCCAGAGGACACAAGCTTGGGGCAAAAGCTTTGGGACTCCTATCAGGATCTGGAGAGGACTGTGGGCTTTGCCATGTTGACAGGGATAAGGATCTGATGTGACCAACAACCTCGAACATAGAAGAAGAAGCAGCTACATAGACCAGGATGGTGACACTAGAAAGGAAGTTAGAATTAGAATAGCAAAAGCAGCATCAAATCTTCAAGAATCTTGAGAACATATGGCACTCAAAAGTTATAAGCACAAAAATCATGTTAAGATTATTCAATTCAGATGTAATATTCACCCTCATTTATGCATGCAAAAGCTGGAAAACAATTAAAGAAATAGACAAGAAATTAGACTCTTTTGAAAATAAATGCCTATGGAAAATACTCGGCATACTGTGAGATAAGGCAAATGAGCAAACAACAACCTGTTTCATGGGTGATCAGAAAAACCAGATGGTCATATGTTAGTCATGTGATGAGAAGAAACAGTCAAAGAATCCCAAAACAAGCTATCAAGTGGAACACAACAGGTCGAAGAAAAGGAGGCTGACCACATGAAACTCTAAAGAGGACATTGTTAAGAGAGGCCAGTTTAGTGGGCATAAAATCCCTTGATGAGGTTGAAAAGCTCACTGAAAAAACTTGGCAAACTACCATGCGAGCCCTATGTGACGTTTAATGGCACAGGAAGGATATCTTACATATTAGAAGATATAAATGTAGAAAAGGAAAAATCTGCCAGCTTAAGAACGTATCATATATCTGTAAGATCAGATGTTTTTCAGAATGAAGCAAAGCAAGTCAAAAATGACACAAATTATTGACTGTCATCTGGAGCATTGTCTCTGATTAGCTACAACTGAGATAACTCTTGACATTGAATTATTACTTAAAAAAGAAAAAGAGCAGCCAGTGTCTCATCAACTAAAGCTTTCTTTGTAATGCAATGAAATACAATGCTTAAAAATGAAGTTGGTCTCTTCCTATCAAAATGACCCCTAGGTTTACAAAATAAAGTTACTACATGGAATAAATAATAAATATATCCAAAATACAAGAACTTAATACTGAAGAAGGCTGGTTAGTAAAGAAGAGTTAATACTGAAGAAGGCTGGTTAGTAAAGAAGATTAAACACAGAAAATTTAAATATTTTAGACACATTAAATGTCATGTGAATTTAGAGAAGAAAATCTCTTTAAGGGGTAAAAGAAAGAGAGGAAAACCAAAACGAAGATGGCTGCAAGACATCGTTGATGATCTGCGAATAGATGCATCAGTGGTAGGGCATCTTGCTTACAACCAAGAGGCCTACAGAAGAGCTGTTTAGGGAGGCAAAATTCCACAAGGGACATGCAAATGACTGACTGACTGACATGGAATCAAGTTTAGAACTCTCAAGAAAAATATTCTGATATCAAAATAATTGTTTTAATCACATTACAACATTAGCATGTTAAACAAAACTGAAATTGTTTTTAAATGTTTTTACTCAACAAATTTTCCCTTAGGTAATTCTAAATTTGAGCCTAAAAGTGGTATACAAGACTTGTCTATAATGTGACAGGGAAAGTGAACACAATTTTAAAATTGGTCAGTGACTTCCAAAAGGTTAAGCACCCTAGTCTTAAATAAATGAGTAAAAATTGTCAGTTTTATAAAAAGCACATCACTGAATTCATGACTTCTTAGAAGCTTTCCAAAGATATGAAAAGTGAACACCATCAGATTTTGCTACGCTCTCTTGAGGCTATCACAAATAAAAAGTTTGTCAAATATTTTTTTTAACTGAGAGACAGCAGTAGATTACTTCTGACGAAGCAATAATTACACATCACCAATCATTTGAAAAATGTTTTTCTGGTTGATAAAATTACCATATCTATCTGAGTTAGATTCCACTTAAATGTATTCAACTTAAATCTTCAAGCAGAAAAAGTTTCAGTTTTTCAAGTTAATACAATATTGAAGCAATAATGAAAAAAGTTAGAATTATGGCATCATCACCTATCAAACTCACTATGAGACTTCCAAATCTCACAAATTTATGTGGATCCAGTAATGAAAAGTTGTTAGAGAACATATCAATTATTTCACAACATTTGAAGGCTTTGGTTGACTAAAAACAAATGTCAAACAGCAAGCTAAGAGTCCAAGTTGAGTCTTTAAAGTGACTTGGATCAAGGTGACTGGTTCAAGTCAGTAACTCTGGTTAACAGGAATCATTTACCGTGCAAATTTATTCATAAATGATTCTACCTATATTTGACTGGTATAATCTGCTACACTAACAACAAATCATGTTTGCATGGCAAAGTCTACTCTGTACATGCATTTACAGCCATTAGGTTTTGCCTTCATTTTCTCTCCTCAAATGATTTAGTGTGCCAGTGCAGAGCTGCTACTCATATATCTGTCATTTGTCAGTTCCTGCCACTCCACAAGACTGATGAAAAATCCATAATGTATCCTTACAAATATTCTTGTATCTCAGTTTTGATCTATTTCATGGTCATTTTTTTCTCAGTAAGTTTGCCATACAGTATCTGCTTGGCAAATCAGCTGTCACAGTCTTACAACAAGCTTTATCTACAATAGCCAGTAGATCATTGTCATGAGCAATGGAAACTCATATGTCGCTGTACCTCAAAATTGGGCACTCTTCCAACCAATGTTCATTGTTAGCAAAGGCTGTGAAGATCTACTGAATGTCTAGAGAAGATTCATTGAAATGCTGTACTGTGATTAGGGTTTCAGAGTGTTTTGAGTGTCATAGCTCATTTCCTCATCTTTTATGAATGAATTCACTGTTATTGTATATCTCACCTTGTGAATGAATTCATGATTATACCTCCACTCTTCATTATTCCTACAGAGAAAATTCAAATAGCTCATTGTTTAACTAGAGCAGTATATTTTGTACAAAATCTTTCAAAAAAACAAAACATACATTTTTTCCCATTCATAAACTAACAGCAAAATATGAGTGGTAAATATCCACTTAATCACTCTTACTGCCACTACTTTCTGTGAAAAAGTAACAAATAATTTTTTTATATAACAGAAAAATAGCACAGAAATGCTTATGGAGCTACTAACTGTTCTCACATTTAAATTACAGCACTTACCTGCCCAGCAAGATCAAAGTATTTATCAACACAAACTTTTATCTGATCAAACAGGATTGGATAGAGGGCTGGGTTCAGCTCATGACCAACTAATTCTTTCACATGTTTTTGTATCTGAGCACCAAATCTTTCATTTTGGAATATCAGCAACTTCAACAAATTACCCAGGAACCTAGTAAAAGAGTCATTTATTTTTACTTCATTAAATTGTCATTTTACTGCATATTGTAAGTATATGTTAACATGCATTACTGAAATGGTGAAACCATCAAATTTTATTTTGTTAAGCATGTAATTTGGTGTATGTAATAACAGTTATACAGTTATAAAAGCAAAATTTTAAACTCTCCTGTCAAAATTTTCTTTAACAATCATCTTCACTCAAAAATAATTAATTTTTTTTTAAATGGTGCCAAAAGACAAGATTTTTCTGTATTTTCACTTGTCTGCATTCTACCTCACTATTTATACCATTACCTATGTGTTCATTTTTTGTGCAAAAATGTATAGGAAAAAGCAAAGCATTCTCTGGCATTCTGATGGAAAAGCACTGAGGAAATAATGCGAGAAGACACTGTCTGAAACATATAAATCCAAAAATTTGAAAAAAAAAAAAAAAAAGATAGATTAAGCAAGGGAGATGAAGACTGGTTGAATGAAAAGTCATTGAATCTATCTTTGTAAAAGATCTCACTTCTGTACTCTACAAACTTCCAGACATGGTCTATCATGATTATCTTCTATATGCAAGGGCTGTCTGCAGAGCACCAAGACTGAATTTTTTGGACTAAATGAGTAGATTTACCAGCTGCTTGGTCTAGTTTCCTTCCAAGTAGTCTTCCTGTAATTGTATACACTTATTCCAGCAGTCCTGCCTTTGTGGGAACAATTTCTTATAAATAGGAAACTACGAGGTTTTGGTATGGTAAAGTAAGAGAACAAATATTGTAGGATTAAACCTCGAAAAAATCGTAGACAAAGCACTTTAGTGAGACGTGGGAGAAAGAAAAATCACAAGAGAATTACCTGGGATTCGAACACGGACTCCGGTAGGACGAGCAGCCGTCTAGCCACGAGAGAACAGCCCTGGTGCTAGTTGGCTAAGTCGATAGTATGCTGTTCTCTCGTGGCTAGACGGCTGCTTGTCCTACAGGAGTCCGTGTTCGAATCCCAGGTAATTCTCTTGTGATTTTTCTTTCTCTCACGTCTCACTAAAGTGCTTTGTCTACGATTTTTTCGAGGTTTAATCCTACAATATTTGTTCTCTTACTCTGCCTTTGTGGGAGCACCTCTGGGTGC
This sequence comes from Achatina immaculata, assembly GCA_009760885.1. NCBI lineage: Eukaryota > Metazoa > Mollusca > Gastropoda > Stylommatophora > Achatinidae > Lissachatina > Lissachatina immaculata. Next base: position 42,336,610 of record CM019698.1, read on the forward strand.
CACTTTGTGAGATAACTCTCATTTGTCTCTGTTGCATCTGTTTGAATCTCCTTAACTTCATGGAATTGGCAAAGTCAAGTGAGAATGGAGGATGTGAAAGGAACAGGATATAGTGTTTTGCAAAAATTCACTGGTTTTGACAAACATGCAGGGGCACTATCATGGTGAAGGGTCCACTTGCCAGCACAGTCTTCTCAGGATGATATCTGCGCATAGCATCATAGAGGCATTGTAGGACTGTGTAGAATCCTGTATTCACTGTCTGTCCTTTAGAAGAATTCATGATGAATTAGTCCATCAATGTCAAAGAATGTAATCAACATAGTCAAGACATTGTACTTCACCTGCCACCCCTCTTTGGTCAAGGATATGATGACATTCCCCACTGGGATGAAATTGCCTTCGTTTCTGGTCATATCCACACACCCAGGTTTCATCACCAGTAATTAAATATTCCCATCCACACAAAAAAAGCAAAAAGACAAGACAAAGACATCAAGCTACAGACCAGTCAGCCTTCTGAGCTGCCTGGGTAAAGTCATGGAAAGGATTAATCAAACATCTAGAGAAAAACAACCAGCTTGAGGTCATACAATCAGTAAATAGGAAAAACCATTGCAGTGAAGACCAGTTAGTGTACCTTTCACAGGAGATAGAAAATGCCTTCCAGGAGAAGAAAAAAGTACTGGTCACCTTGATAGATTTAACCAAGGCTTTCAACAAAGTTTGGAAAGAAGGACTTATGATAAGCTGCTGGAAAACAAAGTCAAGGGGAGGATGTACCACTGGATAAGGGATTTTCTACGCTTTTGCACAGCAAGAGTAAAACTGGATAGGGTACTGAGCCACAGAGTAAAGGTCCAACAATGAGTGCCACAAAGAGGGGTCATTTCACTAGTCTTGTTTTTAATCCAACAATGAGTGCCACAAAGAGGGGTCATTTCACTAGTCCTGTTTTTAATCCTTCAATAAGTGCCACAAGGAGGGGTCATTTCATTATTCCTATTTTTTATCTTTATAAACATCACACCAAATCTCAAAAACACCATTTCAAGATCTCTCCACGGCAATGACTTTGCCATATGGACAGCCGCAGAACAGCTGAAGACAGCAAAGCACAGGCTGCAAGAAGCACACAACACTGTTAGAGAATGGGCCAGAGACTTGAGGGTACAAATAAACATACTAAAACAGTGCCCACATGCCTTTTCCTATCCAACCTGCCTGAAAACTCCAAGGGAAAGAGATAACACACAAAGAACATCCAGTATACCTTAGAGTAAAGCTAGATAAAAGACTCACATGGCTTCTCCACATTTTAGACATGGAGAAGAAAGCAAACATCATTCATTCATTTATTTGCATGTCCCTTGTGGAACTTTGCCTCCCTAACAGCACTCCTGTAGGCCTCTCGGCTGTGAGCAAGATGGGCTGCTTCTGATGCATCCATTTGCAGATCATCAATGATGTCTTGCAGCCATCTTCGCCTTGGTCTTCCTCTCTTTCTTTTTCCCATTATGTACCCTTCCAAGACCATTTTCTCTAGATTATCATGACGTTAAATGTGTCCAAAATATTTAAGTTTTCTCTGTTTAATACTCTTCACTAGCCAGCCTTCTTCAATATTAAGTTCTTGTAGTATGGATATCCCCCGTGTGGTACCCGGGAACTCCAAAGAATAGGACCACTGTACCTTACCACAAATGATTGTAAAAGCCGACTAAGGAGGGTTCGGTATAGGGCCAGCAACCCTATCTGGTAAAAAAACTATCAGACTGCTACAGAAACAGAAGCAAGGGAAAAAAACAAATGCAGGTGGAAGGAGAAATGATTATCAGGAAACTGACCACATGAAGGTTGTGGATGAAAGCCAGCCACTGGAAGTCCCCAGCCCAACTGCAGACCTCCTGGAACCTAAACACAAGATGCAAATAGGCAGCTGGAATGTAAGAACATTTAACCAGACTGGAAAACTAGCACAAACCATCCAGGAAGTGCACAGATAAAAACTAGACATACTAGGAATACAAGAAGCAAGATGGACAGGACAAGGCAGAAGGAAATTAACAACACAGCACACAGAAGATACAATAATATGGTCAGGTAAAGAAGATCATCATGAAGGAGGAGTAGCATTGATTATAACAAAAGAAGCATCAACAGCATTGCTGAAATGGACCTCTATAAATGAGAGATTATTATATGCACACTTCAACTCAAGATTCACAAAGCTGTCTATTATAGTCTGTTATGCACCAACAGAAGCAGCTGAAGAGGAATTAAAGGAAGATTTTTACAACAGCCTCCAAGCTACAGCAGAAACAATACCTAAGCATGATATGATTCTCATCTTGGGCGATTTCAATGCAAAAGTATATGAAGGAAATGAAGATAGAAGAAGAATCATGGGAAGAGAAGGAATCAGAGAAATAAATGAAAATGGAAAAAGACTGTGCAGTTTCTGTGAAGAAAACATGATGATCATCAGAGGGACAACTTTCCAAGACAAAAACATCCATAAAGTGACTTGGAGGTCCCCAGATAAAACCACAGAAAACCAAACTGATCACATATTAATAAACAACAAGTGGAAACGGTCACTACAAGATGTGCGAGCAAGGAAAGGAGCAGATGTAGGAAGTGATCACAACCTTCTAGTCATCATCATCATCATGTGCCGTGCCGACTGGCGTTGGCTATTATGCTTCTCCAGAGTACACGATCCTTCATGCAGGCCATCAGTTCAGTTGGTGATCTCCTCTCACACCATCCCGTCAGACTGTCCAGTATCATTTCTCTTGGTCTTCCTCTTATCTTCTTCCTTTTATTTTTCCTGTTGTTATAATATTTTCAATGCCCCCTCTTCTCATTGCATGTCCTATGAAAGTACATTATCTCTCTCTTATCTTTTTCACAAGGATTTTTGTCTCTCCAGCTCTTCTCATACATTCTTCATTAGTTATTTTTGCTGTCCAGGGGATTCGCAACATTCTTCTAATAAACCACATTTCTGCTGCTTCCAATGATTTTTGTGCAGACTTGCCTATTGTCCATGATTTACTTCCTTATAACAAGATAGGTTCAATATAGCATTTTAGGACTCGTTTTCTAACATTCATTGATAAAGATGTGTTAGCTAATATGTTTCTCATTCTCTGAAATGCAGTCTTTGCTTGGCCTATTCTGTTCCTAATTTCTGTTCTGCATTTCCCATCTGAAGTTATTACTGCTCCAAGGTATTTGAATTTCTGCACCTGCTTTAGAATAGTTCTGTTTAATTTAATACTGCATGCTGGTGGATTCTGTTTCTTAGATATAACCATAGTCTCTGTCTTTTTGATGTTCAAAGTAAGGCCTTTCTGTTCACTTTCTTTGGCGACTATCCAAGAGATTTTGCAGGTCTTCTTGGTTCTCAGCTATCAGTACTGTGTCGTCAGCATACCGAAGGTTGTTAATATTGTATCCTCCAATTTTTATGCCTGGTTCTGTGATGATTGTTCTTAGAATATTCTCGCACCCCTTGTTTTATAGGTTGATATTTTCCAGTTCTATTTTCAACTCGAACTGCTGCTTCTTGCTGCCAGTATAGATGTTTTACAATCCTCAGGTCTTTGCCGTCTATACTGATGTCTTCAAGCATTTTAATAATTTCATTATGTTTCACCTTGTCAAATGCCTTGGTGTAATCAATGAAGCATAAGTAGAGATCTTTCTGTACTTCTAAAGCTCTCTCTGTTAGTGTTCGTAACCATCTAGTAGCAAAAATAAAACTTTAGTTAATGAAGGAGGCAACATCAGATAAACACAGAGGATTACAATGGACCCTTGACACGGTGCTGGAGGACCTTGACTTTGCAGACAACATTTGTCTACTATCAAGCAGGCACAAAGATATGCATGATAAAATAAACAAGCTAACTCAGAATGCAAACAACATAGGACTAAAGATCAACGTAGGAAAGACAAAGTTAATGAAGCAAAATGTGAACAACAGAAATGTACTCAGAGTAGATAGCAAGTTAGTGGAGAAGGTCAATGAATTTGTATATCTTGGCAGTAGGGTAGTAGAAAATGGAGAGGACATCAACAGCAGACTTACTAGAGCAAACCAGGCTTTTGCAGTGCTGCAGACTATATGGAAATCTAAAAAACTAAGCATAAATACGAAAATCAGGATATTTAAGAGTAATGTTCTCTATGGAAGTGAATGCTGGAAAATCACTAAAACAATAGAAATATAGTTTAATTCCTTTCCAGACTAAATGTTTACGAGGAATTAGAAAAATATTTTGGCCAAACACCATAAGAAATAACATCTTGTTGGCAGAAATGCAGATGAAGCCACTGAAGCAATTATTGAGGAAAGACGCTGGTGATGGTTGGGACATGTGCTTCGAATGACTGACAACTCACTACCAAAAATAGCACTAAGATGGACACCACAGGGGAACAGAAGTAAGGGTAAGCCAAAAGAGACACGAAGAAGAACAACAGAAAGGATGTTGAGCAATAGAGGGCTCACCTGGGCAAGAGCAAAAAAAAAAAAAGGCAAAGGGCAGGCATTTGTGGAAAACCCTTGCGGAAGCCCCATGTGCCCTGGGCACTTAAGGTTCAGAGAGGGAGAGAGAGAGTATGGATATATTTGTTCTTTTTTTGTCCATGATATTTGAAGAACTCTTCTGTAGCATTTACATTCAAAGGCATTTATGTGTTTCTCAGCTGCTGTGTTAAGTGTCCAGGTCTCACAGGCATATGATGCAATGAGAAAGATGCATGCCCTTAAAAATCTTATTTTTGTGGTTCTGTCTGTATGGTAGCTATGTACTTTAAATGCAAAAGAATTTTTTTTCAGAAAATGTGAGTAATCTTTAATGAGTAAACGCTACAATAAACTAATACACCAAGTGTATTAAAAGTTCGAAGCAATTATCATCTCTTCAGCAAGATAAAGGTCTGGCTGGCTACCAAACACTTCCAAACCAACAAAGAGATCAGGAATGGAATAAACAACTGACATGGTGGTGCTGTTCTTTGACAAGGGATTGCAGAAGCTGTGCCAAGATATATTATACAAGCGCCTGAATTTGGGTGGCCATTATATGAAAAAAGTAATGAGCTATATACACAAGTTTTGTATGTAATAAGTTTTTTTCCTCTATTTTTGACTTTTTCTCTACCACCCAATTGGAGGTTGATTTTGAAATAGCTCTTGTAAGAGTCACATGATAAGTAACCCTGCTTGTTCTTTCTTCCATTCATATTTGTTACATTTAATGTTTTGTCATTTCTTCATCCTGTTTATTTCTATATGAATAAGGTATATGCTGAAACATTACAACTATGTGCTTCATTAATAAATGAAGCTGTTCCTACCATTTCAAAATAAGTCTAATCTTTCATTATCACATCTTTATTGCAATGGGCTTGTGAGTTTTAGTTTTATATATTTATAACAAAGGCTGTTTGTGTGCAACAAATTCCCAAAACAGAATGTCTTCTCTTGATATATATCACAGTACGAATAAGATGTTCTAAAATTTTACTGTGCACCGACTTCTAAATAAGATCATTATATATAAATGTCTATTTCAATACTTACTGAGTAACTGGACAATACTGCATGTCATTAGCACAACTAGTCATTAGACTACTTTTACGACTTCCTTCCATTGCCAAGACTGATAAAGATATGGTGCTCCTGGAAAATAATACACAAAGCTATTTATATGGTGCTCCTGAAAAATAATACATAATACTATGTCACGAATTATACAGTTCTATCTGTTAGTTTAAAGACAGTATGTAATATGCAATATTTGATTACTGCTGTTTACAATATGACAAAACACCCTCTGTGAAATACAAAAGTAGCAGCACGCAAAGAGTTTTTGGTCTACCACATTGATGGGAGACCTTAACAGTCAGTAGTTGAGTCACTGTGTCAAATATATAACTTTTTTTTAAACCCCATATTTGACCTACAAGTTTCCTGAACTTATGCAAAGACTATAAAAAAACTGGTTAAAGTTACAGCATAACTAATGTTCAATTACTGCATATAAAAAAAAATAATCAGATAGAAATAATGAAATCTCCCTTTCTTCACTGTAATCCAGTGTCCAATCCTTAATTTTCACTTCATACTGCATGAGCTTAAATAATGTTTCATCAGTTGATGGCTTCGAAATTAACCAAGTCATAGGATAACATGTAATCTGAAGCAAATGTTTTAACCTTTTTTTTTTTTTGTCATTAATCCCTTTCTGGTCTGAAAACAGAGAGATGAGGAGATTTTCTGAAGGACTGTCACAATGAATTTAAAAGTATTAAATGAATAAAAAAAATTTAATTAAAAAGGCCTGTAAAACATTCACACATTATTTAGGAAACTATTTACTGGTAAGTATTCTGAAAAATCACAAAATCTAGCACTCTCTACATAAAAAAAAAAATAAATGAATCAAGAATATGAACATGCTGAAAAATCACAAATTGTTGTTGCTCCTTCTGTTAATGTAGCGACTGCTACTATTTCTTATCAAGTAACTTTTGGACTCGTGAACTCAGCTCTGACAAAGCAAATTACAACTGGTGGCAAGGAGCAAGCCATTTTTTTATGGTTTTTTTTCTTTTTGTTTTTCCAGAGCCGATAGAGAAGTGAAGCCTCTTTTACAGAGGCATGCTGAAGAGAAAAATCTGATAATGTACTGCCTTTGCAAGAAGAAATTATGTTGCCTTCTGCTAAAGCCAGAATTCACTATCTTCAAACATTGTTTTGGCTCCTGAATTGGTTTAAGTTCAATAAGCTATTCAGTCAACAAATCTTCATTTGGTTTTGAAGGAAATGGTTGTGATATGGTGGCTGCATGGATATGTGTACTTGTGCACACTCTGTCTCCATCCAGTAGTGGAACAAAAAAACAACTTCAGAGATGTCAATGTCAATGATGTTCTCAGTCAAGTCATCTGAGCTTCCTGTCAAGCAAAGGAAAGTTGCCATGCAACTCTTTAACAGCATTTGCTTTCCACAGTGGTAACTTTTTCATAAAAACAAAAACTTTTTTCACAGAAACAATTCCCTTGGTACTTACTCCCTAAAGTGACAAGTTCAGTTCTATTTTGGTAGACAACAAAACCCCAACCACTTCTGCTGTTTTGAGTCACTGAGCCATCTGTATATATTACTGTGTTGTAAAACCCACAGTGATGCTGGATGTGATACCGAACCCAAAGTTTAACTGTCCCCTGTGCCCAATCTCGGCATTCACAGCCCTTCTGTATAACCATTGTTAGCTGAAGTTGGTCCTGTACCCGTAACAAATCATCACCTTCAGGCACTTCATCTAGATTGCAAGTTGACTTTATTGTGCCCTTGGCCTCAGCCATCCAGTATCTGTCTCATTTGATGCGCCTTTCCCATATCATCCTAGTTCCTTTTGGAGAGGATGGTCCTTAATGCCAGCAACCCTAATCTGTGATCTGTAATCAGAGATTGCCATCTCTGCACTCCAGGCATTCCTATATGCCTTCTGTTCCATAATCCAATGATTGTAGATAATGCATGCTAAACCACTTTGTTCAGAAAAACGTCCACTTCCCCTATCCTCCCCCCTCCCAACTTGATCATTCTTCTGTTGTGACTGTTATCATTCAACCTGATATGGTCCTCCATATGTAGCCTATTCAAGGTGACTTTTGCAATCTCCTCCTTGTCCATTTTCAGGGTGCCATGAATTGATAGTAGACCAGGATGGTACACCAAAAAGGAATTTAAAATTCAAACTGCAAAAGCAGCATTGACCTTCAAGAATCCTGGGAACATATGGCATTTAAAAGTTATAAGCACAAAAACCAAGTTAAGACTATTCAATTCAAATGTAATATCCACCCTCATTTATGCATGCAAAAGCTGAAAATCAACTAAAGAAACAGACAACAACTGAGACTCTTTTGAAAACAAAAGTGTTAGAAAAGTACTCTGTATAAAGTGGAACGAATTCAAGAACAACACAGAGATAAGACAGATGAGCAAACAACAACCTGTCTCAAGGGTGATCAGAAAAAAGAAGATGGACATATGTTGGTCATGTGATGAGAAGAAACGATCAGAGAATCCTAAAACAAGCTATCAAGTGGAACATAAATTGCTGAAGAAAAAGAGGCCGACCATGTGAAACTCTAAAGAGGACATTGTCAAGAGGGGCCAGTGTAATGGGCATAACATCCCTTGATGAGGTTGAAAAGCTCGCTGAAAACAGGAAAACTTGGCGAACTACCATGTGAGCCCTATGTGACGTTTAGTGGCACAGGAAGGATGTAAGATGAATTGATGCCATGCCTGCCAGCTTGTCCGCTCTCTCACTGTCTTTCTCCCACATGACTTAAGCAGTAGATCCACATCAAACTTGATGACAGTAGAAGCCTTCTGATGGAAGAAATGTCTCTTGATTATCCATAACATGTTCTGGGAGTCTGTTACAATGACCCCATGTGAGTCATCCTGCTCTACCAACCAGGAAACTGCTTCTGCTAGACCCTGCACTTCCATTCTCATGCTTTAAGTGTTGGTTGAATGGGCTCCTGATTTACTGGAAACCAGTTTGTCACTGCAGTTGACAACACAGCTCCTTTCACTTTTTAGGCCTCATGCCACTAACCTGTCTGTGAAAACTACAGGGTCATGTGGTCTGGGGTGATGATGAATATGTTCCTGCACTGGGGCTTCTGTTTTACCCTAAACCCAATCAAGTTTCACAGCCAAACTGGATCACATCCTTCATTAGATTCTACATATTTGATACTTTAGTCCATTCTGGTTCTAGGGTATCTGCTTTGGGCTGCAGACTGCTGACAGTGTCTATTCTGCCTCCACCATCCTTTGCTTAATGCACTTGCCTTTTTGCCAAGTTCAGCTCTGGCAGAAGGGAGTAGCTTACCATGCTGGCAGTCCTGAAGTATGTCTTCTCTTGTGCACACTAGTGTCTTATTTTCATGCTAGACATATTCAGCAAGTACCGCATAGCTATGATTAGAGTGTCCTTTGTGCACCCTGGAACTGCTCTCATGGCCACATTTTGGATTCTTTTGAGCTTGATTATCTGAGTTGTGGACAAAGTCAGAAGGCCAAGGCCATACTCAACCACTGACATCACTAACTCCCGCATCAGCAGGAAGAGTGTCCACTGTGGCAGACCAGCATCTGTCATGGTCTTCACTGCACTGAGCCCTTTATTTGCATTCTGAATGACCATGTCCACATGGTGATTGAAAGATAATGTCCTGTCAAACACAATCTCAAGGTATTTCAAAATTTGGTCTCTCTCAATATATTCGTCATTGCACTGAACTCCCGGAAGGGTAAGTCTTCACAGATTTGTTATCTAATAAGCACTACAGTATTCTGGCCTTGGTAAGGTTGATCACTGCATATTGTTTTTTTTTTTTAAGATAGCAGATTTTCTGGCATAGAGTAGACCCGTTATATGCTTTCTCGTATCATTTAAACAGGTATTAACATTTTCTGCAGTGATGCACTCTGAAGACATCATGGACTGTGGAAATTTGTAATCATCTGTGTTGGCGACATTGTGGCCACATTTTGCTGTGAAGTTCATATGAGACTTCAGGTGGCGCAATACTTGATATGTGAAAGTAAATATACATTGTGCCACAATATGTACACTGTTCAAAAAAAGAAACACAATAAATATGATGTTGCGATTTAAACTGAAGTTTTCTGATAAGACAAGGGCAAATTGCCTGAAATGTTCACTTGGACATCAGGTTCATGTGCTGACCTGAACTGTACTCAGCAGATGATTCATGAGCGCAGAAAAGTGACACTAGTCAAAACAGCATTTTTTACAATAACTCATGATAGGTTCAAAAGAATTCCATGAAACTTACTGAACACAAAACTCACTGACCATGTTACTGAATGCCTATAAAAGACTGATGCTCCTCTAATCAATTCATTTGAAAATTCAATGCACAACTATGGCTCATCTCACTAGAGAACAACAACTCATCATCACCGGAAATTTACAGACACAAAGTGTAGTGGCCAGACAATTTAATGTGGTTAGAAGCACCATTAGTCACCTTTGGAGATGATTTCAAGAAACTAGCTCAGTTGCAGACTGGCCATGCAGTGGAAGACCCATAGTCACAACTCTTGCTGAAGACCGTTTCATATGGCTGCATCACCTCAGGAATCGATTTGCATCTATGTCCTCAACAGTCCAGTCAATGACAGCAGCTCATCTAATTTCAGATCAAACGTTCTGGAACCAGCTGCACAACACTGGTCTTTATGCCAGAAGACCCTACAGAGGTCCTGTTCTTATGGACTGGCATCGCCAGAACCGACTGCATTGGATGAACCAGCATTATCATTGCAAATGATTGGAGAAGGGTTTGGTTTAGTGATGAATCATTCTTTCTGCTCCAATGACACAACAGACAGAGAAGAGTTTACCACATAGTCCATGAGCACTACACCCAGAACTGTGTGGATAAGGCCACCATATGGTGGTGGTGTATTGGTGTGGGGGAACAAAAACACCATGGAAAGAATTGACCTGGTGCAAAATGAAGGATGCATGAATGCCCAACAATACGTCGCTGACATTCTTCGTCCTCACGTCCTTGCACTTCTGGCTGCACCAGGGCCAATTTTTCAGCAGGATAACGCTCAACCTCATGTGGCATAATTCACCACCCAGTTCCTCGCTGACAACAACACCCAGACCATTCCGTGGCCATCCATGTTATCAGACATGAACCCAATAGAACACTTATGGGATGAACTCACCAGACAAATCCACCAGTCAATCTCCAACAGTTGTCCTCTTGCACTGCGGGAAGAGTGGGCAACCATCCCACAACAACAGATTCAATGGCTAATCGGATCCATGTCAAGAAGATTTCATTCTCTAATACAGACCAGAGGAGGCTATACACCTTACCGAAATAAGGGCCTCAGTCACAAAGAATAAACGTCCAAAGCAAATTTAATGAGCATCATTTCATTGTTAAAGTCTTAAAGTTTCTTCATGCCAAGATTGAAACATTAATTCCGTAAAATAAAATTTTGATACAAGTTTGAAATTTGGTGCCCATTACGACTACAGTAGTGCTGCGTTTCTTTTTCTGAACAGCATAGATTGTTGAAGTCGATTCAAAGTCCATTGTGATTCATATATTTTTTTTTCAAACTGTTTCATTTACCTTTAATCTGATGTGAAGATCTGTGTTTTCACTTTACTCATGTCAGTATTTATTTTTGATTATTAACTATATCTTCAAAGAGCATTTTTATGTATGCTGACCATGTGTTCATGCAACCAAAGAAAATCTACTTTGGCCATCTTCTCCTTACAATAAAGTCTTTGACCTTCTTCCTCTGGTTTGCAAAGAAATGTCATATTTATCTAATAAGAGCCTTTCATTTGGAAAATGTCATTTATATCTAACTATATATCTTTGACATTTTGTGGCTTATCAATCAATCAGAAGATTTACAATATTTGCAAAAATGATACTGTGAATTATCACATGAGGGTCACTGTCTTCATGTAAGGGACTACTCAACTACACATGCCAAAAATCACAGGCATGCAAATTTCTTGAGCACATGAAAACCCAAAACTACCCATTTTGAAATAAATAGTGACTGACTCTTTCTTTCTCTCTCTGAACCTTAAGTGTCCAAGCCATATGGAGCTTCCGCAAGGATTTTCCTCAAACGTCTGTCCTTTCCTTTTTTTTTCCGTTCTTGCCCAGGTGAGCCCTCTATTGCTCAGCATCCTGTCCATTGTTCTTCTCCATGTCTCTTTTGGTCTACCCTTACTTCTGTTCCCCTGTGGTGTCCATCTTAGTGCTATTTCTAGTAGTGAGTCGTCACTCATCTGAAGCACATGTCCCAACCATCGCCAGTGTCTTTTCACAATAATTGCTGTCAGTGGCTTCATCTAAATTTCTGCAAACAAGATGTCATTTCTTATGATGTTTGGCCAAAATCTTCTTCTAATTCTTCATAAGCATTTAGTCTGGGAAGAATTCCGCGCGTTTTCCATAAATGGTGACTCTAAATCTGAATAAAGCTGAAATTTAAAATGTTTTGCAGTTATAATTGAAAACTGCTTTTTTTCTAAAAAAAAAAAAAAAAAGAGAAAAAAAAAACTAAAAATATCAGCATGTTAGACGTGGCTTTTTTAAAAATTAAATGTATGTCAACTTTGTTCTATTGTTCACACAGCACACATCAAACTGAAAGGTTCTGATAAGATTCTAGATGTTACTGTTAATAATATAAAGGCAATCAAAAACAAACTTGGAGTTTCTGTCAGCAATGCTGACAGTTTCCAAACCCCAAGAAATATATCACTAATCTTCAAACACATAACAGTCCAGATGATAAAAGCTTTCAAATGATCACAACTATGTCTGCATGTTATAGGCATGCCTGAACATCATGAACTCAACTACCAAACAGTTTCTTCAAATTTTGCCAAGTAAACTGCACAAATTCATTAGGTTTGCATTACTTCTGAACTTAATCTTCATATGTTCCACTGATTTTCAGAACAGTTCAGTTTGGAGGCAAACATTTATCAACTCAGAGCTAAATTTTAAAAAAAACAAACTGAAAAGCAGCAATTAGTGACAGAACTACCTACAAAATTAGAAAATGAGGTATTTTCAGTGTCCATTCATGATACTTTTATCTACAATACTTGAAAAATGGATTACTAACAATTTTTCCTCATCTACAAATGAGTGGGAATCACTGTTCTCGATGAATTTTTTTTTGTTTCTACTTACTTACTAGGAAGGTGAATCAAATGAAAGTTAGAAAATACAAAGTACACAAACTGCACATGAAAAAAATAACATCCCTATTTTTTAAATACAGTCCCCTTACTTTGTTGCCCCATTTGTGAACTAACATGTGAACTCCATGTGAACTCCAGTAAGAAAACATCCCTTCTCCTGACTTCTCAGCCACTAATGCACCACATTCTTTTTGTGCTTGTCCAGAATGGCTGGCATCAATTATGTTTGTTATCTTGTGTCCTGAACTTCATAACCCTGCTGTAGATTTTAATCTTGCATCTGCACTCACTGCCTTACTGCAAATATTTCACAATGTATAAAGGGTTTAGACTTTTGGCAACCAAGAATCAGATGACAGAACACACTTCTGCCTTGGAGTATGTCTGCAACATGTTCATAACCTTTACACGCGCTATTCTTCGCTTGATTCTTAGTTACATAACTTACTTTGGTAACAGATGGTACTATTAAGTAGTTTCTATCTGATCTTTTGGAAATTTTATTTGCATTTTCTAACTTTCATTTGATTCACTCTTGTAGCTTTCGACTAGTGATGAATGAATAGTTCTGAAAGTTAAACAGTATAAATTTGAAGTAAAGTATCTGCCATTCATGACACAGTGGTTGGAATTTCACTGTGACTTTCATTTTTAAAATTAACAAGGATCTTACATTAGATATTTTTTGTTCAAGCTCCAAATTCCATTTTATTTATGAAATATATTTATAAATGCACACTATTACTTAAGTATCTTTGAAATAATATTTTTAAAAATGTTATTGTTATATTTCTGTCATGTAAAAAGTACATGAGAAAAACAATATTATCCAAAATTTTTAGTTGCACACCTTTTGAGGACAAAAAAAATTAGCATTTTTTGGCCTACACCCTCAAAAAAGTTTGCCATATTAGATGCAGTCTGAAAAAAAAGCATTTTCTAAATGCTTGTCCTTGCTGATTCCTAGCAGATGATTTTTTTTTCTATTTTACTATTTTCACCTGGCTTCCATTTTCCTCTCTTATTCCTAACTCTCAAAGCTGCATTTTATTTTACAACAGAAAGATTTCTTTAAATGTGCACTTCACCCCTTTATCTACCACAAGTTTTCTGGGGTTTTTTTTTTCAGACAGAAGTTGTGAGGTTCAAGAGAGAGAACTTAAGTCTCAGTGTGTGTAAAACTTTAAAAATATAGCAGGAATATCTAAATGTTTCTATCCTGCATTGCCACACTGAACAGCTCCACTATCTAGGAGCTGCCAATAACAGGATCTTTTTTTTCCATACTTGAATTAGCTAGCTACATACAGGTGAGTTGTGAATCTTTCATTTTTATTGTTTGCCATGTGCATGCTTGATTAGTTTTAGAACACATTATCCCTTTTTTTTTTAAACCACAGATCTTTCAGCCATAGTTTAACTATTAAATTAATTACATTGTAACTGCTCCTATAATGTCCATTACTTGCTATTGTATATGTTAACGTCTGATTATAGTTTTCAGAAGGCTGTTATCTTAACTTAAAGCTATAACTGGGAATTTCTAATTTTACAAATCATTCTGTGTTGTTTATATATGAAGTGCTGTTGTCACAAAATCAGTGTTTTATCAATGAAAGTACTTTTTTTGTAATGAGGAAATTAGAAAATATTGCATATTGTGATGGATGACCTTTTAGGCATAATTAGGATTTAATTTTGTATGTGTGTCCCTACTTACACTGTAATATGTGAATATGTGGCTACATCTTTCAGTCTGACTTATAGATTTGAGACTTTGACTTGAGCCTGCCTGCAAGGACTTGATACTTACCATAAAGAACTTGAACACATCTCTGCAGGATAGGCCAGGAAATTACAGACCAAGGGTATAAGAAACACTTACAACATTATTCACTCAGCATTTTACTGGAACCAATAATGCAACCAACAGACTATAATTATTGAGTATAAAAAAATAAAGAATGCTAAAACATACAATCATTTTTCATAACAATTAGTAATGAGGACAAACCCTGTTTTTTGTGATTTGTTTGACAGACGAACTCCACCCAGAGCACAAAGGAAACCTGTCATGTTGGCCCATTCATTCAGCTGGTCCTGTTACATTTTTTTTAAAAATCCAAATATTATGAAAATTTAAAAGACAATCAGAAGTGCACATTCTGAATCATTTATATTCTTATTTATTAATATTTAAACTTAAATGTTCATTAGATATTTTCTCTGTAATCATATATTCTGAATCATTTATATTCTTATTTATTAATATTTAAACTTAAATGTTCATTAGATATTTTCTCTGTAATCATGAACTCTGCATTCACACAGTATTTCAATACAATCTGCTATGATCTGGGAAAATGTCAGACAAGACTTAGTAAAGGAAGACACATGTAATATTTCTTGAAACTGCCAGTATTTATGGGTGAGTTTTGTACTAAATTATACTGATATAAAATAGTGAATCAATTAAAAGTATAACACCAAATAAGGGTATCTTACTTCTTACATTCTTCCTATACGTCACATAGGGCTCACATGGTAGTTCTCTAAGTTTTCCTATCATTAGCGAGCTTTTCAACCTCATCAAGGGATTTTACGCCTACTAGTTTTGCTTCTTTTAACAATGACCTATTTCAGTTTCACATGGTCGACCTCTTTTTCTTAGGCCACCAGGGATTCTCTGATTGTTTCTTTTCATCACATGACTGACATATGCCCTTCTCCCTTTTCTGATCACTCATGAGACAGGTTGTACTTCGCTCATCTGCCTTGTTCTTGAACTCATTCCACTTTATATCGAGAATTTTCCTTAGGCATTTGTTTTCAAAAGAGTCTAATTTGTTGTCTATTTCTTTAGTTGATTTCCAGGTTTCACATGCACAAGTTAGGGTGGATATTACATTTGAATTGAATAATCTTAACTTGGTTTATGTGCTTATAACTTTTGAATGCCATATGTTCTCAAGATTCTTGAAGGTCAATGCTGCTTTTGTGATTCTAACTTCCTTTCTGGTATGTAACTGCCAATATTTTTTATATCTGCTTCTTGGTACATCTCTTTGCAGCACTCTTTTAATCTGTTCAAGATGTCTTTGTTTTTTGGTGATGAATTTCTCTGCTTGTCATTAATTACACAAAGGGATGTTTTCAACCTGAAGTTCTTCAACAATTTTGCCTCAGAAAACATATTTTACAAAGACTGTCATCTAACATTCTTTCCATTCTGTTGCAAGAATCCGTTATGTATTTGTTTTTGTCATATCTAACTTGTTTCCTGATATCTTCCGTATATTTCTTATACAGTTTTCAATGGTTTTTGCTATTTTTTTTTTTTTGGTGCTAATTTTCCTTCTTTCTTCAATTAGCTTCATTGCTTCTTCCAAAATGTACATATGGAACTTTGATATGATGGGCAAGCTCATCTGGTGCCATTTCTTCCCACACTGCCATTAGGGCCTCGAATTTGTTCTCCACATCAAAGTTGCACTCGAATGAGACAGTGCTTGTGTCATACCTAATTACTTTGTTACTTTTCAAATGTTTTTTAATTTAATCTTGAAATTCACCACCAGTTCACTGTCAGACTCACAATCTGCTCCATGAGATGTTTAGATGGATGAATTACACAAATGCCATATTTGGCGAGTTACAATGTAGTCTATCTGGTTTATGCTCTTTCTGTCCGGGGATGTCCATGTGTATAATCATTGGGGATGTTACCTGAAGAAAGTATTTGTGATGTTGAGATTATTCTCTAAGCAGAATGTTATTAGTTGTTTACCTCTATCATTTCTCTGGCCCAGACAATGGAGTTCCCTCACTTTTATTTCATGATTGAGTCTTTCTTCTTCAACTTTAGTGCTGAAGTCCCCATTCATTCATTCACTCATTTGCATGTCCCTTGTGGAATTTTGCCTCCCTAACAGCACTCCTGTAGGCCTGTTGGTTGTAAGCAAGATGCCCTGCTGCAGATGCATCCATTTGATTCTCATAACATTTAATGTGTCCAAAATATTTAAGTTTTCTCTCTTTAATCCCTTTACTAGCCAGCCTTCTTCAATATTACATTCTTGTAGTATGGATATATTTGTTCGTGTCCATGATATTTGAAGAACTCTTCTGTAGCATTTACATTCAAAGGCATTTATGTGTTTCTCAGCTGTTTTGTTAAGTGTCCATGTCTTACAGGCATATGTTACGATGGGAAAGATGTATGCCCTTAAAAATATTATTTTTGTACTTCTGTCTGTTCCTCTCCACAGATTCTTTAGTTGTTTTACTTTGTGAAGAGTGATAGATGTCCTCCTTTTAATTTCCCTCATTGTATCTCCATTATTAGTTAGTAGTGATCAAAAGATATTCAAATCTCTCCACTTCTTATAATTTTTCATCATTGATACATATTTCAGCTGCCTTGTTTGTTTTGTCAGTTGTCATCTATTTAGTTTTCTTTGCAATAAGATAGAGGTTTTGCTCTTTGCTGTTCTTACGGACTGACATAATTAGTTTTGCCATTCCTTTTTGTGTTGTGGACAGTAATACTGTGTCATCAGCATATATGTTCTCTGGTATTTCATAATCTCCAATTGTTATGGCATCATAATATCCTTTGTCTACATATTCTCTAACATTCCTCATTATATTTTCAGTAAACAAGTTAAATAAGTAAGGTGACAATATGCACCCGTGACAGACCCCTTGTTTTATGTCAAACCAAGTTGTTGTTTCACCATTTATTCTAACTGCTGCCTGTTGGTATAGATACAGCAATGATGTTAACTGTATCAGATGTGTTGGAAATCCCTTTTTTTTTTTCATTTATTTCCCAAAGTTTCTGGTGCTGTACACAATCAAATGCCTTTGAGTAGTCTATAAAAAGATAAATATAGATTCACATTAAACTCTCCATTTCTCTATTATTAATCTTATATTGAATATATTTCCTTGCCTGAAACCAGCTTGGACCATATTGAAGTTTACCCATTATGATTTTTAATAGAATTTTACTGGCATGACTAATCAGGGTAAATGTTCTGTAGTTTGTGCATAATTTCAAGTTACCTTTTTTTGACAGTGGTATGAATACAGTTCTTTTCCATTCTTTTGGCCAAATACCTGAATGTCATATCTTTTTAAGTAGTGCATAATAGATTGTTGCACATTCCTTTCCTCCTGCTTTAATAAGTTCAGCTGTTATCTCATCACATCCTGGTGATTTACCATTTTTCAGATTCTTTATTGCCCATAAAACTTCTTCTATTGTCAGTTCGGGTTCTTTCTCCTCCAATAATAATTCACACTGTTGATTTCTGCTTTCACAGTCAATTGTTTCATACATTCTTGTGCAATATTCTTCCCATCTTTCTAGAATTTCCTCTGCTTCTGTCAAGGTATTCCCCATCTCATCACAAATTACATTTAGCTTAGGTGTGACATTTCTCGTCAATGTCTTCATTTCTTTAAACATTTCACTATCTCTAACACACTTCTGATGTCCTTCTATTCTTTCACAACAATCTTGTATGTAATTTATTTGATTCTTAGTTTTCCCATCAGGTGATGTCCATGTGTAAAGTCTTCTTGGATATTGTTTAAAAAGTGTGTTAGCAATCGTTAGTTCATTTTCCATGCAAAAAACCATTAGACTGTCACCTGCCTCATTTCTATGTCCTGTGCTAAATTTCCCTACAACATGTCCTTCATCTTCTGCTCTTTCTGTACCAATCTTTGCATTAAAATCCCCCATTATTAATACAATATCATTTTTCTGTACCTGGTCTATTGTCATTTGCAGTGTTATAAAAGTCTTCTACTTCCTTTTCTTCTGCAGCTGATGTAGGTGCATATTACTATCTTAATATGACAAAACAAACAAGGCAGCTGAAATATGTATCAATGAGGAAAAACTGGAAGAAGTGGAGAGTTTTGAATATCTTGGATCACTACTAACTAATAATGGAGATGCAATGAGGGAAATTAAAAGGAGGACATCTATCGCTCTTAAGAAAGTAAAACAACCAAAGAATCTGTGGAGAGGAACAGACAGAAGTACAAAAATAAGATTTTTAAGGGTATGCATCTTTCCCATCGCAACATATGTCTGTGAGACCTGGACACTTAACAAAACAGCCAAGAAACATATATGCCTTTGAATGTAAATGCTACAGAAGAGCTCTTCAAATATCATGGACACAAAAAAGAACAAATATATCCATACAAAATTGTAAAAATCCATACTTAATATTGAAGAAGGCTGGCTAGTAAAGAAACAGAGAAAACTGAAATATTTTTGATACATTAAACGTCATGATAATCTAGAGAAGACCATCTTTGAAGGGTACATAATGGGAAAAAGAAAGAGAGGAAGACCAAGGCAAAGATGGCTGCAAGACATCGTTGATGATCTGCAAATGGGTGTATCAGCAGCAGGCCATCTTGCTCACAACCAAGAGGCCTACAGGAGTGCTGTTAGGGAGTTAAAGTTCCGCAAGGGACATGCAAATGAATGAATGAATATCTTGTTTGTCAGTTCTTTCCAGAGTCTGCTGTCAGCTGTCATAAAACTCTTCGCATCCTGTTTCATCAGGTGCTACTGTTGGTGCATACACCTGAACAAGTGTTATATTTCTTTTTCTACCTCTCAATCGGATTGTGAGCATGCAGTCATTTACTGGGTTGTAAACTAATAGGGAGGCTGCTGTTGTTCTGAACAGGTAGAATCCAAACCCACTCTGACCTCCACTGTCTTTGCCTAAATAAATACAGATTCCTCCTGGTGGAATTGAGAAATGTCCCTGTTCCGCCCATCTGTGCTCTGATATATCTAGGATGTTTAACCTGTCCATCTTTTTCTCACTGTCAAATGTTTGCCCTGATATAAACTTCTTACATTCCAAGTACCTATTTTTAGTGTTTTCTTTAATCTGTTGACTGAGTTTTCCTTGGTAATAAAGCCAAGTTTTTCACCGTCATCTTGTTTACCAGTACTTGCGCTGACTTCATCCTCTTCCCCAGTTCTTGCAAATGATCTGCCTGGCTGGGGAAACCTGACACCAGATCTTTGCACTTTCTTCAGACTGGCCATGTTAGGTTTCTTGGCAGTGTAAGAAGGTTTAGGTTTCTTGGCAGTGTAAGAAGGTAGTTAAATAATGCTATAGTGAAGAAATGTATGCATATAATGGTTATGTAAATAACTAAAGACAAAACAGTCAAATGTATTTTACATTTTATCAATGTAATGAATTCCTGAGCAAGATAGTAACAAAGAATGATTGTTGATGCTTGAGCATCTGCCAGTAGACTAGACACTTTATGCCCATAATTTAACTAATCTGGAAAGCATTCACTGGGAAAAGCTATGTTCACTCACAATGGCACTAATTTTTGCTGCTGCTTCTGTTTTCCAACATTATTTTTAAATCTATTCATTACTTTTATTTTCAGGCAAATGTTTTTAATTATATTTCACAAAAATGAAAAAATTCATTCGAAAAAAAATCTGAAAAGAATAAGTAAAGTCTCTGTGAAAAACAATTAAAAACAAAGTGAGCTGAATAAAAAAAAAAAAAAAAAGATGTCCTGTAGCTGATACTAATGTGCTGAGACTTCCACTTATACAACTTTCAGCTCTTTTCTTTTTGAAACTCACATGAACTACAAAATTTAACTGGTCTTTGAAAATAATAACTTTAAAGATAAGCATATTGTAAGAAACATATATGATGCCACTGTTATCAGAAGATTCTACCCTACCTTCCACTTTCCTTCTGGTATTTTTATTTCTTCATTCAATTATTGATTGACATGCTCTTTCGTCTTTTCCAGTTTTCCAAATAATGTGTTAATTTTTTTTTCTAATGCAAGTCTGGTTTAATTTTCATTACTTAAATTCTGTTATTAACACATTAAATTTTGTGTTTTTCAGTAGCACACTATATAAAATATGTCATGGAAAGAGCCAATGACTGGTTTGTATCTACAGTTGTGTCATTAATATATTTAACACTGGATTCTTGTTTCTCACAATAACTAATCCTCTTAATTGAGGCATACAGCAGTTATTTTCAATTCAGCTGTGGAGGGCTCATTTAAGTGGTGATTTTTTTAAGCGGTGCCATATTAAAATGATCTTCCAGTTTAAACTTGGACTTTATTAGAATCTCATGGTTACTGACTACAAATCTCAGATTATCATATTCTGCTACAATTTTTTGCATTAAACAGTAATGAATTTTATGCTGCCTTTGCTTCTGTATTCTTAGATTTTCATGTAATTTGTATAATAGTATTAAACTGAATGTGCGGCAAGAATGAAAGATGAGTGATGAAGGGCAGAATGTAAGACAGGCCCAAGTGCCCAATTTTTTTGCCCTTTGAAAATAAAGATCATTCATTCATTCATTCTGTATATGTATTCTGTAACAACGGCTCAAAAATAAGAAAACACAACCATTTCAAACATTAGGTAAAAAATATGAAGCTATCCTGTCATACTAATAGCAACAGATAAGAAAAGATCTGTTTTAAATACATGTCAAATTCATTAATACACTGTTACCTCCAGCTCATGTTCTGTATTAGAGTGTGGTGTTTTACGCTTTGTTATTCTCATGACATCTGCCAGTTCTCTCCCTTCATCAAGTTTTGCTTTTGGATAACTCTCCAAGTAACGTGTAACTGCATCCCAATTACGGAATGTATCTTCCCATGCCTGAAAGGTAAATTCACAAAACCATCTTCTTCTCAAAAATGATGAAATCTTTTCTTCTACAGGTTCAATTTTCTGAAAACTGCTTATTTTTACCTTTCCATCTCTTACCAGAAATACTTTCAGGAAGAAAGTATGCATGCTATCTGTTGAGTGTTTCTACTATGTTACCTCTCTCCCAAGTGCAGTTACAAAGTTATAAAGATTTAAGACAAGGATTGAGTATAGTCAAGTGAAAACCAGTATGTTACATCTCTCCCAAATGCAGTTAAAAAGTTATAAAGATTCAAGACAAGGATTGAGTATAGCCAAGTGAAAACCAGTACATCTCTCCCAAATGCAGTTAAAAAGTTATAAAGATTCAATACAAGGATTGAGTACAGTCAAGTGAAAACCAGTAACTCTGATAGTGAAAATTTCATCTATGGTATAATACATTTCCTAAGGCTGTAATATAAGGATGGTAATAAATTACCAGAACGACAGTAAAGATAGCAATGAAAGCAAAGAAATAACAGTCTGTATCTCATTCACTGGTTGGATCTATTAGCTTACTTTTATTAACACTTGTTGCAATGGATGTATTCAGATGCTCTGCTATATCACTGCTAACGACATCTTAATATGTCCAAAGATTCTGCTCCTCTTGTAATAATGCATTAACTCATTCTGCATTTTACTAGTCACTACTATTAACTTTTTAATAACTTACTATTAACTTTTACTATTAACTTTTATTTACTATTAACTACTAACCCTAGACCAGGATGGTGACACTAGAATGGAAGTTAGGATCAGAATTGCAAAAGCAGCATCAATCTTCAAAAATCTTGAGAACATATGGAATTCAAAAGTTATAAGCACAAAAACCAAGTTAAGACCTATTCAATTCAAATGTAATATCCACCCTCATTTATGCATGTGAAAACTGGAAAACAACTAAAGAAATAGAAAAGAAATTAGATTCTTTTGAAAACAAATGCATAAGGAAAATACTCAGCATCAAGTGGAACGAATTCAAGAACAATGCAGAGATAAGACAGATGACTGAACAACAACCAGTCTCATGGGTGATCAGGAAAAGGATATCAGTCTTGATAGCTTATTTGGCAAATCTCTGATTGTTTCTTCTTATCACATGACCGACATACGTCCATCTTTTTTTTCTCATCACCTATGAGACAGGCAGTTGTTTCCTCATCTGTCTTATCTCTGTGTTGTTCTTGAATTCGTTCCACTTTATACAGAGTATTTTCCTTAGGCATTTGTTTTCTAAAGAGTCTAATTTAATGTCTATTTCTTTAGTTGTTTCCCAGCTTTCACATACATAAATGAGGGTGGATATTACATTTGAATTGAATAATCTTAACTTGGTTTTTGTGATTATAACTTTTGAATGCCATATGTTCTCAAGATTCTTTTTTCTCAAAATTCTACTATAGTCATTCAATAATAGGAGGAAACTGAAGTAACTATTTTTAGTTATTTGTGGCCTAGTTTCTGCAAGTGGGACTTGTCAACAAGTTGGGTTCAAATGCTTCTATCTTACATTACTTGTTACACTTGTATATTTTTGTGATCATGCTGCATTTAGTATATTATAAATATTTCTTATTTAACATGGCTAGATAATGCAAAAGAATGGATAGATTACAGAGGTACACTAGAACTAATAAAACAACATAGAGAAATGAAGATGAAAAGGAAAGTGACAAACAACAACAAAGAGGAATATAAATCTTTAACAAAAGAAGTATAAAGAAACAAAAGATAAGACAAAAAACATTACATACAAGATTGTTGTTAAAGATTAGAAGGACATCAAAAGTGTGGAAGTGATAGTGAAATGTTTAAAAAATGAAGACATTGACAAGAAATGTCACACCTAAACTAAATGTAATTTGTGATGAGATGGGGAATACCTTGACAGAAGCAGAGGAAATTCTAGAAAGATGGGAAGAATATTGCACAAGAATGTATGAAACAACTGACTGTGAAAGTAGAAATCAACAGTGTGAATTATTATTGAAGGAGAAAGAATAAAGAATCTGTGGAGAGGAACAGAACAACTACAAAAATAAGATTTTTAAGGGCATGCATCTTTCCCATCATAACATATGTTTGTGAGACCTGGACACTTAACAAAACAGCTGAGAAACACATAAATGCCTTTGAATGTAAATGCTACAGAAGAGTTCTTCAAATATAATGGACACAAAAAAAGAGCAAATATATCCATACTGCAATAACTTAATACTGAAGAAGGCTGGCTAGTAAAAAGGATTCAACAAAGAAAACTAAAATATTTTTGATACATTAAACATCATGATAATTTAGAGAAGACCATCTTGGAAGGGTACATAATGGGAAAAAGAAAGAGAGGAAGACCAAGGCGAAGATAGCTGCAAGACATTGGTGATGATCTGCAAATGGATGCATCAGCAGCAGGACATCTTGCTTACAACCAAGAGGCCTACAGGAGTGCTGTTAGGGAGGCAAAGTTCTGTAAGGGATATGCAAATGACTGACTGACTGACTGAAAATATAATGAGGAATCTTAGAGAAGATGTAGACAAAGAATATTATGGTGCCATAACAATTGGAGGTTATGAAACAGCAGAGATTAGATATGCTGATGACACAGTATTACTGTCCACAACACAAAAAAGGAATGGAAAAACTAATTATGTCAGTCCGTAAGAACAGCAAAGAGCACAACCTCTATCTTAATGCGAAGGAAACTAAAGTGATGACAATGACAGTTTAAATAAGCTGCTGAAATATGCATCAATGAGGAAAAATTGGAAGAAGTGGAAAGTTTTGAATATATTGGATTATTACTAACTAATAATGGAGATACAATGAGGGAAATTAAAAGGAGGACATCTATCGCTCTTCACAAAGTAAAACAATTAAAGAATCTGTAGAGAGGAACAGACACAACTACAAAAATAAGATTTTTAAGGGTATGCATCTTTCCATCGCAACATATGCCAGTGAGACCTGGACACTTAACAAAACAGCTGAGAAACACATAAATGTCTTTGAATGTAAATGCTACAGAAGAGTTCTTCAAATATCACAGACACACAAAAGAAAAAAATATATCCATACTACAAGAACTTAATATTGAAAAAGGCTGGATAGTAAAAAGGATTAAACAGAGAAAACTTAAATATTATGGACACATTAAAGATCATGATAATTTAGAGAAGACCATCTTGGAAGGGTACATAATGGGAAAAAGAAAGAGAGGAAGACAAAGGCGAAGATGGCTGCAAGACATCGTTATAATCTGGAAATGGATGCATCAGCAGCAGGGTATCTTGCTTACAACTGAGAGAGCTTTTATGGATGCAAAGTTCCACAAGGGACATGCAAATGACTGACTGACTGATCATGTCAATGATGCTATATATTTGGCATCATGACCATCACTATAAAGCTTACTACTGATTCACTTTCTACATGTTCACTATCCAAATGTAATATCATGTCCTTGTTGGATGTTTTGCTTTGGGAAGCAGGATGTTTCAGATAAAATTCTTTCTTAAATCTCTGTGCTATAGGTAAACATTCTAATAACATACTGAAGTATACACTGGAACTATGTTTTCCATAATTTAAGAAATGAACGAAAAAAATCTAGGCTTGACTAGACTACAAACTACATAAAACAAAGAAGATAACAAACCTCAAGTAAGATTTGCAATTCAGAGGACCTTTGATGAACTAGTACAAAGGAGAAGTTAATGTGAAAGCTGCTGCCTTAAACTACAGCAGTAAAACCTCATCAAGGGATTTTATGCCTAATAATTTGGCCTCTTTTAATAATGTCCTTTTTAGAATGTCATGTGGTCAACCTCTTTTTCTTCAGCCTATTGTGTTCCACTTGATAGCTTGTTTTGGGATTCTCTGATTGTTTCTTCTCATCGCGTAATGGATATATGTCAATCTCTTTTTTCTGATCACCAATGAGACAGGTTCACTCATCTCCTTATCTGTAACATCTTACATCCTTCCTGTGCCAATAAACGTCACATAGGGCTCACAAGATATATATATATATATATAATGATATCTATAACATACTGTCATCTAAACTCATACACATTTCACGACATAACAGTCTATGTAAAAATTCAGTATAAACTCACTTGTGAATTTCCCTGTGTTGACTGATCAATCTTCCTTAACAGCGCCATTATTCTTTTCTGTAAAGCTGCTCTTCCTTTGAAAAAATATATATCTTATGTTACACATAATATTCCATGTTAACGATGGCACAGCTGATCCAAATTTGATACATGTACCATCAGTTTTATTTAAATACATGCCAAGAAACAAGAACATCTACATTCACAAATCCAACATGTAAGCAATTACATATTTTCATTTAATCAACAAGAACAAGGAAACATTTACAAGACATCTGGCACTAAGATGCAGTGTTGTATCTCCATTAGTTCCTATTTTAATGGACTAATAGTGAAAGTTAAGTGGTGTTGATAATCAGAGTACACAGAAATCACCCCCAACCTTCCTATGCAGAAGATCTATAAACTGTGGCTGTGTGGTTACAGGTGTACAGGGGTCTGGCTCAACTGGAATGATGAGCTCCAGATCATTTTCTATCCAGAAGCAATATTAGGTCTAGCAAGCCAATGATAGATTGTTTCACTCAGGAGGAAAAGTTACTTATTTTTATATAAACTATTTACTCTGATTCACAAAGCTCACAAACTGTCATTAATGTGTTATGAAATACTAAATGCACTACGAAGACAGTTAAAAAATAAAATGCAAATTAAAAACTAACTTTTAGTAACAGTTATCTACCTGACTATAGTTTCAAGTGAGAAATGTCATGCTTTTAATATATACTATGATTCCCAACCAGCAATGTACATGCGAGTACATTTATTTTCTTAGCTCATATTTCCAACAATTTTATGTCTGCCACAATAAACCTCTTCACAGAGATTAAGTAATTATAAATGTTGAACTTTCTCTGTATAATGCACTTTTTGTCTTTTAAGACCCTTTCAAAGCTGGAGGATTTTAGCTGTTATCAAGCACCATGTTGATGAGCAGCTCCTCTCATGACTGAATCTATTAACCCTGTTAGTGTTCTCCCTGAGTTATCTCACACTTGCTTGTCATTCATATAGTGTTGTTCCCAAGTTAACTCACTGCTCAAACATTTGCCCTGATTAGTCATGCCAGTAAAATTCTATTAAAAATCACAATGGGTAGACTTTATAAGAAAATAGAAGAAGTCAATATGGTCCCAAGTTGGTTTTAGACAAGGAAAGATGGAAACTAATGGGGTTTTTTTCTTAAGCCCAGAACATCCACATTTCAGATCATCAAAGTGAAGGCTTAGCACGCAGATCTGATAAATCAGAATATTCATCTTCAGTATTCACCTTTTATTCTTCTATGATCTTTTCCAAGGACCACTTTCTTGTGGATACTTATTTTCTGTGGGAAATGTCACAAGCTCATGCCATACTGTAGCTTTCTGATTAAAATTACAATTGTTTTCATCATAGCGCCAAGCTATACAACATACCACCTACCCAAGTACAAATGAACACACACTACCGATTTCTCTGAATGTGAAGTGTTAGAGAGCATCAAAGCATATTCCAAAGAAAGTAGCGACTTAGCATACAGCTTTGCTTTATACCATTCTTCACCTCAAAACTAAAAGACAGACTCCTATCAAACCTTATGGTGGCTTCACCATGTAAGAAAATAAATCTTACAGACCTGTAGTTAAAACTGTACTGGATGCAGCCAATTCTGAATACACAGAATAATTTGGAAGTAACTGTGTAACGGCCATTTCATCAGTTCCACAGCGAATGTCAGCTTCTTCACACAGAAGGCGAAAACATGACATTGATGTAAGCACAGCCTCAATTTCAATACTCCACAGGTACACAAAAAAAACAACCTAAGAAAAAAAAAGTAAACAAATGTACAATCAGAAAAATCATTAATTGCAAGTAGGTAGAAAATAGTATGCCCTTGTGCAGTATAATTATTTGATCTGCGTCAGCTTCTCTTTATGAAAACAAGTGGCAAATTCTGATGATAAAAATAATAGAAGAGAATCAACCTGTTACAATTAAAAAATCTTCAGGTTCCTATTTCTTGAGAAATGTGTGCTTATAAACCAAATGTACAATTGTATATACAATCTGCACAAATCTCAAAAATATAGCAATTACTTGAGGAGGAAGACAACAATTAAACTACTGGTTTCTCATAAGAAAAAAGGAAAAATAAGTTCTTACTATAACCATAAAAAATTATAGATATGGATCTGGACTAGCTTTAACTAACCTGCTTTGAAAAAGCATACCAGAAATAAATGTACTGATGCTCAGAGAGGGCTCCTTTAGCCAACATCATTTACTGCTTAATTTTAATATTTATTTTTCACTTTCACTTTAAAAGCAATTGTTATTAATTGTAATTAATGAAAATTAACAGATGAAAATGGCATTTTTAAAAAGATGAACAAAAGTCACCATGTAATTATCTGTTTAAAAAAGGAGTTACTTAAATACTTTAGTATTCTTTTACATTTACACTGTTGTGCATTACAGTAATACCTCTGAGATACTTTATCTTCGTTATTTAAAAGGAATCTTGAATCTAGGAATTTGCATCATCACACTCGGGGCACAACATACATGATCTGCTTTCTGTTTCAATAACCACTGAAGATTATGAACACTAACTGTGCCAGTCAGCTGTTGGTTCTAGCAACCTCGAATTCTACCAGCTAGCCACCTGCAAGACCTGCAAAAACGACCTGCAAAATCTATTGAATTATTCAAGTCGCCAAAGAAAGTGAACAGAATGGCCTTACTTTGAACATCAAAAAAAAGAGACTATGGTTATATCTAAGAAACAGAATCCACCAAAATGCAGTATAAAATTAAATAGACTAATTACTTCAGATGGGAAATGTAGAACAGGAATTAAGAACAGAATATGCCAAGCAAAGACTGCATTTCAGAGAATGAGAAACATATTATGCAACACATCCTTATCAATGAATATTAAAAACAAGTCCTAAAATGCTATACTGAACCTATCTAATTACATAGAAGTGAATCATGGATAAAAGGAAGGTCTGCACAAAGCAGCTGAAATGTAGTTTATTAGAAGAATGTTGTGAATACCCTGGACAGCAAAAATGACTAATGAAGAATGTATGAGAGAGCTGGAGAGATGGTGTGAGAGGAGATCACCAAGTGAGCCAATGGCCTGCATGATGGATCTTGTACTCTGGAGAAGCATAATAGCCAACACCAGTCGGCATGGCACCTGATGATGAACCCACCTGGCTCTTCTTCCCCCCCACCCTACACATCTATCCCTAATAATCAACATCTGCCCTTTCCTCCTTCTGCACGGGTTTCTAGGCCACAGACTTCAATAAATCAAATTTATAAAACACCACACACAAAATAATGCTGTTGTAAGTTATGTTTTCAGAGCTGTGACTATGTATTAGTACGTATGGAAATCAGTTAGATAGCAGATGCCATCTACAGATGGTGGTATTATTCTCTATGGAGAATGTCACATGCAGACTGTTTCCCAGTTAAAAGTTAAAAGAAGTTTTCTCTGCAAGTTGATGAATTATGTTTATCAGATAACACAGCACTATTGATGGCTTATGTTAGATATTTGGAAAAAGATCAATTCAGAGAAGAAATGATTTGCTTAAAAGATTAACACAGACACCAGAGTGAAACAATGTTTGAAGAATTAAAAAGTTATTTCACTGAAAATGATATCCCATTAGAAAACATGGCTTTTGTTACTGATGGTACCGCTTCCATTACATGCTTCTATTATCATTTTCTTGCTCTGTGAGATGCAGTCGTGGCATTTCCCAGTGGCCAGCAAATTGAAAAAGAGATCAGCTCCACTAAATGCAACATATTTTATCTTTATGATATGTTTGAAAAACGTAACCTGTTAAATAAGCAACTGCAGGAAAGAAACTGTTACCTTTTATCATGCAAATAAATTATTATACCATTTCTTGGAAAACTGAAAATGTACACAAACAATATTGGACATCACAAATTTGCCCACTTTTCTTATTTGGCAGCAGTTAGTTCTGAATTAAAGATGACCACATATTCTTGTTTGTGGACCATATGAAGCAGCTAAATTATGACAGAGAAGCTTGTTTCCATAATTTTCTGGATATGAATATTCCTGTATGAATACTGGATCCGTTTGTGGTGTATGCTGCTGATATTGACGTAACAGTGCAAGATCTTCTCATTGAATTACAGAACAACATGAAGTCCAAGCAATTTTTAAACAAGAGAAACATTATTTTTGACTAACACTGCAGTTTTCAAAAAAGTTTCCACAGCTTTGAGAGAGAGGAAAACTATTTTTCACAGCATTTCCCATGTCATATTTGGTGGAATCAGGTTTCAGTCGAGTGAGTTATTTGTTAATACAAATGCATACATGCATGGATATAGTGAGCAGAGATAATATGTTTTTTTTTTCCCTTTGAATTTTCCAGTCATTACTAGGTTTTCCATCTGCTGTCTTATCACTAACCTTACTGAAACCTGCATAGAAAAACTTGTATCACTTCACCAAGCTCAATGGTCATGCTGACCAAGTAATAAATTCCACTGACATTAAAACTGTCTATGTAACTGTGTGCTATCAGCCGCATTAATAAATGCAGTAAAAATAGAAACATAGATTTGTAGCAAGTGTAGTGCATGTGGCTGCTTTTCTCATCAGTTATATTGTTGGGGGGGGGGGGGGGGGGGGGGGGTGTTGGCACACAGAAAAAAAAAGGTCAGAAGGGAGCCACAGATAAAAAAAAGGTTAAGAAACATTAGTCTAAGTCAATGGCAGCTACCACTGTATCATCCTTTCCTCAAAAACCCTCATAAATATCATATGTGAGAACCAAACCATTAGTTACAGTATCTCTGCCAAGGCAATATCAGGCAAGTCTCTCTGGTAGTTTATCTCAAACCTCTAGATCATGAGATAATCATCTTGCAACAAACTCTTCCATGACTTTGCCAAATATACTCTGTGTGGTAATTATTTGGTAAACACATAGTTCAGAATGATCTTTACTGAGTTTATTTACTGGCGTTAAACAGCTGTGCAACCACTCATCCGGGATCTCCCCTGTACGCAAGCTATAACAGTATTGGAATACCGCATTGGTTATCATAGATTTTTTTCTATCAAAAGGAAAGAATCTAAGAGAAAATTAGTACCTATGCATAATTTTTAAAGCTCTTAGATATGATGTGGGTATAGGTCAAGGTAAAGGTAAAGGTCAGTTATGACATGTTTACTTGAGTTGTTTTGTCTAGACTAGTTATATTTAGTAACCAAGGTCAGCAGACAGACAATCAGACGAGGGTCAGATGTCACATGAGGGTGATACTTGTCCAGACAGAAGTTTCTAGACTGGGGCTGGGAAAATTGGAGTCATATAAAAGAGGCAGAGCTGGCCAAGCAGGGGATGAGGAAAAGAACAATACAAGTTTTAGTTCTGGACAGAGTAGGTTAGGCTAGCTTGTCTGTGCCAAAATATAGTTTTGTGCTGTGTCTAGTTAGTGTAGCTGTTAGAAATGTAGCTAGATGTTCTGATGGCACTGATGTCTACGGATGGCTGTAACTGCTGGGAATTTATTCTGCATGTTGTCTGAGTGGAGATTTGTCCTGTCATGAGTTTTTGGATATGTATGCATTGTCAATCATGCCAACATCATCATCGTCACCCTGTGCATTAATAATGTATTTACATATAATATTGCTGCTGCTGTTATTCTAATGAGAGAGAATGTTCCTGAGAGCAAGTAAGTTGGTGAAGTGAATAACAAAACAGACGCAAAACAAAGTAGAACAGTCACAGATTAAAAGAGATAAAATCTTAACAGTCATTATTAACTCATCCTGTGCCATAGCCGCTATAGTGATAATTTCCGGTTACTGAGTTGTGTGCCATAGTCGTTATAGTGACAATTCATTTGTTTCAATAAAACGACCGGTGTAATATTTAGATTATACATATTTCGTCCGTGGTTCTGGTGACACTTTTCAAAATGGTGAAAGAGTCCTTAGTTACGAGCGATGCTGAGCGAGAAAAAGGAAGAGAAACATCAAAAATTTTCAATTTCTGA
Source organism: Achatina immaculata (assembly GCA_009760885.1). Classification (NCBI taxonomy): domain Eukaryota; kingdom Metazoa; phylum Mollusca; class Gastropoda; order Stylommatophora; family Achatinidae; genus Lissachatina; species Lissachatina immaculata. Next base: position 42,368,370 of record CM019698.1, read on the forward strand.
TGATATAGATAGGGACATGGCCTGTGACCACCTCACTGCTCTTGAATGTATCCCAAGTAGATCTAGACATATTAGACGACTGGAGAAGTAGTTAGGAGGTTATTTCAGACATTAATTTAGTGAGAATGCAACACAGAATCACAACACGAGATCGACAAGTATATCTAGACATCTCAGATGGTAAGTAGTGCAGATCTAGACCTAGCCGATGGTGAGCTGGGCACATTCATTGTCTAAAAACATCACATTACTTCTTTTTTTCCTAAAAAACTCTGCATTTATGAAATTTTCATACATTTAGTTATATTTTGAAACATAATAAGTTCACGGAAGTACATGTAAATACTGTTTTCTATTCCATTTTACAACTATACCCCCTAAACATATCAAGACCCACGGTTTTTGTGTGGCATGGATGGGAACATCCGCGTTTTTTTTCTGGGCCTGGGAGGAGTTAAAGTGGACAATAGGGAAATATATAGAGAGATGAATAACTATAAGCAACAAGTGTACGTCTATACATAAGCAGACGAGTAAAAGAAAGAATTTCCGAGGATTTTGCTTTAAAGCTTTGATTATATTCTGCCATTATCCTCTCCACCATATTGTCACTGACATGCTCCATATGACTATAGATAATGCCATCTGCATCCGGGGCTCTCAATTTAGTCTTGCCAATGATTCTTCTTACCTCTTCAGTAGTCATAGCCATTTCATATTCCATGTGCATTAGAATATTGGTCGCTATATCCCAAAAAGCTCCTAGAGTACCCTGACTGCCCTGATCTGTTTGTTGTAAATATCCTCAGAGAAATGCCCTTCCTATCTGCTCATCCAAATGGAGTTTACCTCCTTCATCCTTAATGTTAGCCCTCCCTCTTGTTCTTGCTGTGGTCTTCATTCCCTAATACACTCATCAGAACTGATGCAGCACCCTGTCAGTGGAAACTTCCAATGCAAATGTCTGCCAGCATCACTGGCCAAAATCAGTTGCTAGAGATATAAATTCGATTGTCACTTTCTTCATGTCCTCTTTCAGTGCAATCATGTCCATGGTACCAGCTTTTTGCCACAAATTCTTTCTCTTATTCACTCATGCCAATTTGATCTCATCAGTTGACCAGAGAGGGTTACACCTACTGGTCACCACCATCTTCACAGGTCTCTTCTTCCACACCTCACGCCTTAGATACCCCCATGCCATCCCAACTTATAATCATATTTGAAAGCATATTTTGTCTTGTTTGGTGGTACACAAACACTCTTGGCATTCCATACAACACAAGGCAGATGATCACTCCTATGATATGAAAGGACACTCCAAAGTTCAAAGTTCAGACTTGGCTTCACTGCATTTGGGGCAACCCTATATATGTTCCACCGTATACTGCAGCATCCATCCAAGAGTATGTTTGCTAATAGTTGCTATCAAATGTTGGGTGTTTACAATGCGTTTTCTGCCACACATTTCTGATTTTCTGCCGGCACCTTTAATTTGTCCTAGCTCCAGCAGTCTCTTCACAGATACATTGCTCTTCCATTCCAGCTTTTCATTTTCCTACAGTCTGTCCAATACAGCCTTAGCAATGTCCCCCTTGTCTATTGTCAGTCCAATATTTATTTTAGCCTGTCCAACAAGTCTGTCTGCCATATCATTTCCATGTACTCCCACATGTGCTGGAACGTAAAGCCATGTTAGGCTTGTCATAGCTGACTGGCTTAACAAATGAACTCATTCTTTTCAAAGCAAATTCTTCTCAATCTTATGAAGCATACTCTGTGAATCCATCACAATGACACCATTAACCACATCATGAGCAACTAACCATTCCACTGTCGCAGGCACAACCTCAATTTCCATTCGCATGCTTGAAGTGGTGACTTCAAAGGCTCCCGAACCCTGTGCCACTACTCTTTCATTTTGGTAGGCAACAAAACCCCAACCACTTCTGCTGTTCCGAGTCATTGAGCCATCTGTGACTCTGAACCACACTCCAATGAACATTCAATTGCAAGAGGTCAAGGACCAAGGCCAAATCAGTGTTGGAATCTGTATCCATGGATTGTGTACTAATCTGGTCACTCTATCACAACTGAGAGTTCTGAGACTAAGTCAAGGCAATGTCCAATGAGATACCTTGAGTGTTATCACTAACATTACCCCATCTTAGGTATGTGCACCGAGGTCCCTGCAAATTGGTACATTATCTTTAAACGCCACACTGAGCTCATGTTAAAAAAAAAAAACACCACCCCTCAGAGGATGTAAATGAGTCAACTCCTGCATATATACAAATGATGTTCCACACTGTAATTTGAACTCCCTTTAGCTCTCAGTTCTCTCTATCCCATTGTGAGAGACCCAGAATGGAGTAATGAATACCATTCCTGACAATAGTGGCCTGTCATAATGGCCTGACAATAACTCCTTTTTCAAAAGAATGCAGATAAAACCAAAACAGAAACTATCAAGTTCAACTCAGTGATAACTGAAAGATGTTTATACTAACGTACAGTGTGCGTATGCTTGCTAAATTTTTAAAAAATAACATGAGGCAAATCATAATGTCTGACATGGTGCTGAAATTAACTTTACCTCTAATTTGATGTGAGCCTGCCTACAAACTGGAATGTTACTACCCATGTTAGCATTGGCACTATGTTTCTGCAGAAATCTGTTGCGACAGACAAGTATCTCTCGCAACCACTTGAGAATTTCTGTGTAGTTGACAATCTGGTGCTGAATCAGTCGTTGAGATATGTAGAATAGCACCTGGGAGCTGCAAAATGTTACACATGATATGAAAAATATACACTGTGATTGTGATTCAAATACTTAGTAACACTAACAGTGTCAATTCAACTCAAAGTTTATATGAATGATGTAGCTCCTTACTTGAAAACTGCATAATTTATAATTAAAATTTTCAACTGTTCAAAGAATGAATATGAAAAGCTCAGGGCCACCTTCATCCCCCAAGATAACACATTTAAGAAGAAAGTAACACCTTCTGTCATCCAGCTTTTCTTTTACTGCTGCAGAAAATTATTGGTGTAGTAACACTATGAAGTTATAATAAAGTTCTCAGTTCAGAAACTAGAAAGAAAAAAACAAATGATTAACATGTATAAGAAAATGCATTATCCTGTACACAGTGTGAAAGCAAAGAGGACAAAGTAAAACATGCATACAAACTTGAACATTTTAACAGATATACACCTTATGAGAGGTGAACCACTGAAATAAAGAACGGAATAACTCAAGAAAAAACCTTTACAGAAAATGAAACTAAGAAAAAAATGTTTGCTTAAAGAAGTACTGTTATTATGTGCCATGCTAGCAATCATGCATCTCTAACTTGTGCCATCCTTGGTGTTTCTGGACGCTTTTCATTTTCTATGCCACTTGGTCAGTCCACTGAGATATTTTTATCTTTACCTTCTATTCATCCTTTTTCCCTTTGAATTTTCCATTCATTACTAGGTTTTCTATCTGCTGTCTTCTAAATGACTTGTAAAAGAAAGTTCAACTGTCTTTTCTTACTATTTTAACTAGTTTTCATTGTTCTGAAACTTCTCTGAGAACCTCCTCATCTTTTTTTCTGTCAGACCAGGGTATCTGCTGCATCTTTCACCAAAATTACCTCTCTACTGCTTCTAATTTCTTTGTAATCATTTTGATGACTGTACAAATTTCACAACCATAAAGTAATAATGCTTGTATCTTACATTCTTCCCGTCACACAGGGCTTGCATGGTAGTTCACCAAGTTTTCCTGTTTTCAGCGAGCTTTCCAACCTCATCAAGGGATGTTATGCACACTAAAATGACCTCTGTTAATAATGTCCTCCTTAGAGTTTCACGTGGTTGACATCTTTTTCTTTTTTAATAATGTTTTGGGATTCTCTGATTGTTTCTTCTCATCACATGACCGACATATGTCCATCTTCTTTTTCTAATCGCCCTTGAGATAGGTTGCTGTTTGCTCATCTGTCTTATTGCTGCACTGGTCTTGAATTTGTTCCACTTTATACTTTATACTTTTCTTAGGCATTTGTTTTCAAAAGAGTCTAATTTCTTGTCTATTTCTTTAGTTGATTTCCAGCTTTCTCATGCATAAAAGAGGGTGGATATCACATTTGAAATGAATAATCTTAACTTGGTTTTTGTGATTATAACTTTTGAAAACCATATGTTCTCAAGATTCTTGAAGGTTAATGCTGCTTTTGCAATTCCAATTCTAACTTCCTTTCTGATGTTGCCATCCTGGTCTATGTAGCTGCCAAGGTATGCAAATTGGTTTACATCTTCAACAGCTGTATGTTCTATGTATATTTTTCCTTTCTGATTAATGACAAGTTTCATTATTATTTTTTAATTTTTTCTTGTTAGTTTCAAGTAATATTTTACTAGCCAGTGAAGACAGGGTGTATGTTTTTTCTTGAATTGATTTAACATTGTCACTGATAAGAGTTATGTCATCAGCAAAATCAAGATCTTCCACATGGGTCTCACATACCCAATCGATGCCTGTTTTACCTATGTAGCATTTTTTCATTTATGCATTTCTCAGCTGTTTTGTTAAGTGTCCAGGTCTCATAGGCATATGTTGCAATGGGAAAGATACATGCCTTTAAAAAATCTTATTTTTGTAGTTCTGTCTGTTCCTCTCCACAGATTCTTTAATGTTTTTATTTTCTGAAAAGCGATAGATGTCCTCCTTTTAATTTCCCTCATTGTATCTCCGTTATTAGTTAGTAGTGATCCAAGATATTCAAGACTCTCCACTTCTTCCACTTTTCCCTCATTGATACATATATCAACTGCATGGGTTAGCGAGGTAGGGGTATCCCCTATCAAAGGAGAAGTAAGATGCCTCCTTACCTCCGTCAGTCTAAGGGACACCCTTAGGCACGATGGAGTACCCGTATAGTGGCGTGTGTGTCCCCCCCCCCCCCCACCGATCAGGGTGACATTAAGCCATGGGAACAGGTGGTGGTTGGAATGGGAGACCAGCCGACAGATAATGTTGGTTATGGTCACCATTCTATGATGGTAGGCAGATGATCTCAATGTAGGGACAATAGCTACGATCAATGATTAGTACAGTCACTGCCCGGAAGGAAAGCAATGGTAAACTATCTTCTGGAAACATACCAAGAAACCCAAACAGCAACATGGAAAGTCAAATAGGAAAAAGATCTGGTGGTGAGGCCCCCAGGCCAGATAGATCTAATTTTAACACTGGGGAAGAGTGTGAGGCAGAGGTCAGTACTAGTAATTGTGATGATGGACAAACAGTGTTACTGAGGAAAACCCCTGCATCAAACTAAAAAGAAAAATAAGAGTAGGAACACAGAATGTGAGAAGTATGTACGAGGGAAAGTATCAAATAATAAGTGACGAGATGAAAAGAACGGGGATACACATTTTGGGAATCTGTGAACATCGATGGAAAAGATCAGGACACTTCAAGAACGAGAATGATAGTATCTTTACATACTCTGGTGGAGAATTAGAAGGAAAGAATGGAGTGGCTTTTTACTTGGACAAACTAACATAAAAAGCATTACTAGGTTACAATCCAGTAAGTGATAGAATCCTCACAATCAGACTTAAGGGCACCCCTAGAAATGTAACAATCATCCAGATATATGCACCTACATCAGCACCAGAAGATGAGGAAGTAGAAGACTTTTATAACACACTGCAAACAACGATAGACCAGGCATGGAAAAATGATATATTAATAATGTGGGATTTTAATGCAAAGATTGGTACAGAAAGAGCAGAAGATGAAGGACATGTTGTAGGGAAATTCAGCATAGGACACAAATGAGGAAGGTGGCAATCTAATGGCTTTTTGCATTGAAAATGAGCTAATTATTGCTAACACACTTTTTAAACAACATCCAAGAAGACTTTACACATGGACATCACCTGATGGGAAAACCAAGAATCAAATAAATTACATTTTAGTGCAAAGAAGGTGGAGATCAAGTATAACATCAGCAAAAACTTTACCAGGTGCTGATTATGACACGGACCATGAGTTATTAATAGCAGACATGATGATAAAGAAAAAAAGACAAAACCACTCCAATTTGATCTCACAAAAATACCAGAACAATATAGAAGTGAAGAACCGTTTCGAAATACTAATGGCTGTAAAGGAGGAGATGACACCAGATGATTTGGCTAAACAGGCCAGAGATATCTTAATAACAACAGCTAAAGACATGGTTCCAGTAAAGAAAACACAAAAGAATGGATGGATTACAGCAGGCACACTAGAACTGATAAAATAATGTAGAGAAGTGAAGACGCAATGGAAAGTGACAAACAACAACAAAGAGAAATATAAATCTTTAACAAAAGAAGTACGAAGAAACATAAGAAAAGACAAAAAACATTACATGCAAGATTGTTGTGAAAGAATAGAAGGATATCCAAGTATGAAAGAGATAGTGAAATGTTTAAAGAAATGAAGACATTGATGAGAAATGTCACATCTAAGTTAAATGTAATTCGTGACCAGATGGGGATCTTGACGGAGACAGAGGAAATTCTAGAATGATGGAAGGAATATTGCAGAGGAATGTATGAAACAACTGACTGTCAAAACAGAAATCAACAGTGTGAATCATTATGAGAGGAGAAAGAACCTGAACCAACAATAGAAGAATGGACAATAAAGAATCTGAAATAATGGGCAATAAAGAATCTGAAAAATAGCAAATCACCACGATGTGATAACAACTGAATTTATTAAAGCAGGAGGAAAGGAATGTGCAACAATCTATTATGCACTATGTAAAAATATGGCATTCAGGTATTTGGCCAAAAGAATGGAAAAGAACTATATTCATACCACTGCCAAAAAAGGGTAACCTGAAATTATGAACAAACTACAGAACATTTGCCCTGATTAATCATGCCAGTAAAATTCTGTTAAAAATCATAATGGGTAGACTTCGTAAGAAAATAGAAGAAGTCAATATGGTCCAAGCTGGTTTCAGGCAATGAAGAGGATCAAGAGATCATATATTCAATATAAGATTAATAAAAGAGAAATGCAGAGTTTAATGTGAATCTATATTTATCCTTTATAGACTACTCAAAGGCATTTCATTGTATACAACACCAGAAACTTTGGGAAATAACAGAAAAAATGGGATTTCCAACACATTTGATACAATTAACATCACTGCTGTATCTAGACCAACAAGCAGCAGTAAGAATAAATGGTGAAACAACAACTTGGTTTGACATAAAACAAGGGGTCCATCAGGTGTGCATATTGTCACCTTATTTATTTAACTTGTATACTGAAAATATAATGAGGAATGTTAGAGAAGATGTGGACAAATAATATTATGATGCCATATCAATTGGAGGTTATGAAATACCAGAGATTAGATATGCTCATGACACAGTATTACTGTCCACAACACAAAAAGGAATGGAAAAACTAATTATGTCAGTCCGTAAGAATAGCGAAGAGCAAAACCTCTATCTTAATGCGAATAAAACTAAACTGATGACAACTGACAAAACAAACAAGGTTCTGTCTGCAGGCAAAATGATGGTTTCCATCTTTTGGGATTCAGAAGGTGTGCTATTGGTAGACTCTTCACATGGGCAGAACGGTACCGAGACCTATTACACTGATCGTGTGAAACAACTGCTGGTCAAATTGAAGGAAAAGCGTCGAGGGAAATTGACGAGAGGATTCATCTTTCAGCAAGACAATGCTCCAGTTCACAAGTCGGCAGTTGCAATGGCTGCCATTCATGAATGTGACTTCCAGCTTCTTGAACATTCTCTTTATTCCCCAGATTTGGCCCCTTCAGACTATTACCTGTTTACCAAACTCAAAAAAAGCTCAGTGGGGGCAAATTTGCTTCAGATGATGACATCATTCTTGCTGTAGACCACTTTCTACTGACAGAAGATGCTGACTTTTACAAAGAAGGGATCCGTATGCTCCAGGATTGCTGGATTAAGTGCATAAACTTACAAAGGGACTATGCTGAGAAATAACCCAAAAAAGTTATCCACAAATAATCCTTTGTACCTTATGCCGAGAACTTATCATTCAACACTTGTACATCCTTGTTTCACTCCTGTTTCAATCTGGAACCATTTGCTCAATCCTTCTGTGTTCACTGCACAAGCATATCCATTGTAGAGATCCTTGATGATGTTGACAATTTTAGATGGTATTCTATATAGTCTTAAAATTCTCCACAATAAATCTCTGTGTATGCTATAAAATGCCTTTTTAAAGCCTATGAAGTTCAGGATTAATGGTTTTTGCTTTTCAATATGTTCTTCATGTATTATTCTTAGAGTAAAGATCTGGTCAAGACAGCTTCTTCCCTTTTGAAATCCTGCTTGTTCTTCTCTCATTACAGTATGCACTATATTTTAATTGTATTCAGAATAACTATGCAAAATACTTTTGACACAACTGACAGTAAGGTTTAGGAACTTTGTTAATGTTGTGAAACAGGTAACCTATTAACATCAAATAAAGACCAAAAGTAAAGATGGGCTGAACACTTCCAAGAAATGCTTAATCGACCACACCGAAATGAATTAATAAATCTTGAAACCAATTTACCAGTCCCACAACTAAATGTCAACTTAGATGAAGTTACACTGAATAAAATTTTAAAAAGCAGTGAATCTAATGTCTAACAACACAGCTGCAGGTGGAGATGAAATAACAGTCAAAATGTTAAAAGCTATTAACAGCGATAACATGAGCCAACTGCAAAGAATGTTTAATCTTGTACTTGTACGAACTCCATGTAACTGCGAGCTGTTCTTTGCAGCCAATGCTCTGAAGGTGTTGAGGCACAACATCGTATCAGCGTAGGAGCAGGTTATCGCAGCTACTTTTTCAGTCCCTGAGTACAGCTAAAAAGCAGGGGGTTTGCAATGCCTCTTTAGCAGACTTCACCACCATGGGGACTATGGTGACCCCTGCCCTGTTAGCCAGGCTATGCCTGTTACTAGGGGTACCATGGAGAGGTGGGACAGGGTATTGGTCAGCTATGGGTTGCTAACCCTGACGCTGGCATTTCAGCTTTGAGTCGCTGATTACCTTATCGGGCGTCTTCACCCAAAAAACTTTGCAAAATCAAGAATATTTAATAAAATTTGAAAGAAGAAAAGGTCCCTTCTTAATGGAAAAAGAGAATCATTGTTAAAATACCCAAAAAGGGCAACCTCAGTGATTGCAATAACTGGAGGGGTATAACCTTATTATCAGTTGTGTCAAAGGTGTTTTGTAAAGTGATTCTGAATAGAATTAAGGATGTAGTGGATACTGCAAAGAGAGAAGAACAGGCAGAAGCTGTCTCGACCAGATCTTTACTCTAAGAATAATACTTAAAGAACATACTGAAAAGCAAAAACCATTAATCTTGAACTTCATAGACTTTAAAAATGCATTTGATAGCATACACAGAGATTCATTGTGAATAATTTTAAGACTATATGGAATACCATCTAAAACTGTCAACATCATTAGAGATCTCTACAATGGATATGTTTGTGCACTCAATACAGAAGAAGAAATGAGCAAATAGTTCAGATTGAAACACGCGTGAAACAAGGATGTATATTATCTCCATTGCTTTTTGGAATTGCCATAGACTTTATAATGAAAAGTTGTTGTACAGATAAAACTGGCACTGGTTGGATACATGGGACCCAGATAGAAGATCTTGATATTGCTGATGACATAACTCTTATCAGTGACAATGTGAAATCAATGCTGGAAAAAAACAGATTCCTTGTCTTCCTTGGCTAGCAAAATAGGTCTTGAAATTAACAGACAAAACAAAAAATAATGAAACTTCTCATTACTCAAGAAGGAAAAATATACACAGAAGGAACAGTTGTTGATGAAGTAAACCAATTTGCATATCTTGTCAGCTACATAGACCAGGATGGTGACACCAGGAAGGAAGTTAGAATTAGAATTGCAAAAGCAGCATTGTCCTTCAAAATCTTGAAAAAATATGGAATTCAAAAGTTCTAAGCACAAAAACCAAGTTAAGATTATCCAATTCAAATGTGATATCTACCCTCATTTATGCATGCGAAAGCTGGAAATCAACTAAAGATCCAGTAAACTACCAAGAGGTGAGAACCATAATCCATAACTAGTGCATATCTGATGGAAAAAGAAACTGAAATGCAACAATGAACCAGATCCAATACACCAACTACAAAGACATCAGCAAACCATCCTCTTTCACTTAAGGACAGGCCACTGCAGACTACTGAGCCACCTGCAGTGACTCAAAATGTCTCACACAGACAACTGTCCATATGGCAGTAGAGTCCAGACTCCAGAACATATCCTACAAGAGTGCCCAAACCATGCAGACCTGAGGCGTGAGACATGGCCAGAGGACACAGGCTTGGGGCAAAAGCTTTTGGGTTCCTATCAGGATCTGGAGAGGACTGCGGGCTTTGCCATGTCGACAGGGAGAGGATCTGAAGTGACCAACGACCTCGAATGCAGAAGAAGAAGAAGAAGAACTAAAGAAACAGACAAGAAATTAGACTCACAAATGCCTCAGAAAAATACTTGGTATAAAGTGGAACAAATTCAAGAACAACACAGAGACAAGACAGATGACCAAACAACAACCTGTCTCATGGGTGATCAGAAAAAGAAGATGGACATATGTAGGCCACGTGATGAGAAGAAACAACCAGAGAATACCAAAACAAGCTATCAAGTGGAGTACAAAAGGCTGTAGAAAAAAGAGGTCGACCACGTGAAACTCTAAAGAGAACATTGTTAAGAGAAGCTAGTTTAGTGGGCATAACATCCCTTGATGAAGTTGAAAGACTCGCCGAGAGCAGGAAAACTTGGCAAACTATTTGAGCCCTATGTGATGTTTAACAGCACAGGAAAGATGTAAGACGTTTTGCTAAAGATTGGTCTTTCTTTAGATGTGATAGTACCTGTTAGCCTCTTTTGTATGTTATACAGAGTTTTGCTGTCTCCTGTTTTTTCTGCCCTCTGCTTCTTTCAACATATTGTCCATGTATTCTCTTTTATCCATTCTAGCTGAATTTGTTTAGTTCTTTGTATGTTGCTTTTGCCAAATCTTTTCCAAGATCTGTCTTTACATTCAACATGGCTAATTTGGCTGCTCTTCTTTCATGCATGTATTTCCATGCTTTTCTATTTGTTTTTTGCAGTCCAGCACTTCTTTTGCTGCTGTGATTATGGCTGTGCTGTAAGAATTCCATAATTCACCTATATCTGTCTTCTCTACCTCACCGAGTGCTGCAAAGTGTTTAATAAGTTCCAGATTGAAACTACTATTAGTATTTTCTTCCTGTAGGCTGTGGCTGTTTATCTTTCTGAGTACTAATCTCTTGTGTTGTCTTCTCAGTTTTAGTCTTATTTTCCCTATACACAGGTTGTGGTCACTGTTGACATCTGCACCCCTCTATTAGACAAATTTCTTTCTCTATTCTGATTTACCATATCAATTCCTTCTTTCCCCATTACTTTTTTGACATCTGTGTTATCTTTTTTTTTTACCTTGGCACTGAAGTCTCCCATGACAATTAAGATGTCATGTTTAGGGACTTTGTTAATGAGTTGTTGTATTTGGTGATATAAATCATCTTTTAATTCATCATCTGCATTGTTCGTGGGTGAACAGCATTGTATGACTGTCACTCTTCCGTGCGTTATTTTGTATCATGCTCTTAATATACAACTATTCACTGGTTCCCATTCTGTAAGCTTCTTTGCTGCTACAGTGGACATAATTATACTCACTCCTTCTTGGTATTTCCCATCCTCTCTGCCTGAATGTATTATTAACTTATGGTTTTCCCAGCTTCTGACCATCACATTTCACTGATGCCCAGTACATCTAGGTGATATCTATCCATTTCTCTGATTATCTTAGACGTTTTTGATGGTGCTGCTATTGTTCTTACATTCCAGAATCCAATTTTTTGAAACATCTTTGAGGCCGATGAATGCATTCTTTAGATCGTTGTCCTAGTTCTTCGGAGTTGGTGTCCTTGATGCTCGACTGACTTTGTTGCACGTTTCCACAAGTTGCATTTTTACCAATCTAGAGTCACCTCTAAGGATAAGGTTGTTAACCTTATGCCCAACTCCCATTTTACAATATGTGACAACGCAAAAGATTCATACGGAAGTATGGTGCAAGAGCATTAAAAAGAACACTGTAATACTCTTTTATTCACTTTTATGGAAACCTTATTCATGTCACAGAAAGCTGTCTTTGCCTTACCTATTCAAGATTTTATTTCATTTGCACACTTGCCATCAGCCGTTATTGTTGTTCCAAGGTAACTGAATCTATTTACTTGTGTCAATATCCTCCCACTTGAAAGTATGCTGAACTTTGGTATATTTATTCTTCTAGGTCTAGCCTCTTTTAAAGCTCTCTTCAACAATCTTGTTCACAAGTTTCTGCCAACTGCTTTCACTTTCTGATATTAGAACAGTGTCATTGGCATATTAGACTATTGATATTACAGCCTCCTATTTTAATTCCCTTCACATTTTTAATCTCTCTCATTATGTTTTCACTGTAAAATGAAAACAGATCAGGAGAAATTATGTGCCTTTGACTTAAACTTTGTTTTATATCCTGATACTCACCTATGTTACTTACTGTTCAGCCTTATTGCTGCTCTTTGATTAAAGTACGTATTCTTTAGAATTCTCATATCTTTACTATCTGTATTAAGTTTTGCTAGCAATTGTATCATATTTTCATGTCTAACTCTGTCAAAAGTTTTCATGTGATCAATAAAGCACAAGTTTAAATCTCTGTTTATACAAAAATTGCATTACTTGTGTTTTTTTCCTTCAACAAAATCATGCTGTTCTTGTGCGATATTGTATTAAAGAAGTATTACAAACAAACAAAAAAATTTCCAGAATAAATATTATCATACAATAGAACATTACATAAAAACAAAATTTCTAGTTCTTTTAAAGATTGTCATCAATTCCATTAGCAGGTAATGTATCTAATTTAGTTATCCTTAAAGAAAACAGTACATCAGTATGTGGTTCTTGGATTGTTAATATCAAATTCTTTTTAGGTTTAATTTTTGTTATTACTCTGAAAATATACTTTTCTTGCCAAAGGTCAATACTTAGCATTTGAAGTTGATTAATGAAACCGCTTGAAACAGTGACAATAAATTTTAAAATTTTGCACAAATGACTCCTGTGCAATTTTGATGCAAGGCATTTTTGTTCTGAACAGAGATATTTTTATTTTGATATATTCACACTGGTAAAGATAAACCACAGAACTAACTCACCTTTAAGTAGCATTCATCAAATATAAATCATTTTAAATATCTCTGCTGTCAGAATCATAATTATCATTCATTCTTATTTTATCCTGGTAGCTGGCTGTTATTTTCATCAAACACACTGTCTGAAGAAAGTACATTGATACTTGTCCCATTCTCTATTTTAACCACTTCTTACCATTCATTTTGCTATAGAAGAGTTCTCCAAATATCGTGGACACAAAAAAGAACAAATATATCTATACTACAAGAGCTTAATATTGAAGAAGGCTGGCTAGTAAAGAGGATTAAAGAGAGAAAACTTAAATATTTTGGACACATTAAACGTCATGATAATTTAGAGAAGACCGTATTGGAAGGATACATAATGGGAAAAAGAAAAAGAGGAAGACCGAAACGAAGATGGCTGCAAGACATCGTTGATGATCTGGAAATGGATGCAGCAGCAGCAGGCCATCTTGCTCACAACCGAGAGGCCTACAGGAGTGCTGTTTGGGAGGCAAAGTTCTGCAAGGGACATGCAAAGGAATGAATGAATGAAACCATTCATTTTCCTCCCTGTCCTTCTAGCTTTAAAATAATTGTTTTAAAACTGCATGGCATCAATACCGTCAATTTTTCTTCCAGAAGTCTAATATCAGCTACCATAACATGAATTCAGAGTCAAAAATTTTAAAATTTCAGTTAATATTTGTTATCAAATATTATTAACAGTTTAGGAACTATTGGCTGATATTTTATATGACATGCATTAAAAAAAAAAGGACCTCTGCTGGCTCAGACAGTTCAAAACATGAACTGCAAAATATGCTCAGGCCTGCTGAATTTTGAGGTGGCTTTACAATACTGTAACAACAGATACTGATCACACAAACAAAAAAAATAGATTCACCTAATGTCCCAAAATGTGTTTATGGGTGCTTCTGGATTCCACAGCTCTATATTCTCTGGCTGATGTAAACAAAGAAGTGCCTGGAGATGTAATATATGTGCATAGTGAAGAGAAGAATCTTTTCTTTAATCATATGTGGTTCTCAGTGGCTGGAAGAGAAAACTTAACAATAATAAGCACTCATCTGGTCATACATAAAACATTCCCAAAATAACATATAAAGCAACAACCAGATACATTTGTGTTCTGTAAATATTAACAAGCTATCAAGTGGAACACAACAGGCCAAAGAAAAAGAGGTCAGCTACATGAAACTCTAAAGAGGACATTGTTAAGAGAGACCAGTTTTGTGGGCATAACATCCCTTGATGAAGTTGAAAGACTCGCCGAGAACAGGAAAACTTGGCAAACAACTATGCGAGCCCTATGTGACGTTTAACAGCACGGGAAGGATGTAAGATGTAAGAAGATATGAGAGATCCAACCAATACTTAAAACTGGATAAAAATGGAAAGTAAGTGAGGAAGTGACTGCAGCCAAGGAGGCACTACAGCCGAAAGAAGTAATAGGATGCACCCAGGCTGAAAGAAGGGGATTCAATCAAGGTGAAATCTGATGGTGGTCAAAGGCCTCCAGTAAAGAAAGAAGGGATATGATTATCAAGAGGATGACAAGCTTGTCCAGAAAGCAGTTCAACAGGTCCAACTAAGCCTATGCTCAATTTTGGAAGAGATACTACAGAGATCACTGACAAGATGGCTGAAAAATGGCACCCCTGAGACTCAGCTTCATTAAAGCTGCATATTGAACAATTCTGTGGAAATGGGGTGTATTAGAAAATCCAAAAGGTCCACTCTGCAAAGAAAGGCAAACACTGGAGCATGTGTTTAAGAATGATGATCTTCCTCTGATGATTTAATGAACTGTGTAATTGACTCACTCTCTACAGTAAAGAGGTTCCTGCATACATTCATACCATCACTATCACTATTAGCAGCCATTTCTAAATATGCTTATAAATGTGTAACAATTCTAATGTCATATAAATTCTCTGAAAGACTGCATTTTGCTTTAATTTTTAAAAAAAAAAAATTCCTCATCACTTTTTATCACTTACTGATTATGCTAATGTGCTGTTACAAGATTCTGTAGTAATACATCAGACCATTTTATTTCAATAATTCCTAAAATATTAATCTCTTTCCTTCCAATCCTTTCTCATTTAAATATTTCTTTATTCTGTAGATTACACGGAATCAAACAGTAATCAAATTACTTATTTCTGATGTAAGCAATAAAGTGCAGCCTGGCTCAATGAAAAACTGCACTTCTCCATCAGTCTCTAAATACACAGTTCTCCATCTCCACTTTTAAAAAATTTTCCTAAACTTATGATGATGCCATTTATTTTCTTCATTCTGTACCTGACCTTTCTAAAAATTATAAGCTATTTTTTTGTTGTTTGTTCGTCTACAAGTGTATACTA
This sequence comes from Achatina immaculata, assembly GCA_009760885.1. Lineage (NCBI taxonomy): Eukaryota > Metazoa > Mollusca > Gastropoda > Stylommatophora > Achatinidae > Lissachatina > Lissachatina immaculata. Next base: position 42,384,101 of record CM019698.1, read on the forward strand.
ATAAACTCTGGAGACAAGAGAAAGAAACAGCTGAGGATTCAACCACTTCGAACTATATAATGCACTAATGTGTATAACATGTACATGCAGAAAATTAGCTTTTCATTAAAAATAATCATGTACAATGCACAGATGGATAAAACACATAAGTGTTTTGTTCAATTTTAAAATGGTCACCCTGACTGAAAGCAGTAACAACTTCTGGGTCAAACATCCTATTCTTACATTGTTCCCGTGCTGACAAACGTCACATAGGGCTCACATAGTTGTTTGCCAAGTTTTTCTGTTCTCAGAGAGTCTTTCAACTTCATCAAGGGATGTTATGCCCACTAAACTAACTTCTCTTAACATTGTCCTCTTTAGAGTTTCACGTGGTCGACCTCTTTTTCTACGACCTGTTGCGCTTCACTTGATAGCTTGTTTTGGTATTCTCTGATTGTTTCTTCTCATCACATGGCCTACATATGTCCATCTTCTTTTTCTCATCACCCATGAGACAGGTTGTTGTTTGATCATCTGTCTTATCTCTGCATTGTTCTTGAATTCATTCCACTTTATTTCAAGTATTTTCATTAGGCATCTGTTTTCAAAAGAATCCAATTTCTTGTCTACTTCTTTAGTTGATTTCCAGCGTTCGCATGGATAAATGAGGGTGGATATCACATTTGAATTGAATAAGATTAACTTGGTTTTTGTGCCCATAACTTTTGAATTCCATATCTTCTCAAGATTTTGAAGGACAATGCTGCTTTTGCAATTCTAATTCTAACTTCCTTCCTGGTGTCACCATCCTGGTCTATGTAGCTGCCAAGGTATGCAAATTGGTTTACTTCAAAAACAACTGTTCCTTCTACATATATTTTTCCTTACTGATTAATGAAAAGTTTAATTATTTTTGTTTTGTCTTTGTTAATTTCAAGACCTATTTTGCTAGCCAAGGAAGACAGGGAATATGCTTTTTTCCTGTATCGATTTCACACTGCCACTGATAAGAGTTATGTCATCAGCAAAATCAAGATCTTCTATCTGGGTCCTGTGTACCCAACCAATGCCAGTTTTACCAGTAGAGCATCTTTTCATTATAAAGTCTATGGCAATTCCAAAAAGCAACGGAGATAATACACATCCTTGTTTTATGCCTGTTTCAATCTGAAACCATTCGCTCATTCCTTCTTCTGTCTTGACTGCACTAACATAGCCATTGTAGAGATCTCTAATGATGTTGACAATTTTAGATGGTATTCCATATAGTCTTAAAATTCTCCAAAGCGAATCTCTGTGTATGTTATCAAATGCTTTTTTTAAAAACACCCTATTAGCAACTTGAAAAGGACTGATTATAAAATGGTTCTAAAAGGAGGTTTAATGTTGATGGGAGTCATAAGCCATGGAGAAAACAATTAGGTATTTAAATTCTTATATGTCCTGTCAGATAATATTCAGCCTTTCATGTTAACACGCCATTTTTCAGCAACTGATAATACACCTCAAATGCCAGATGGGAATCAAGTTTTTATCATGTTTGACATAGCTCAAAAGTTTCAGTCAATTCTACACTTTTATTTAGGTTTTTTTGTTTTTTCCATTTTCCAAGTGTTTGGTTTAGCCAGTATGTGCATTCTGCATTACTGAGTTTTACACTATATGGATTAGGTATATAAAACCAAGAAATCAAGATTTATTTGGATAGTGACTGGAACCACAGCCTCAGGTAAGGCAAGTACATGGAGTCCACATGAATATGCAGCTGTTCATCCTACTAGATGTCTGAAGTGCTTTTCTACTATTTTTCAAAGGCTATCCACACTATGCACTATTACTTCAATATGCTCATGCCTCACTGTTTCTTATCTGAAAAATTTTCACACTTCAGTTTCATTTTATGTGTAAACTTTCCCCCTACTGTTGTTCATTGACAAAGGCTGTGGGCTAAGAGTTTATTTGGTTTCTGTGTTTTCATAACAGCGCTTCTATATTTTTTGTTCTGTAATTGTTTTTATTGTTAATTATGTCAGTCTGTAAGAACAGCGATGAGCAAAAACCTCTATCTTAATATCTAAACCTCTATCTTAATATCTAAACCTCTATCTCAAGAAAACTAAATTGATGACAACTAACAAAACAAACAAGGCAGCTGAATTATGTATCAATGAGGAAATATCTTAGATCACTACTAACTAATAATGGAGATACAATGAGGGAAATTAAAATGAGGACATCTATCACTCTTCACAAAGTAAAACAACTAGAGAAGCTGTGGAGAGGAACAGACAGAACTACAAAAATAAGATTTTTAAGGGCATGCATCTTTCCCATCACAACATATGCCTATGAGACCTGGACACTTAACAAAACAGCTGAGAAACACATAAATGCCTTTGAATGTAAATGCTACAGAAGAGTTCTTCAAATATCATGGACATAAAAAAGAACAAATATATCCATGCTACAAGAACTTAATACTGAAGAAGACTGGCTAGTAAAGAAGATTAAGCAAAGAAAACTAATATTTTTGACACATTAAATGTCATGATAATCTAAAGAAGACTGTCTTGGCAGGTACATAATGGGAAAAGAAAGAGAGGAAGACTAAGGCAAAGATGGCTGCAAGACATCATTGATGATCTGCAAATGGATGCATCAGCAGCAGGCCATCTTGCTTACAACCGAGAGGCCTACAGGAGTGCTGTTAGGGAGGCAAAGTTCCACAAGGGACATGCAAATGACTGAATGAATGAATTGCTTTTTCATGCTCTAGAAGAGTATCCCCTCTTTGTAATGTTTATTATTAATCTTTTCACTGCCTGTAAAAAATTTTTTGTATAATGTGCAAACCAACTATAACACATACTTTAAATACATGTGAAAATACATTACTGCCTGTGAATAGTAATCTTAACACCTTTAACACTTCCTGGACCAAAAACAGGAAAATCCGTTTTCTGGTTTCCATCTGTTGTTGGCCGAAAGGCAGATATGCCATTTTCGATGGTCGTCTTATTTAAACTGTTTCTAGTTTGTTATTTAAAGTAATTTTTGATTGTCTGTATTTTTACTGCAAAGTTAATATAATAAAATATTATTTTCAATCTTTGTAACTTTAAAAAAAAATAGAAATCTTGTGGCTTTAGCTGTCTGGAACATGTGTTTACAAGATCTCGCCAAGTCAACATTTTGTGCAAATGGCGGAGCACGCTTCTCTCGATGACACTGCGATTTACAATGAATTATGCTCTGATTTTTTTTGTCAGACTACCCCAGTGATGACTAAAAATCACTGTTTAATGATTCTAGTGATGAAATTGATGTGTTTCAAAGTGATTTCTGTGACAGCAATCAGATTAAAAATACGATAACTAGGCACAGCGTTGCTGTATCAAAAGTGAAAATTAAAGTGACTGATTGTTATTCAATGTCAGGATATGATGCTCCAACAGTAAGCATTTCTCATTTTTCATGAGATGTAGTTAGCAGTGATATAGGTGTGTGGAGTAACATTGATTCTACACCAGTTCTTGAAAAATTTATAGGAAATCCTGGTGTTTCAGTGAATGTAAACAAACCAGACAGCATAGAGGAAATTTTCAGTACAATGTTTGGCAATGATTTTTCTTTTTAACTGTTAGCTCATCATGAAAATTTATACTGTGCACAGACCCAACACATGAACTGCCTTTTTGTCTGAAAATATAACACATTCAGACGTGAACAAATTCTTTGGATTGATCATTTTGATGGGCCAGACTAGGAAGCCACACTGGAACGATTACTGGACAACTGACCCTCTTCCGGAAACACCAATATTTTCAAAAACAATGAGCAGAGCTAAATTTGAGCATCTTCTGACAGTTCTGCATTTCTCTGACAACTCTCAGACACTTCCAGAAACAGGTAGAATTAGCAAAATAAAACCTCTGTTGGATTTTTTTTTTTCCTAAATTTCAAGAGTTGTATAAACTGAAGCAGCAGCTTTCAACTGATGAAGGAAAGACAAAAGACTTGTCCGCATGATATCAACAACGCACAACAATGATTATCTGGAATAGTAAAGGATCATGTCCTGATGAAGCCTGAGGATGAAGGCACTAAAAAAAAGCATCATCTAGGAAGTGCAGAGTGTGCTTGGTCAATGAGAAAAAGAGTGAAACAAAATTTATTTGTAAAAGTTGTCAACTCCCATTGCATTCAGATAATTGTTTCACAAGATATCACACACTCAAGAAGTCTAGAGGGTCTTGGGAGTCTGTCTACCAACCTGGATTAATTTATCTCAATGATGAGTAGAGATATGCATGTTTTTCCAAGTCCGCTCAAAACAGTTCATTTTTCAGAAAAATGGCTGAGAACTGGGGGTTTGTTAGGGTAAATAACTGTGGTCCGCAAAGTGTTAATAGACAAAATACATAATGATACAACAAAGTAGCTATTATTCATCCTGTAACAAATCATTTTGCATTAAAACCATCAATTAAACAGAACAAACCTCCATAGCCTTCTGTGCTACATCAGGCATCCACTGCTGGTGCACCAAGGACACTAAACTTGTAATGAGGTCTAAGGTACTGTGCTGAATTTCATGACCTAACTTTCCTTGATTCTGTAATACAGTTTTAGTACACAGATGAACTGCCAATAAAACCATGATAACCTCATATGATAACAAATCACTTTCAATAATGAAATGAACATATGGTTTCTAGTCTTCTGTGTGTAACATATATGTATAGAAAGACACAAAGATAATAGCTGGGAACACATTTGTTAACTAAGATCAAAGGCATTGCTGTCTAGCATGTGTCTTTTACCTCATGTATCATTAAAGAAAATATCACTAATTCCTCAAAAAAAATTTTCTTGAATAGGATCAGAAAGATATTTTTAATGTATTCTGGGGTGTTCAAGCTTCTTAAAGTCACAGGCCAATCTGAAAATTTGGTTCATGTTGCAGGTCACACAGCAGAAAAGTCCATTAGGTTCAAATTCAGAAGCAACTCCTAAAGGGAAAGATTTTTTGATTAAAAACACATTAAAGTAACTGAAGCGTTGTTGGATGCATTTTACTGAATTGTGATTTTTAAAAAATTATTCGTCTTTAAAATATTTCTCATGAAAGATGTTTCTGAATTCACTCCATGTAATAACTTTGTTTTGTAAATGTAGTGGGCATTTTAAAAAAAGATACTAACTGCACTTACAAGCAAATTTTTATTATAGTACAATAGCAATTAAAACAATGAGTTTGATTAATGAGAAAACTTACTCCACCTTTTTCTTTAGTCAATAATTCAATATCACAAACCATTTCTGTAGTAGCAAACAGAGGCTGTCCTCCAGATGGCAGTCGGTAATCTCAACCTGTTTTGTTACCTTCCTCATACACTTTCAGTGTTGAGTGGACATGCAGATGACTCGATAGGGCTAGGCAATTTGCTTCATATAATGGGATATTTAAGGTTTCTATAATTTCCTCCTTCCACCTCTTGTCTAAATATAATGAGGAATGTTAGAGAAAATGTAGACAAAGAATATTACAATGCCATAACAATTGGAGGTTATGAAATACCAGAGATTAGATATGCTGATGACACAGTATTACTGTCCACAACACAAAAAAGGAATGGAAAAACTAATTATGTCAGTCAGTAAGAACAGCGAAGAGCAAAACCTCTATCTTAATGTAAAGAAAACTAAATTGATGACAACTGACAAAACAAACAAGGCAGCTGAAATATGTATCAATGAGGAAAAACTGGAAGAAGTGGAGAGTTTTGAATATCTTGGATCACTACTAACTAGGAATGGAGATACAATGAGGGAAATTAATAGGAGGACATCTATCACTCTTCAGAAACTAAAACAACTAAAGAATCTGTGGAGAGGAGCAGACAGAACTACAAAAATAAGACTTTTAAGGGTATGCATCTTTCCCATAGCAACATATGACTGTGAGACCTGGACACTTAACAAAACAGCTGAGAAACACATAAATGCCTTTGAATGTAAATGCTACAGAAGAGTTCTTCAAATATCATGGACACAAAAAAGAACAAATATATCCATACCACAAGAACTTAATATTGAAGAAGGCTGGCTAGTAAAGAGGATTAAACAGAGAAAACTTAAATATTTTTGACACATCAAGATAATCTAGAGTCTTGGAAGGATACATAATGGGAAAAAGAGAGGAAGACCAAGGTGAAGATGGCTGCAAGACATCTTGTTGATCTGCAAATGGATGCACCAGCAGCAGGCCATCTTGCTCACAACCGAGAGGCCTACAGGAGTGCTGTTAGGGAGGCAAAGTTCCGCAAGGGGCATGCAAATGAATGAAATGAACTCAATTTCAGTATCAGTTTTCCTGAACTACTAATACTGTACTACCTGGGTATCTGACATGTTTTACTTGTTTTAAAGGCTAACAGTCCAGGAAAATCTCCATTGGGAATCTTCTCTGGCAATGGTCAAGACTTATGTTTTTTTTAGCACTAATTTTTATGTTATGAATTTAATGTGCTCTTGCTAAGTTATCTATGTTCTATTATTGGTCTTTTTCTGATGTGGAAACAAGTGCTTGGTCATCAGCAAAGAGGAGTTTGTTTGTGGTCCATCTATTGATGTTTTCTGAGGGCTGTTGTGAATACAACTGCATTATTTCTGGATTTGGGCTATCAGCTCCAATGTGGAATTCTTATTATGCATGTTGACTTCTTTGCAAAAGTTATCAATGTATGTTATGAACTGTAAGATAGATAGCATACAGCTCTGCCTCACTTTAGATTTTATGATGAATGGTTTGAAGTGTTCAAATAGTACACTAGCAATTTTCATATATGCTTCTGAACTGGCTGGTCTGATGTGTACCCAGTTTGTATATGTCTATTCTGTCAAATGCCTTTTCTTGACATACATAGGCTGTGTCTGACTGTGTTCAATTGATTTTTCTGTTAACTATCTTAGAGAGAATATGGATCTGTACAGCTTTATTTTTCCTAAATCCCATCTGAATTTCATTTATAGTGATCCAAACAGTTGGCAAAAGCAACATACAAACAACTAGACAATAAAATAAAAAGTTCAGCTAGAAGAGACGAAAGAGAATATAAGGACAATATGGCAAAAAAAGCAGAAAATCCAGCAAACAGGAGACAGCAAAACTCTATATAACATACAGAAAAAGCAAACAGGTGCTATTACCTCCAGAGAAAGACCAGTCTTTAGCAAAACAGGCAACCTATTAACACCAAGTAATGACCAAAAGCAAAGATGGGCCGAACACTTCCAAGAAATACTTAATCGACCACACCCAAATGAATTAATAAATCTTGAAACCGATTTACCAGTTCCACAACTAAATGTCAACTTAGATGAAGTTACACTGAATGAAACTGAAACAGCAGTGCTAGCAACAAAGCTGCAGGTGAAGATGAAATAACAGTCGAAATGTTAAAAGCTATTAACAGTGATAACATGAGTCAACTACAGAGAATGTTTAATAAAATTTGGAAAGAAGAAAAGGTCTCTTCCAAATGGAAAAAAGGAATCATTGTTAAAATACCCAAAAAATGCAACCTCAGTGATTGCAGTAAGTGGAGGGGTGTAACCTTACTATCAGTTGTGTCAAAGGTGTTTTGTAAAGTAATTTTGAATAGAATTAAGGATGTAGTGGATACTGCAATGAGAAAAGAACATGCAGAATTTCGAAAAGGGAGAATCTGTCTCGACCAGATCTTTGCTATGAGAATAATACTTGAAGAACATATTGAAAAGCAAAAGCTATTAATCCTGAACATTAAAGACTTTAAAAAGGCATCTGACAGCATACACAGAGATTCATTGTGGAGAATTTTAAGACTATATGGAATACCATCTAAAACTGTCAACAGTCAATGCCATTAGAGATCTCTACAATGGATATGTTTGTGCAGTCAATACAGAAGAAGGAATGAGCGAATGGTTTCAGACTGAAAGAAGGATGTATATTATCTCCCTTGTTTTTGGAATTGCTATAGACTTTATAATAAAAAGATGCTGTACAGGTACAGCATAGACATAGACAAATACAAAGACACAGACAAGAAAGTAAAAAGTTCAGCTAGAAGGGATAAAAGAGAATACATAGACAATATGGCGAAAGAGGCAGAAAAAGCAGCAAAAACAGGAGACAGCAAAACTTTATATAACATACAAAAGAGGCTAACAGGTACTATTACATCTAAAGAAAGACCAATCCTTAGCAAAACTGGAACACTATTAACATCAAATAAAGACCAAAAGCAAAGATGGGCTGAACACTTCCAAGAAATACTCAATCGACCACACCCAAAAGAATTGTTAAACCTTGAAACTGACTTACCAGCCCCACAACTAAATGTCAATCTAGATGAAATTGAATTGCATGAAATTGAAACAGCAGTGAATTTAATGGCTAACAACAAAGCTGCAGGCGAAGATGAAATAACAGCCGAGATGCTAAAAGCTATCAATAGTGACAACATGAGACAACTACAGAGAATGTTTAACAAGATTTGGAAAGAAGAAAAGGTCCCTTCTAATTGGAAGAAGGGAATCATTGTGAAAATACCAAAAAAAAGGCAACCTTAGTGACTGTAACAACTGGAGAGGAGTAACCTTAATATCAGTTGTGTCAAAAGTATTTTGCAAGGTCATTTTGAATAGACTCAAAGATATAGTGGATACTGCAATGAGAGAAGAACAAGCAGGATTTCGAAAAGGGAGAAGCTGTCTCGACCAGATCTTTACTCTCAGAATAATACTTGAAGAACATATTGAAAAGCAGAAACCATTAATACTGAATTTCATAGATTTTAAGAAGGCATTTGATAGCATACACAGAGATTCATTATGGAGAATTTTATGTCTATATGGAATACCATCTAAAATTGTCAACATCATTAAGGACTTATACAATGGTTATGGTTGTGCAGTCAAGACAGAAGAAGGGATGAGTGAATGGTTCCAGATTGAAACAGGCGTGAAACAAGGATGTATACTGTCCCCTTTACTTTTTGGGATTACAATAGACTTCATAATGAAAAAATGCTGCACAGGTAACACAGGTATTGACTGGGTACATGGGACCCAACTAGAAGATCTTGATTTTGCTGATGACATAACTCTTATCAGTAATAATGTGAATTCCATGCAAGAAAAAACAGATAGCCTATCTTCACTGGCTAGCAAAATAGGACTTGAAATTAACAAGGACAAAACAAAAATAATGAAAATTCCCATCAATCAAAATGGAAAAATACACATAGAAGGGACAGATATTGAAGAAGTCAATCAATTTGCATACCTTGGCAGCTACATAGACCAGGATGGTGACACTAGAAAGGAAGTTAGGATCAGAATTGCAAAAGCAGCATCAATCTTCAAGAATCTTGAGAACATATGGAATTCAAAAGTTATAAGCACAAAAACCAAGTTAAGACTATTCAATTCAAATGTAATATCCACCCTCATTTATGCATGCGAAAGCTGGAAAACAACTAAAGAAATAGAAAAGAAATTAGACTCTTTTGAAAACAAATGCCTAAGGAAAATACTCGGCATCAAGTGGAATGAATTCAAGAACAATGCAGAGATAAGACAGATGACTGAACAACAACCAGTCTCACGGGTGATCAGGAAAAGGAGATGGACATATGTTGGCCACTTGATGAGAAGAAATGAGCAGAGAATCCCAAAACAAGCTATCAAGTGGAACACAACAGGCCGAAGAAAAAGGGGCAGACCGCGTGAAACTCTAAAGAGAACATTATTAAGAGAGGCCAAGTTAACAGGCATAAAATCCTTTGATGAGGTTGAAAGACTCGCCGAAGACAGGAAAAATTGGCGAACTACTTTGCGAGCCCTATGTGACGTCTAACGGCACGGGAAGGATATAAGATATAAGATATAAGTACAGGTACATGGGACCTTCTTCTTCTTCGTTCACTTCTACCACTAACACCACCCTGTGATCCTACTGAATTTACACCTGTGATCCTCTATAGGTCCCGTGGTCCCGAAAAGGACCACACAAGATCCCTGAGAAAGACCACAAGAGGTTCAGAGTATCGCAGGGCTTGAGCCTGTATTCTTGGTGGGTCTCAGAACCAGGACTGCATGACACTGGTTTTTGTTGCACCACCTTGATCTAGAGTTGGACTTTCTCACCGGAAAACCTCGGCAAATTTTGGATATCAGTATATACCTGCTGGGTGAGAGGTGGTAGGCTAGAGTTGGGCTTTCTCACTGGAAAACCTCGACGTGTTTTGAGATACCTGTGTATCACCGCCATGTGAGAGGTGGTTGCCCTTCCGTTCCAACATTGGACTTTCTCACTGGAAAACCTCAGCATGATTAGGATATGCATACATCCCTGCCGGGTGAGAGGTGGTTGCCTATCTAGACTGTGCTGGTTTAGGCATATTCCACCAGTATGGGTGTATATTAGATGTGGCGGACCTCTAGAGCAGAGGCGCCATAGTATGAGTAGCTCTCGCCGCTATACTACTGAACGTACCGATTAAGCTTCACTTTATCTTTTCCATCACCTTTCCACATCGGCTTCACTTTATCTTTTCCATCACCTTTCCACATCGGCGCCACACAGCAACCCTTTTCCACATTTTCTTCCTTGGCCGGGAGAAGCTTCACTCCATACATGGCATCCAAAGAATCTCACCAGCAGTGTGTATATGGGACTAAAATAGGAGATCTTCATTTTGCAGATGACATAACTCTTATCAGTGACAATGTGAAATTGATGCAGGAAAAAACAGATTCCCTGTCTTCCTTGGCTAACAAAATTCATTCATTCATTCATCTCCATGTCCCTTGTAGAACTTTGCCTCCCTAACAGCACTCCTGTAGGCCTCTCGGCTGTGAGCAAGATGGCCTGCTGCTGATGCATCCATGCTAGCAAAATAGGTCTTGAAATTAACAAAGACAAAACAAAAATTATGAAATTTATCATTAATCAAGAAGGAAAAATATATGTAGAGGGGACAGCTGTTGATGAAGTAAACCAATTTGCATACCTTGGCAGCTACATAGACCAGTTTGGTGACACCAGGAAGGAAGTTAAAATTAGAATCACAAAAGCAGCATTGTCCTTCAAAAATATTGAGAACATGTGGAATTCAAAAGTTATGGGCACAAAAACCAAGTTAAGATTATTCAATTCAAATGTGATATCCATCCTCATTTATCCATGCAAAAGCTGGAAATCAACTAAAGAAATAGACAACAAATTAGACTTTTGAAAACAATTACCTAAGGAAAATACTTGGTATAAAGTGGAATGAATTTAAGAACAACACAAAGATAAGACAGATGATCAAACAACATCCTGTCTCATGGGTGATCAGAAAGAGAAGATGGACATATGTAGGCCATGTGATGAGAAGAAACAATCAGAGAATACCAAAACAAGCTATCAGGTGGAGCACAACATGCTGTAGAAAAACAGGTTGACCACATGAAACTCTAAAGAGGACATTGTTAAGAGAAGCCAGTTAAGACTCACCGAGAACAGGAAAACTTGGCAAACAACTATGTGAGCCCTATGTGGCATTTAACGGCACGGGAAGGATGTAAAATGTAAGATTTAAGAATTAGTGGGTGTACTGTCTTTTTTAGGGGTGCTAGTTGGCTAAGTCGATAGTACGCTGTTCTCTCGTGGCTAGACGGCTGCTCGTCCTACCGGAGTCCGTGTTCAAATCCCAGGTAATTCTCTTGTGATTTTTCTTTCTCACACATCTCACTAAAGTGCTTTGTCTACGATTTTTTTGAGGTTTAATCCTACAATATTTGTTCTCTTACTTTACTGTACCAAAACCTCGTAGTTTCCTATTTATAAAAAATTGTCTTTTTTATAGGATTTTACAGACTATTTTTCCAATATGAACAAAATCCTTTATACAGGCTTGTCTTTTCAATTCAAAGAATTCTGAATGTTTCATACTGTTGTTCGTTTGACATTTACCAAGTTTCACATAAGCACTGAATGTCTACATTATAAAACGAATGTTTGAAGGTACTCACAAGGATTCACACATAAGTGTAAATGCTTGTCAAATCCATCTTTCCTGTTTCCTTGTGAGATGATCTTCCATGTTCTACCACTCAGTAAGCCATATTTATCATTCAGAAGGACAAGAAAAAATTGTTTCTTTTCTTCTCAAGAGCCATGTAACTCTACCTGTCTATTTTAGAAGGGGGGATACTTTATATGCATTTTTTCCTCATAAACTGTTACACCTTTTGGCCTATGACTTGTTATAGTTCTCAATACTGCCACAGTGAGCTTAATTGCAGCTATATTTTTGGACACACAGAAATGACATTTTGGGGGCCACTGAGTCAGATGATTTTGTTTGGTAAGCTGGATAAAGCCTCCAGACCAAAAGTTGCTGACCCCAGATTTTATGGTTTTTTGCTCTTGTTCTCAAATATCAGGAATGACCACACGGTAATCTATTGTATAAATTTAGCAGAACCAGAAATGAGGGTTGCTATAGTAAAAGTGATAATGGATGCCTAGCCTAGCCTAGAAAAAAGAGCAGAAAAAGCAATTTAAAAAAAGACAGTGCTTTTCAATTATTTTTTTTCTGTCTGGCTACCTGTGCATGAGATAATATTGTTAAAATTCCTACTTGTACTATCTGCCTCAAAATCTGCTGCAAAATTTACTACTGAGTAATGCTAAGAGAGTGCACCAAGTTAAAAGGTCAATAAATCTACAGGTTTTGAAGGAAAAAACAAACAAACCAACCCCAGTTATTTTAGCTTCTGTTTCCCATACAACACCAGCTAATAGCCTTTTTCAGTGCAATCCTAAGCCAATAATGGTTTGTGACCATGAAAAAGGTTGGTTTTTTTCAAATTTAAATTCAGCAAAAATTAACTAATACTATTTCAATGATGTAACATATAGATCAAACTGTAAGTATATATGCTGCAGCAGTACATTACCACCCCAGAACATAATATTTAGATATAAAACTCTGCAAGTAAATTTTTTGTATCATTCTAATGTATCAAGTAAGAAATCATTTTTTAACCTTTACATTGCTATGTTCACCTCAAAATCATTACATGCTGCACTACATACTTCAGCTTGCATGCTTTCCCCCCACTGATGAAACATTTTTATATCATCATCATCATCAGGTGCCATGCCGACTGGCGTTGGCTATTATGCTTCTCCAGGGTACCCATCCTTCATGCAGGCCATTTGCTCAGTTGGTGATCTCCTCTCACGCCATCTCATCAGACTCACTATCATTTCTCTCTGTCTTCCCCTGGCTCCTCTTCCCTCTATTTTTCCTGTTGTTATAACATTTTTAATGTCCCCTCTTCTCATTGCATGTCCTATGAAAGTACATTGTCTCTCTCTTATTTTTTTGACAAGATTTTTTGGTATCTCCAGCTCTTCTCATACATTCTCCATTAGTTATTTTTGCTGTTCAGGGAATTCGCAACACTCTCTTCTAATAGAAACTTTGTTTGTTCCTGTCCACATTTCTGCTGCTTCCAATGATTTTTGTGCTGACCTGTCTATTGTCCATGATGATTCACTTCCATATAATAAGATAGGTTCAATATAGCATTTTAGGACTCATTTTCTAACATTCATTGATAAGGATGTTTTGTATAATATGTTTCTCATTCTCTGACATGTAGTCTTTGCTTGATCTATTCTGTTCTTAATTTCTGTTCTGCATTTCCCATCTGAAGTTATTACTGCTCCAAGGTATATGAATTTCAGCACCTGATTTAGAATAGTTCCATTTCATTTTGTACTGTATTTCATATGAGAATTTAAGACTTATCCCAACTCTATGATTTTTTTTTTTTTTGCCGTTCACGTCACATATTACTTACTATTTATCTTCCTGATAACTAAAATTTCTTCAGTGAATTATTTTTAGAAAAAAAAACTTTTTTTTAAAATTTCTCTTTTTGATGTTTTTGTGTGTGATATACTCCATAATGGCATAACACACAATCAGCATAACATCAGTCTGTTTCGTGTCATCTTTTATTTTTTGCACACACAAAACACTTTCTTCTTCTTCTTCTTCTTTGCTCGTTAAAAAAAAAAAAAAACACTTTCTCAACTGACTCTTTTTCTTTGATGTTGATGAATCTAATGATGGGAAATGTCTCTGAAAATTGTTCGCCACAGACATTAGTGCCATTGTTTGAGAAATGCAACTTTCTCTTTATCCCAGGACATAATTCCACGAAACACAAGTGACTGAAGCAAAGAATTTTTCAACAAGTATTCAACTTTCTCATTCTTGCCATCCAGTTGATGTTCATGGTTAGGTATAAGCGGTCTGATTATCTTGTTCACTGTCACAATTATATATTGCAATTTCATCTTCATTATTGCATTTTGTAAGAAATTTTAGGAGTTTCAATACAAATACACTTTTTAGCCATGATATAAGAAATATTTTATAACATACAAAATGCATTACAACCACAAAATACCAGTGTAGTGCATAATATAAGATTAACATTGGTACACAATGAACAAACACATGTCCAGTACTTTCTCGTCTCATCTTGTGCTTCCACATTTACTACTAGGTGTAGAGGTGAAGTCCAACTGTCTCCCAATGGCTCGCCTGTTGGCTTCATACACTGAGATGTTCAGGGGCTCTCCTATACCATCGGTCTATCATTTGCATGGGCATCCCCTTCCTCTGCCTTTGTGTGGTCTATAAAACATTGCTCTCTGTGGTACACTTTCTGTTGGTAGTCGTGTCACATGACCGAACCATTTTATTTGCTGTTTTTTTAATATACTTCAGAACAGGTTCAACTCCTACTTTATTTCTAATAACATCATTTCTGATTCTGTCAATTCTTGATATTCCAAGAATTCTCAAGAATCTCATTTCTGTTGTTATAATTTTCCTTTTGTCTTTTGCTGTCAGCATCTATGCCTGGCATTGGTAGCACAAAGTTGGTATGAAGATTGTCTTATAGATAGTTCTTTCGATTTCCAGTGAGACATGCTTGTTGTTTAGTGTGGGAGCCATTTGCTCGATAAGGTGGTTCACTTTGTTACATCTGTTTTCGATCTCTATGTCTATTTTTCCTTTTGTTGAGAAAATGCTTCCGAGGTATTTGAAATGCATTACTTGCTTCATAGTATGGTTTTCCAGTGTAATATTTATTGGTATATCTACTCTTGTGATGGTCACGATTTCTGTTTTGCCTAGGCTAACTTTCATATTGCGTTCTTTGCATGCATTATGTGATCTTGCAAGCCTTCCTCCGAGTCAGCAACAAGAGCTTGGTCATCTGCAAATAATAGTTTGTTTATGGTTATGTCATCTTCTGTTTGTTCTATTTCATTTTGTTGATTTTTTGCTGTCCTTATCAGTCCAGTTTCTCTACAGATGTTATCGATATATGTTATAAATAGCAGCTGAGATAAAATGCAACCTTGCCGAATGCCAGATTTAATAATAAAGGGTTCAGAATGCCCCCCTACTGCTCTGATGATGCCACTTCCGTTGTTGTATAGACTTTTACACAGATTTATTAGGTGACTGGTAACCCTATATTGTTTTAGGACTTCCCATAGTTTGTTCCTGTCCACTCTGTCGAATGGTTTTTCTTGGTCAACAAAATCCAGGTAAAGGATCACTTTCATTGATAACTGTCTGAGTGCAAATATTGCATCTGTGCATCCTCTGTTTTCCCTAAAGCCTTGTTGAAGTTTACTCAGCTGGGGCTCTATCACTGGTCTTAACCTCTTCTCTAAAATTTTACAAAATATCTTTCCTATATGGCTTAATAAGGAAATGCCTCTGTATTGTGTACAGTCTCTCTTTCTGCCTTTATTTTTCCACAGTGGGGTGATTATGGCATTCTTCCAGTCTTGTGGTGTTTCTTGTTTGGTCCAAACTAGGCCGAATAGTCTGTGTAGCCATGCTATGCCTACTTCAATCGCTGCTTTAAGTAGTTCGATGGTTAGTTCATCTTGCCCTGCAGCTTTACCCCTTGGTGCCAGCTGTATAGCTTCTCTCATTAGGCAAAAATAACATTGGTATTGACTCACTGACAAGTCCTGCTGGCTTAAACTAGGCCACATAGAATTAAAAATAACTACTGTGATCCTCTTTGCTGAATGACTATAGCAGTTCATAGCAGTAACTAGTAAAAGGCAGAATGTGGTAATACATCATTTAGCACCAGAAACACAGAAATCTTGGAACATGTTAAGTCATCCTAGCATAACATCTAAACACGGCCATACCTGTGAAAGGGTTAAGAAAAAAAAAATTATGATTCTGAAAAATATCTGCAAAACTTACATGCAACATGAGATGTGGATCAGCGTGAATGAGTTTGACCAACCACAACAGGATATATTTATATGAAGTTAAAACTTCATCTGTTGCTTTATTGAGTTTAAAAGGGACTGTTAGTTTTGCTCCAGTTTGCTGAAATGCAAAGTGTAACAATTTTGTATATTGTACATTAGATTTAAAACAGTAAATATTACCAGTGAAATATTATTTATATAACTTGTAAAAAATGCTGCACTCCTGGTATACTTTGTCTTCCCATTTTTCACATTTGTATCACCAACTAGATTCTGGAAATCACATCTCTCTTAGCTTGAAACACATACTATAACTTGTACCTAATTGCATGATATGATGACATAATTGGCTTTCTTACAAGTTCCTATGTCTAAAATGTAACAGATTTCTAGTACAGTGGTACCTCGGGTCACGAACACCTCTAGTCACGAACAAATCGGCCCACGAACACAATTTCCGAACAAATTTTGACTTGACCTGTGAACAATTCCTCAGCTCACGAACAGCATCAGTTGTACTCAGGTTTGCATGCTGTGAACATTGTTTGTGGTTGCGCTGTTCTTGATACAATTCATCTTTTGCTTTTTGCATTAAATTCCTCATTATGGCTCCCAAGAAAGTGAAAAGTGTTAGTGACAGTGGCATAAAGGAGCCTAAGCGTATTACAGTAGAAACAAAGAAGGAAATAATAACTAAACATGAGAATGGTGTTCATGTTTCTGATCTCGCCAAGCAGTACGACATGGCTAAATCTATGATCTGTACGATCTTAAAGAACAAAGATGCGCCCTAACAAAACTCTGACCAGAACAGCAGTGGATATTTTAAATGACAATGTGATGTCCCATTTTTGGAAAATTATCCAAGAAAGAAAAAAACAAATGTCTCTGGATCGTTATTTTTTTTTAAAACATCAGCCACCGAGCCTGCAATCAAACCACTTCCCAGGATACAAACAAGAGAAAAAACACCAGAAATACCTACACAGTTGCCCGACATTATTATGGAATGGGACTCTCCTTTGAAAGAGTAGTCTTCCTCCTCCTCCTTTACCTGTGCCAGCAACTATCAACCACAAAGGTAAAGTTATACTGTATATTTTATATTATATATTTTTGCCACACATAAATCCATAAAAAAGCCAAAAAAACAATATTTTTCTGGGGCAGGCAAATGGATCAATTGGATTTGCACTAATTTCAATGGGAATAATTGTTTCAGGTTTGCAAACGGAGTCAAAGAAAGAATTAAGTTCATGACTTGAGGCACCACTGTATTTCAAATATTTAATTCTACTTACTGAAACAAGCCCATTACTGGCAAATCTTTCCCTGTCCATCTTCTCTGTATAAACACTAATGGTTTGGTTACATAGGATACTTTTTAAAAAAAAAAAAAACACTCTTGTCTCACTTGCCTTTTGTACCCTTCCACTAAATAAATTCTTTAAATGTCTTGGGACTAGAGATTGGCCCATTTTACATACCCTATATGAATAAAATAATCCACTGCAAAGCACGAAGTGATGAACTCAATAAAGTTCCTGTTAACCAATGCAGCTACACCACCGGATTACTGGATTGTGATCAATGAATGTTTATCTTCTCCAACTAACCTTAGGAAAGCTGTGACTGCTAAAACCTTGAGTCACTTTATTCACTATGTCACTGAACATATGCCTCAGTTCTGGAGCCTTGCTGTAGATCAAACTGATGTGAGGCCACCACAACAATCGTGGCTAAAATAATCACAAGTATAAAGCAAAATGAGTAGCCAAAAAAAAAAAAAAAAAGAAAATGAACATTAAATCAGAGTGATATGATAAAAATTTTTCCCAGAAGAAATTAACTTTTAACAGCCTTAAGAACACTGTGACTGTTCCTTCTACATGTTCTTTAAAAATAATCAAGGCTGTTATCAATACTTACATAATTCTCAAATTTCTGTTTTGTTACTTTTTGTGACATTTAACTTTTAAATTGAATGGAAATCATTCCAATGCTTTTTGTTACACAGCGTTTCACTACTGTAGTCTTGGATTTTCAAAAGTGGTTTAATATTTCAGTTGAAAACATTAAATAATTAAACACTACTGATCACCCGATCATTTTGTAACCAAAAACTATTATGTTTCATGAAGCTTTCATGAGCTTTCAGTTAACTGTCCAAAAATGAAGTGTTTTTAACTGTGTTAAAACTGATCAATATGGTTTTATGTGGTAGTGACAATGACTGACAGTTCAGATTGTCATTCAGATGACTTTATTCATGAGGAGTGATCACTGACAGGGCCTAACTGCCAGACACAAAAAAAAAAAGACATCAACAACACAAGTGATGAAACACAATTACTATGCATAATATAAAACAAAATTGAATCAAGAGAATGTATTTCAGATACAAATGAATATGGTGATGAAACTCAGAATCTGATTTCTTGCAAAAAGAGGGCAAAAATCAGGAGATAGCAATCAGTTAAAAATCAGGAGAGAGCAATCAGTTAAGTCTGACTGAACTTTTTACTCCATTTGACTGTTCCAGAATATTATTGAAAGATGAACCTGCACATCTATCTGAAAATTCTGTTAAATAGTATTTAAAAGACCAAATTAAAGAAACAGACAACACATAAAAGAAAGACTGCATTTTTTCCAAATGGAAGCAATTGTCAAAATATGAAAATTATTGAAACAACAAAGGCTATGAGTACTGAAACCAAACCTCATCTCTGAGATTATTCTGCTTTATTTGCAATAAAATAAATAAAATAATTTATTCTGGAATATTTTCTACCATTAAAATTTTGAACAGGATAGATCTCTGTCTGTCTTTCAATTGAAAATCATTGAAAAATGTGGAAAAAACCAAACACAGTTGAAAAAAACAAAATACAGTTTAAATAGTCTTTCATTAGTACACCTGCTAGAAAACTTCAATAGTCCTTTCATTTCTTTTTCTGGATATTGCAAATGTTGAAATTATAAAATGATTTAAAAGAAGACATATTAATTTCAATTTATGCAACAATGTCTTATAAATACTAAATAATTTTAGTCTTGTTGAATACATTGTTTCCCTGCTGATATACTCTAGTGAACACTGTTAATGGTCCTGGCACAGACGCTAATGATGGAATGGCCATTACAATCTTCAAAACTGATAAAAGAGAATTGGAACTTTGTACAAGTATTACACCATCATGCCACTACTTGCTGCAACTAAACAACACTATGCTGGGACACAGCAAACAAACTGCACTGATTTCTACAGTGCATTCAGAAAGTCTGTGTGCACTAGCCCAGTATCAATTCCAGTATCATAGTGGTATCTTAGCTGCAATATCTAGCCACATCTACCTGCCATGGCTGGAGTTGCCAATTAAGCACACTCATTAAAAGATGTTACGTATTAGAAGCTAATCAGACATGTATCTGTGTCTGACAGCAGAGACACATACAAATGCTGAAAGTGATGTCCTTGTGCATCTATGCAAGCTTGAACACATTTAATTTTATTCGCAAATACTTTTCTTAGTTCTGCTGGTGAAATGTTTCTTATGTAGGCAGTTACTGCAGTTTTTAATTTATTCTGCATGCGTGGGTGATTTCATGCATTTTGTGCATTAACATAGAGGTGAAACCAGGCCTCATCTGTAAAAAAGGTGACATCAAGAATATCAGCAGTTTTAATCTGAATGAAATTTATAAAGCACACACAGTAATGGAGTCATTTTTCATGATCCGCCAGCAGCAATTGTTGGACCGCTGTTATTTATATGGGACAAGTTTCAAATTTTCTCTGACTGCTTTATGTGCTGTTACAAGTCCAATACCTTCCTGTTGTGCCAACTTCTGCAAAGCCTTTGATGGACTCCGAAGCGTAGTCAGAAATGTTCAATAATTTACAAACACAAAAATATCAACAACAACAAAAATGTCTGAAAAGTTTCAAGCTGCTTCAGCGGACTGCTGATGCCATGACTTTGATCCAGAAAGAAATTTAAATACAACTGCTAAGAGACAGACTAATAACAACTAATCCAGTCTGAAGACTTGATGAAGTTAAACATCTGACAGGATACACTAAAACAGATCATAGATGCTGAGATTGTACCAAAATCTAATTTTCTAAAATGGACAAAATTTTATAAATGATGGATGTGAAGATCAACCTCATCCTCACCTCAAACACTATTTCAAAGTATAGTGTAAACAAACTACACCTGACAAAAATGTAAAGTATATCTGTACTAAATATCTGCATTCTGTAACAGTAGTGTTAACTGTTAGTATTACTGATTTACAGCCAACCTAGTTACAGTCATTCACACTTATGGCCAAGATCCCACAGGAAAAATCAGAAAATGTTTTAGAAATGGCTAGATACACCCACTACAGGCTGTACACATTGTGCGTAACAATTGCAGTGTGTCAACAGTCATACAATGCTACATATTGCCAAGTTTAGCCATATCTTTTGTAGTTCCAAAAACACAAACCAATTATATAATTATATAACTGTGTTGTGATTCATACTTTATGATCAATTTCCATATAGTTATTGTACTATATTGCATTGTTGCTATTTTAAATTGATGGTAAAAAAGTCTATTCATCTTGTAACACGTTATACCAGTAAACTCAACTTAGTGTCTGATCTCCCCTTATAGGCCTGACATTTAAGAACTATTGGCTGGTCCCTAATGCTATACATATATACATTTGCATAACAAATTATCTTCACATCCAGATCTACATATAGATACATCTTCTCTAGGACAGGTATGGTACAGAATAATACTTATCACCACAAGAAGCTGAAACCTTTATTTTTTATAATATATATATATATATTTAGTTTAATTCTTACATATTACATCCTTCCCATGCCTTAGACATCACATAGGGCTCACATGGTAGGTTGTCAAGTTTTCCTGTTTTCAGCTAGCTTTTCAACCTTATCAGGGGATTTTATGCCCACTAAACTGGTCTCTCTTAACAATGTCCTCTTTAGAGTTTCACGTGGTCAACCTTTTTTTTTTCTTCAGCCTGTTGTGTTCCACTTTATAGCTTGTTTTGGTATTCTCTAATTGTTTCTTCTCATCATGTGACCAACATATTAAAGCAGGATACTTGGTGTTTCTACCTTTCAATCTTCTCCTGCTAGAATGTAAAACTGTAGATGTATTGCTATTCATTTCTGTGTATATTTCCACTATTGTCCATAATTAGTTCTTTCTTACATTACTATTCTACGTTGTTTTGCGTCTGTTTTGTTAGTCACTTCACAGACTTACTTGCTCCCAGGTTCATTCTCTCTCAGTGGAAATAGTAATACGGAAGCAGCAACTTTACAGATGAAATGACTTTAATGATGCCCGGGGTGACGATGAGTCGATGAGCGATATGACGAGAACGACAAAGGCATCAACAAAATCCATGGACACAAGACTGGACATCTCCACAATATGTTCCCGGCAGACTACTGTCGCCATCAGAACAACCTAATACACTCTATTCTACATCTATTTCACTAAACAACAACATTTCTAACAGCCTAATCTATGTCTATCTCAGACGATACACAAAACACAACTGTCCCTCAGTCATATGATTTCTCTCTCACCTGACCTTTTTCCTATCATTCCCCAAGCGTGACCCTCTTGTTGTTTGCTCATCTGTCTTATTTCCATATTGTTCTTGAACTCATTCCACTTTTTATCGAGTATTTTCCTTAGGCATTTGTTTTCAAAAAAGTCTAATTTCTCGTTTATTTCTTTAGTTGTTTTCCAGCTTTCACATGCATAAATGAGGGTGGATATTATATTTGAATTGAATAATCTTAACTTTATGCCTGTGAGACCTGGACACTTAACAAAACAGCTGAGAAACACATAAATGCCTTTGAATGTAAATGCTGCAGAAGATTTCTCCAAATCTCGTGGACACAAAAAAGAACAAATATATCTATACTACAAGAGCTTAATACTGGAGAAGGCTGGTTAGTAAAGAGGATTAAAGAGAGAAAACCTAAATATTTTGGACATATTAAACGTTATGATAATTTAGAGAAGACCGTATTGGAAGAATACATAATGGGAAAAAGAAAAAGAGGAAGACCAAAACAAATATGGCTGCAAGACATCGTTGACAATCTGCAAATGGATGCAGCAGCAGCAGCAGCAGCAGGCCATCTTGCTCACAACCGAGAGGCCTACAGGAGTGCTGTTTGGGAGGCAAAGTTCCGCAAGGGACATGCAAATGAATGAATGAATCTTAACTTTGAATGCCATATATTCTCAAGAGTATGCTGCTTTTGCAATTCAAATTCTAACTTCCTTTCTGGTGTCACCATCCTGGTCTATGTAGCTGCCGAGGTATGCAAAATGGTTTACTTCAACAGCTGTTCCTTCTATGTATATTTTTCTTTTGTGATTAATGAGAAGTTTCATTATTTTTTTTTTCCTTGTTAATTTCAAGCCCTATTTTGCTAGCCAGTGAAGATAGGGTATATGTTTTTTCTTGCATCAATTTTACATTGTCATTGACAAGAGTTATGTCATCTGCAAAATCAAGATCTTCTAGTTGGGTCCCATGTACGCAATCATTGCCCATTTTACCTATGCAGCATTTTTTCATTATGAAGTCTATGGCAATTCCTCGTTTCATGCCTGTTTCAATCTGGAACCATTAGCTCATTCCTTCTTCTGTGTTGAATGCACAAACATATCCGTTGTAGAGATCCTTAATGATGTTTACAATTTTAGATGGTATTCCATATATTCTTAAAATTCCCCACAATGAATCTCTGTTTCATTAGTTTAATTACTCCCAGTAATTTGGACTACATTATTCAGTCTGTTTGAACTAGCGAATTCCAATTTTTTCAATTCTCAAAATTTATTATATTTATCTACATCATTTTCCTACTGAATATTTGTATATGAACTTCTACATATACTCACAGAAAAAAGTAAGTGTGCAATGCTTTAAAAAGCACCATGAACATGTTCAGGTGATGATTGAAATAAAATCTGGCACACATTATGTTTCATTATCCAATATCAGATAAAATTATAACTTTCAGACCTGTCACATGTCACAAAAAAGTGAAAAAACTCACCTAATGTGACTCATCACTCCAAGAAAAGAAAAATCAGGGTTTCAATATCATGTGTGTCCTCCTCGGGCAGTTATCACTGCTTGACACCGCCATCTCATTCAACCAATGACATGTTGTTGAGGCATGTTACTCTATTCTTCTTGTAATGCTTGGGTTAATTCTTGGCGGTTTCCAGGATGATTGTGCTATCTTCGCAACTTGTGGTCCAGTTCATCTCATATGTGCTTGATAGGTGACAGGTCTGGTGAAACTGCTGGCCATGGCAAGACAGTAAACTGATGCTGCTGAAAGTGGTCCCTGAGTGGTCCCACTCATCCACATATCGCATGTGTGGACGTGCGACATGTGGATGAGCGTTATCCTGCCGCAGTATCACACCTTGTCCATTAGCATCCAGAAAGGGCATTACGTGGTGTGTAATGATTTCGTCCCCATATCATAAACCTGTAAGGCTGCCATTGAGGAAGACTAGGTTTATTCAGCCAGCATAGGAAATTCCTCCACAAACCATTACACTGCCTCCTCTCCTCCTAAACACTTCTAGAACACATTTATTCGCAAAGTGTTCACCTCTTTGCCTGTACACTAAAGCACGCCCATCATGGCCTTGCAGACAGAATCTGGACTCATCAGTGAATAGGATCCATCTCCATCGATGATAGGGACATGCCACGTGGTGCCTGGCCCAGGTCAAGCAGGTTTGCCTGTGGTGAAATGTCAGTACTGGTCTAACTGCAGCCCTATAAGGTAAGAGATTTACCTCTCTGAGTCTGTTCCGCACTGTCCTGCCCAACACACATCTTAACTTTTCCCGTGCCCCAGAAAAAAACATGGACGTTTCTGTCCGTGCCACACAAAAAGCGTGGGTCTTGATATGTATAGGGGGTATAGTTGTAAAAGTGAATGTACAAAGTATTTCCACTTTAAAAGTATACATATTATGCATGAAAATAGTTGCAAATGTAAGAAGATTTCATAAATGAAGAGTTTTTTTAGGAAAAAAGTAATGTGATGATTTTAGCTGATAATTGTGTAGTGCTTACCATCGGCGATGCCTTGATGTACAATGTTTACCATCTGTGATTTCCAGATCTACTTAAATTTTCGTCCAATCTCGTCGTGTGGTGGCATTCTCACTAAAATAATGTCTGAAATAACCTTCTAACTACTTCTCCAATCCATTTAATAGGTCTAGATGTACTTGGGGTACACTCAGGAACAGTGGTCAGGTCATAGGACACGTCCTTATGCCTCCGAAATCATAATAAATACTGAAATTTCTCCATTAATTCATCGCTTTGCTCGGTTGTTAGCCACGCTTTTTGATTGAACTATGAAAGGTCACCAGACATGCGCAGATAAATCATGTACAATAAAAAGTTTTACAGTAGTTTTACGTTGCAATGAAACAAAATCGCTATAATGACAATGGCAGTCACTAGACTAACAGGAAGTTAGCACGATATCGACAACGGCAGTTGAAAAGTTAAAACTGGAATGTTGCTGGCAGTCCAAGTTGTCTGGAGAAACCTGTTATGAAGGTGCATGATGTGGATGTAGCGGTCTTGTGCAAGGGTGGTAACTCGTGATCTACCACTTCTATGGCGATCAGCAATGGAACCATTGTGGTTAAAACGACTTTGAAAGCATGATATTGTGTTTCTGTGAACATTAAAATGTTGAGATACTGCTGCTACTGTTGATCCAGCAATTAACATCCCACAAGCTATTTCTCACCGATGTTCACTCAATCTTGGCATGATGAAAAAAGATATTTATGTTGGAATTCCACTACTCCTTTCTTCAACGATTACGTGAAGAGATCTCCGAGAACAGAATTACACACTTACCCTCATTTTATCTGCGCTCAGTAACCAATCATGGATCACTGCACATGATTTCAGTGGAGCTGTGGTTATCTCTCCATGAATAGTGCGATCAACTTCGTGCAGCATGGGGAAATGGACAACACTCAGACAAAACTTCGTGCCAAATTTTATTTTATTTCACTCATGACAACATGATTGGTACACTTGACACCACTGCACAATTACTTTTTTCCTTGAGTATATAATAAACATATTTTATAATTCACTTCTAAATTCATTTATCTTCAATTTTTTTTATATTTTATGTGTCCAAGAATTATAATACTGCAGAAAGTATATATGTGTCCAAGAATTATAATACTGTAGAAAGTATTTTCTTCACTTTACTCCTTCTAACCAAAAAAAGAAAAAAAATCCTGAAATAACTGTTCAAAAATTGCACTCATTAAGAGTTAAATTTTTCTTATTATCTTTTGTTTACAAAAAATTCCTATTTCCCTCTCAAAGAGCTGAGTCTCAGTGTTCATTTAACTTTTTACAGCCTCTTTATCAAGAAGTCTGATACAGACATTTCGCTGACTTGTTCTTCTCACAAGGAAACAATCTTGAAGGATATTCACAACAGCTCCTTGTCTTCACAGAAGGGACATAAAAAAAAACTCTAATTTTTGTTTAGCAGATTGTATATGACTATAGTTGATCATAATGAAGGTTTTCTCATTTGGGTTTGTTTTTGGTAAGGCTTTCTATTCTCTGTTCAATATTTCTACTTCTGCTGAACAGTCTTTTTAAGAACTTGAATAACGTGACATAACTCTAAAAACAGCTGCTAAAACATCACAGAAAGCCAGAAGAACAAAAAGTGTAATAACAACCACATAATGAGCTAGTTAGAAACAAGGGCAAGATAAGGTTGCAACATGAGCCTGTTAGAAACAAGAAGGCAACCTGAACAAATAAGGAAAAGCTGATAAAATACATTTAATCCAAGTATGATGAGATAAAAGCTAAAATTAATCTGAAATAAAATTGGTTAGGTAGCAAAATAAACATTTGGTGAAGCTGACCAATTTGAAACTGCATTCTTAAATGAAAAAGCACACATACCTGTGTGATGATCCTATGCAGAGCATTGACCAGAACAAAGTGATACATGGGTGGTGATGATGGATTGAGGCAAACTTTCAGAACATCATTATTATGTGGGGTAATCCTAAAGCAGCTAACAAAACAATCAATGTACAGATCATAGTCCTGGGATCCAAAACCAGTACCTTTCAAAAATGGTTTGCTGCTGGAAGGTGGGCTGAACAGCAAAGCCTGAGTGAAAATGTAAAAAAATTTTTTATACAATACAAAGCTAGATTACAAAGTAATGTAAACACGATATAATTTTTTTTTAAGTGCCATCTCATCTGTACAATTTTTACAACATGCCTATAAACTTCTAATATTCCAAAGGATTAAAGGTTAGCATTTCAAGAGGTCACCAAAGACCTCACAAAGATACCATAATTAAAGTACACAGTGACATAAGAATCAGTCACAGCTACCACAGAAAGCTAATTTTTTAATATATAAATAAACAGGAAATTCTCTGTCATATGTCAATGAAATAAAATAACTACAACAAGCCACAGAAGGGAACTGTACACAACTAGCCAAGATGACAGTACGGTCTGTTTCAGGCACTTAGGATCACATGATTTCTGGTCTACTGAGAAAATTCATTTTCTGACCCACCCTCATAGTGTCAACATGTGAGCTGGGCCCAGACCAGCCACCGGTCCCAGTCTTAACTATTAAAGGTCAAAAGAACAATGGCATTGTTCTTCTGTCAGCTCAGTGTGCTGAAATATAATGCCATAATCAATTTAGATTTCAGCATAATTTTGTTTCCTTTACAAGTTTTGAAGACTTTTGAATTAAAGAGAATTCATTCAAATATTTCTAAACATGGTTTCAAAGCAGATACCTTGATTTTTTTTTTTTTTTTTTTGTGATAATTTTTTTTTTTGCTTAAATTCATGCTGAAAGTTGACAATCATGATCAGCTGATCATTTATTTTGTAAACAAACTGTACCAACAATGTCAAATGAATGTGGCTGAACTGATTTATCAAACAAAAAAGTATTTGTATCATTAGAAAAAAAAAAGATAGAGAATTGTGCATACTAAATGAGTTTAATGATATTACCCATGAAAATAGTGTCAAATAGTCTGTAATCTAATCTCAAGAAGGGTTCTAGTTTAGGAACTGATTTTTGTTGTTGTTGTGAAGGGTGCAATGGTCAGTCATATCCTCATACCAAAATGTGTTCCAATATATGGCACACACAAGCCATGCTAGAATAACTTATTTACAAGATATTTGTTGAAGAAAAAGTTTAAATTCAGAACTGAGATCTAGAAATGCCCATGTACAACATACTACCATGTTTTCCAACTGTGCATGTTTCCTAAACAATACGGTGTACTAGACTGAATGTAAAATATAAACTGTTGATCATGTGAAACTGAAACTTGGACATTTTATTCATATTTATTTACTCATATTTATTCATTACATATATGTATACATAATTTTTTTTTTCTGGAAGCCTTGGATCATATATTGTCTTGCAAAGAAAGTTAACACTTTTGAAAAGCATATATTTTGAAAACTAATCACTCAATTTTGATGTAGTGGGTATATTTCAATCTCTGAAAGTGGTAAAGGCATAAACAATACTCATTTCTCATTTGTCACGAAAAACTACTCACACTGTGAAATCATGTGAAATGCATGTTTTCCCATTTCTCACCTATAAATACATTTGAAATGTAATTTTTACCACTCAGTATAAAGATTAGGCCATCGCATTAAATTCACCAGATGCAGACTAATTGCTTTTTTTTCACTTTGCATCTCATGGAGTGAGAAAGAGATTATTGGGTATCTTGCCGGGGCAAGAACTGTAACTGTTGCACAGATGTTTAATGTCTCCCAACTAACAGGCTATCAAATGCAACATTTTCGGCTTAACAGTTGTCACCAGATAATCATCCAAGGCCATGAAGACCAAGGGTGATCACACAAAGGCATCTCCTGCCTTCTTAAAGGACAACTGACACCAGAAATACATTAATAAAATACACATTTTGCTGAACTGTATTTTATGCCATCAGAGGGAAGCAAACATAAGTCCACACCTGCCTGTCCAATACCCTCGAATTCAGCCACACCACATCCAGAGCAGACTTCAGTGGGCAAATGTACATGTCAGACAGCCGCAGAGGCAATGGCAGTCTGTCATGTTCTCAAATGTGCACGTAAGATGACAAAAGAGGCAGTGGCAGCCTGTCATGTTCTCAGACAAGTCCAGATTTATGACAAAAAGACATGATGGTAGGACCAGGATGAACAGACATCCATATGAATGATATCCTTATAACTGCAACCTAGAGGCTTTGAACTCTGATGAGGGCAGCATCATGAAAGGGGGGGGGGGTGTGGTAGATTTAGAATAAGTGGATTATACTCTGCTGTTGACACTCCTGATGGAGTCTGGGGCATAGGCAAGACTGGTTCAATGAATAGTTTCAATGCTATTGAGACGATCGGTGGTCTTAAGAACATGGATCTCAGAACCATTGCGACAGGGCTGCCTCAGAAGTCTCCCTTGTCCCCTGTATTATTCAATGTATATTCTACATTTGAAAACAGTGTGGGGAGAACACTGACCTATGTGGATGATTTAACAGCACAGGAAGGATGTAAGATGGTTTAGGTTCAAGGTGGTCTGCAATTGGGCTGGGGACTTCCAGTAGAGGAGATAGGTACAGATGAATTATGGAATTCTTACAGCACAGCCATAATCACAGCAGCAAAAGTAAGCACTGAACTGAAGAAAACAAATAGAAAAACATGGATATCAGAAAATACACGGAAGTACATACATGAAAGTCGAGCAGTCAAATTAGACATGTTGAATGTAAAAACAGATCTTTGAAAAGATATAGCAAAAGCAACATACAAAGAAATAGACAAGAAAGTAAAAAGTTTAGCTAGAAGGGATAAAAGAGAATACATAGACAATATGACAAAAAAGGCAGAGAAAGCAGCAAAAACAGGAGACAGCAAAACTTGATAAAACATACAAAAGAGGCTAACAGCTACTGTTATATCTAAAGAAAGATCAATCCTTAGCAAAACTGAAACCCTATTAACATCAAGTACAGACCAAAAGCAAAGATGGGCTGAACACTTCCAAGAAATACTTAATCGACCACACCCAAAAGAATTGTTAAACCTTGAAACTGACTTACCAGCCCCACAACTAAATGTCAACCTAGATGAAATTAAACTCCATGAAATTGAAACAGCAGTGAATTTGATAGCTAACAAAAAATCTGCAGGTGAAGATGAAATAACACTTGAAATGCTAAAAGCTATCAATAGTGACAACATGAGACAACTACAGAGAATGTTTAACAAGATTTGGAAAGAAGAAAAGGTCCCTTCTAAATGGAAAAAAGGAATCACTGTTAAAATACAAGAAAAAAGGCAACCTTAGTGACTGTAACAATTGGAGAGGAGTAACTTTAATATTAGTTGTGTCAAAAGTATTTTGCAAGGTCATTTTGAATAGACTTAAAGATATAGTGGATACTGCAATGAGAGAAGAATAAGCAGGATTTCGAAAAGGAAGAAGCTGTCTTGACCTTCGGTATGCTGACGACACAGTACTGATAGCTGAGAACCAACAAGACCTGCAAAATCTCTTGGATAAAGTCGCTAAAGAAAGTGAACAGAAAGGCCTTACTTTGAACATCAAAAAGACAGAGACTATGGTTATATCTAAGAAACAGAATCCACCAGCATGCAGTATTAAATTAAACGGAACCATTCTAAAGCAGGTGCAGAAATTCAAATACCTTGGAGCAGTAATAACTTCAGATGGGAAATGCACAACAGAAATTAGGAACAGAATAGGCCAAGCAAAGACTGCATTTCAGAGAATGAGAAACATATTAGCTAACACATCTTTATCAATGAATGTTAGAAAACGAGTCCTAAAATGCTATATTGAACCTATCTTGTTATATGGAAGTGAATCATGGACAATAGGCAAGTCTGCACAAAAATCATTGGAAGCAGCAGAAATGTGGTTTATTAGAAGAATGTTGTGAATCCCCTGGACAGCAAAAATAACTAATGAAGAATGTATGAGAAGAGCTGGAGAGACAAAAAAACCTTGTCAGAAAGATAAGAGAGAGACAATGTACTTTTATAGGACATGCAATGAGAAGAGGGGGCATTGAAAATATTATAACAACAGGAAAAATAGAAGGAAGAAGATCAAGAGGAAGACCAAGAGAAATGATACTGGACAGTCTGACGGGATGGTGTAAGAGGAGATCACCAACTGAACTGATGGCCTGCATGAAGGATCGGGTACTCTGGAGAAGCATAATAGCCAACGCCAGTCGGCACGGCACCTGATGATTATGATGATGTCTTGACCAGATCTTTACTCTAAGAATAATACTTGAAGAACATATTGAAAAGCAGAAACCATTAATACTGAACTTCATAGACTTAAAAAAGGCATTTCATAGCATACACAGAAATTATGGAGAATTTTAAGTCTATATGGAATACCATCTAAAATGGAACACAACAGGCCAAAGAAAAAGAGGCAAACTGCGTGAAACTCTGAAGAGGATATTGTTAAGAGAGTCCAAATTAACAGGCATAAAATCAATTGATGAGGCTGAAACACTCACCGAAGACAGGAAAACTGGCGAAGTACCTTGCGAGTTTAATGGTACAGGAAGGATACAAGATATTTAGGCTAGGAAGGGTTAAGCAACAGATACTACAATCAATCAAAGATTCTTAGTTTCTACAATAAGTCACAAGTCACCAGACCTCATCCTATTACCCATTCTACCTAAAAGGTCCTACTGCCACTAAGCAACAACAACACTCTCCACTATTTCCTCCAAGAAAAGCTGGTTCAAAACCAGCCCCACCACATTAAAAAAAATGTTTAAAATTAGTTTCAGGCCACAGATGTCTTTACCTCTGGCTCTGATTGCCAAATTCAGCCATGTCTTTTGTAATTCTCAAAATGCAACCAATAAATAAAGAGTCTGTTGCAGTGTTGGGATCTAATTTGTCTCCTGTACAGAGAAAATTCAATGACTGCACCAAAATCTTGATAAATATTTGGGACATCTCTACAATTCTCAAAGAACAAAAACCTAAATGGAGCATTTCTTCTCTATAAGGTATACACTAACTAGTCATGACTTACACTTCTCCATGTATTTCTGTTAATAAATCACTCCTATTTTCCATCCTGTGAAGATTTCAACTATGGCCAGTGCTGTTCCAATCATATAACTTGCTTTTGTGTTTGTTTAAATAACAAAGGTATACACTGTAAAATTATACTCCATGACTTATCTGTTGTTGCACTGACTATATCAAAGCATTTGATAATGAAAAACATGCTGAAATTATGAAAATGTTAGAAGATACAAATACTGAAGGCAACAACCTGAGAATAATAAAAAAAAAAACATGCCACCATAGGAGTAGAAAATATGGTAGGCAAATATCAACCAATAAAACAAAGAGTTCACCAGCTGTCCTCTCACCAGATTTTCTCTCACTGCACAGTGAAAATATGAATGAAATAAAAAGTAAACCAGGAATTTGAACTGGAGGCTACAACATAAATAATCTATGATATGTAGATGATACTGTACTAATAGCCAAAAATGGAAAGAGCCTACAGAAATTATTAGATATGGCAGTAACAAAGTGATAAGATAGGACTCACTCTATACAGCAAGAAAACAGAAACTGGTCTTTTCATGAAAGAACACATCTAAGTGCAGTGTTAAGATGCAAGGAAAAACCTTGAGACATGAGTATACATTTAAATATCTGAGCACCTGAGTAACATCAGATGAAAAATGCACCTCTGAAATCAAGAATAGAATATGCCAAGCCAAAACAGCTTTCAAACATCTTGAGCAATGCATCTGAACATCAGAAAAAGTTTTTCTTCTTCAGTATTCTAGAAAGGTTGGTCATGCTAAATCTGCACCCGTCGCCTTGACAAAGTCCGGCATATTGTTCAGGACCAAGTGTGACCCCTATAGCTTTTCTTTCAGTTCCTCTCCCTTGGGCCAGATCTGTGCTCAGAGGTCTGAATGGATTGAAAATATCTGCAAGATGTGTTCCGGTTTCTTGATCCCAAAGCCTCTGGGATACTCATTTGTGTGTGATATTTTGAGGTGATGGAGGTGGCATAGAAGTGTGCAGTTTCCCATTCTTAGTCAAAAGATTGTGGTTTGCTAGTATCTCTGTAGTTGATGAACGGGGTCTTGTTTTGGTTCTATTTCTACTTTTGTTTTCCAGTTGGTGCTTAGTTCGTTGTAGATGATGGTTTTTGCTTTTTGATATGTTACTAGGTGGTTAGTCTTCCATTTTGTGCCCTGCCTTGGAGAGGGCATCTGTTTTTCATTTTTGTTTATTCCACAGTGTGATGGAAGCCAATATAGGACTATTGCTGAGTTTTGTAGTTTGTTTAGTTGTGTTGTAATATCCTGTGTTTGTGAGTCGTTTGTGTTTATCTGTATTGCTTCTAGGGGTTCTGCAGTCAGTGAAGCAAACAATCTTCTCCAAAGGGTTGCATGTTTCTGTACATATTTTCAAGGCTTGTTTCTGCTCTGTAGTTTGATGAGTATCTTCCTGTTGGGTGTACTTGTTTGTTGGTTTTTCTGTCTGGGAATCTGATAAAGATACCAACCCCTCCATTTCTGGTGATCGCTTCTACAGATCTGTCCATGAAGACATGAGTCATTTTGTAAGATTGCATTTGCTATCATTTCCAACGCCAGGGATTTCATCTCGTGAGCTGTGTGTTGGTTTTTCATTGTTAGTCCTGGTATTCGTGTGTTTACCTGAACGTGTGGCTGGTAGTGGCTGGTCTCTTTGCAGATAGGTAGGGGTTTAATGTATTCAGGGGTGGTGGGGAGCAGGTCTTTGTGAAAGGAGTGGAGTTTGAGAGATGCATGGAGGAAACTGCTTTCTTGATTCTGTCTTTGGGTGTTTCATATATTTTTTGGTGCAGGGGATGTTTGGGCATGTTTACATATGCTTTTCTCTGTAGGTAAGTAATTTCTTGTTCCATCTGACATCTAATCTAGGAAGGGGGTGTTGGAAAAGGTCTCCATTCTCAGGATTGGGGTAGTCTTTAATCCGCCAGTGATCAATCCAAGTCCCGCACTCTGCAGTTTTGTTAGGCAATCTGTTTTGGTTTTTTATGCTGTGGTCCATGCCAACGTTCTGTGTTCCAGTACTGTTTGCCTCTCAGTTTGCGCCTGTTTTTTAATAATGGACAGCTTCTTGGCTGCTTTTGTTTCAATGTCCCTGAGATGTGACTTCCAGATAAGTCTTTTGTCCTGGGAAAGAGTTTTAAAATGCTACACTGAGCCTATCCTATTCAACAGAAGAAAGTCATGGACAATCAACAGATCAATGCAAATATCACTGGAGATAACAGAGATGTTCATTAGAAGAATGTTTAGCTAAGATTACAAACAGGGCATATCTAAGAAAAGGAAATGCTGATAGAAGCCTAATTAAATCCATAAGAAAACAACAGTCATCATTCATTGGACATATAATGAGAACGGAGAGCTTGAAAATATCACAACAAGAAAGATGTCTGGAAAGATAGGTAGCAGAAGACCACAAGAAAAAAATCATGGACAATCTAATGAGATGGCACAACAAAAATTCACCAAACTGAGCGCATAAAAATATCAAGGATAGAAAGTATCAAGGACAGAGATCTGTAGAGAAGCATGACCACTAACACCTACCGCATGGCACCTGATGAAGATAATGATACTCAGATATTTTTCTATCATGCCTATGAATTTTATTCTAAATGCTGTCGACACAGGAGTGTCTGCTGTGCACTGTCATACACAACTGCTCAATATATTACCTTCAAATCAGTAATGACTGACTGGACCAAAGTAAAAACCACATTCAGTCTATCATTAATGGGGATATATGTGGAAGCCTTGCACAGTCGCACACAAGTAACAGCAGCTCCATCTGTGTATTGTTTGTTACTGCTGTGATGGTTTGAAATAGCCTTTTTCACCTCATCTATGAAGGATTTCTAACAATGAAAAAAAAATATGTATTTTAAAATTATGCTTCAGAAGTCATTTGTGTAGTGAATGTAATAAAACTAATTCATCAAAATCATACTTTAAATGTACAATTTAAAGTACAACTTAAACCTGGCTTACTGTATATTTTATGTGTGACTTTACTGAATTAGTCTCATATATTATATGTGGTGCAAACTGACTTCTGAAGTTGGTCCTTCAGAGAATAATACTGAATATATTAACTCTCTCTATATTTTGCGTCACACTATGTGACGATCCAGCGGACACTTTTTGTCTTATATACACGCCATGTGCTGGTCTCTAATGTTGAAGTTACTGAAAGTATGCTTTAAAATCTGACCAATCCGGTGGTATCACTTCCATCCAGGAATCATTCTCGACACGAAGCGTCGGAAATTTGTGATTCAGAGCCATTGTGTTTTAATTTTAACTGTTTTTTCCTAAGGTTATCACTGCTAGGATTTTTTGTTTACAAACAAAGATGGCGTCCAGTGCTAGTTCCTCTTGTCCAGAGCCGCGTATGTCTAATTTACAAGCTCAAAATTTAAGAGTGGCTAGACCACGCTGAAGAGGGTGCAGATAGCGATTTTGAGCTGTTGGACCCACGTGCTGCTGCTGATTCAAGTGATGAGGATGATGCAGCACAGAGGCCAAGCCGAATAGAACTCACTTCTACTGTTCAGGGTGTCCAAATCTTCCACATCTGCAACCTCAGTGCTTTGGTCAATACCACTTTAGTGCTTAGAATGTAAAATAAAATTAAATGTTGTAAATAGAATGCTTCCACTTTTTCAAATTAAAAAAAAACACAATGGCCTGTGTCTTCCAGAAAATATTGGTCACTGCCCACTTTTTTCATGCAAATATTACCTACCCACTTGGTGTTTTTAGTTTGTTGTAAATGCTTCATTAGTGTATGTTTTCATGAAAATTCTGGAGGACATGTGAAGAAAAGGTGTTTGTGTACATTTTTATTCATTTTGGATACATTCAGCTATCTACGGCAGATTAACTTGATGGGTAAGTGAAAAAAACATTGTTCCAATTTCTTCATTTTCCATTCTTTCTTCTCAGTTTTTAGCTCTTTTTTGTGTTCTATACTAATAAAACACTAACAATTTTATTAGAAAAACAAAATACATTTTTTTCTATTTAAACTAATGTATAATATGTCATACTACAAATCAGACTATGCCTTTGAATTTCTTTTAAATGTGACAACCATCCCATTTCACTTTATGAAGTTTACTCCCCTTGATTACTTCGTGGAATTCCCCCCGCCCCATGTACAGAAAGAGTTAACATACCACAAGGGAACACATGTCAGCTGGTTCAAATACTTTTGATAAAATTACACCAATTTTACTAAGTGTGCATTAATGCAGACAAATGCTGTATGTAATGAAGAATCTCAACATGATTTGAGTATTTCATACTATAAATGATTTCGTAACAAAGAAATCATATAAATGATTTAGTAATAAAGAAACCAGATACTTAAAAGATTGTGATGCAAATTCATTTGTGGTCTCTTAAGAAAATACAATTAAGAAAACAGAAAAAAAGAAAGATTTCTTATATTTAAAATAATTGTTTTAAATATAATTAATTAATTATAGTAGAAAAGAGATAGTGAAATATTTAAAGAAATGAAGACATTGGCAAGAAATGTCCCATCTAAGCTTAATGTAATTTGTGATGAGTTACGGAATACCTTGAAAGAGACAGAGGAAATTCTAGAAAGATGGAAGGAATATTGCAGAGGAATGTATGAAACAACTGACTATGAAAGCTGAAATCAACAGTGTGAATTATTATTGGAGGAGAAAGAACCCGAACCGACAATAGAAGAAGTTTTATGGGCAATAAAGAATCTGAAAAATAGTAAATCACCAGGATGTGATGAGATAACAGCTGAACTTATTAAAGCAGGAGGAAAGGAATGTGCAACAATCTATCATACAAAAAAGATATGACATTCAGGTATTTGGACAAAAGAATGGAAAAGAACAGTATTCATACCACTGTCAAAAAAGGGTACCAGAAATTATGCACAAACTACAGAACTATTGCCCTGATTAGTTATGCCAGTAAAATTCAGTTAAAAATCATAATGAGAAGACTTTGTAAGAAAATAGAAGAAGTCAATATGGTCCAAGCTGGTTACAGGCAAAGAAGAGGATCAAGAGATCATATATTCAATATAAGATTAATAATAGAGAAATGCAGAGTTTAATGTGAATCTATATTTATCTTTTATGGACTATTCAAATGCATTTGATTGTGTACAACACTAAAAACTTTGGGAAATAATGGAAAAAATGGGATTTCCAACACTTTTGATACAATTAACATCAGTGCTATAATCAGACCAACAGGCAGCAGTAAGAATAAATGGTGAAACAACAACTCGGTTTGACATAAAACAAGGGGTCTGTCAGGGGTGCATATTGTCACCTTACTTATTAAACATGTATACTGAAAATATAATGAGGAATGTTAGAGAAGATGTAGACAAAGAATATTACGATGCCATAACAATTGGAGGTTATAAAATACCAGAGATTAGATATGCTGATGACACAGTATTACTGTCCATAACACAAAAAGGAATGGAAAAACTAATTATGTCAGTCCATAAGAACAGCAAAGAACAAAACCTCAATCTTAATGCAAAGAAAACTAAATTGATGACAACTGACAAAACAAACAAGGCAGCTGATATATGTATCAATGAGGAAAAACTGGAAGAAGTGGAGAGTTTTGAATATCTTGGATCACTACTAACTAATAATGGAGATGCAATGAGGGAAATTAAAAGGAGGACATCTATCGCTCTTCAAAAAAGTAAAACAACTAAAGAATCTGTGGAGAAAACTGACACAACTACAAAAATAAGATTTTTAAGGGCATACATCTTTCCCATCACAACATATGCCTGTGAGACTTGGACACTTAACAAAACGGCTGAGAAACACATAAATGCCTTTGAATGTAAATGCTACAGAAGAGTTCTTCAGATATCATGGACACAAAAAAGAACAAATATATCCATACTACAACTTAATATTGAAGAAGGCTGGCTGGTAGAGGATTAAACAGAGAAAACTTAAATATTTTGGACACATTAAACATCATGATAATTTTAGAAGACCGTCTTGGAAGAGTACATAATGGGAAAAAGAAAAAGAAGAAGACCAAGGCGAAGATGGCTGCAAGACATCATTGATGATCTGCAAATGGATGCATCAGCAGCAGGCCATCTTGCTCACAACCAAGAAGCCTACAGGAGTGCTGTTAGGGAGGCAAAGTTCCACAGAGGACATGCAAATGAATGAATGATAAAAGTGCCAGTATATCTATAAAAAAAAAAAATTTAACTACTGCTATTTAAAATACTCATCATAAAAAAAGCATTTTGCTTCAGTGTCAGCTCCACACTAACCTTTTTCAAATACTGTTGGGAACATGGAGCACCTGTTTCAGCATTGTTAATTTCTTCCAAGATTTTCTGAAATACACAATACATTTACCTCTTGCAATTAACAACGGCACTTCAGTGTTGCTTTATTACAAATCTTAGCTGAAAATAACTGTTTTGTTTTTTTGTTCAAAACTATGAAATGACACAAATGTAAAGCATTTTCAATTGCATGTGGAACGCTTCATAATTCTGTTTATATTATAAAAGCCTACTAATCAATAGTAAGTCAATGTATCAAGGAAAGTAACACATTTTTATTTCTGTGTTATAAGAGATGCAAAATACAATTGAGAGTGCTTTGAGTATTACCCACAACTGTCATTATTATAGTGAGTTATAAACTCATATTAACTGGCAATTACCAATAAATTACCAATTAAAAATTCTTAATTTTTAAATTTTTTAAAAATTGTTAATTACTGATTAACCCTTCTGGTTAAGCAATGGCAGTAGGTCACATTTAATCATTTCATGTTCTCACAATTGACACTCTAATTGTTATGATATTTGATGTGGAGTTGGATTTCTGTGTTGCCAGTTGGAAGTGCTCGTGTCCTGTTGTGGCTCTATGCTGTTTGAATGAGCATGGTGAGGACAGAAACACACAAATGTGTCAAATGAGCAACAATGTTGTCACTGCTTTCAAGATAGAAGTTGGTACTGTGTGCTGAGCTAGTGAGCTTCGTGCTACGGCACAAATGTGGGCTGTGAACTTCACATAGAGAGCACTGATGATTCTTCATTATGTCTACCTGGCCTAAGGTGAAATGTAATGGCCTTTTTGTGTCATGATTTGGCTTAGCGCCTTAGCTACATAGTTCGTGCCAAGAGCAACACTGAGTTTCATATTTGGACTGTTGTAGTTCCAAAAATGGCATTCTCACCAAGTGGCTCATTATCAAGGTCTGATACGAAGGACCACTGTTCTGTGTGACATTCACTGGCTCAGGCAGGTGAAATGATTATGGGAGTGTCTTGTTTGTGATTATACAGTGAACTTAATACTGAATACTGAAAATACTGATTAAAAACCAGAGAAACCTAAACTTTTTAAGGTCGTCAGTTACCATAACCAGTTTATACACATTATTAAAGACCTAGTAAAAAACAACTAGCAAAACTGGTTGGAGGATAATTGGGCCAGTAGGATTACAATGCTCAATTTATACTGAGGAGAATCAGCCAGTTTTAATGGTTCAGCATGTGGCATTTTGTTGCAAATAAGATAATAAAATTTCACACGAACATTTAATTTCCGCTTATGATTGTAAAATGTGCTCAATTTCACATTTAAAAAAAAAAACATGTATACCACATGTTGTACTGAGAAAACTAGTATCTCAGAATGTACTTCATGCAAGATGAAAGAAAAGTACAACTGTACTGGTTTAAAAAAAAAATCCTAGTGCAATCACTGTTATAAACTACTTCATAATTACTCAAAACATCCACCAAACCAATGCTCCTGACTATAACAAAAGATAACAGTGGTGTATGAATGATTTTTTTAAAATAAATCTTATTTACATTTTCCAAAACAACTTACTGGACACAGGATGAGAAGCATCATCTGCAGAGGCCAAATCTGAACTCTTCTTCTTGATCCCTCTGTCAGCACATTCAAGTGATCAAATAGTTTATCGCAGCAATCTTCAAAGGTTAATCAAAAATAATATAAAATTATATTCATTATTATGAGTTCAGAAATGACAAAAAAATATTGCACATCATCATCATCAGGTGACGTGCCGACTGGCACTGGCTATTATGCTTCTCCAGAGTACACGATCATTTATGCAGGCCATCAGCTCAGTTGGTG
Organism: Achatina immaculata; assembly: GCA_009760885.1. NCBI lineage: Eukaryota > Metazoa > Mollusca > Gastropoda > Stylommatophora > Achatinidae > Lissachatina > Lissachatina immaculata. Next base: position 42,423,924 of record CM019698.1, read on the forward strand.
ATCTCCTCTCACACCATCTCATCAGACTGTCAAGTATCATTTCTCTTGGTCTTCCTCTGGATTTTCTTCCTTCTATTTTTCCCGTTGTTAAAATATTTTCAATGCCCCTTCTTCTCATTGCATGTCCTATGAAAGTGCATTGTCTCTCATTTTTTTGACAATATTTTTTGTATCTCCAGCTCTTCTCATACATTCTTCATTAATTATTTTTGTTGTCCAGGGGATTTGCAATATTCTTCTAATAAACCACATTTCTGCTGCTTCCAATGATTTTTGTGCAGACCTGCCTATTGTCCATGATTCACTTCCATATAATAAGATAGGTTCAATATAGCACTTTAGGACTCGTTTTCTAACATTCATTGATAAGGATGTATTGCATAATATGTTTCTCATTCTCTGAAATGCAGCCTTTGCTTGGCCTATTCTGTTTCTAATTTCTGCTCTGCATTTCCCATCTGAAGTTATTACTGCTCCAAGGTATTTAAATTTCTGCACCTGCTTTAGAACAGTTTCATTTAATTTTATACTGCATTTTGATGGATTCTGTTCCTTAGATATAACCATTGTTTCTGTCTTTTTGATGTTCAAAGTAAGATCTTTCTGTTCACTTTCTTTGACAACTTCATCCAAGAGATTTTGCAGGTCTTGTTGGTTCTCAGCTATCAGTACTATGTCGTCAGCATACCAAAGGTTGTTAATATTGTATCCTCCAATTTTTATGCCTGGTTCTGTGATGATTGTTCTTAGAATATTCTCGCTATACAGAGAAAAAAGGTCTGGAGATAGTACACATCCTTGTCGCACCCCTTGTTTTATAGGTTGATATTTTCCAGTTTTATTTTCAACTCGAAATGCTCCTTCTTGCTGCCAGTATATAATCCTCAGGTCTTTGCCGTTTATATTGATGTCTTCAAGCATTTTAATAATTTCATTATGTTTCAATTTGTCAAATGCCTTGTAATCAATGAAGAATAAGAAGAGATCTTTCTGCACATCTAAAGCTCTTTCTGTCAGTGTTTGTAAAGTATAAATGGTATTGTGTGTTCCCTTTCCTTCAACAAATCCAAACTGTTCATCTGCTATTTCCATTTTTATATTTTCCTTGTTCTTCTCATAATAATTCTCAGAAGTAGCTTTTGTTATGTGACATGATAGACATATAATCAGCAAAGCTAAAAATGTTTCAGTATATTTTGTTGATGGTCCTTACACCATTCTGCTCAAATGCAAAACCTAGTTTGATTAAATAATAAACACAAATTAGCTGTCAACTTAAAATTTAAAAGTTTTATTTCCTTACAAAACCTTGTAAAATGAGTTTCTCATAACACAACCTACCCTTTAGCTAGATTACACTGTGAAAGTTCTGTTGATGAAAACATGTTATTCATAATTAAGTTTTGAAGGTTATAGTTTTCAAAAAAATCAGACATAAATTTATACCCTGAAGCTCATCACTTGGACGTTTGTGCAGTTCTGTGAACTCATGTGGGTAGTTATCCATCCAATTCCAGATAGCCTTAAAGATATACAGAAATAAAAAAATATATATAGAAATAAGTTTCAAAATTAAAGGAAAATTTATTCTTTCTTAACAGTATCTCTTTTCTCACTGAAATGTAGATTTTTCTGTGCAGAAAATTATGTAATTATTTAGAAAAAAATTAATCAATTATTTTAATAACTCATGTACTTCCAATTTAATAATCAGCAAAAAAAAGTAAATAAACTGCACTATATGCCTACAAAAAACTAATTATGTCAGTCCGTAAGAATAGTGAAAAGCAAAACCTCTATCTTAATGCAAAGAAAATTAAATTGATGACAAATGACAAAACAAATAAGGCAGCTGAAATATGTATCAATGAGGAAAAATTGGAAGAGATGGAGAGTTTTGAATATCTTGGATCATTACCATCTAATATTATTAGATACAATGAGGGAAATTAAAAGGAGGACATCTATCGCTCTTCAAAAAGTAAAACAACTAAATAACCTGTGGAGAGGAACAGACAGAGCTACAAAAATATGATTTTCAAGGGCATGCATCTTTCCTATCGCAACATATGCCTGTGAAACCTGGACACTTAGTAAAACAGATGAGAAACACATAAATGCCTTTGAATGTAAATGCTACAGAAGAGTTCTTCAGATATCATGAACACAAAAAAGAACAAATATATCCATACAACAAGAACTTAATATTGAAGAAGGCTGGCTAGTAAAGAGGATTAAACAAAGAAAACTTAAATATTTTGGACACATTAAACGTCATGATAATTTAGAGGCCGTCTTGGAAGGGTACATAATAGGAAAAAGAAAGAGAGGAAGACCAAGGAAAGATGGCTGGAAGACATCGTTGATAATCTGCGAATGGATGCACCAACAGCAAGGTATCTTGCTTACAATCTAGAGGCCTACAGGAGAGCTGTTAGGAAGGCAAAGTTCCGAAAGGGACATGCAAATGATTGACTGATATGCCTACATATGTAGGCATGAAACCATTCAAAAAACCAAATATGAAATGATAGTGCAGCACATACATTCATAAAAACTGATAAATACTATGACAAAGTACTTACTTTTTCTAAATTTTGTCCCAAAGTAATAATGACAGGTCGAGATTTGAGCATTTTGAACTTGGACACAACTTCTGTCGATTTAAACTCATATTTATCAAGTGAAAAATACTAAGATATGCTGAAAAGATGCTATAAAAATATTAATCTAAATAAAATTATTTGTATGATGAAGAAACATTGCAGTTTTTTTTTTTTTTACTCAATTAATATTTTTTTTAAATTGTTGACCAAGGATCCTTTATAAAGTAAGCACCTGTAAAATATTAGTCAAATTCACTAACATCTGCCTCATTGAAAAAAAAAAAATTGGAAAATAACTTAGTAAACACATTCACCATTCAGTAGCTTTGTTAGACGTGACACATCCATATTCATGTGCTGGATAAGTTCAAGGTCTGATAGATCCGATACTTCTTCCACTTGAGATAAAGCTACCAGCCTGGCAAAATGAAGCATGAAATTATGATCCTTTAGTTATAAAATTTCTCAGAACAATTATCTCAGTTAAAAAGTTGTTGCATCTTTTCAGTGCAGTTAATGTCACAATCGATATCAGTTTTTTTTTAAAAATTTCATTGAGATTTTAAGCAAAAGATCATATATTTATTTATTTCTTCTAGTTTTTTTGGGGTTTTTGTGTGTGTGTGTGTGTGTGGGGGGGGGGTGTAAACTCAATTATTCATAGTAATGTTGGAGTTAAATTCCATGGATAACAAAAGCATGATTAACCAAAAACAGTAAAAAACAACAGATAACATTAACTAAATTGTGGCCTCTGTATGAAAACAAAATTCTGATTTAAAAATACAAATTAATGACACTTCTTTTATTACAAGGCATTCTGAAGCAGAGAGATTTTAGCTGTCTGTGGAGCATAATAAGCATCATTTCACCAGGAGTGGCATCTCACATGACTGATTCTACCAATGTTTGACTGGTACAATCTGTAGCTGTACAAGCCATATTTGTATTATAAAAATCATAACTCTTTGTGCTCACTTTCTGTTTTTAGTTTTGGCCTCTAATTCTTTCTGAAATGATGCAGCATTCATATACAGATGCTCTTTCCCCAATTCTTAATCTTTGCAGCTGATGAAAAAAAATATTTCATGGATGTCTGGCCAATGTGTTAAAAATGGCTCCCAAAAACATGTTTATAAACTACAGCAGTATATTTCACTGAAAAGTTTAATTGACTAATAGTGTTTCATGTTTGCCATCACATTGCTGCTTTAATGATGTTACTGGGGTCTCTTTGGATCACATGACCAACCCATTTCCAAAGTTTTTTTTCTATTATGGCTGGCATTCATATTTTCTAGTTCACATTGAGCAAATAGGCCTCTATTATTTATTGTCTTTGTCCAGTAAATATTTACAATCTTTCTGAGGCAGGTTGTGTGGAAGGAGGATAATTTTCCCATTTCTTTTCCAGTTTTTCTCCAGCATCCTGGTCCTTGGAGGAGTATGGATAACATACAACTCTTACAGTTTTATTTTGGTTCTAAATGACAACTGTGGTAAAACTGGTTTCAGTAATGAAAATAGATGAGTGTGTTGTTAATTTTTATAAAAAGATAGAAGAGTGAGGAAAGTGGGCAGAAACAAGAATGGCAGAAAGCAAGATGAGTACATATAAATGAAGGAAATACAACAATATAATATTTTGGCAAAAGCCTTTTTCAAGGGTTACATACAAAAACAACAAAACAGATAAAAACATGAAAAATGGATGTAAAATAGCTTTTTGGCCTCCTAGTAAGAAAGTCCAGCACAAAATGCTTCCAGATAGACAAAGCAGAACACGAAGTGAAAGCCAACGATTGGCTGAGAAATGTTGCAAAAGGGTACAAAGGGTACCTTATGGTAAACAATATAGCATTATGCCACAAACAGCCATAGCTTGCCACCACTGGATACCTATGGCCCAAAGAAAGCTGCCCAGATGTGCAGATAATAAAAGAGTAAGAAGTCATTATGGGAGGACAGGACTGCTTGCTAAGCATGCCTAGACAAGGGAGCTAACAAAGCCTACTAGGGGTTAGAGAGGAAGGATAGAAAGGGCTGGAAAATAAAACATAAATCGCCTCTGGCAAGAAAAAGAAAATGCAGCAAAGTGAGATTAAGACAAGAAAGTTTGGCATGATTAGCAGAAACAGAAAGAGGTAGCAATTTGGTGCCATTCTGAGCATTGTTCTATTATATTTCTTTGTGAGAATATGTGGTCTATGCATCACCTGCTATATCTAAATCCTGCCTGTTCATGTCTCAGTTTCTGATCTAATCCTGTTGAGATTCTGTTAATGATGATTTTTCCTTGGTGCAGAGACTAGGGTAATTCCTCTCCAGTTGTTACAGTTGCAAGGTCTCCTTTTTTTTTTTTTTTTGGTCTTTTAATTCCTCTGTTCCATTCTGTGGGAACTGTTGCAGTTTCTCACATTTCTTTAAACAATGGCATCTATTTTTAAAAGTTCTGCACTCAAGTTATCCTGCCCTGGAGCTTTCCCAATGTTTACTCCTTTAATTGCTGTAATGATTTCTTCTTTACTAGGTGTATCTGTATTTAAATCTTGTTCAGCTTCAGGGATGTCTATCTGTGTTGTTGGTGGACTTCTACTGAGTATCTGTTTAAAGTGTTCATCCCATCTTTCTTCTTGTCCCTTTTCTGATGTGATGAGTTTTCCATATTTAATCTTTGATAGAAACATTGTCAGTTGTCCTATGCTTTCCACCGATAGTGTTGGTTACTTTGTTTAGAGTGCCATGTCCACCTTTCAGTGCTGCATCCTCAGCTTGTCTCACTAGTTCTTCCAGGTATTTCTTTTTATCAGTCTGGGTTTGTTGTTTTACTATTTAACTGGCTGTACTATTCATTATATCTTTCTTTTAGTCTTTCTGACTTGGCCTCCATTTTCTTACTTTTGATCTGCTTTCTTTAACTCTAGAGTTTCTGGTGTCATCCTGTCTTGTATCTTCTTGCTTCTAAACACTAAACAAGTTTTACAGCTTTCATTGTACACTGCTGCTATCTTGTTTCATTTCTGATCGACACTTTTTACTCCTGTATTTTCTTCATCATTGGTTTTTTTTTTACTTTTGTTGTGAAGACATTTTTTTATTAAATGGGCTTTTCATTTTCCCAATATTATTGTTCTGTGTCTTGTGCCTTTAAGCTTCATTTTTATCCTAGCCTCTACAAGGTGACGATCACTACCTACATCAGTTCCTCTCCCCATTTTTCACATTCTGTAGGGAATGTCTCCATCTACCATTAATTAATATATGATCTATCTGATTTCTGTCATGATCATTTGGTGAATACCACAATAATTTATGTTATTTCCTGGTGTGGAAAAAAGTTCTCCTCCAATCACTAAGTTATTTAAAAGGTAATCCTGTCATGTCTTAGAGGTATATAGGGATATGGTGTTAGTGCTCACATTTTCCTTGATCTGTCAGCACACTAGATGATGATGATGATGATGTAAGCATCACGCCTGGCTGTATTTCTTTCCCCAACCCCAGAAGAAGTAAGGTACCCATTTCTACAGCTGGGTGACTGAGCATGGTATCCGGTTTCGAAACTAAGTCATTTAAGCCACAGAAATTTATTAGTCTTTCTCCATTATCATTTACTGTTCCACTATCATGCTTTCCTATGATTCTTTCATTATATATATTGACTCTTCCAACCTTTGGCATTAAGGTCTCCCATTTACAAGGTCATGTTTGGGTGTTTTCTCTACTTCTTTTTGTAGTTGGAGATAAAATTCTTTTTTATCCTCATCACTGTTATTTGTTGGAGTATAGCACTGTATTATAGTAATGTTGGTGAATCTCCTTCTCAGTCTTATTTTTATCAGCCTGTTATTTATAGGTGTCCTGTCCTATAATGCTCTTTCTATATCTTTCATCAATATAATGGCTAAGCCTCATGATGCTGATGGTCTTCCCTTCCTGAAAATAACACCATTTCTCCTGTCGCTGTTTTTTATCCTCCTCCTCCCTGGCCATCTGCTTTCACTTATTCCTATGACGTGCAATTTGTAATTCATCATTTCTGTCATCTGTTGTAACTTTTTGGTCTCAAACACTGTTTACACATTCCAAAAAACTTATTTTAGTTTCAGATTTTGCAGTCAGAACATCCACTGTCATGCTATTGGCTTCTTTTTGGCTTTCACCACTAGCAGTCATACAGGCTTCACACTCTGGACGTCCATCCTACAATAAGACTTGATTAAGACTTGTTTATGTAACATGTTGAATTTTTTATGTGACCTCCTTAGTTGCTTCTAATGGAAGGTAGCAGTGGCTTTATTCTTTACTCCCCAGACTAATGTCCAGGCCCTACAGCCACATAGGCATGTAATGAACTGTGACACAGAAATATACTAATGCCCACAAGTTAAGGGCCATCTGTTAAAATCCTTACCTAAAAAATATGCAGCCAATATCAGAAAAATTCATATCAGAATTAACTGGAATTAAAATGCAACAAATTCATGTAACTATTATGCAAATGTGATAATTCATACAAAAACTGTAAGCCTGAGAAGTCACTCACCCATCATAATAAAAGTCACAAGTTATTGTTACACCTGATCTGTTAATATCTGGTACAACCACCATTTGCAGCCAGGCATTTGATACATCTATGATGCATGAAACCCACAAGGGTTCTAAGAACATCTTGTAGATGAGCCTGCCACTCTCAATGAAGAAGCAGAGTCAGCTGTCCTAGAGGTGTTCAATACAAGCAAGATCAGGTGAGCCGGCAGGCCACTATCCTTTATGTTGAATACAAGCTCAATGACGTTGGGCACTGTTATCCTGCAAGACTCTATCACCACCCATGGTCTCCAGAGAAGGCTGAATAAGTCGCAATATTTCATCTTAGCATCTTAGGCCAGTCAGTGTGCCATGGATGACATGAAGAGGGGTCTTGTCTATTGAAGCCAACCCAGACCATGACAGAACCTCCTCATAGTGATCCACTTTTCAAAATATGCCATCAGTAAAATGCTCTCATTGCCTTCTCCAAACGTGAGCCCTTCTCCTTCAGCTTTCCAAGCCATTAAGGTTCACTGCTACAGATAAAGTTCACCTCCGTTCCTCTCTATCCCTAATCTTCTATCTCCAGCTGGTGACACCAATTTCTTTTATATCCTCTTCTATGTTGTCTTTCCATCTCTGTCTTGGTCTACCTCTTGGTCTTTTTCCTTCATCTCTCAAGATGTGAAAATGATGTATGCATAAGAGATGAGGGAAACAAGACCAAGACAGAGATGGAAAGACAACACAGAAGAGGATATAAAAGAAATTGGTGTCACCAACTGAGAGAGAAGATTAGGGATAGAGAGGAATGAAGGTGAACTTTATCTGCAGCAATGGGCCTTAATGGCTCAGAAAGCCTGAAGAAGAAGGGCTCACAGGGCAATGAGAGCATTTTACTGAGCCCTGCCATCATTAAATGAAAGAGTGAAGTGGGACTCATCTGTAAAGAGGACTTGACTCCGCTGCACAATAATTGGTGTATAAGTATACAACTATACACTAAGCTGCATCTTTGTCCACCTAATGTGCTCATGACATCAAGCAACACATGCTCTGCAGTGAGCTAAAGTGAGAGGGATTCTGACTGCTAGTCTTCCTGAAGCAAGTCCAAATTCATGTAAACATCTGCAAACTCTCATCCTACTGACATTAATGTTTGCAGTATTCATCAGCTGATGTCGTGGAGTGGTACAGGTGACTGTCCAGTGGCGAAGCTCAGACAAGAGATATCTGTCATCCTGTCGACTTGCACAATATAAGTGTCCTGAATGGTTTTGGCCTTCTACTCCTCTGATGGCTCTACATATCTCCAGAAGCCTTTGGATAGTAGAATATGGTACTCACAAACATCCTGCAACCTAACAAGTGGATTTGCCTTTCTCAACTCATGCAACAGCCCAAACAAAAAGACTCCTCTGAGGTACAGTTTTTGTAACTGGCAAAAGTGTTTTTAAAATGAATGAAAAGTGACATCTATTCAGTAAGAGTCCTTACTGCACTTGTGTAAACCAGCATAATTTTTCTACCTGTGTGGGTTGGCGGAATGCATGAATCATACCATAAATTTATGTTTTACATAATATAGAGAGTAGTTTTCATACTTCACATGCACAGAGGACTGTTTACAGATTGCACTGAAACAAGTTTGACCAAATTATTCTTTATCGTATCAATATATTAGCCAATATAAAAATGTGTCGAAAATAAATGGGCGGTCTTTAATTTTTTAGTAGTATAGACGAATTAACATTTGAATGGCTTACAATCCACCAGAAAAAAAAATGACATACAAAGAATATGCACTTGTAACTTTTTCTCTCATTAAATGTTGAGAAAAACTGAATACGACACAATGCGACAAAAGGAAACTATTATTATTCTGCAAATGATCAGGCATATTTATTTCAACAAAGAAAAGAAACATATAAGCATCATTTTTATTATTACTTACTTGGCTGAGATCTTGTTGAAAACAGCTGTAAAATTGTTAAGACTCAGAGCAAACAAGACTTCTGAGGCTAAAATTTTCAACAGAGGATTGTCTGTCTGCTGGTTTAAAAACTGTGAAGAAATTTATTAATGTTAGAATAAACTCATAAAGCCAGAAAATGTTAAATAAAATTAATCAATGAAAGACAGCAAAAATAAAATATTATAATCACTGTAAATGAATGTATGATAAATGTCATGAGGTATGCCAAAACCACAAGCATATTTAAAAGACATTCATGACAGATTATTTCATAAGCCATTAGGACTGGCAAGACTGACATAAGATTGACTCTCTCTACTGGTGCTATAACATTTGATAAAGAAACAATGACCAAAAGTGATGAAAGAAAATACAAGCCAAAGAGACTGCATCTTGAAATGTAACTTCTACTGTTCATGATTATTCTTCTTCAGCTTTCCAAGACATTGATGCTGCAGATAAAGTCTGCCTCCATTCCTCTCTGCTCCAGATCTTCCCTCTCCAGTTGGTGACACCAATTTCCTTTGTATCCTTTTCTATATTGTCTCCCAATCTCTATTCTGATCTACCTCTTGATCTTGTTTGGCGATGGTGAAGATGCTTGTCTGATGAGGCAATCAGTGACCCATATCTGATATGCCAGCGTCAGGGTTAGTGAACCATAGCTGACCAAGACCATGTCTCATCTCTCCATGGTACTCCTAGTAACATGTATAGCCTGGCTAATGAGGCAGGGATCGCCACAGTCCCCATGGTGGTGGAGTCTGCTAAAGAAGCACTGCATACTCCTTGCTTTTTAGCTGTACTCTGGGACTGTAAAAAAGTAGCTGCCATAACCCACTCCCATGCTGATACGATGTAGTGCCTCAACAACTCTACAGCATCAGCTGCAAAGAACAACAACTCACAGTTACAGGGAGTTCATACAAGTGCAAGTACAATACTTGATCTTGTTTCCTTTATCTCTTCTACATACATGATTTTCATTTGTCTTTTCTCTTCCATTCTTTCTACAAGACCCAGCCAGCATAGGCTGTTCATTTTCCAGACATTTATAATTCACTATGATGTAAATAAGCTATTTAAGTGTTCTTTCTTGCTCTTCATTTCCCACTGTTGGTATCCTTTCTTACATCTCACATCCTTCTCATGCCGTTAAACATCACACAGAACTTGCATGGTAGTTCGCCAAGTTTTCGTATTTTTGGTGAACTTTTCACCTCATCAATGGATTTTATGCCTACTAATTTGCCCTCTCTTAGCAATGTCCTCTTTAAAGTCAAAAATCTTCTTGAGATCTTGTTCTCAAAGACAGGCAACTGTTGTTCATCTTTTTTGTGCTATACTCCATGTTTCTGATCCATACATGATGGATGGTCTTAGTATAGTTGTGTAAATGTTATCTTGGTGTTTTGGGACAGGATTTTGGATTTTAATAGATGTTGCAAAGCAAAGTATATTTTATTTCCTATCTATACTCCATTTAACTTCCTTACTGTGCTGCAGCTGTTGAAAACTGCACCCAGATATTTGCATGTTTCTGTTTTCCTGATGGTCATATCTCCAACATTTATATGTTGGATCATTCTTCCCCTGGTCTCTTAATATGTTCAATATACTCTGTCTTATCTTGGTTAATGGTCAGGCCCACTTTTAGTGCCATACCTTTCAGGTGTGTGCAAGTATTGGTGACTTCTTGCATGGTTTCCCCCACTAGGTAAATGTCATTAGAACATCCAACGCTGAAGATCATAGAAGGAATAATGTTCAAGGAACACCACATAGACACTATACTCGAAGGACCTGGCAGAGTATGATATAAACACTTGAAAGAAAATCTGGAATCAGAGATTAAAAATATCATCACACACTTCAATCGCAGTATAAAATCCCAGATGACTGGAGCCATAGCCACCTCACAGCTCTGCTGAAAGCAAACAGTAATCACAGAGAGCTGCCAGGTCACTGAATCATAACACTTCAGAACACATATGGAAAACTGATGGAAAAAATTTTATCCAAGAAAATCACATGTCCTTGAAAATAGTGGCAAACTGCCTAACACAATGGGAAGATGCCAATAAGAAGAAACACCAATATGAACACATCCATAATGGCATATGAAGTACATGAAGGGTTCCAAGATGAAACAGTACTGGTGACCCTGGACCTAGAGGATGCAAACCTAGTGATTACACCACCCTATTCACACTAATATTGGAACTAGGCAACGACACATGGCTTATCAGATGGACAGCTGCAGCACTCTTAAGCAGAACTGAGGCCATGAAATACAGATCCTGGACATCCAAACCAATCAAGATTCATCCTGCCTCCCTCCAGGATCCCCCATCTCACCAATATTATTCAACACTGTGTGACTAGCTCAAATGAATCAAATGGGCCCTGGTCAGCTTTTAACCTTTGTAGATGGCATAATAATATATGCACAAGGTCGAAACCGCCAAGAATTAGGAAAACATAGTACAGAGACAAGTGAATCTCATCACGACATGGTGCACAGATCGCAACAGGTCAATTAACCCAACCAAAGCCAAACTATTATGGTGTTAATTGGACATCCGAACACCAGAATCTGAAATGCCAGGAGTGCACTGTGAAAATACCTATATCGAAAGATGTCACACAATTAAATATTTGGGGATTACCTTTGACACATGCCTACCCATGAGGCAACACGTGGACGAGACGATATTGAAACAAAGAAAGGCCTAGCAGCATTAAAATTAACAAATATGGGTCTATCAAAAAAATTCTACTCTCAACAATGAAGGGGCTGGTAGTGTCAAGACTGAAATATGACAGTGGCATGTTTACTTTATCAACAACTCAAACAACCCGGTTGGGAAGAATTCAGAATGAAGCAATGAGGGTGGTGCTCTGATGCCCCAGTGACACACCACTAATGGATGCCATGCAACACCTACTGAACATCTTCTTATATCTTATATCCTTCCCATGCCATTAAATGTCACATAGGGCTCGCAAGGTAGTCGCCAATTTTTCCTGTCTTCAACCTCATCAAGGGATTTTATGCCTGTTAATCTGGCCTCTTTTAACAATGTCCTCTTTAGAGTTTCACACGGTCTGCCTCTTTTTCTTTGGCCTGTTGTGTCCCACTTGATAGCTTGTTTTGGGATTCTCTGATCGTTTCTTCTCATCATGTGACCAACATATGTCCATCTCCTTTCCTGATCACCCATAAGATTGGTAGTTGTTCAGTCATCTGTCTTATCTCTGCATTGTTCTTGAATTCATTCCACTTGATGCCAAGTATTTTCCTTAGGCATTTGTTTTCAAAAGACTCTAATTTCTTGTCTGTTTCTTTAGTTGTTTACCACCTTTCGCATGCATAAATGAGGGTGGATATTACATTTGAATTGAATAGGTCTTAACTTGGTTTTTGTGCTTATAACTTTTGAATTCCATATGTTCTCAAGATTCTTGAGGATCAATGCTGCTTTTGCAATTCTAATTCCAACTTCTTTTCTGGTGTCACCATCCTGGTCTATGTAGCTGCCAAGGTATGCAAATTGACTGACTTCTTCAATATCTGTCCCTTCTATGTGTATTTTTCCATTTTGATTAATGGGAATTTTCATTATTTTTGTTTTGTCCTTGTTAATTTCAAGTCCTATTTTGCTAGCCAGTGAAGACAGGCTATCTGTTTTTTCTTGCATGGAATTCACATTGTTACTGATAAGAGTTATGTCATCAGGAAAATCAAGATCTTCTAGTTGGGTCCCATGTACCCAGTCAATACCTGTGTTACCTGTGCAGCATTCTTTCATTATGAAGTCTAATGTAATTCCAAAAAGTAAAGGAGACAGTATACATCCTTGTTTCACACCTGTTTCAATCTGGAACCATTCATTCATTCCTTCTTCTGTCTTGACTGCACAAACATATCTGTTGTAGAAGTCCTTAATGATGTTGACATTTTTAGATGGTATTCCATATAGACTTAAAATTCTCCATAATGAATCTCTGTGTACGCTATCAAATGCCTTTTTAAAGTCTATGAAGTTCAGTATTAATGGTTTCTGCTTTTCAATATGTTCTTCAATTATTATTCTTAGAGTAAAGATCTGGTAGAGACAGCTTCTCCCTTTTCGAAATCCCTGCTTGTTCTTCTCTCATTGTGGTATCCACTATATCTTTAAGTCTATTCAAAATGACCTTGAAAAATACACAGCTGATATTAAGGTTACTCTTCTCCAATTGTTACAGTCACTAAGGTTGCCTTTTTTCTTGTATTTTAACAGTGATTCCTTTTTTCCATTTAGAAGGGACCTTTTCTTCTTTCCAAATCTTGTTAAACATTCTCTGTAGTTGTCTCATGTTGTCACTATTGATAGCTTTTAGCATTTCAAGTGTTATTTCATCTTCGCCTGCAGATTTTTTGTTACCCATTAAATTCACTGCTGTTTCAATTTCATGCAATTTAATTTAATTTAACTGAACATACCGAGCATTAAAACTCACCATCAATGTCCCCAAGTAAAAAGTACACACAAATTAAGACCATGGAAGACCACCCATTAGAAAAAAAGATTCAAATACAAAAAGGTACACAAATAAAACAAGGTCAATTATAGATAGAGGAGGCTGAACATACCATAGGGCAGATATGCAACACCCGTGTGGTACCCGGGATATGCAAAGAATAGGACCACTGTACCCTACTACACATGATTGTAAAAGCCGACTAAGGAGGGATCAGCATAGGGCCAGCAACCATATCTGGTAAAAAAAAAAACTATCAGACTGCTACAGAAACAGAAGCAAGGGAAAAAACAAATGCAGGTGGAAGGAGAAATGCTTATCAGGAAACTGAGCACATGAAGGCTGTGGATGAAAGCCAACCACTGGAAGTCCCCAGCCCGACTGCAGACCTCCTGGAACCTAAACACAAGATGCAAATAGCCAGCTGGAATGTAAGAACACTTAACCGGACTGGAAAACTGGCACAAACCATCAAGGAAATGCACAGATACAAACTAGACATACTAGGAATACAAGAAGCAAGATGGACAGGACAAGGCAGAAGGAAATTAACAACACAGCACACAGAAGATACAATAATATAGTCAGGTAAAGAAGATCATCATGAAGGAGGAGCAGCATTGACTATAACAAAAGAAGCATCAAGAGCATTGCTGAAATGGACCCCTATAAATGAGAGATTATTATATGCACACTTCAACTCAAGATTCATGAAGCTGTCTATTATAGTTTATTATGCACCAACAGAAGCAGCTGAAGAGGAATTAAAAGAAGATTTTTACAACAGCCTCCAAGCTACAGTAGAAACAATACCCAAGCATGATATGTTACTCATCTTGGGCACCTTCAATGCAAAAGTAGATGAAGGAAATGAAGACAGAAGAAGAATAATGGGAAAAGAAGGAATCAGATAAATAAATGAAAATGGAGAAAGACTGTGCAGTTTCTGTGAAGAAAACATGATGACCATCGGAGGGATAATTTTCCAACATAAAAACATCCATAAAGTGACTTGGAGGTTCCCAGAAAAAAACCACAGAAAACCAAATCATAAACTAATAAACAACAACTGGAAACGGTCACTACAAGATGTGCAAGCAAGGAAAGAAGCAGATGTGGGAAATGACCACAACCTTCTGGTAGCAAAAATAAAACTTAAATTAAGGAAAGCCAAAATCGGAAAACACAGAAAGATATGTTTTGATACAAGAAAACTGAAAGACCAGCAAACAAGAAATGAATTCTCAATAGTACTTAAGAACCACTTCAGTGTCCTACAAGATGAAGCAGAAATGTCCATACTAGAGTTCAACAAAACACTACAAGGAGACTCCATAAGAGGTGCTGGGACATCGGAAACGGAGAAAAGAGGAATGGATAAGCAAGACCACATGGGAAAAGATACAGCAAAGAAAAGAAATCAAGAAAAAATTACTGAACACCAAATCACAAAGGCTAAAAGAACAAGTTTTAAGTAATTATGCACAAAAAGACAAAGAAGTGAAGGAATCATGCTGTCAAGATAAACGTCAATACTATGACAACTTAGCAGAAGCAGCAGAGAAAGCAGCATATGCAAATGACATGAAAACCATATACAAAATCACAAAGCAGATGACAGGTAACTTCAGCACAAGATGTGAGAGTGCAGTAAGAACACATAAGCGACAACTGGTCAGTGGAGAAAGAGAAAAAACTGAAAGATGGAGGGAACACTTTAACACCCTACTAAACAGAATACAAGGAGCACAAACAATAGACATACCTGAAGCAAACACGAAACTAAACATCAACGCTTTTATTTTAACAATAAGTGAAGTAAAGGAGGCGCTAAAGAAGCTAAAATTAGATAGGGCACCAGGTGAAGATGAAGTGACTGCTGAGACAAAGCAGAAGAAACAGAAACACCAAAACAACTTTGCCAAATACTACAACAAATTTGGGATCTAGAAAAAGCTCCAGATGAGTGGAAAACTGGCCTTATACTAAAACTACCAAAGAAGGGTGATCTCACAGATTGCGGGAACTGGAGAAGCATTACCCTACTGCCGCTCACCAGTAAAGTATTTTGCAGAATAATCATCAACAGAATTGTACCAGCACTTGAGGGAAAACTTCGGAAAGAGCAGGCAGGATTTAGGAAAGGAAGATCATGCATAGACCACATTTTGTACTTAGACAAATATTAGAACAGGCAAATAATAATAGCACAACATATGCGTTGTTTATAGATTTTGAGAAGGCCTTTGACAGTGTGAACAGAGATGCACTGTGGAAAATCCTACGATGGCATGGCCTCCCCCATAAGACAGTGAATGTAATCAAAGCCCTATAAAAAGGTTTTCAGTGCAAAGTGATCTGTAGGGATTGATACCTCCAGCAGGTTTAGGGTACAAACAGGAGTGAAACAGGGACATGTACTATCACCAACATTATTTATCTTGGCAGTAGACTGGTTAATGAAGGAGGCAACATCAGACAAACACAGAGGATTACAATGGACCCTGACACAGTGCTGGTGGACCTTGACTTTGCGGACGACATTTGTCTACTATCAAGCAGCCACAAAGAAATGCAAGATAAAATAAACAAGCTAACTCAGAATGCAAACAACATAGGACTAAAGATCAACATAGGAAAGACAAAGTTAATGAAGCAAAATGTGAACAACAGAAATGTACTCAGAGTAGATAGCAAGTTAGTGGAGGAGGTCAATGAATTTGTATACCTTGGCAGTAGAGTAGTAGAAAATGGAGACAGCACAAAGGACATCAACAGCAGACTTACTAGAGCAAACCAGGCTTTTGCAGTGCTGCAGACTATATGGAAATCTAAAAAACTAAGCATAAATATGAAAATCAGGATATTTAAGAGCAATGTTCTAAGTGTACTACTCTGTGGAAGTGAATGCTGGAAAATCAACAAAACCATAGAAATAAAGTTTAACTCTTTCCAGACTAAATGTTTATGAAGAATTATAAAAATATTTTGGCCAAACACTATAAGAAATAACATCTTGTTGGCAGAAATGCAGATGAAGCCACTGACAGCAATTATTGAGGAAAGACACTGGCGATAATTGGGACATGTGCTCCGAATGACTGACAACTCACTACCAAAAATAGCACTAAGATGGACACCACAGGGGAACAGAAGTAAGGGTAGACCAAAAGAGACATGGAGAAGAACAACATAAAGGATGTTGAGCAATAGAGGGCTCACCTGGACAAGAGCAGAAAAAAAGGCAAAGGACAGGCATTTGTGGAAAACCCTTGAGGAAGCCCCATGTGCCCTGGGCACTTAAGGTTCAGAGAGAGAGAGATATGCAACCCTGAAGAATCCCCATGTGTGCTGACTGGATTGATGCCCAAAAACATCCACACCTTACCAAAGTTCATTCTCAGTCAAGAATGGCAAAACTGAGCATAGGACGAGCAGAAGCAGAAATTAAAGAGTGAAATTATTAAGCACTTCAACCCAGACTATCCTGTAATATATAGGGATGGATCGGTCATGCAAGGACAATGGAGTAGATGGGGATTCATGGTCTATTGTAATGGAAGCCCCATTGTCCAGAGACTTTGCCACAACCACATCCAACATGATGACAGAGACTGAACCAACCACTCAAGCCATAAACTGACTAGCAAACCACCAACCATCACAAGCCATAATATTATCAGACTAAGAATGCATGCTAAAAAAAATCGAAAACTAGGTGATGCGTCGTAAGTGGTTGGCCAAACTAAAAGAGTCACAAATCTCCCTAATGTGGATTTATTGGCCAGGACATGCTAATATCAAAGGCAAATCAACTGGCAAACAAAGCAACAACCCTGGGCATCCTACAAATGGACAAAGCAGACATTAATAACAGTCACCCTATCAAAATTACAGGGAGACAAACAAAAGAATTTTTAATAAAGCACCTATCACCAAAGACTATGTGAAAGAGGAATAATGAAGGTCAGTGGCAGACATTCAGAACTCTGTGGAAAAGACTGAGCCACAAGTCAATCAATGTGCCTCTGGCACCATCACCCAACCCACACTATGAACAACACTGAGGTTAAAGGCCGAGCATATATGAGAGTGTCTGAGTGGAATAAGGCCCATCTCTAGGCCAGCAGCAGAGCATGGCCATTCCAGTTCAGTCCTAGTATTTTCACTTGGTACTTCTGTGCTGCTTTCTTCTTTCATTTTTCTGATTATCTTTTCTAGTACTAGGTTGAACAGTAATGGGGATAATTAACCACCTTGTTTTAAACCAGTTCTTACATAGAAAGGTTCCAACTGTCTTCCTTTATACTTTACTATATTCTGTGCATCCTCCATGCATATTCTGGTCAAACTGATCAATTTATTCATTCATTCATTCATTTGCATGTCCCTTGCAGAACTTTGCCTCCCTAACAGTACTCCTGTAGGCCTCTCAGTTGTGGGCAAAGTGGCCTGTTGTTGATGCATCCATTTGCAGATGATCAATGATGTCTTGCAGCCATCTTCGCTCTGGTCTTCCTCTCTTTCTTTTTCCTATTATGTACCCTTCCAGGATGGTCTTATCTAGATGATCATGACATTTTATGTGTCCAAAATATTTAAGTTTTCTCTCTTTATTAGGTATCTCAAAATCTTTCATATTTTCCATAAGCTGCTCCTATGTATGCTGTCGCTCCCATGTATGCTGTCATAAGCTTTTTTTTATGTTAATGAAGATACTATGTATTTATTTTCCATATTCCCAGTATTTCTCTGATCTTTAATATAAATAAAATATTTGGACACAGGTTGTATTAATATTCTTTTTTACTGATGTGAGGAATCAAGAGGATGTATGCTTTCTTTTTATTTACCATAAGGTTTATTAACTTTCCATCTTACACATGCTGATAGGTTGACGGAAGCACAATTACGAGGTTGCTACATTTTTTGGATACAACGGTTTCAAACTGATGTACATAATCTTCCTGAAACCTGCTTGATAGTTTCCCAGTACGTCCTCACTGTATGATTGTATTTAATAGTACAAAGCCATACAGTGAGGACATACTGGGAGACTATCATGATTATATCAATCAAAACTTGGTAGAATCAACCTTGAAGAAGTATGCTCATGAACATCTACAAACATCAATCTGTTCAAAATGGTCTTAAAAGATGAAAAAATGTGGTAAAGTTATGCTGTATAAATAAATAATAAATGAAAATACTCAGTTCCAAACTGACTGAGCTAATGAACATAGAAAATATAAATTCTTTATATTCACTAGCTGAATCATTTTGGAACTGAGCATTTTCACTTGTAATTATTTATTTGATCTCATCTGATAAATACAAAAGAATATCAATATAGGGGGAACCATGCATGCTACTGAAATTAGTGTATAAGAAAAGAAAACTGGTTAAGAAAATTCTTTATTGCCATCTGCCACTAATCCAACTCAACCCCTATACTCGCAACATCTCTGATCTGCCCCTATTATCATACAAATGGGAACCAAATCTTAAGGACATTCTCATCCACAGCCACCTGAAGCAGAATTTTGCATATATGGGCACTAGAAAATGTAACTACCCTCGCTGTGTCACCTGCCCTGTAGACTGGGAAACGAAAATGGTCACAGTTCCCAAAACTATCCTCACTCTTCATGAGGGATTCACGTTCGAGTCCTATAACGTGATATATGCCACTGTATATAAAAGATGCAGGATATCAGTGAAACTGATCTCAGATTAGGTGACCACATGCAGAAACATCTGTTTATCACCCAACATGCTTCAAAACCAGCCCATAATCATTTCAATGGCCCCAACCACAGTGGCTAATCTGATTTTCTGGTAACAGCCATCAAACAATGTCACTCGTGACAGAAGCTGCCTAGTGCTTGAGAACCGCTACATTCAGGATGTTGGAAACATGGTTTGAACTCACAATTCAGCTACATCTAATATTCCCCCTCTTCAACAATCATACTCATGCAGAGAGATATCTGAACAGGGATATCTGTTAAGATCCACTCATTTCTCACCTGCAACACACTTCAGAATCTGCTCATGGCATCACATTACAGCCCCTCTACTCCAATTATAATCACTATTCCACCCTCTCCCAGCTACATTACCACTGTATCAATCTCTCATCATTCTGCATTCCCTCCCCTCCACCTCTTTACAACCCACCTATCACACAGCAAAAGTTTCCATTTAAACATTATCTACATTCTCTCATATCTACTTATGGACACTGGCCTTTTACAAGTCACAGCTTCTTACAAATCACAGCTAAGTACTCCATTTATTTTATTTTATTCTGTTTTTTCACATTCCTGTTTTTTACATAGCATTTGTGTGAATTTATGTCTTCTTTCTCTATTTCTTCATCCTGAGTGTATTTTTGTGTGATTAAGGTGCAAAACAAAACATCAAAACTGTGTGCTCATTAATAAAGCTGTTCTACTTTTTTCCTAGTTTATACATTGTTTTCACAGCCTTACTGCAGTGGCTTCATATATAATTATATACTTATACACTAATTATTTGTGTTTGTTGCTGAAATTACTGTTCTGCTAACTTATATATTTCACATCACAATTTTCACCAAAATGAAAGCATTATACACCTGTACAACATATATTTACCTTGCAAATTTCAGGCAACAGCAGTTTCACATACATGGCTTCATCCAAGCGAGAAGTGTCCTTTGGTTGCTTGTGGAAGAGAAAAAGCATTCTTTTGACCCACAAGTAAAAAATTTCACAATTTTATACAATCAACTTTTGGATGAATCCATGAAACTGTATTTCATAATTCCAGAAAAGAAATGATGCACCTCCTCAATTTTAATGGACTAATGGGTAGACTTTGAAAGAAAATAGAAGGAGAAATCAACATGATCCAAGTTGGTTTTAGACAAGGAAGAGGAATAAGAGATAATATTTTCAACATAAGATTAATAATAGAGATATGCAGAGAATTTAATGTGAATCTATATCTATCTTTTATAAACTATTCAAAAGCATTTGATTGTGTACAACACTAGAAACTTTGGGAAATAATGGAAAAAATGGGATTTCCAACACATGTGACACAATTAATATCATTGCTGTATACAGGCCAACAGGCAGCAGTAAGAATAAATAGTGAAACAACAAATTGGTTTGACATAAAACAAGGGGTTCATCAGGGTTGCATACTGTCGCCTTACTTACTCAACTCGTATACTGAAAATAAAATGAGGAATGTAAGAGAAGATTTAAACAAAGAATATTATGATGCCATAACAATTGGAAGTTATGAAATACCAGAGAACATATATGCTGATGACACAGTATTACTGTCCACAACACAAAAAGAATGAAAAAGTAATTATGTTAGTCATAAAAACAGTAAAGAGCAAAACCTTTATCTTAATGCAAATAAAACTAAATTGATGACAAATGACAGAATAAATAAGGCACCTGAAATATATATCAAGGAGGAAAAATTGGAAGAGGTAAAGAGTTTTGAATATCTTGGCTCATTACAAACTGATAATGGAGATACAATGAATGATATTAAAAGGAGGACATCTATCGCTCCTCAAAAAACAAAACAACTAAAGAATCTGTGGAGAGGAACAGATAGAACTACGAATATAAGATTTAAGGGCTCACATCTTTCCCATCTCTACATATGCCTGTGAGACCTGGACACTTAACAAAACAGCTGAGAAACACATAAATGCCTTTGAATCTAAATGCTACAAAAGAGTTCTTCAAATATCATGGACACAAAAAAGAACAAATATATCCATACTACAAGAACTTAATACTGAAGAAGGCTGGCTAGTAAAGAGAAAATTTAAATATTTATATATTTAAATATTTTAATTTAAATATTTATATATTTAAAAAATTGTGGACACATTAAATGTCATGATAATTTAGAGAAGACCATCTTGGAAGGGAATGAAAGAGAGGAAGACCAAGGCAAAGATGGTTGCAAGACATCGCTGATGATCTGCAAATGGATGCATCAGCAGCAGGCCATCTTGCTTACAACTGAGAGGCCTACAGGAGAGCTGTTAGGGAGGCGAAGTTCTGCAAGGGGCATGCCAATGGCTGACTGAATGGTGGAAGAGTATACAATAATGCAAACTGCCAATTAAATCTAAATGAGGTAAGCAGAAAACAGCACTATGGATAGTAACTACATGGCATATAAACAGAAAATCAAACGGACATTTGTACAAAAAACTATATGGCATGAGGTTTAAATATAAAAATATGTGCATTAGCTTCAACAGAAGCATTATGTCTAAAGCAGCATTATGACCATTTTATTTGAAACCACACTCAAGGCTTCGTTTTCTAACATTTATTGGTAAGGATGTGTTGCATAATACGTTTCTCACTCTCTGAAATGCAGTCTTTATTTGGCCTGTTCTGTTTCTAATTTCTTTTCTGCATTTCCCATCTGAAGTTATTACTGCTCCAAGGTATTTGAATTTCTGCACCGGATTTAGAATAGAACAGTTGCCCTGATTTGTCATAGCTGTAAAATTATGTTAAAAATCATAATAGGTAGACTTCGTAAGAAAACAGAAAAAGTCAGTATGGTCCAAGCTAGTTGTAGGCAAGGAAGAGGATCAAGACATCATATATTCAATCTAAGATTAATAACAGAGAAATGCAGAAAATTTAATGTGAATCTATATTTATCTTTATAGACTATTCAACACCAGAAGCTTTGGAAAATAATGGAAAAAATGGGATTTCCAACACATTTGATACAATTAACATTACTGCTGTATCCAGACCAACAAGGAGCAGTAAGAACAAATGGTGAAACAACAACTTGGTTTGACATAAAACAAGCGGTCAGTCAGGGATGCATATTGTCGCCTTACTTATTTAACTTGTATACTGAAAATATAATGAGGAATGTTAGAGAAAATGTAGACAAAGAATATTACGATGCCATAACACTTGGAGGTTATGAAATACGTTGATATGCTGATGACACAGTATTACTGTCCACAACACAAAAAGGAATGGAAAAACTAATTATGTCAGTCCATAAGAACAGCAAAGAACAAAACCTCAATCTTAATGCAAAGAAAACTAAATTGATGACAACTGACAAAACAAACAAGGCAGCTTAATTATGTATCAATGAGGAAAAACTGGAAGAAGTGGAGAGTTTTGATTATCTTGGATCACTACTAACTAATAATGGAGACACAATGAGGGAAATTAAAAGGAGGACATCTATCGCTCTTCAAAAAGTAAAACAACTAAAGAATCTGTGGAGAGGAACAGATAGAAATACAAAAATACAAACAACTATGTGAGCCCTATGTGACATTTAACGGCACATGGATGTAATATGTAAATGTGTGTAGTAATCTCTATATATAAAATGGAAATGTGCGTATATGTGTGTATGTTCCAGCATAACTCTGGAATGCCTGGAGCAATTTCAATCAAACTTGGTACACATATGACTTACAATCTAGAAAAAAAATACTGTGTGGGTAAGACACCCCTAGCACCCCTAGGGGTGGGGGTGACATATAAAATTAATAGAAAATGACTTGTAAAAAAAAAAAACCCTGTGAAGGAAGGGATGTAACTCCTGTTATAGTTATGCGCAATACCTGCCTTGAGTTGTGTGCCCCAATCTTGAACTCATGATGTTGGAGAAAATTCCAGCACCTGCCCGAATCTTAGATCGTTGTATATAAAGCAAACTAACTCAGCAAGTCTGCCAGTTTACCATCTTTCAGGGAATGTGACAGTTTCATTTTGCTCTTTTAGTTGACTGTATAAGTGCTTCCTACTTTATTTGACTGTGATAGTGTGCATTTTGGATTCAAGTTCATTAATACTGTTTTATGTCTGTGAAGAGTTTTATATTTCTACATGGATGTAAGTACTTCATAATTTAACATTTTAAATTTGTTTTTTCCTTATGTTTATATTAGCTTTTTTTTGTACTCCATAACAGATTTCATTGCTCAGTGAGAGTGCTTTTTTTTTTTTGCTTTGCTTATTTTTTCAAAATAGCTTTTACAGATTTAATTGCTGTAATAATGCCTCCAAGGAAATGTAAGGCGATTGGATAAGTGCAATCAAAGACTAAAAAAATGAAACAACAGCGTAGGCAAGAAACTCCTGAGGAGAGGAATAGAAGACTTGTGACGTTGCAGGAGAGATCTGCTACATCTAGAGCTTCAGAAACAGTACAGCAGCGTGAGGCCCGACTACAGGATAAGAGAGACAGAGCTGCTACATCTAGAGCTTCTGAGACAGTACAACAGTGTGAGGCCCGACTACAGGATAAGAGAGATAGAGCTGCTACATCTAGAGCTTCAGAGACAGTACAACAGCATGAGGCCTGACTACAGGATATGAAAGAGAGAGCTACTACATCCAGAGCTTCTGAGACAGTACAACAGCACGAGGCCCGACAACAGGATAAGAATATCAGGAGATACGTCAGAGTCAAAGCATTTTCTTAGTAACGTGAGAAAATACAACTCATGTTTCCAAATGACATTGTTCGGTGGCACATCAGTTGTTGAACAGCCCAGATTTCCATCAACATTCGCGGTGCAAGGGCAGATTTATCATAAGGCAGGATCATTGCTTCCGCTGCCAGATCAAGCACCAAAATTTCTACAACTATATGTGTTGGAAACGAACAAATGGAAACTGACCAGAGGTGCACCTACATCTCAGGAACAAGACG
This sequence comes from Achatina immaculata, assembly GCA_009760885.1. Taxonomy (NCBI): domain Eukaryota; kingdom Metazoa; phylum Mollusca; class Gastropoda; order Stylommatophora; family Achatinidae; genus Lissachatina; species Lissachatina immaculata. Next base: position 42,448,296 of record CM019698.1, read on the forward strand.
TCAGATTGTGTTAAACTTACAAAGGATGTTTCAAGAGCACACTGATCTTATTAAAACGTTTAAAGCAGCATTGGAACGTATGCCAATGGATAAATATAAAGTAGTCATAAGAAAAGACCAAAGACCAGCAGGCAAACATGAGCGACACTTCAATGCTCCTCAGGTAGATAAGTTGCTGTGGTTATATCAGGCGATGAGTTTGATCAACAGGATATCATAATTCAACTTGTGGAGTAAATCATGTGAAAAGACAGTGGGATTTAAAAAACCTCAGCACAAGGAATGGATTACATTGGAAATACTGAAGAAGATAGACAGAAGGACAAAAATGAAAGCAAAAATAAATGACAGTAAAACAAGAAAAGGCAGCAAAGGCCTCAGCTCAGATAGAATACAATCTGGCCCATAAAGAGGTTAGGAAAAGCATAAAGAAAGACAGACAGGCCTAATCTGATAATATGGCAGGACAGGCAGAAAAGGCAGCTGGTAAAAACAATATGAGAGCTCTGTATGAAATCACCAAGAAGTTAGCAAATAGACCATGTAGGATAGAAAAGCCCATCAAAAACAAGGAAGATAAGGTCGTAACATCAGAAGAAGAGCAGATGCAAAGATGGGTGGAATACTTCAGTGGAATCCTAAATAGGCCAGCACCAACAGAAACAGAGGAGATACCAGCACCAGAGAATACTCCAGATATCAATGTAGAACCACCCTGCAAGGCTGAAACTGAACACGCTATCTCAGAGTTGAAGAGAAAAAAGGCAGTGGTCCAGATGGAATTGTAACAGAAGTGCTCTTAGTGAGCAAAGAAATAACAACAGAAATACTACTCTTACTATTTAACAGGATTTGGGAAGAACTGAAAGTCCCAGAGGACTGGAAGGAGGCCCAACTTATAAAACTCCCTAAGAAAGGAGATCTATTAGAATGTAAAAACTACAGAGGCATCTCCATGCTCTCAATACCCAGCAAGGTCTTCAGCAGGATTTTGCTAAACAGAATTAAAACATCAGTAGACAGTAAACTAAGAGAAGAGCAAGCAGGTTTCAGGCAAGGAAGATCTTGTATTGTCCACACTGCTACAATGCAAATAATAGTAGAAGAGTCAATGGAGTGGAATTCTTCACTGTTAGTTACATTCATTGATTACGAGAAGGCATTTGATAGTTTAGATCATAAAATGCTATGGAAATTACTGGAACACTATGGCATCCCAGCCAAGATAACAAAGCTTATAAAGACCATATATGAAGGAACAACTTGCAGAATTCTGCATGGAGGAACTCTCACAGAAAGTTTTAAAGCGGAAACAGGTGTGTGGCAGGGATGTTTGCTATCACAATTCCTATTTATTCTAGCAATTGACTGGATCATGAAAACTATCACACAAAGGAAAAGAAATGGGATACAATGGACACTGTAGAACCAAATGAAAGATCTTTGCAGATGATGTGGCACTTCTGGCACACAGCCACACACAAATGCAAGAGAAACTTCAGATCTTAAGCAAGAATTCAGATAAACTGGGACTACATATTAACAGACAAAAAACCAAAGACAATGAAAAGTAATAGTGCAAAAATAGCCTCATGGTAATTGAAGGAGTGCCAATTGAGGAAGTAGAGTATTTCACATATTTAGGCAGCACAGTGGATAAATGTGGGGGGGGGGGGGGGGGGGGGGAATGGAAAAGGATGTTAAAGCTAGAATAACCAAGGGCAGGACAGCATTTATCCAACTTAACAAAATATGGTCATCTAAGAACATCAAAACAAGAACCAAACTTAGGCTTTTCAATACAAACATAAAGACTGTTGTACTATATGGTTCAGAGACATGGGTTATGACCAAGATAATACAACAGAGGATACAAACATTCATGAACTACTGCATGAGGAGGATTTTTAAACATTAAATGGCAGGACAAGATCAGGAGCGAGGATGTCTGGGAAAGGGCAGAACAAGAACCTATGAACCTACAAATCATGTCTGGATGATGGAGGTGGATTGGCCACACTCTGAAGAAACCTGACACCAACATAGCAAGACAGGCAAGGGTGGAAAGAATCCTCAAGGAAAGAGAAAACAAGGAAGACCTAGACTTACTTGGGGAAGAGAAATTATGACAGTGCTAAGAGACAAGGGATGCACATGGAAGGAAGAAGAGAATAATTCCAAGAACAGGGATGACTGGAGAGGCTTTATCCGTGGCCTATGCTCTAATGGGGTGTCTGAGTGGCGAAGTGGTTAGTGCACTGGTCTCTCATGCTGAAGGTCGGGGGTTTGAATCCGGCCAGAGGCCCTCAGTCACCCAGCTGCAGGGGGAAGGAAAGGCGGCCAGGTGTGATACTGACCACATCACTCTCTAGCGTGCTGACAGATCAAGGAAAATATGGGCACTAACACCATATCCCTATATGCCTATGACAGGATTACCTTTATGCTCTAAAGGGAGTGAAATGCGACGATGATGAAAGTTTCAGCGATGGATTTATATGCATACAGACTAATGGTTCAAGATACTGAACAGAACCACATAATAAACTGCAGACAAATGTTTCATCAATTCATCACTGATATGTATGCAAAAATCGAGAGTGAGCGCCTTCTTTACATTCGTCTAAATAAACGTAAACTGAAAGTTGAGGAATATATTCACCTGAGAGATGCTGTGGCAAATGACTGGAATGTTGAAAACCTCTGTGCCTTAGTCATACTACCAGCTACGTTTACAGGCAGTCCAAGACACATGCACGAATACACGCAGGATGCTATGACACATGTGAGGACGAAAGGGAGATCAGGCTTATTTATCACCTTCACCTGCAATCCAACTTGGACAGAGCGACAGATGTCCTCCTTTTAATTTCCCTCATTGTATTCCATTATTAGTTAGTAATGATCCAAGATATTCAAAACTCTCCACTTCTTCCAGTTTTTCTTCACTGATACATATATCAGCTGCCTTGTTTGCTTTGTCAGTTGTCATCAATTTAGTTTTATTCACATTAAGATACAGGTTTTTGCTCTTTGCTGTTCTTACAGACTGACGTAATTAGTTTTTCCATTCCTTTTTGTGTTGTGAACAGTAATACTGTGTCATCTGCATATCTATTCTCTGGTATTTCATAACAGGGAAAACATTTTTAACTAATTTAATTCTGGCCGAAATCATGGCCCGGGCAGAAGTTGCTCTTGCCATTGCCTCTTCAGGAATTGTGGCAATGTTAATGGAAGGAGGAAGGACACCCCACACTTAAGTTGCCACTTGACATCGCCAGGCAGGAAAATCCTACCTGCAACATAAGCCAGCAAGTGATCAGGCGCAGGTGCTCAAGACATGTAAATTAATCATATGGGATGAATGCACTATGGCTCACAAGAAAGCTCTCGAGGCCCTTGACGTCACTCTGAGATATCTGAGAGAAAATGACAACCTGATGGGAGGAGCTCTGGTACTCCTCTGTGGAAACTTTCGTCAAACTCTACCCGACATCCCAAAGTCACCACCGACTGATGAGATCCACGCATGTTTAAAACATTCATTTTTGTGGAGACACGTGCGAAAGATAACTTTAAAGCAAACATGAGAGTACATCTGGGGGATGAGAGTGCTAAAATTTTCTCAAACAAACTACTAGAGATTGGAGAAGGTAGATTAGCAGTCAAGTCCTCTGGCAAGATAAAACTGAAATCCAATTTTTGTAATCTGGTCTGTCACAGAGCTAATAGATGCAGTCTATCTCGCTGTTTTCCAAAACTATCACAATTTGAACTGGTTGCAAGAGAGGGCCATTCTTGCTGCTAAATGAAGATGTCCACGAAATAAACAATCAAATACTTGCCATGTTACCAGGCGTAGTTGAGTCTATCGATACCGTAGTAGATTGCAATGAGGTCATCAATTTCCCACCAGAGTTCCTAAACTCACTTGATCCGGCTGGATTGCCACCACATCGTCTTTTACTTAAAGTAGGATTTCCAATTACTTTACTGTGGAACCTCGACCCACCACAACTTTGCAACAGCACAAGGCTGTGTGTAAAGAAGATGATGGGCAATGTAATTGAAGAGACTACTTTAACAGGAAAGGGAGAGGGTAAAACAGTTTTTATCCCACGGATGCCACTCAATCCAATAGATCTCCCTTTTAACTTTAGGAGACTGCAATTTCCAGTGAGACTTGCATTCTCAATCACGATCAACAAGTCACAGTGGGCAGTCTATTAAGTACTGCGGAGTGGATTTGAGATCATCATGTTTCTCCCACAGACAACTTTATGCTGCTTGCTCAAGGGTGGGATCACCCAAGAATTTATTTATTCTTGCTCCTGAAGGTGCAACTAAAAATGTTGTTTATAATCAAGTTTTGAGTTAAATTAATATTATAGTGAATTTGTAAAAGACTTTACTTTATAATTTGTAAACTGTACTTATACTTAAATAATTGCAAATAAAATTACTTCAATTTTACACTATAGATAGAATTCATTCTTTTTCCTGTTTAATAGAAGATTGGGATAAAAAAATCACCAGGCAGGGCCAGGTAATCAATTAATGAAAAAAATTAATGTTCAGTCAAATCTGGAAAAAAGAAAAAGTTCCTTCTAAATAGAAAAAAGGAATCATTGTTAAAATACAAGAAAAAAGGCAACCTTAGTGATTGCAATAACTGAAGAGGAGTAACCTTACTATCAGTTACGTCAAAAGTATTTTGCAAAGTTATTTTGAATAGAATTCAAGATATAGTGGATGCTGCAATGAGAGAAGAACAGGCAGGATTTCGAAAAGGGAGAAGCTGACCAGATCTTTACTCTAAGAATAATATTTGATGAACATAATGAAAAGCAAAGACCATTAAGAATATATGAAATACCATCCAAGATTATCAACATCATTAGAGACCTCTACAATGGATATGTTTGTGCAGTCAACGCAGAAGAACGAATGAGTGAATGGTTCCAGACTGAAACAGGTGTGAAACAAGGATGTATATTATCTCCATTGCTTTTTGGAATTGTCATAGACTTCATAATGAAAAAATGCTGCACAGGTAAAATGGACATTTAATGGGTACATGAGACCCAACTAGAGAATCTTGATTTTGCAGATGACATAACTCTTATCAGTGACAATATGAATTTGATGCAAGAAAAAACAGATGCCCTGTCATCAATGGCTAGTAAAATAGGACTTGAAATTAACAAGAATAAAACAAAAATAATGAAACTTCATTAACCACGAAGGATAAATATATGTAGAAGGAAAAGATGTTGAAGAAGTAAACCATTTTGCATATCTTGGCAGCTGCATAGACCAGGATAGTGACACTCGAAAGCTTTTACTTGGACTGATATACTGTTGGCCACATCTATTTTCTCTGTTTCTTGTTACACTGAATACCCTTGTAAAATATTTTTTTTACTCTTGTAAAATATTTTATTCCATCATCTTACTGGTGCTGCTTGTGCACATGTCAGTCAGGCTGATCTGAGATTGTTGAATAGACAGACCTGTCTCTTATGAATGGTGTGGAGTTGAAAAATGATTACATATTCTTCTCTCTTAAGCTAGTAGTAGGCATCATTTTTCTAGTGGCCAGGGTGTTTTTTTTTCCATTAACTTCTGTATATTATTTTTATCACTGACTTAGCCTCCTCATATGTTATACTGGTGTATGTGGTAATCTGCAACCTTCTTTCGCTAGTAAGTCTTCTGTTCACTTTCTAGTGTACTACACTGAGTTGGAATCCAATCTACTATTAATACTCTCTCTCTCTCTCTCATATATATATATATATAACATATATATATATATATGTTATAAGCACAAAAACCAAGTTAAGATTACTAAATTGTGATATCCACCCTCATTTATGCATGCAAAAGCTGGAAATCAGCTAAAGAAATAGACAAGAAATTAGACTCTTTTGAAAACAAATGTCTAAGGAAAATACTTGATATAAAGTGAAACGAATTCAAGAACAACGCAGAGATAAGACAAATGACCAAACAACAACCTGTCTCATGAGTGATTAGAAAAAGAAGATGGACATATTTAGGCAATGTGATGAGAAGAAACAATCAGAGAATACCAAAACAAGCTATCAAGTGGAACACAATGGGATAATCTAAAGAGGACACTGTTAAGAGAAGCCAGTTTAGTGGGCATAACATCCTTTGATGAAGCTGAAAGACTCGCCGATAACAGGAAAACTTGGCAAACAACTATGCAAGCCCTATGTGATGTTAATGGCACAGGAAGGATGTAAGACTGTTGTTGTTTGTCACTTTCCATTGCATCTTCATTTCTTTATGTTGTTTTATTAGTTCTAGTGTGCCTACTGTAATCCATCCATTCTTTTGTGCTTTCTTTACTGGAACTATGTCTTTAGCTGTTGTTATTAAAATATTTCTGGCCTGCATAGCCAATTCATCTGTCATCTCCTCCTGTACAGCCATCAGGATTTTGAAACGGTTCTTCACTTCTATACCATATTGTTCTGGTATTTTTGTAAGATCTAACTGGAGTGTTGATCCCCTAACTGTCTTTTTTATCTTTATCATCATGTCTGCTATTAATAACTCATGGTCCGTGTCACAATCAGACCTGGTAAAGTTTTTGCTGATGTTATACTTGATCTCCACCTTTTTTGCACTAAAATGTAATCCATTTGATTCTTGGTTTTCCCTTCCATGCAAAATGCCATTAGATTGTCACCTGCCTCATTTCTATATCCTATGCTAAATTTCCTCACAACATATCTTTCGTCTTCCGCTCTTTCTGTACCAATCTTTGCATTAAAATCCCTATTATTAATACAATGCCATTTTTCCGTACCTGGTCTATTGCCGTTTACAGTGTGTTATAAAGTCTTCTACTTCCTCTTTTTTCTAATGCTGACATAGGTGCATATATCTGGATAATTGTTACATTTCTAGGAGTGTCCTTAAGTCTGATAGTGAGGACTCTACCACTTACTGGACTGTAACCTAGTAATGCTATTGATGCTAACTTGTCAGTAAGTAAAAAGCCACTCCATTCTTTCCTCCTATTTCTCCACCAGAATATATAAAGATATTATCATTTTTGCTCTTGAAGTGTCCTGATCCTTTCCATCAATGTTTGCAGATTTCCAAAATGTGTATACCCATTTTTTTCATCTCTCACTTATTATTTGATACTTTCCCTCGTACATAATTCTCACATTCCATTTTCCTACTCTTATTTTTCTTTTTTAGTTTAATGCAGGGGTTTTCCTTAGCAACACCGTCAGGATTTTGTCCTTCATCACAATTACCCGTACTGATATCTGTCTCTCTCGTCCCCAGTGTTAAAATTAGATCTATCTGGCCTGGAGGACTCGCCACCAGATTTTTTTCCTATCTGACCTTCCATGTTGCTGTTGGGTTTCTTGGTATATTTCCAGAAGGTAGTTCACCATTGCTTTCCTTCTGAGCAGTGACTGTACTGGTCAGTGATCGTAGCCATTGTCCCTACACTAAGATCATCTGCCTTCCATCATAAAATGGTAACCATAACCAACATTATCTGTCAGCTCCTCTCCTATTCCATCCACCACCTGCTCCCATGGCTTCACATCACCCTGATAAGGGGCTATACGGATAATCCAGCTTGCCATAGTGGATACCCCTACCCCACTAATACTACAAGAACTTAATGAAGAAGGTTGACTAGTAAGGAAGATTAAACATAGAAAACTTAAATATTTGGACACATTAAACATCATGAGAATTTACAGAAGACAGTCTTTGAAGGGTACATAAGGGGAAAAAGAAAGCGAATAAGACCAGAGCAAAGATGGCTGAAAGACATCATTGACGATCTGAGAATGGACGCATCAGCAGCAGGGCATTTTCCTTACAACCAAGAGGCCGACAGAAGAGCTGTTAGGGAGGCAAAGTTCTGAAAAGGACAAGCAAATGATTTACTGATTGACTGAGTTATTCATTTACTAACCAAAACATTTTTAAGACTGTTCTTTTCACCGATATCACCAGAAAAAGGAACTTCTACCCGAGTCAAAGGATGACTTCAAAGGATCTGAGCTGGAAGAGAAGAGTGCTGCAGTCATGCAAAAAGTTTCAAAGTTGGTACACAGGCTGGATTGAATGCAGTTACAGAAAGTAACAGAAAGTGACAAAGGCTATGAGGTAAGGTGTTTTCTGTTTGCCTTTATAATAATATTTTTTTGTTCTGTAATTATTTGTATTTCACACTCTACAGTAGTATTTCCTTTTTATAATGTTATTTTGAGGTCAAGTTTTCTTTGCTGGTAGAAACTATCATGACAATATGAACCCCCTGTGAACAACTGTGTTAAGAACATACTTATCTTAACATAGCCTTTGTGAAACAGGAAACATCAGATCTGAATGATTAAAAAACTCTGACCTGCTCCTGTAGACCAAAAGCTTGTAGTAATCAACACTATTTGTTATTGTTATTTTTATAAAGTATAATGTCACCCTCTAATAAGGCAGAATTTTTAGGGAGCAGAAGTTTCTGTAAAAGAAAGAGGGAACGTGGAAATGAGAAAACTGCTAGTAGCCTCTTGTCTATTATATGATTGTCAGCTAACTCAGACAAATTGCTCTGTAAGCTAAGAAAACCCACTCGCCTGTGGGAAAACTGACAGGCACAAAATACCCCTCCTAGGATATAAGGCCCTCCAGCTTTTGGCACTGCACACCCATCAACAGGTGGAGCTGACACCTTGGCCTGAGACCATGCTGGACTGGTTGGGATGGTAGATGGATGGGAAAAACCTGGGGATGAGGAAAGTCTGATGGAAATTGACAAGTCTAGGACGTATGTTACTATGGGTCTCTACAACAATGGCTATCACAATGAGGAAAACAAAGCAGCCAGCAGACTATAGATGGCGAGGAATGGATATCACTGAAGCACCCATCAGATCCCTCATCCCAAAGTTGGAATGTCTCTGAAATGCCTCAAAGCCATCGGCCAGGCCAGTGTTGCACTCAGGGCTTGATCTCAGCTTCTCACTGAAAAGGCCTACTGGTTATAAAAGAAAGACTTAGGATAAAAACCCCAATATGAAAATGTCAGAAACAAAAAAGATAACCATACGAGCCTGGACATCATCTCGTAAAAGGTCCACACCAGGTGGTATGCCCCCCAGCTACACTGAGCGAAAAATCAGCTACGGGGAAGCACACTAAACATTCTTCAAATCATTTCTGGACTTAGGCCAAAGGCCTCAGAATTAAGCAGACAGCTGAAAAAAAAGTCAACATCCATATCACAATCATACAAGAAACCCTTCTATGTGACAAAAGATCACTCGGTGTCTGGATTCACCATGTACAAATGTGAATGTGGTAAATGCAGGGATATTGCTACACTCTTGAGAAATGACATCCATGGAGAAGGTAAAAATTGAAAATCCAATGAGATGATATCCAAGAGATAACAGAAAGGCATGATGGACTGCAGTACACTCTGTATAATGTTTATTGTCCCTCCAATTTCTAAAAGTCAAACCAACATACACAGCACAGACATGCAGAAAACTATCATTGCAGGAGATTTTAATGCACATCTACCATCATTAGGATACAAAGACCGAAACCTTATGAGAAACAACATTGAAGAGCTATGCAACACCAGCAACATGATAATATTGCACCAACACTTCTCTACAGAGCCACTGAAAGCACATATAGACCTGATATCACCATTGTCTCAGCTGACATCCACAACAATTGTACTCTGAGAGTGTTTGATGACACAGGAAGCGACCACTGCCCCATCTTTCTACAAATCTCTCACACACAAAACCAAAGACCACACAAACCTCCACGCTGGAATTATAGAAAAGCAGATTGGGAAAAATTCAGAACACAAACAGATGAAAACCTATTAAAAATAAATGATAACACAAACAGTGACATACTCTACACCAACATAATACAAGCCATACTTGGAGTAGGCTACAAAACAATTTCCCCCCCCCCCCCCACCCCCCTGAGGATGCAGAAAGAAATATAGCTCCTTCTGGACAAAATCTCTGGAAGACTTAGTCAAAAAAAAAAGAAGAGCAGCCAAGAAGAATGCAGATAAAAAACCCTACTCCAGAAAACAGAATACAGTACAATAAACTGACAGCTAAGGTAAGACCTGAAACTAAAAAAGCAATCTCAACCTCAGAACTGAAGAAAAGAAGGCTTGGAAACTTAGATAACATGTCAGGAAAAAAATAAACTAAACCTAAGCCATTATGAATCTCTGGTTGAGTCCTCTCAAGTGACTCAGACAAAGCTAGTACTTTTAACAAATTCTTCGCTGCCACCAACAAATCCTCCAACAAGAAAGTACATGACAAGGCGCTGGGAAAAGTTATGAGAAGTAAAGAAAAATCTAGCTTGGAAAAACATAAACTTTTTGAGGAAAACTTTACCATCCATAAACTCCAGAGTGCTATGCTATGGTTAAGCTACAGCTAAGAAAAGCACCAGGACCAGACAAAATATCAAATGAAATGATCTGGGCCCTGTAGGAACATCTACATTCCTTAACTTCATTAATAAGACCTGGCAAAGTGGAGTACTACCAAAATCTTAGAAGTCAGCCATAGTTAGAACTATCCTTAAAAAAAGGAAAGCCAGAAGATGACCTAAAATGCCTTAGACCAATCTCACTGATAAGCTAGCAGAACAAATGCTTAACAATAGGCTGTACTGATGGTTGGAATCCTCGAGGTCCCTCAATAACTTTCAGGCAGGCTTCTACAAAGGATCAAGAACTGAAGACCAGTTATTTCTCCTAACTCAAAGTGTTTTTTTTACACGAAATAAACTCTGTAGCTGCCTTTGTAGACTTCCGGCAGGCATATGACAGGGTCTGGCAAAAAACCCATACTGTTAAAGATGCAAAACATGAGCATGTGTGGAAAAATGTATCAATAGGTTAAAAACTACCTGAGTAACAGGACCATACAAACTCAAGTCAATAACAGACTGTCAAACAAATGCACCCTGGAGGAAAGTCTGCCACAAGGTTCTGCTCTTAACTGCACCTTGTTCCTAATGACCTCCCCGATCTATTGAACACTCACAAGGCCATGTTTGCCAATGACCTTGTTATATGGACTAATGGAACAGACCTGTAGATGGCTGCTGAGACACTTAATAGAGCCCTCCTCACCATATCAGATTACTGTAATTTCTGAAAACTGAACATCAATGTTAGTAAAACTACATATGCAGTTTTCACTCTTAGCAACAAACCAGCAAAGACTGAACTGAAAATAACTTGATGGTGTTCAAATCATGAAAGAAAAAATCCAACATACCTTGGTGTGAAACTAGACAGAAAATTGAACTTTAAGAAGTTCATGGATAGATTAGCAGAAAAAGCATCCAAAAGACTAAACTTACTCAAGCGACTTGCAAGTACATCCTGGGGAGCTGTACACAGGATAAGTTAGATCTGTAATAGATTACAGCCTCCCTCTACGGGTCACAGTATCAAAGATCTCTCACAGACAGAACCAGAACCAAGCAGTTCATTTCATTTGTGGGGCAATGAAATCAACACCAAAAAGCCTTGTTATTTTCTCAGACTCCCAGTCTGCTCTCCAGCCCCTTCAAAATTGAATACCAACAGCTTATCACATAACAACTGACATATTCAGTGCAATATACCAACTCACCTCCTATGACATCAAGACCACCCTACAGAGGATACTAGGGCACATAGATATCAGAGGAAATGAACATGCTGACAGACTAGCAAAGAGTGGAGCCACCATGTCACAGTCCCACATCTCCACAACATGAGAACAGCTAAACACATTATACACAACAATTGCAAGCAGCAGTGGATGGACAGCTGGGCCAGTAATCCAACTGGAAGATCCCTATATACACACCTGTCAAAGCCTAACCCCAGAGACCACATCAACAGCTTATGTCGTAGAGACCAATGCACAATTTTCAGGTTGAAAACAGGACACATCACCCTCAATAAGCACTTACACATAGTAACCGCTGACCACACACCATAGTGCATGCAATGCAACAGGCAAGAAGAAGAAACTGTTAAGCACCACTTGCTGGACTGTAGTACACTGAAGGATCTTCAGAAGAACCTGATGCCACCGAACTCCTCAATCACCGATATTCTGTATGGAGATGCAGAACAGCTGAAGAGGACCTGTATGTTTCATTATCTGACACAAGGGAAATAAGAATGAAAACTCATAAACCTGGGGATTGGAAAAGTCAAAAAAGTCAAAAGACACAACATGAAGGAGGTCCTGTACTATGTGCTCATTACATCCATGAAAATATGGTATATGTGGACAATTCCAAAATCAACCTCAGACTGACTGGTAAAAATAAATCAGTTGCCACAGCATTTTTCCCACAGCAACCATAGAAGTGTTATCACACTAAATGCCAAGCCACAGTCCATTTTGTTTAGCTGTGCATGAGTAGTGACCAAGTAACATGGGTACATTTTAATAAGCCTGCAACTGCCTTTCCTCTCAGTTGTGTAGTCTAACTCACAGTGTGGTGCAATTTTCATTTTCTGCAAGCAAAGGGCACAGTTCCGTTGAGATTATTATTGACTGTGCTGTGTGTATAGTGATAATGTTATGAGTGACAGTTCTGTGAGGACCGGTGCAGGAAATTCATGGATGGACACACAGATGTGCATGATGAGAGGGAAACAAGGACAACATTCAAATACGATTCACAAAATCATTCAAAAAGTTGATGAAGTAATATCTTACATCCTTCCCATGTCACAAAATGTCACATAGGGCTGCATGGTAGTTTGCCAAGACCCTGTCCTCTGCGAGTTTTTCAATCTCATAAAGGGATGATATGGCCACTGAACTGGCCTCTCTTAACAATGTCCTCTTAGAGTTTCACGTGGTCGACCTCTTTCTAGTCAGCCTGTTGTGTTTCACTTGATAGCTTGTTTGGGGATTCTCTGATTGTTTCTTATCATCACATGACCAACATATGTCCATCTTCTTTTTCTGATCACCCATGAGTCTGGCTGTTGTTTGCTCATCTGTCATATCTCTCCGTTATTCTTGAATTTGTTCCACTTTATACTAAGTATTTTCCTTAGGCATTTGTTTTTGAAAGAGTCTAATTTCTTGTCTAATTCTTTAGTTGTTTTCCAGCTAATATACAATCATATATATTACATAATATTATGAAACTTATATATATATATATATATATATATATATATATACACACACACACACTTATATATACTTATATATATTTATATACATATATATATACTTATATATATATATAAAACACCCACAGTTTTGGGAAGCTTTCAGTTATTTTCTCTTTTGAATTAGTGTTTATGCTACACAAAAAAAAAATGAACACTGATGATCTGCTGCAGTATTTGGTGTAATTCAGAACAAATCTTCTTCTTCTTCTTCGTTCACTTCTACCACCAAAAACCGCACTGTGAACCTACTGAATTCACGCCTGTGGTCCTCATTAGGTCCCATGGTCCCCTGTGTGGTCCAAAATAGACCACACGAGTTCCACGAAAGGACCACAAGGGGTTCAGAGTATCACAGTGCTTTAGCCTGTATTCTTGGTGGGTCTCGGAAGCGGGATTGCGTGACACCGTGGTTTTCATTGCACCAGTTTGGTCTAGGGTTGGACTTTCTCACCGGAAGACCTCGACGTGTTTGGAATATCAGTGCATCCCCGCTGGGTGAGAGGCGTAAGCCCACCCAGGCCAGAGTTGGACTTTCTCACCGGAAAACCTCGACGTGTTTTGAGATACCCGTGTATCACCGCCGGGTGAGAGGTGGTTGTCCATCCAGTCCAGGGTTGGACTTTCTCACCGGAAAACCTCAGCGTGATTAGGATACGCAGACATCCCCGCCGGGTGAGAGGTGGTTGCCTATCTAGACTTCCCTGGTCCAGTGTCTCCGACTTCAGCATTTTGCGGTCGTGGCCGCTACCCTTCCTAGTTGTGACCAGGATGGAGCTTTTGTCCAGGAGGATGAATCCTCGCCACTAGTGACTTCTACCCCTGGGTTGAGCCGGTTTAGGCATTTCCCAGTATGGGCGTGTTTGGGACGGGACCGACCTCTGGGGCAGAGGTACTGTGACATTCATAGCCTTCAAGATTCACCCCTGGTATGAGCCGGTTTAGGCAAAATTCACCAGTATGGGTGTTTATCAGGCGTTACCGACCTCTAGAGCGGAGGTGGCATGACATGTCTAGCCATCGAGTTCCACCCCTGGTGTGTGCCGGTTTAGGCATATTTCACCAGTGTAGGTGTATTTCGGACGTAGGTGGCCTCTAGAGCAGACGCGCCGTGGTATAGCTCTCGTAGCGATACTACTGGACATACCAGGTTAAACTTCACTTTCCACCACCTTTTCCCATTGGCGCCGCACAGCAACCTTTATTTCCGCATTTACTTCCTTAACCGGGAGGAACTTCACTCCACGCACGGCATTTGAAGAGTCAAGCCAGCAGTGACTTAACCTCTGGGACAAGCCGGTTCATGCATTTCACCCGATATGACTGCACTCAGGACGTGGCCGACCTCCAGACCAGAGGTGCCGTGATTTGACTGTTTGCTTCGATTTATCCTTTCAACCACCTTTTCCGCAGTGATGCTGCGCGGCAACCTCATTTGCAAATTTCTTCATTGGCCGGGAAGAGCACCGCTCCACGCACGGCAGCTGAAGATCTCGCCAACAGCGATTCAGAACAAATGTTTTACAATATATTTTGATTTAATGAATTAAAAACAGATTTAAGTTCACACAAAGCAACTTACTGAATTGAGAACTTGTTTCAGTGTGTCTAAAATGATAAGCTGAGATTCAAGATAATTCCGCTCTGCTTCTGGGCGATTCACTTTCTGCTGGTATGAAAAAATGAATCAAACATTTCATTTAAACCTGTGATAATGACTAAAGATTTCCATGTCATACTTTTAATTGTAGCAATATGTTCATTTTAGAACATATGGCCATTCTGCATATTGGCCTAATACATTAAAAGAAAATTTCCATTCAATAAATTCTGTATGCATTATTACTATTTTTCATGTCAGTTCTGGTTGTATTTAAATTTCCATATACCATTACATTTCTTTTATTATACTTCCTCTCTATATATGTCATATTCTGTACACTATCAAGCACCTTGGTGCAAATTATTGTTACAAGCATCTATTATTTCAATCAGTAAACATTCAGTGTGTACTGAAAATATTTTACATATATCTAAACTTCAAACATCAATATTTGAGAATTGCACTCATCATCTAAAGAACACTGACAGCAGTATGCTTAAGTGGTATACTTACAAACTGTAGAACACTTTGAAGAGTTTTTGTCAAACCATTGATCACAAGAGAAAACTTATGTTTGCTGACATTTACAAGACATTCTTTATTCTGTTTCACATTCTGCATTGACTGTGCTGTATGCAGACCAGTTTTAATGGGCAGCTATTTAAGAAAAAGAAAAAAAAGCAAGAAAATTATTAAACAGAAGAATTTCTGCTTTCTACATATTCAGACTATCAATGACTCAAAGGATATAACACAAATATATCAAAATTCAATACCACTTTAGGATACAAGGATATGACCTTAATATGAGTTATTCAGCCAAAAGAAAACTACTCCATGTTGCATCTGGATGTCATAATATCCTGTCACCAGATGACACACATTCTAAAGATGTACAGAAAGCTACCAACACAAGATGACTAATGCTACTGTATAAAAAGAAACCATTATTTTTTTTGCCTCAGAACTAGATTCTGTTAACAAAATGTTTTAAAACTTTAGGCTGGTGATTCAGCTCTGTGTACATCACATCAGCAATCAAGGGAAAAACTTTTTAATCAACTGAACTTCAATCTGTTCATCAGGATGAAGCTCAGCAATGGCATACAAGCCATCACACTCAGTTCTGACTGATTCCAAGACCTGTCATAAGTATTCACTGATTTCAATCATCATTAAATCTCTCCACAGATCTTGGAATAGTCAATCATTTTATAATAACAAAGCAACAAAAACAAGGGCAGATAGCAATCAACAATAGGTACATCTTCACCCTTGAACATCAGGATCTGCCTCATTTGATGCATTTGCTCTTTATTAACTCCAGTTCCATATGGAGAGGAAGATCTTTAATGGATTGGTTCCCCTGGGAACAACCGTGTTTTAAGAACACACTTATCTTACCATAGTCCTTGTGAGACAGAGAAAATAGAACTGTTAGCTTAAAAACTCTGACCTACTTCTGTAGCCCAGAAACCTGTAGCAATCAACACTAATTGTAACCATTATTGGCATGGAGATCGCCAGCAGGGATGAGTAAAATCTGGTGTGAAACCAATGAATCCAGGACGTGACAAGCCTAAGGGTCTTTTACAACAATGGCTATCAGAATGATGTAACTAAAACAGAGCCAGCAGACTACAGGTGGCGAGGAATGGATATCGTTGAAGCACTCATTGGATTCCTCATCCCAAAGCTGGAGTGTCTCTGTGGAACTGTCTCAAAGTCGTCTGGCCTGCCAGCGTTGCATGCTGGATCTGACATGGAGAAGGGGCTTAAGTACAGCCACCAGAAGCTGGAAAACAAAGTTCTGGCCAAGCCAGTCTACGCCACTGTCTTCATAGCAGTCTGAGCAAGACCACAGTCTTCCCTAGCAAGGAAAGGTGCTGAAGTTGGAGACACCCAGCCAGCCAAAAAGATGCATTGCAAAAATCAGGGTACCATGCATCATCGCCAGTGTGCGTACGAAGAAGAATGGATTGGTTACGGGTACAGGACAGACCTCAACTAACACAAATTATTATACAAAAGGGCTGTGAATGTCAAGTCCAGGCACATTGGGTAGATGAACTTTGGGTTCAAGATCTCATCCAGTGTCAGATGGCTCAGTGATTCGGAACAGCAAAAGTTGCCTACTCAAATGGAAGAGTAGTGACACAGGATTCAGGAGGTTTTGAAATACACTACGTCAAGTATGTGAATGGAAATCAAGGCTGTGTTGCTAGCAATGGAATGGTTAGTAGCCCACTATGACAGATTCACAGCATGTGCTGGTTCTAAGTACGCTCTCCACTCCAATTAAATGTCACCATGGCATGTGTCCCAAATAGCCTCTGACAGTCCACGTCCAGCTCCTGGCCTTTTCGTGGCAGAACTGTTCAAACTGATAGGAGAAGAGGTCAAGGCAAATATCTGGTGCCTGCAAACCAGACGCTTCGGGTAGATGAGAGTCATGTTTGGTAGCTCATCTAGGAGAAGGAATACTCTGACTTAAAACCCGCTGCTGGTGAGATTCTTCAGCTGCCGTGTATGGTGTGAAACTCCTCCCGGCCAATGAAGTAACATCCAATTAGGGTTGCTGCGCAGTGCCACGCGGAAAAGGTGAAAGAAAGAATTAAGTGAAGTGACCAGTAGTCTCGAGGTCAAGACTACTCAAATCATGGCACCTCTCCTCTAGAGGCCGGTCACGTCCTATATACGTCCTTTGTCAGCACCCCAGGATGCACTTGCTTGAGTAAATTTAGTCTTTTGAGTACTGCTTCTGCTAGTCCATCCATGAACTCTTTCAAGTTCAATTTTCTGTCTAGTTTCAAGCCAAGGTATGTTGGATTTTTTTCTTTCATGATTTGAGTACCATCAAGAGTTATTTTCAGTTCAGTCTTTGCTAGCTTGTTGCTAAGAGTGAAGACTGCATATGTAGTTTTACTAACATTGATCTTCAACTTCCAGAAATTGTAATAGGCTGATATGGTGAAGAGGGCTCTATTAAGTCTCTCAGTAGCCAGTTGCAGGTCTGTTCCACCAGTCCATGTGACAAGGTCATCGGCAAACATGGCTTTGTGGGTGTTCAACAGGTCGGGAAGGTCATTTTTAAAGATTAGGAACAAGGTGCAGATAAGAGCAGAACCTTGTGGCAGACTTTCCTCCAGGGTGCATTTGTTTGACAGTCTGTTATTGACTTGAGTTTGTATGGTCCTGTTACTCAAGTTGTTTTTAACCCATTGATACATTTTTCCATGTATGCCCATGTTCTGCATCTTTAACAATGGGCCTTTTCACCAGACCCTGTCATTTGCCTGCCGGAAGTCTACAAAGACAGCCACAGAGTTTCTCTTGAGGAGAAATAGCTGGTCTTCAGTTCTAGATCCTTTGCGGAAGCCTAGCCTGAAAGTTATTGAGGGACCTCGAGGATTCCAACCACCAGTACAGCCTATTGTTAAACATTCGCTCTGCTAACTTACCAATGTCGGAAGTCGGTGAGATTGGTCTAAAGCTTTTTAGGTCATCTTATGGCTTTCCTTTTTTCAGGATAGGTCTAACTATGGCTGACTTCTAGTATTTTGGTAGTACTCCACTTTGCCAGGTCTTGTTAATGAAGCTGACCAATGTGGACTTTCCTATAGGGCCCAGATGATGGATCATATTTCATTTGATATTTTGTCTGGTCCTGGTGCTTTTCTTAGCTGTAGCTTACCCATACCACTCTGGAGTTCATGGATGGTAAAGTTTTCCTCAAAAAATGGAATACTTGCCAAGCTAAATTTCTCTTTAATTCTCAGAACTTTTCCCAATGCCTTGTCAAGTATTTTCCTATTGCAGGATTTGTTGGTGGCAGCAAAGAATTTGTTAAAAGTACTAGCTTTGTCTGAGTCACTTGAGAGGACTCGACCATAGATTCACATTAGCTTAAGGTTAGTTTGCTTATTTTTTCCTGACATGTTATCTAATAGTTTCCAAGCCTTCTTTCCTTCAGTTCTGAGGCTGAGATTGCTGCATGTTCTTAACCACTTCTACTGCTTTGTTTTTTTAGTTTTAAGTCTTACCTTTGCTGTTAGTTTATTTATGGGTATATATATTTATATATATACATACTTATATATTAGTATATATACGGGTACTCTATTTTGTTTTCTCTTTGGATGTCAAGAGTGTGGCAATACCCCTGCATTTACCACATTCACATCTGTACATGGTGTATCCAGGCACTGAGTGATCTTTTCCATGCGGAAAGGTTTCTTATATGATCGCAATATGGATGTTGACTTTTCAGCTGTCTGCTTAATTCTGAGGCCTTTGGCCTAAGTTCAGAAATGTTGATTTGAAGAATGTGCTTCCCCGTAGCTGATTTTTCACTCAGGGTAGCCGGGGGGGGGAGGGCAAACCACCTGGCGCAAACCTTTTACGGGGCGACATCCAGGCTCAAATGGTTTTATTTTTTGTTTCTGACATTTTCATATTGGGGTTTTTGTCCTAAGTCTTTCTTTCATACCCAGGAGGCCTTTCCAGTGAGAAGCTGAGATCAGGCCCCAGGTGCAGCACCATCCCATCCGATGGCTTTGAGACAGTTTCACAGAGACACTCCAACTTTGGGATGAGGGATCTGATGGTGCTTCAATGATGTCCATTACCCGCCACCTTTAGTCTGCTGGCTGCTTTGTTTGCCTCATTCTGATAGCCATTGCTGTAGAAACCCATAGGCTTGTCATGTCCTGGACTCATCAATTTCCAGACTTTCCCCATCCCTGCAGGTGATCTCTGTGTCCCCATCTATCCACCACCCCAAACAGCCCAGTGCGGCCCCCGACCAAGACCTCAGCTCCACCTATTGACAGGTGTGCAATGTCAAAAAGCTGAAGGCCCTTCTATCCTAGGAAGGATATTTGTGCTTGTCATTTTTTCCACAGGCAAGTGGGTTTTCTTAGCATACATAGCATTTTGTCTGAGTTATCTGACAATCCTACAATAAACAAGAGGCTACTAGCAGATTTCTCAGTTCTAGGTTCCCTCTTTCTTTCACATTCCCTAAAAATTCTGCCTTATAAGAGGGTAACATTATATTTTATAACAATAACAAATAGTGTTGGTTGCTACAGGTTTCTGGGCTACAGAAGTAGGTGAGAGTTTTTTAAGCAATCAGATCTAATGTTCCCTGTTTCACAAAGACTATGTTAAGATAAGTGTGTTCTTAACACAACTGTTCCCAGGGGTAAAATAGTAGACAAACCAAGTTATAAGTAAGAGAAACAAAAACTATAAAAGAATGAATATTTGTATTCCTCTCATGTATAAAGAATATACTGTGGTCCATCACTTTATTATATGCAAACTTCACTGTCTCCAATTTGACATACTGTGGTCCATCACTTTATTATATGCAAACTTCACTGTCTCCAATTTGACACTGTGGTCCATCACTTTATTATATGCAAACTTCACTGTCTCCAATTTGCTTAAATGTATACTGGTGATGGCTTTGACATCATGAACATACCAGAGAAGGTTGCTGCATCTAGTTAGTGAAGAATATCAATCTTCTGACTTATTTCACTTTTGATGCCTTTATCTCTTTTCTCAATATTAAAATCACTATTGGTCATTCTGTCTACTACAAACCTGCTGATGCTCACATGTACCCCTTTTACTCCTCTCACCCTTGCTGCTATATATTTGATTCACTTAACTTCAGCATCTTGATTTCCATATTCAAGCTCACAAGATGCTTCAATTTTTCCACCAGTATGATTATCTGGAAAATGTTCTCATCCTACTGTGAAATTTTTTCAGCCACATTACCTGCCCCTAAGCTTTCATTCCCAAACCTTCCTCTGGCTTCCTGAGACCAATTTCTCTATCCATGAGTTGTTTTTTTTTTTCTAATACCACATGGTTCTGCTGGATAACTGTACCACCTCATGGTGGTGAGGGTTTTTAAGACTAAAATCTTAGCCTGGATGGAAGGACCACCTTTTTGATCATGGTACCTTCCGTGCCAGGTAAGGACATCACTCTCTATCCATGAGATTTCACTTATATATCAGACAATATCATATATGCAGCAAATATGCAAGTACTGCAACATGACATATATAGGGGTGGCTTGCTTATGTTTAACAGTTTGTTTTTTGCCAATGATTTCTAGTCCGGTTGAAGATGCCCCATTTAACAAGATTGTCAACATCATTAGAGACCTCTACAATGGATATGTTTGTGCAGTCAACACAGAAGAAGAAATGAGTGAATGGTTCCAGATTGAAACAGGCATGAAACGAGGATGTACATTATCTCCCTTGCTTTTTGGAATTGCAATAAACTTCATAATGAAAAAATGCTGCACAGATAAAATGGCCATTGATTGGGTACATGAGACCCAACCAGAAGATTTTGATTTTGCAGATGGTATAACTCTTATCAGTGACACTGTGAAATCAATGCAAGAAAAAATAGATACCCTGTCTTCAATGAAACAGGACTTGAAATTAACAAGGATAAAACAAAAATAATGAAACTTCTCATTAACCATTCAATCATTCATCCATTTGCATGTCCCTTGCGGAACTTTGCCTCCCAAACAGCACCCCTGTAGGCCTCTTGCTTGTGACCAAGATGGCCTGCTGCTGATGCATCCATTTGAAGATCGTCAACGATGTCTTGTAGCTATCTTCGTTTTGGTCTTCCTCTCTTTCTTTTTCCCATTATGTATCCTTCCAATATGGTCTTCTCTAAATTATCATGACATTTAATGTGTTCAAAATATTTAAGTTTTCTCTCTTTAATCCTCTTTACTAGCCAGCCTTCTTCAATATTAAGCTTTTGTAGTATAGATATATTTGTTCTTTTTTGTGTCCACGATATTTGGAGAACTCTTCTGTAGCATTTACATTCAAAGGCATTTATGTTCTCATTAACCACGAAGGACAAATATACGCAGAAGGTACAGCTGTTGACGAAGTAAACAAATCTGCATATCTCTACAGCTACATAGAACAGGATGGTGACACCAGAAAGGAAGTTGGAATTAGAATTGCAAAAGCAGCATTGACCTTCAAGAATCTTGAGAACATATGGCATTAAAAAAATTATAAGCATAAAAACCAAGTTAAGATTATTCAGTTAAAATGTAACATCTGCCGCCCTCATTTATGCATGTGAAAGTTGGAAACCAACTAAAGAAACAGACAAGAAATTATACTTTTTCTAAAACAAATGCCTAAGGAAAATACTCAGTAAAAAAGTAGAACAAATTCAAAAACAACACAGAGATAAGACAGACATCTCATGGGTGATCAGAAAAAGAAGATGGACATATGTCAGTCATGTGATGAGAAGAAACAATCAGAGAATCCCCAAACAAGCTATCAAGTGGAACACAATAGGCCCAATAAAAAGAGGTTGACCACGTGAACTCTAAAGAGGACACTGGTAAGAGAGGCCGGTTCAGTAGGCATAACATCCCTTGATGAGATTGAAAAACTCACCAAAGACAGGAAATCTTGGCAATCTACCATGCAAGTCCTGTGTGATGTGTTAATGGCATGGGGAAATATGTAAGTAAAATAAATTGAGTACCTGTCTTTTCTTGGGGCTGCAGAAGTAAAGATGACCGGGCATGATACCGAGCACACTCTAGTGCACTGACTGGTCACGGAATATAAGGGCACTAAGATCATACTATGATGTGAACTACCATGCAAGCCCTATGTGACATTTAACAGCACAGAAAGGATGTAACATGTAATATCATATCCCCTAGGTGCCTCTGTGGGGTAAAGAGGCTACCTATATTTGACCTTTTAATTGAATCACATCCCCAATTTCCAACAAGGTGATCAGACCAGTGCCTTTACATTGCAATCAGCTGGACCACATGGAAAAAACAATATTTTACTCACAGCTATCACTCTGTTTTTCCAATAAGCTCTTTAAAAGTATATTTTCCTGCCCATCCTACCCACCTAGACTTCATTCTCAATTTAGGTTTCTGTCAATTTGTTTCTACAATGTCATAAATTCCCACCTGATCTATGGGATGGTTATGGTTATCTTTCTGGCACATTCAGTCACATGGATATATTCTGAGCTGCCACTTTCCCTGAAGAATTACTGGTCTTTAGTGTCATGACACTATCATTCAACTGACTTCCAGCTACTGATGTCGCTGTCATCAGTTTGTAAACACAGTTCACTTTGCATCCATTTGTGCTGCTGTGTTACGCTCTGTCACAGAGTAAATATTTAACTGTGTATAACTATTTTTGTTTTTTTACTTTTATGGTGTAATTTAAATCAATATACAGTTGAATGTTCACTGGAAGTCAATCTACAGCACCAACATCAACATCAACCCCTCAGCCCTTTATTACAGCTTTAAGAAGTCCATCCAAATCTCCAGCAAGAAAACATTTACTCCTTGATAATTCAACTTATAATGTAGAGGATATGCTCTCTCATTCAGTACAATACATGCACTGATAAGAGAAAAAAAAAAAGCAATGCTTAGACAGTCATTCCAAAATTATGGCAACAGTCTAAAGTGATGCTATCTCCAATGTATGTCTGCAGTAGTCGACTTTTCATATTTGTATTATGTTCAGCATAACTTTGATGATTTAGTATGGATACTTTAATCAAATTTATTGCACATATGCACATTTGTATATGAAACATGAGTCAAATAGCAGATATGTATTTTTCCTCTCAAGTACAACAGTTTTATATCACTTAACAATACAGAGCATTACATACAAGGGGTGATTGATAAGTTCTTGGCATAAGGTACAACGATTTATTTGGGTTATTTCTCAACATAGTCCCCTTGCAAGTTTATGCACTTAGTCCAGCGATCCTGGAGCATACAGATCCCTTGTAAAAGTCAGCATCTTGTGCCAGTAGAAAGTGGTCTACAGCATGAATGACGTTATCATCTGAAAAAAATTTGTGACCACTGAGCTCCTTTTTGAGTTTGGTAAACAGGTAATAGTCCGAAGGGGTAAAATCTTGGGAATAAGGAGGATGTTCAAGAAGCTGGAAGCCGCATTCATGAATGGCAGCCACTGCCACCACCAGCTTGTGAACTGGAGCATTGTCTTGATGAAAGACGACTCCTCTCGTCAATTTCCCTCGCAGTTGCTTTACACGATTAACGTAATAGGCCCCGGTGACCATTCTGCCCTTTTGAAGAGTCTACCAGTAGCACACCTTCTGAATCCCAAAAGATGGAAGCCATCACATTGCTTGCAGAAAGAACCACTCTTGCTTTCTTTGGAGCTGGGGATCCATGATGTATCCACTGCTTTGACTGTTATTTGGTTTCTGGTTGAAAATGATGAACCCAAGTCTCATCCATAGTCACAAATTGCTGAAGAAACTTTTCAGGATCTGCAGAAAAATGGTCAAGATTGTCTCTTGACATGTTGAGATGCTGTCGTTTGTGATCAGCTCCAAGAAGTTTCAGGACCCATCAAGCACAGACCTTTGTCATTTGAAGACCATTGTGAATAATGGCATGAACACATTCCTGCGAGATGCCCAACTCATTAGCAATGTACTGCTCAGTTAGTCGTCAATCCTCCATTATCATGTCATGGATTCTGCCAGTGGTTTCATCGGTGGTTACTGTTCTTGGTATTCCTGGATGGAGATCATCTTCCAGACTCTCCATGTTTGAACTGAGCTGCCTATTTCTTCACTGTGCTGTAAGATGAGGCACTCTCCCTAGAGTCTCCATCATATCCTCATAGATCTCCTTCCTTGATGCAGAGGTAGCAAATGACTACTCAATGAGAAATTTTATCCATTTTCTCAATTTCTGCCACACCTTACCACTTCAGTAGCCTTTACAAAAATTGGTTGCATTTTGTAAGGCTTGTTATTTCTGAAAACATCGTTAAGCTTTTGCTTATGTTCAGATATTATTACAAAATAGTCTATCCATTTTCTTCTAGACATTAATAATCTGATCATTTCTGTATTATGTTTTACTTTTCAATTTTAAAATTAGTATACACGGCATTTCTGCATCTTTCTATTTCATGTCGAATTCAACACACAAAAAAAGTCGGAAATGTGGGCGAGCGTCTCTCTCATCTTTGATGCTCTTCACTCAATCCTGTTTAAAACTAGTACGTTATACTTGTATAAATGGATAAAACTGTAACCCTATACGCTGGCACCTATCCGATGAAGCTTAGTTCTAGCAAAGTCAAGTCTCAAACACATCCCAATCTCTGTACTACTACCAGTCTTGAAACCGAGATGTGATGATAATCAAAACTCGTTTTATGACTCTTATAAATTTTTTATTATACCTTGCTATACTTGCACTTCGATATGGCATCTTACAATTACCATATTGTACTAACCTGCGCATCAAACCTTGCAATGAGCGAATTTACCCACTCTCCAGGTTTCTGAGTTGCCATTGTCTGTACAAAATTACTCAGTTCAGATCGCCATATTCCTTATTTTCATATATTTTGCGCATGCGCAGTTGTCCGGGAAATGCTGTGTAATTGCAATCAAAGCATTTGGTTGTGTCGATCAGATTGTGGAGTGGAGAAGGTCTACAAAGTCACTTCAGTTTATACAGTAATTAAATACTTTGCATTCATCTGTTCATACACGTTATACATAAGACTAGCAAAGATTATTTTAAAATATAAGCTAATTATTTACGAGTTTGGATGCGTGCAAACAGCGATTTGCAGAGATTCAAAACCTGTACACGAAAACCAACTCACTCCACTATGTAATGGTTCCATATGCTGCAGACTCTGAAACAGTAAAAAATTCTTGGCCTTTTCAAGGTGTAGAGCTGTAATATATATATGCAGGAAACTCTCTACCGTAGAGAGCGGAACAACAACACAACTCCTTCAGATCATCAGATAGTCTCCCCCCCCCCCCCCCAGACAAGTGTTTCGGCCCTTTAAACTCCTGATACTCTAAGGGGGGTAGGCCCATCTGGGTCATGACTCCCAGAGGTCTTGTGAGTTGTTGCTTTTTTTCCCGGTCCCGGGATAGAACCCATGATCTTCCAGCTGCCACTTTTTGAAGTATATATATATATATATATATATATGTTTGGACATTATTTCATTGTCTGTTACTCGATAACCGCTATATAAAGTATGTGACACTGGTCCTACACAGATTCAGTGTCGTCTTACCGCATGGGCCAATGAAAAAAAGGGGTGGGGGCCGCAACCAGCCTATGTAAATATATGTATATGAATATACATGGAAATGATGTGCCTGCGTGAGCGCATGCGGCTTATTTTGTTATTTTATTATTACTGCGAATCCCCTGGACAGCAAAAATAACTAATGAAGAATGTAGGAGAAGAGCTGGAGATACAAAAAACCTTGTCAAAAAGATAAGAGAGAGACAATGTACTTTCATAGGACATGCAATGAGAAGAGGGGGCATTGAAAATATTATAACAACAGGAAAAATAGAAGGAAGAAGATCAAGAGGAAGACCAAGAGAAATGATACTGGACAGTCTGACGGGATGGTGTGAGAGGAGATCACCAACTGAGCTGATGACCTGCATGAAGGATCGCGTACTCTGGAGAAGCATAATAGCCAACGCCAGTCGGCACGGCACATGATGATGATGATTATTATTATTACTTTGGGCCCCTGATGCTCTTAAGACGGCCCTTCACAGACTGAACTCGAAATACAGCTAGAGACCTACTTAACCTTCCCTATATCACGTCATAATCCCTCTTTCGTCGTCGTCATAAAACCTCTGTACTCCCAATAAGCATAAGGCGTGAACAAAAGTTATCCGCCCAAATCATGTCTTGAGCAAATCGGGATACCTCAAACCGTGCCTTTCCTGCTCCCTTTAGCTCTTCCTGTATTGTACGTCTCCATGTCCCAATGATCTGTCCTTTTAATATTGATAAATTCTAATCCTCTGTTTCCACGCCTGCAGCTAATATTCTAGGATCTTCACTGCAACCTTTTACCTCATCTACTAATTATTCAGGTATCGTGAATGCAGAAAATAACACATATATCCATACTACAAGAACCTAATACTGAAGAAGGCTGGCTAGTAACGAGAATTAAACAGAGAAAATTTCAATATTTTAGACACATTAAACGTCATGATAATTTAGAGAAGGATACATAATGGGAAAAAGAAAGAGAGGAAGACCAAGGACAAGATGGGTGCAAGACATCAGTGATAATCTAGAATGGATGCATCAGCAGCGAGCCATCTTGCTTACAACCGAGAGGCCTACGGGAGAGGTGTTAGGGAGGCAAAGTTCCGCAAGGGACATGCAAATGGCTGACATTTATTTATTCTATCTACCCTTTTTTTTTTGGTCGGCTTAACAACCATTGTATCCCTCTCTTCCCTCCCCCACATTTTTTTTAACTGCCATCCAGTAAGATTAGTATTTCACTTCGCAAGTCATCATTTAAAAGTTCACAATACTTCATCTCACGCACTCTCACGTGCAGCTTCTTGCTTCTTTTTTCCTTTTTGTTTAAATTTGTTATTTATCATTCATGTCAGTTTATATTTTCTTTTCTTTTTCTATTTCGTTGTCCTGCTTGTTTTTGCGTGAATAAGGCCACAATAAGGTGTAAAAGAAACCGCGTGCTCTATTATTAATTTTGTGTTAAATGGTCAAGCTGTCTTTGTCTGTAAAGAAAGCAACTGGGAAGTCTGAAACTGAAGACCTCCTTTCAAGCATAATCAAAATAATAATAACATATATATTCCCAGTTGCAACATACGAATGTGAAACATGGACACTTAACAAATCACTAGAAAAAGAGAATAACAGCATTTTAAATTAAATGTTACAGAAGGGCACTTAGAATATCATGGATAGAGCGAAAATCAAATAATAAAGAGATATGAGATATTAATGGGATTAGGTGTCGCAGAAAACTGGCTCGTTAACACCATAAAAGTTAGAAAGCTGAAACTTTGCTGGCGAGATTCTTCAGCTGCCGTGCATGGGGTGAGACTCCCCCCGGCCAATGAAGAAAAATGCGTTTAGGGTTGCCGCCGTGGAAATGGTGAAGGAAATGATTAAGTGAGGTAACAGTAGTCTCAAGGTTAGGACTACTCAAATCACGGTTCTAGAGGCTGGCCACGTCCTATATACACCCATAATGGGGCAGACTGCCTAAACAAGCTTAACCCAGGGGTTAAACTAAGACACTGCTGGCGAGATTCTTCGGCTGCCGCGCGTGGGGTGAAACTCCTCCCGACTAATGAAGAAAATGCGAAAAAACGATTAGAGTCACCGTCCGGCACCGCTGTGAAAAGGTGATGGAAAGGATAAAGTGAAGCTTAATTGGTACGTCCAGTAGTCTCGCGGCGAGAGCTATTCATACCACGGCACCTCTGCTCTAGAGTCGGCCACGTCTAATATAAACCCATACTGGTTAAGTATGCCTAAGCCTGCTTAACCCAGGAGTTCTTGATGACTACTCATGTCACGGTACCTCTGCTCTAGAGGTTGGTCACGTCCTAAACACGCCCATACTAGGATAATACGCCTAAACCGGCTTAACCCAGGGGTGAAACTTACTAGTGGCGAGGATTCGTCCTCCTAGACAGAAGCTCCGTCCTGGTCACAACTAGGAAGGGTAGCGGCCACGACCACAAAATGCTGAAGTCGCAGACACTGGACCAGTGCAGTCTAGACAGGCAACCACCTCTCACTCGACGGGGATGTATGCGTATCCTAATCACGCTGATGTTTTCCGGTGAGAAAGTCCAACACTGGACTGGATGGGCAACCACCTCTCACCCGGCGGGGATATGCAGATATCCAAAACACGTCGAGGTTTTCCGGTGAGAAAGTTCAACTTTAGATTGAACTGGTGCAACGAAAACCACGATGTCACGCAATCCCGCTTCTGCGACCCATCAAGAATACAGGCCCAAGCCCCGCGATACTCTGAACCTCTTGTGGTCCTCTCGGGAACCAGAGGAGGACCAAGGGACCCATCGAGGACCACATGAGTAAATTCAGCAGGATCATGGGGCGATCTTGGTGGTAGAAGCGAACGAAGAAGAAGAAGAAAGCTGAGATACTTCGGCAACATCAAGAGACACAATAGCTTGGAGAGGCTGGTACCAAAAGGCATAGTGCCCGGCAAAAGAGAAAAGGGACTACCTCGCCACAGGTGGACTCAGGACATCACGGAAAGTTTGAATGTGTCACTACAAGACACCGGTCAAGACCGCATTGCATTCAGGGAGGCAGTGAGAGAGACAACGTTCTGAAAAGGACAAGTAACATGAATGAATAATACTTGCTACTATTCTTTTACATATTTATTTATTTTAACTAGGTTTTTGTATAATGTTTTCAGTATTTCACAATATATTACAAATATTTAAATTATTTAGAATGTTACATTATACATCATTTTGCTGTAATTTGACATATTACATCATGTTACAGACAATTAAATAGCGTTGGTAAGAAGCCTTGATATGCAATAATTGTCGAGTGAAGGCGACAAATTAAATGCTACAACACGTGGGGTGCAGTGGCAAAAGTGGTACTCGCAGTAGTATATACTGCCGCCACATCCTCTTCTCAAATTGAAATTTTAAATATTCTAAAACCGATTATGTTAAATGAGCTTTAACATGTTTGGCCATTAATTTTAAATAGTATATTATAGCATAGCATAGCATAGCAACATCGTAATCATCATCATGTGCCGTGCAGGTAGGTACTGGCAGTCATGCTTCTCCACAGATCTCAATCAGTGGTATCTTCCACAGTTAACAACAGTTTATAAATTAATTTAAAAATCATAACCTATACGTTTATCATTATCCTCAATGTCATTGTCACCATCATCTTCATCATTACTGTCATGATAATGGTGATGTGTAAAATTTCTTGTTGTTGCGAGCACTGGCGTAAATTATTTTAAAGATTACTGCAACTTGTTGAAGTGAATTTGCTTTTTGCAGTTTTTATCGTTTTTCTCCAGGTGTTAAGACTTTAAAATCTAGGAGTACTTCCTTCATTCTCCCTCCCTCCCTCCCTATCTCTCTCTCTCTCTCTAAATTCCAGCTTGTCTTGCGGCAGTCAGCGACTCATTGCTGACATGCTAGGGTCAGGGTTTGGAAACCATAACTAACCAAGACTGGCCCACCTCTTTGTTGATACCCCCAGTAACAGCCTAGCCTGGTTAACGGGGCAGGGATCGTCATAATCCACATAGTGGTAGAGTCTGGTAAAGAAGTATTGCACACCCCCGTTTTTTTTTTTTTTTAGCTTCAATAAGGGACTGAAAACAAACAAGTTGCCATCACCTTCTCCAAAGCCAGCACGATATGTGTCACAACATATTCACGGCATCGGCTGCAAAGAACACCAGCTCGCAGTTTCAGTGAGACTGAAGAACAATAATAAGAAGGTTTACGCTGGTAAGAGCAGACGTTGCAAGTGAAATAAAAGAAGTATACTTTGATGTTAACATAAGCTCTATAATGAATGCAACTGAGGTATAAAACTTGCATTTACTTTTTTATAATCGTATAAGCATTTTGTAAGGTAGAAATTAAAGTGGCTATTGGCTATATGTGCTATATTTTAATATTGCTGATTTTCTTTTCACAAAGAGTATGTGGAGAAATTGGTACCGTTGGTACATTTGACATAAAACTCCGAAATTAGACTTTATTGTTGTTGTTGTTGTTAAAAGAAACGTTGCGTAATTTAGTTTTTCTTATTTCGTGAAGTTTCTACTGCGTTCATATTTGTTCGCAGTATTTTGACGTCAATAACTGAGAATAGAAGTTAGGGCTGGTAAAACGTGTTCAGTCTTGCTGTTGGTTTTGAAAGTGTATGCAGTAAACTCTCTACTGTAGAGAGCGGAACAACAACACAACTCTTTCAGATCATCAGAGGAAGTGTATAAGTAATGGAAACAAATCTGGGTGTCCTATAGAATTTTATCCTTTCTATTTTTTGTAATAACTCGTAATTTTCCCCCCATCATGAACAATGCTGAACCGGAATATATGAGTGCAAAATTAGATTAATACACCAACCTAGAGTAACAAAAACCCAGATGTAAACAGCAAAAGAAATTGACATATTCTCTTGAAAACAAAACTGAAGAGTTCACAAGATTATAAGAGTATTCAGCTTTTCTTTTTATTATAGTTGAAGAGCGCTGATATATTTCATCAAACAATGCATAATAATTTGCGCATTTTTATGATTCAAGTGTATAAACTAGGGAAAAAAAGTAGGAACATCTTTATTATTCGTTAAGTAATAAAGCTGTTCCTACTTTTTTCCTAGTTTATACATTTTGGTATCACATCTTTACTGCAGTGGCTGCACGTATAGTTATATAAACTACTTATTGTGCGTTACATCTTTATGATTATTGTTAATTTAACTGTATAAGAACTAATGGTGTAGGTCATCAACTTTTCGGTCATGCAGGCCATCAGCTCAGTTGGTGATCTCCTCTCACACCATCCCGTCAGACTGTCCAGTATCATTTCTCTTGGTCTTCCTCTTGATCTTCTTCCTTCTATTTTTCCTGTTGTTATAATATTTTCTTCTCATTGCATGTCCTATGAAAGTACATTATCTCTCTCTTATCTTTTTGATAATGTTTTTTGTCTCTCTAGCTCTTCTCATACATTCTTCATTAGTTATTTTTGCTGTCCAGGGGATTCGCAACATTCTTCTAATAAACTACATTTCTGCTGCTTCCAATGATTTTTGTGCAGACCTGTCTAGTAGCTCATCTAGGAGAAAGTAAACATGAAGACAGGATATCTGTTTTTTCTTACATGGAATTCACATTGTTACTGATAAGAGTTATGTCATCGGCAAAATCAAGATCTTCTAGTTTGGTTGCATGTACCCAACAGGTGATGGAAATACGCACAAGAAAACATCAATATGTGGCTAGGACGACTCTTGGTGCCTAGATACTAGCCCACAGTCCGTCATTCTGCGACTTCACGCTTCCTGATATTCGTTACCGCATTCAGCGTTTTGGGGAAGGGTTTCATAGCCGGGAGCTGGCAGCATATACTGGAAATTCATTTCTGAAATCTGCAGTTAATGACACTACTGAACTGTTAAGTGCTGTTACTCTGCAAGTCTGTTAACTTTTTAGACATTAAAATTTCTATAGACACAAACAGGCTTGTCACCTCTGTATTTTACAAGCCCATCTACAGCTACACCTATTTGCTTTACACCTCCTCCCATCTTGAAGCCTGTAAGAACTCCATCCCATACTCCCAACTCCTCCGTCTTCGCCGCATATGTCAGGATAATTTGGACTTTATAGATCAGTCCAACAAGTTATTAGAATTTTTGAGTCATCGCCTCTACCTAGAAAAGGTCCTTCGTGAAGCCTTCAACCGTATTCAACTAGTGAGCCGCAAAGAAGTATTCAGGAAAAAGCCTGTTACTCCATCTGACAGAGTTAGTACTGCCCTTCCACCCGCATGGTCAGATGGTTAAGAAAATTCTTTATCGTCATCTGCCGCTAATCCAACTCGACCCCGACACTCGCTACATTTTCTCTGATCCACCCTATTGGCATACAAACATGAGCCAAACCTTAAGGACATCCTCGTTCACAACCACTTGAAGCAGAGCCTTACATATGTTGGCACCAGAAAATGTAACCGCCCCCGCTGTTACCTGCTCAGTAGTCTGGGAAACGAAAACAATCACCTTTCCCAAAACTATACTCACTCACTCACTCTTCATGAGGGATTCACATGTGAGTCCCGTAATGTGATATATGTCATCGTTTGCAAAAGATGCAGGATAACGTATATTGGTGAGATTGGCCTCAGAATAGGGGAACCGCATGCAAAAACATATGTACGACATCGCCCAGCATGCATCGAAACCAGTCCCAAATCATTTCAATGGCCCCAACTACAGAGGCAAACCTGATTTTCTGGTAACAGCCATCAAACAATGTCACGCAATGACACAAGCCTGCCAATTCAAAATTATGGGACACTGGAGCCACATGGGTTAAACTCGCTGTTTAGCTATACTTAACATTCTCTTCAATCATTATAGTACCTCTCCACTAAGCTCCACCCTTTCTTGCTTGTCACAACCTCCTCACAGCATCACTTTGCAACCCCTCTTCCCCAATTATCTATTTCAACTTTTCCTGGCTAGGTGAACATTGTATCACTCTCTTTCCCCTCCCTGGTTCCCCATCCACCACCCCCAGTTACAACCCACCGACCACATATCACAAGTCTCCATTTAAACAGTCTCCACGTTCTATTAATTAAATCTGTTCCTGACACACAGCCGGACAACTCACACCTTACAATTTACCGCTAAGTACTCTATTTAATTTTTTGTTCTTTTTTAATAGTATTCATGTGAATCTATACTTTATCTCCTCTCTCTGTTTCTTCGTATGCCGAAACGTCACAACTTTGTAGTTGTTAAGTAATAAAGCTGTTCCTACATTTTTCATAGTTTATACATTCTGGTATCACAGCTTTACTGCAGTGCTTCGTGTATAGTTATATACTTATACACTAATTATTGTGTGTTATTGCGTTAGTTAAGATATGCGAAATATTAACACTGCATAAAACGTTAAATAATACGCCGGGGTCGAAAGGGATCAGCTCTGCTCACTGTAGTCCACTTTTAAACAAACAACAAAAAGAAAACACTTTAGAGAATATGACTCCAACAATACTGACTTCAGCTTGATAGAAACATCCCCCCCCCCCCCCCCACTTTTCACCGACTGCGTGAACCACACCCGACAGTGGATAGCTTAATTTCTTTGTCAGTGTTTGCGACAATTATTATCTTTAGATCACCATCTTCATCAATTTTTGTGTGTGTGTGAATTTAAAAATTTACTCTGGACATTTTAATCCCAAGTATGTAGAATATTTTAATGTTGAA
Source organism: Achatina immaculata (assembly GCA_009760885.1). Lineage (NCBI taxonomy): Eukaryota > Metazoa > Mollusca > Gastropoda > Stylommatophora > Achatinidae > Lissachatina > Lissachatina immaculata. The sequence continues at coordinate 42,482,089 of CM019698.1, forward strand.
GCTATCATGAGAAATCGTGCTTCAGATAATTAAACACATAATTAAGATTTTCCAAAGGCTACTTTACTTGGATACAGTCAGAAACAACTTTCAAGCATCTGTAGCATTTGCTTATAAAGTCAATAACCTTTATGATTTCATTACCCCAAAGTGTAAAACTACGTTAGAGCAAAGAAAATTAATTATTTTTGGACAGTTTTACATCAGAATATATAAAGCAAATCACACACAAAAAAAATAATTTCTCTGAATTGAGATACAGAGACCTTTGAGACTTTACTTGCCTGTTTTGTTTACATTTTCACTCACAGATAGTGGTAATGTTGCGTGTATAGTTTAATTAAAGCACAGACACATGCACACACGCGCTCATACATTTTTATTCCAGTCATTTTGATAGGTTACAAACAGGACCGGTCACAGAAATTGTGCCTCCCCTGATGTAGGATACCTTGCCACCCCACTAAATTCTCATATTTAACACTTAACATTTTAAAACCAATTATGTTAAATAAGCTTCTTCATGTCCACCAGTAATTTTAAATAACATTAACAACAATATATAACTTCAGACTCATGCCATAGGGACTTGAAAACAATTGTCTCGCTCTTGCAAGCCCCTGACGAAGACATAAGATAACCTATAAATTGTTATATTACAAGAAATCAAGTATATTACTTATATCATGGTGCTTATCACAAGTCTTGGAAGGGTACATAATGGGGAAAAAGAAAGAAAGGAAGACCAAAGCGAAGATGGGTGCAAGACATCGTTGATGATCTGCGAATGGATGCATCAGCAGCAGGGCATCTTGCTTACAACCGAGAGGCCTACAGGAGAGCTGTTAGGGAGGCAAAGCTCTGCAAGGGATAAGCACAAGACTGACTGACATCACATGTAGAATCAAGAGCTTTTAAACCACAAACAATGGTTTGTATATGTTTTAGTTTTTAGCACAGATCATCTCATTATTTCTGTTTTTATTGTTTCAAGTACAAGTCTAGTGTTTGAAGATTCCTTGCCTTCATATGGGCAAAATCAGAAAGACCGATTTCATGCACAGCAGAACCTTGGCAAATTTTTCCAACTGAATTTCAGCCAACAAATAAGTTTACTAGCAATATTAATTTAATTTGAAGCATAATGCTGTATAACAAGACCTCTTAATAATACAAAGTCTCTGAAGGCAAATGTTCCATGTCTTGCTATTTTGTCCACTGACTCATCATCAGTAATTTCTACACAAACAGATGCCAACAGACTGTACTAAAGGATGAATGGCACTGATTTTAGATTCCCAGTGGGTGGTACTTAATGGCTTGAGTGTTAGTGTCATAATATGTTTTTGATAAGGATTCCTTGACAGAGTGTTGATGGTGAGAAAAATACATACAGTTTCTGAACTATTAAAAGAAAAAAAAAACTTCTTTAGATGATATTACAAAATCATGGACAAGAAAGAGAGAGTGATTGATTGACTGATCTTTATTTCAAAAGGGTTAAGAATTGGGCATGCAGGCCCGTCTGATATTCTGCCCTCTATCATATATCTTTCACTCTATTCCAGACATTCTACAAATATGCTGTTCATGTAACAAACATAATTAACATAGAAGCTGAAAGATATAAAATATAACATTTACGTTTCGCTCTTATCGATTCACTCAGTACAGAAGTAACTACATACATTTATAAATGACTATCTACTAAACAAACATTTCGGGACTATTCAGAATAAACAATTAACTGTATTCAGTTGCTGTAAGAGCAGTCTAAGATAACTTTGAAGTTTTATGACTCATGGAGTCATGTAGTCGACATCAAATAGATATTGGGAAAGTTTGTAGTTGTAGGAAGGAGTATAGTTTATATTTTTTTTATACAGGATGGGAGGGTATTCCAAAGATGAGCAGCAGAATAACTAAAGCTTTTCTTGTAAAGATCAAGTCTAGATTTTGTAAGACATATGTTGTTCAAGCGTTGGCTGCACTTTGAGTTAAATTTAAACAGGTTCCATAGATAAGGTGGGGCATGCTGTGAAAGAATTTGATGTACTAACTTGGCTTTGTTGAAGAGGAACCTGTTCTTAAGAGGCAGTATTCTGATATGTTTGTGCTGGTTAGTTGTTTGTGCTTGATCTTTGTCACTAATATGCTTTACTGGTCGCTTCTGGAGTGAGCCTCTTTATATTTAACACTGAGCAACCATCCCAGACTGTTGAGCAATAGTCTAAATGTGTTTGTATATGCGATACGTAGAGAATGAGAACAAGGGATTCAGTCAGTCAGTCATTTGCATGTCCCTTGTGAAACTGCCTCCCTAACAGCTCTTCTGTAGACCTCTTGATTGTAAGCAAGATGCCCTGCTGCTGATGCGTCCATTCACAGATCATCAACAATGTCATGCAGTCATCTTCACCTTGATCTTCCTCTCCTTCTTTCCAAGACTGTCTTCTCTATTTAATCTTTACTAGTCAACCATCTTCAATCTTATTTTCTGGTAACAGCCATCAAACAATGTTACACAGATGACACAAGCTGCCTAGTGTTTGAGAACTGCTACATTCATGACTTTTGGACACTGGAACAATATGGTTTGAACTCTTTATTCAGTTACACATAATCTTCCACAATCTTACTCATTCTCACTTGTTGCACACAGTTTAGTACCCTCATACATCATCACATTACTATTTCTCTACCACAACCATAATCATTCACCTCCTCTTAAATAGATTACCATCCGTTCCCTACCATCATCTACTATCAAACATAGCAAATCCCTATCCACTCACTACCATCATCATCATCAGCATCATTGCCTTTCACTCCCTTAAGAGCACTGGCCATAGATATGGGCTCTCCAGTCATCCCTGTTCTTGGAATAATTCTCAGGTCCTGTGCACATCATTGTCTCTTAACATTTTCTACACTCAACCATGCACAATTTTTCAACTTTTTCAGAATGAACACTCTGTTTACATCATAACAGTTGCTTATTGTTTGTGCTCCTATTGACACACAGGTGATTCTGGTTCTGTGCTGTTCCAGAAGCTAAGTCATTTGCAATTTTTCATTAATTTTAAAACTTTTTATTGTTTTGTTAATATCAAATTAATGTGAATCTGTACTTTGTCTCCTCTGATTCTTCGTCCTGTTTGTTTTTGTTTGACAAAGGCTCATGCCGAAATGTCACAAGTGTATTATATCGTTATTATTATTATATTATTATCATTAAATAATAAAGCTGTTCCTACTTTTCTCCTAGTTTATACATTTTGGTATCACAGCTTTACTGCAAGTGCTTTGTGTAAAATAGTTGTATACCTATACACTAATTATTGTGTGTTACTAAGCTAAAAAGCAGGGGGTGTACCATGCATCTTTAGCAGACTCCGCCAACATGGGGACTATAGTGACTCCTGCTCTGTTAGCCAGGATAGGCCTGTTATTGGAGGTACCAACGGAAAGGTGGGACAGGGTTTTGGTCAGTTATGTTCCTAATCCTAACACTAGCATATCAGCTATGGGTCACCGATTTGCCTAATTGGACAGGCATCTTCACCCCCACACAGCACATGATATATTGCAGCATATTCCTTTCTTACTGCCTTTATGAGTTCAGATGTTATCTCATCACATCCCAGTGACTTACCATTTTTCATATTCTTTATTTCCCATAAAACTTCTTAATTGTCGCTTTGGGTTCTTTCTCCTCCAGTAATAATTCATAATTCACACTGTTGCTTTTCGCCTTCACAGTTGGTTGCATCACACATTCCTCTACAATATTTTTTCTCTCTCTCTCTGAACCTTAAGTGCCCAGGGCACATGGGGCTTCCGCAAGAGTTTTCCACAAATGGCTGTCCTTTGCTTTTTTTTCTGCTCTTGCCCAGGTGAGCCCTCTATTGCTCAACATCCTTTCTGTTGTTCTTCTCCGTGTCTCTTTTCATCTACCCTCACTTCTGTTCCCCTGTGGTGTCCATCTTAGTGCTATTTTTGGTAGTGAGTTGTTAGTCATTCGGAGCACATGTCCCAACCATCGCCAGCATCTTTCCTCAATAATTGCTGTCAGTGGCTTCATCTGCATTTCTGCCAACAAGATGTTATTTCTTATGGTGTTTGGCCAAAATATTTTTCTAATTCTTTGTAAACATTTAGTCTGGAAAGAATTAAACTTATTTTCTATGGTTCTGGTGATTTTCCAGCATTCACTTCCATAGAGTAGTACACTTAGAACATTACTCTTAAATATCCTGATTTTCATATTTATGCTTAGTTTTTTTTATTTCCATATAGTCTGCAGCACTGTAAAAGCCTGGTTTGCTCTAGTAAGTCTACTGTTGATGTCCTCTGTGCTGTCTCCATTTTCTACTACTCTGCTGCCAAGGTATACAAATTCGTTGACCTCCTCCACTAACTTGCTATCTACTCTGAGTACATTTCTGTTGTTCACATTTTGCTTCATTAACTTTGTCTCTCCTACGTTGATCTTTAGTCCTATGTTGTTTGTATTCTGAGTTAGCTTGTTTATTTTATCTTGAATATTTTTGTGGCTGCTTGATAGTAGACAAATGTTGTCTGCAAAGTCAAGGTCCTCCAGCACTGTGTCAAGGGTTCATTGTAATCCTCTGATTTGTCTGATGTTGCCTCCTTCATTAACCAGTCTACTGCCAAGATAAATAATGTTGGTGATAGTACACATCCCTACTTCACTCCTGTTTGTACCTTAAAGCTGCTGGAATATTCCTTCTATCTTTCTTGAATTTCCTCTCTGCCAAGGTCTTCTCCATCTCATGACAAATTACATTTAGCTTAGGTGTGACATTTCTTATCAATGTCTTCCCGTGCGGGAGGAAAAACACGGAAGTGTCGTTGGGTGCGGGAGTAAAAACGCGGGTCTTGACTGTAAGGGGGTCTAGTTGTAAAATGGAATGGAAAACAGTAGTTCCATGTACTTCCGTATACTTAATATGTTTCAAAGTATAGCTAAATGAATGAAAATTTCATAAATGCAGAGTTTTTTAGGAAAAAAGAAGTAATGTGATGTTTTTAGACACTGATTGTGGCCAGCTCACCATCGGCTAGGTCTAGATCCGCGCTACTTACCATCTGAGATGTGTAGATCTACTTGTCGATCTCGTATTGTGATTCCGTATTGCATTCTCGCTGAATGAATGTCTGAACTAACCTTCTAACTACTTATCCAGTCGTCTAAATATGTCTAGATCTACTTAGAAAACAATCAGGAGCAGCGGGGTGGCCATAGGCTATGTCCATACCCCTATCTACATCGTCAAAAATTGAAAAATTTCCATGCTTCGCGTCCTTCTTCTCGCTCGGCATCGCTCGTAACTAGGCACGCATTCTCCATTTTGAAAGTGTCACCGGAATCGCGGACGAAATATATACAATCTAAATGTTACACCGCTTGTTTTAATGAAACAAACAATTGTCGAATTTTCGACCATACGGTAGCTTGGGACCACCGGAAATGTCGAAAATTTGACCATACGCACGGAAATGCGCTTACTGTAATCCACTCATTCTTATGTGTTTTCTTTACTGGAACCATATTTTTAGTTGCTGTTATTAAGATATCTCTGACCTATGTAGCCAATTCAGGTGTCATCTTCTCCTGTACAGCCATTAGTGTCTCAAAACGGTTCTTCACTTCTATACTATACTGTTCTGGTATTTTTGTAAGGTCAAAATAGAGTGGTCTTGATCCTGTCTTTTTTTATCTCTATCTTCATGTCTGCTATTAATAACTCATGGTCTGTGTCAGTTGGCATCTGGTAGAGTTTTTGCTTGTAAAGTCAATAACCTTTATGATTTCATTATTCAAAGTGTAAAACTACATTCATTCATTTGCATGTCCCTTGTGGAACTTTGCCTCCCTAACAGCACTCCTGTAGGCCTCTCGGTTGTGAGCAAGATGGCCTGCTGCTGATGCATCCAGCTGCAGACCATCAATGATGTCTTGCAGCCATCTTCACCGTGGTCTTCCTCTCTTTCTTTTTCCCATTATGTACCCTTCCAAGACAGTCTTCTCTAGATTATCATGACGTTTAATGTGTTCAAAATATTTAAGTTTTCTCTGTTTAATACTCTTTACTCGCCAGCCTTCTTCAATATTAAGTTCTTGTAGTATGGATATATTTGTTTTTTTTTGTGTCCACGATATTTGAAGAACTCTTCAGTTCAGCATATCTAATCTCTGGTATTTCATAACCTCCAATTGTTATGGCATCGCAATATTCTTCGTCTACATCTTCTCTAACATTCCTCATTATATTTTCAGTATACAAGTTAAATAAGTAAGGCGACAATATGCACTCCTGATGGACCCCTTGTTTTATGTCAAACCAAGTTGTTGTTTCACCAGTTATTCTTACTGCTGCTGGTTGGTCTAGATACAGCAGTGATGTTAATTGTATCAAATGTGTTGGAAATCCAATTTTTTCCATTATTTCCCAAAGTTTCTGGTGTTGTACACAATCAAATCCCTTTGAGCAGTCTATAAATGATAAATATAGATTCACATTAAACTCTCTGCATTTCTCTATTATTAATCTTATATTGAATATATGATCTCATGATCCTCTTCCTTGCCTGAAACCAGCTTGGACCATATTAACTTCTATTTTCTTATGAAGTCTACCCATTATGATTTTTAATAGAATTTTACTGGCATGACTAATCAGGGCAACAATTCTGTAGTTTGTGCATAATTTCAGGTTACCCTTTTTTGGCAGTGGTATGAATACAGTTCTTTTCCATTCTTTTGTACAGATACCTGAATGCCATATTTTTTCACATAGTGCATGACAGATTGTTGCACATTCCTTTCCTCCTGCTTTAATAAATTAAGCTGTTATCTCATCACATCCTGGTGATTTACCATTTGTCAGATTCTTTATTGCCATAAAACTTCTTCTACTGTTGGTTTGGGTTCTTTCTCCTCCAATAATAATTCACACTGTTGATTTCTGCTTTCACAGTCAGTTGTTTCATACATTCCTCTGCAATATTCCTTCCATCTTTCTAGAATTTCTTCTGTCTCTGTCAAGGTATTCCCCATCTCATCACAAATTACATTTAGCTTAGGTGTGACATTTCTCGTCAATGTCTTCATTTCTTTAAACATTTCACTATCACTTCCACACTTGTGATGTTCTATTCTTTCACAACAATCTTGTATGTATTGTTTTTTGTCTTTTCTTATGTTTCTTCTTATTTATTTTGTTAAAGATTTATATTCCTCTTTGTTGTTGTCACTTTCCATTGCATCATTTCTCTACATTGTTTTATCAGTTCTAGTGTGCCTGCTGTAATCTGTCCATTCTTTTGTGTTTTCTTTACTGGAACCATGTCTTTAGCTGTTGTTATTAAGATATCTCTGGCCAGTGTAGCCAATTCATCAGGTGTCATCTCCTCCTGTACAGCCATCAGGATTTCGAAACAGTTCATCACTTCTATATCATATTGTTCTGGTATTTCTTGTAAGATCAAAATGGAGTGGTCTTGATCCCGAAACTGTCTTTTTTATCCTTATCTTAATGTGTGCTATTAATAACTTATGGTCTGTGTCACAATCAGCACCTGGTAAAGTTTTTGCTGATGTTATACTTGATCTCCACCTTCTTTGCACTAAAATACAATCTATTTGACTCTTGGTTTTCCATCAGGTGATGTCCATGTGTAAAATCTTCTTGGATGTTGTTTAAAAAGTATGTTAGCGATCATTAGCTCATTTTCCATGTAAAAAGCCATTAGACTGTCACCTGCCTCATTTCTATGTCCTATGCTAAATTTCCCTACAACATGTCCTTCATCTTCTGCTCTTTCTGTACCAATCTTTGCATTAAAATCACCCATTATTAATACAATATCATTTTTCCGTACCTGGTCTATCTTCAATTGCAGTGTGTTATAAGTCTTCTACTTCCTCTTCTTCTGGTGCTGATGTAAGTGCATATATCTGGATGATCGTTACATTTCTAGGAGTGCCCTTAAGTATGATTGTGAGGATTTTATCACTTACTGGATTGTAACCTAGTAATGCTTTTGATGTTGACTTGTCCAAGTAAAAAGCCACTCCATTCTTTCCTCCCAATTCTCCACCAGATTATATAACGATATTATAATTCCCGCTCTTAAAGTGTCCTGATCCTTTCCATCAATGTTTGCAGATTCCCAAAATGTGTATTCCCAATCTTTTCATCTCGTCACTTATTATCTGATACTTTCCCTCATACATACTTCTTACATTCCATGTTCCTAACCTTATTTTTCTTTTTAGTTTGATGCAGGGGTTTTCCTTAGTAACACCGTCAGGATTTTTTTTTTTTTGGGTGATTTTCAGAATATGTTAAGAAAATCACAAAAAAATTGATTTCCACCTTCTTTGCAGTAAAGTGTAATCTATTTGATTCTTGGTTTTACCATGTGTAAAGTCTTCTTGGATGTTGTGTAAAAAGTGCGTTAGTGACCATTAGCTCATTTTCCATGCAAAACACTACTAGATTGTCACCTGCCTCATTTCCATGTCCTATATTAAATTTTCCCAAAACATATCCTTGATCTTCTGCTCTTTCTGTACCAATCTTTGCATTAAAATCACCCATTATAAATACAATATCATTCTTTTGCATCTGATTTATTGTCATTTGCAGTGTTTTTCTTTTTAATTTGATGCAGGGGTTTTCCTTGGTCAGTTTTTTGTCTGTGATCACAATTACTAGCACTGACCTATGTTTCACACTCTTCCCCAGTGTTAAAATTAGATCTATCTGGCCTGGAGGTCTCACCACTGGATCTTTTTTTCTTATCTGAGCTTCCATGTTGCTGTTTAGGTTTAAAAAAAACCAAGAGATTAAAAAACAAAAATTATCGTGAGCTCAAGTCTTGAATGCATTGTTTAAATCTTGAAAATTTTTCTTTCATATCTGATCTATTATCTAACCATGGCCACACATGTTTGCAACTGGAATATTCGTGTCTGACAATTTTCTGAGAATACATTCAGTTTACACTGAGTCTATTGTGGATTCTATAGGAATGAAGTCAAGAAAGTGCTTATGAATACTGATATCACTTGGATCTTTATTAACAAATCTTGCAAATAGTGTTAATTATTTAGTATGGGTTACATCTGAAGTACAGTCTGTAATTAATCAATTAATTTTGAATCCTTTTCCTAAGATATTTCTGAGTCGATCCACAAGTAAAGGTGGTCAGAAATAAATGAAATTTTTTTTTTAAAACTATTCCTTTTCATAGTATTTTATTTACCAGTTCAATCTACATTGTCCTTTTTTTTTTTTTAAGCCCCTTCTCCACATCAGATACAACATGAAACGCTGGCTGCCCAGATGGCTTTGAGACAGTTCCACAGAGACACTTAGACTTTAGGATGAGGAATCCGATGAGTGCCTCAACGATATCCATTCTTCGCCACCTATAGTCTGCTGGTTGTTTTGCTTACATCATTCTGATACCCACTGTTGTAAAGACCCATAGGTTTGTCACATCCTGGATTGTTTTCACACGATCTCCATGTCCCCATCCATCCACCAATCTGACATTACATTTTACACAAATAACAATTACAATTAGTGTTGATTGCTACAGGTTTCTGGGCCACAGAAGTGGGTCAGAGTTTTTAAGCAAACAGATCTATGTTCCCCGTCTCACAAAGACTATGTTAAGATAAGTGTGTTCTTAACATAGTTGTTCCCAGGGGAGTTTTTTTCCTTGTTAATTTCGAGTCCTATTTTACTAGCCATTGAAGACAGGGTATCTGTTTTTACTTGCACTGATTTCACATTGTCACTGAAAAGAGTTATGTCATCTGCAATATCAAGATCTTCCAGTTGGGTCTCATATACCCATCAATGCCTGTTTTATCTGTGCAGCATTTTTTCATTATATGGTAATTCCAAAAAGCATTCATTCATTCATTTGCATGTCCCTTGCGGAACTTTGCCTCCCTGCCAGGACTCCAGTAGGCCTGTCAGTTGTAAGCAAGATGGCCTGCTGCTGATGCATCCATTTGCAGATTATTAATGATGTCTTGCAGCCATCTTTGCCTTGGTCTTTCTCTCTTTCTTTTTCCCATTATGTACCCTTCCAAGACAGTCTTCTCTAGATTATCATGACATTTAATGTGTCCAAAATATTTAAGTTTTCTCTGTTTAATCCTCTTTACTAGCCAGCCTTCTTCAATATTAAGCTCTTGTAGTATAGATATATTTGTTCTTTTTTGTGTCCACGATATTTGGAGAACTCTTCTGTAGCATTTACATTCAAAGGCATTTATGTGTTTCTCAGCTGTTTTGTTAAGTGTCCAGCAAGGGAGATAATATACATCCTTGTTTCATGGCTGTTTCAATCTGGAATCATTCACTCATTCCTTCTTCTGTGCTCACTGCACAAACATATCCATTGTAGAGGTTTCTAATGATGTTGACAATCTTAGAAGGTATTCCATATATTTTTTAAATTCTCCACAATGAATCTCTGTATATGCTATCAAATGTTTTTTTAAAGTCCACGAAGTTCAAGGTTAATGGTCTTTGGTGTTCAATATGTTCTTCAAGTATTATTCTTAGAGTAAAGATCTGGTCAAGACAGCTTCTCCATTTTCAAAATCCTGCTTGTTCTTCTCAGTTTGCAGCATCCACTATGTCTTTAATGCTATTCAGAATAACTTTGTAAAATACTTTTGACACAACTGTTACTGCAATCGCTAATGTTGCCCTTTTTTGGTAGTTTAACAATGATTCCTTTTTTTCTAATTAGAAGGGACCTTTTTCTTCTTTCCAAACTTTATTAAACATTCTCTGTAGCCAGTTCATACCATCAATGTTAATTAATAGCTTTTAACATTTCAGATGTTATTTCATCTTCACCTGCAGCTTTGTTGTTAGCCATTAGATTTACTGCTGTCTCAAATTAGTAGGCATAAAATTCCTTGATGAGGTTGAAAAACTCATTGAAAACAGGAAAACTTGGTGAACTACCATGCAAGCCCTACGTGGCGTTTAACATAAGATGTATTTTGTTAGCCAGTGAAGACAGGTTATCTGTTTTTCTTGCACTTATCCCATGTACCCAATCAATGTCTGTATTAACTGTGCAACATTTATTCATTATGACAATCTCAATAAGCAAGGGAAATTGTATGAATTTTGTTTCACGCTCATTTCAATCTGGAACCATTCACTCATTTCTTCTGTGTTGACCGCACAAATATATCCACTGTAGAGATCCTTAATGATAACAACAATTTTAGATGGTATCGCAGTACAGTACTGGAACCAAAATAAAACTGTAACAGAATTGTGTGTAATCCATACATCTTTATGGAGTAAATGCTGGAGAATAAGTGAAAAGGAAATGAGAAAATTATCCTCATTCCATACAACCTGTCTCACAAAGATTTTAAATATTTACTGGCTGCAGACGATGCGAACTAGAAGATATGCATGCCATAATGGCAACAAAAGAAAAAAAACACGAAATGGATTGGTCATGTGCTCTGAAGATACCCCAGCAACATCGCTAGAACAGATATGTGATAGACACCTGAGTGAAAAGGATAGAGAGGATGATCCAAGCTACCTGGTGGAGAACTGCAGAAGCGGAAATGAGAAGCATGAAGCACAGCTGCAGCACAATACAAAAACTGGCTGTAGACCATGAGAGGTGCAGGGAATGTGTTGTTGCCTTGCAAGATGCCACAGGGCACACTGGGCAGTGAATAGTTAGCTGATGATTGTATTTACAGTAATTTTGATTTTAATTCTTGTCTATTTTCATTGTAATTAAATACATTTTAATGAGATAGTATTGTAGTATGCACCCCTGATGGACTCCTTGTTTTATGTCAAACCAAGTTGTTTCACCATTTATTCTTACTGCTGCTTGTTGGTCTAGATAGTTGGAAAAACTAATTATGTCAGTCCGTAAGAACAACGAAGAGCAAAACCTCTATCTCAATGCAAAGAAAACTAAATTGATGACAACTGACAAAACAAACAAGGCAGCTGAAATATGTATCAATGAGGAAAAACTGGAAGAAGTGGAGAGTTTTGAATATCTTGGATCACTACTAACTAGTAATGGAGATACAATGAGGGAAATTAAAAGGATGACATCTGTCGCTCTTCAGAAAGTAAAACAACTAAAGAAGCTATGGAGAGGAGCAGACTGAACCACAAAAATAAGATTTTTTAGGGCATGCATCTTTCCCATCACAACATATGCCTGTGAGACCTGGACACTTAACAAAACAGCTGAGAAACACATAAATGCCTTTGAATGTAAATGCTACAGAAGAGTTCTCCAAATATCGTGACACAAAAAAAAACAAATATATCAATACTACAAAAACTTAATATTGAAGAAGGCTGGCTATTAAAGAGGATTAAACAGAGAAAACTTAAATATTTTGGACACATTAAATGTCATGATAATCTAGAGAAGACTGTCTTGGAAGGGTACATAATGGGAAAAAGAAAGAGAGAAAGACCAAGGCAAAGATGGCTGCAAGACATCACTGATAATCTGCAAATGGATGCATCAGCAGCAGGCCATCTTGCTTACAACTGACAGGCCTACTGGAGTCCTGGCAGGGAGGCAAAGTTCCGCAAGGGACATGCAAATGAATGAATGAATGGCATGAATTTTATTCTTCTCAGTGTTAATGTTTGCATTGTTTTATACACTTCTGCACTGAGCATTAAAAGTGTGAGAATGGAATTTGATAATTTTTCAACTGTTCATAAGCATAATGGACAAATGCTGTAATGAGCCTCTAAGAACATGATCTAAGATTCTAAATAGTAAAGATTTTTTTAAATTGAGAAAATACGACTGTACCAATTAAATAAGATAATCTTAAAGCTACTGCTTCTGTATGGTTTAGGTTAGAATCAAGATTCTTGCATTTCTAACATGTCTATAGGTTCACTTATCTCTTTAATAAATCTCTCAGTGTTCTGCAACTGATGACATCTTTCTTAATTCATTTACAGTTCTTTATCCTTTACACAATGTTTGCATCTGGCATCATATTTTCAACCCAGCTGATTCATTTTAAATATGTCACTGTGTTCTTTGTGGCGGAATAAGAGGATGTTACTTATGTCTGCCTAACAACTTATATATCTGTACTCTATATAGATGTAGCAAAATAGCACTAAGATGGACACCACAGGGGAGCAGAAGTAAGGGTAGACCAAAAGAGACATGGAGAAGAACAATAGAAAGGATGTTGAGCAATAGAGGGCTCACCTGGGCAAGAGCAGAAAAAAAGGCGAAAGACAGGCATTTGTGGAAAACCCTTGCGGAAGCCCCATGTGCCCTGGGCACTTAAGGTTCAGAGAGAGATATAGATGTAGCCCAGTCATCCGGTCTTGCACTTTTATGGGGGTGAGTCAGAAAGTCTGGGTAAAGCTGGAGCGACCATCCCCAACCCAGCGCGTCACAGGTGGCGGATGGTGAAAGTCCTCCAGATATGGAGGATCCCTGTGAATAAGGAGTTATCCAAATAAGCAGGCGCGGACCAACTGGCGGTAGACTCAGAGAGCGAAGTGGGGTAGTAGGTGGCTCTACTACTCCTATAAAGTGCCTCAGGTGCTCAGTGAAGGGAATACCAGGCGGGTCAGAGGCGCCTTAAAACCTCTCGCTCCCGCTGCCTTGCGGGTAGGACAGGGAGTCCAAAGGCTAGCGGAGAGTCCGTACACAAACCGACAGAAGGCAACGGGAAACCACTGTTGTAATTCCCAAGAATAATTATGCTTAAACAGATTAATCGATTCATCATGAACGACGTTAATGGATGTTCCTCTGGAACAGCCTCGTCCGGTAGGGCAGCTCACGAGCCACAGGTGAGGCCAGATCGTCATCAAGCTACTGGTGGCAAAAATAGCAAGTTCAAAATAGCAACATGGAATGTTAGAACTTTATTCCAGGCTGGAAAATTAGAAAATGTAAAGATGGAAAGGATGAAGATCAACATATTAGGAATGAGTGAAGTTAGATGGACAGGTGCAGGGAAGATAAACTCAGATAAATATACAATAATATATTCAGGAAGTGAGAAACACGAACGAGGAGTAGGAATTATATTTGATGAACAAACGGCAAGGACAATTGTAGGATATTTGAACATCTCGGACCGAGTCCTGCTAGCCCAACTGAAAGGACAACCAATAAACATAAATATTATACAAGTGTACGCTCCAACATCTGAAAGCTCTGAAGAAGATTTACAGCTATTTTATAATGACATAGAGACAGCACTAAAACACACAAAGTCACATGAAGTTACCATAGTCATGGGAGATTTTAATGCCAAAGTTGGTAAAGGAAGAACTTCAGACATCGTTGGTGACTATGGACTGGGGGAGAGGAATGACAGAGGTTATAAATTAATTGAATGGGCAAGAATACACAGCATGGTTGTAGGAAACACCTGGTTTAAACAACATCATCAAAGACTGGCAACGTGGTGCAGTCCAGACAAAAAGACTTTTAACCAGATAGACTACATATTAATCAACAAACGATTCCGCAATGCATTACTGACAACAAAAACCATGCCAGGAGCTGACTGCAATAGTGACCATGATCCACTCTGTGGAAAAGTTAGAATAAAACTAAAGAAAGCAGGCAGAAAAGTGAGAAACATCAAAATGAATACAGAACTTCTTAAAAATGACCAAGAACTGAGAGAACAATACAAAGTTATTATAACAAATAGATACAATGCAATAGCAAAGATAAATAGTATAGATGAACAATGGGAAATGTTAAGAGATTCTATCCACCAAACTGTTAAGGAGATAATACCACCAAAAAAAGAAGCCCCTAAAAATAAATGGATGACAGACGACATCTTAGGACTGATGGACAAGAGGAGGAGGAGTAAAAATAAAGAGAAAAAATATAACAAGATAAATAAAGAAATAAGACGCAAATGCAGAGAAGCAAAAGAAGTGTGGTTAAATGAGCAGTGCAGACAGATAGAGGACTCTCATATTAAAGACAGCAAAAACATGCACAAACGAATTAATGAACTCACAGGCAGGAAAACAAAATATACCACAGGATGCCTGAAGTCGAAAGAAGGTAAAATGTTAATGGGAAAAGAAGACATTGTGGACAGAGTATATCGGTGAGCTATATGGAGGAGAAAGACCAGAATTAACACCAGATACTGAAAACTGTGAGGGACCACCAATACTTGAAGATGAAATCATAGATGCCATCAAACACATGAAGAAAGGAAAAGCGACTGGGCCTGATAATATAACAATAGAAGAAATAGAGGCACTAGAGGAGACAGGAATAAAAATAATAACCAAGTTACTGAATGACATTTACAACAGTGGTTATATTCCCAGTGACCTGATTAAATCCACGTTTATAGCACTACCAAAGAAACCAGGTGCAAAGGAATGTGACGACCACCGGACTATCAGCCTCTCATGTCACATAACGAAGCTACTTCTGAGAATAATTATGAGAAGAACAAGGAAAAAGATAAAAATGGAAATAGCAGATGAACAGTTTGGATTTGTTGAAGGAAAGGGAACACACAATG
Source organism: Achatina immaculata (assembly GCA_009760885.1). Classification (NCBI taxonomy): domain Eukaryota; kingdom Metazoa; phylum Mollusca; class Gastropoda; order Stylommatophora; family Achatinidae; genus Lissachatina; species Lissachatina immaculata. The sequence continues at coordinate 42,497,705 of CM019698.1, forward strand.
CCATTTATGCTTTACGAACACTAACAGAAAGAGCTTCAGAAGTACAGAAAGATCTCTACTTATGCTTCATTGATTACACCAAGGCATTTGACAAGGTGAAACATAATGAAATTATTAAAATGCTTGAAGACATCAATATAGATGGCAAAGACCTGAGGATTGTAAAACATCTATACTGGCAGCAAGAAGCAGCAGTTCGAGTTGAAAATAGAATTAGAAAATATCAACCTATAAAACAAGGGGTGCGACAAGGATGTGTACTATCTCCAGACCTTTTTTCTCTGTATAGCGAGAATATTCTAAGAACAATCATCACAGAACCAGGCATAAAAATTGGAGGATACAATATTAACAACCTTCGGTATGCTGACGACACAGTACTGATAGCTGAGAACCAACAAGACCTGCAAAATCTCTTGAATAAAGTCGCCAAAGAAAGTGAACAGAAAGGCCTTACTTTGAACATCAAAAAGACAGAGACTATGGTTATATCTAAGAAACAGAATCCACCAGCATGCAGTATTAAATTAAACGGAACTGTTCTAAAGCAGGTGCAGAAATTCAAATACCTTGGAGCAGTAATAACTTCAGATGGGAAATGCAGAACAGAAATTAGGAACAGAATAGGCCAAGCAAAGACTGCATTTCAGAGAATGAGAAACATATTGACCAACACATCCTTATCAATGAATGTTAGAAAACGAGTCCTAAAATGCTATATTGAACCTATCTTGTTATATGGAAGTGAATCATGGACAATAGGCAAGTCTGCACAAAAATCATTGGAAGCAGCAGAAATGTGGTTTATTAGAAGAATGTTGCGAATCCCCTGGACAGCAAAAATAACTAATGAAGAATGTATGAGAAGAGCTGGAGAGACAAAAAAACCTTGTCAAAAAGATAAGAGAGAGACAATGTACTTTCATAGGACATGCAATGAGAAGAGGGGGCATTGAAAATATTATAACAACAGGAAAAATAGAAGAAGAAGATCAAGAGGAAGACCAAGAGAAATGATACTGGACAGTCTGACGGGATGGTATGAGAGGAGATCACCAACTGAGCTGATGGCCTGCATGAAGGATCGTGTACTCTGGAGAAGCATAATAGCCAACGCCAGTAGGCACGGCACATGATGATGATGAGTCAGAAAGTAATTGCAGTTTTGCTCTAATCATTATGGATAGAGCAGTAGACATTGTAATATGGACATGTTATGTGCTTCCCCTTTAAATACTTGTCCATGAAGGCGTGTTGGTCACTTTGGAAAACAACATCAGCAAATCAGATCTAAGCACCCTTGAGGCTGCAGGACCTGGACATAAGTCCAGGGAGGTAAAGAAGTCAGCTTCTGCTGCCTTCCATGCACTTTGTTAGAGGTGACTAAGGAGGTTGGTGCATAGGGCTAGTGATTACATCCTGTTGAAAAAAAAAAAAAGAACAACAGCTACAGAAACTGACACAAGAGAATTCCAAAATGTCAGTGAGAGGTTCAGAGTTTGTAGGAAACTGAATCCATGAAGGATACTGATTAAAGCTTGCTACAGGAAGTCAGTATGCTGACAACAGAACCCCCAAACGCACCATGCAGCAACACAGTAAAACCAAAAACTGTGCCTATGTTTGGAAGCAGGAATGTTAAAACATTGAACAAGACAAATAAAGTGGAAGAAATAACAAAAGAACTCAAATAATACACCTTGGACTTACTGCCAGTCTAAGAAGCATGAAAGACAGGGCAAGGGAAAAGATTAATAAATGTACAAGGACAGAAATAGACCATGCTATGGTCAGGAAGAGAAAATAACCACCATGAAGACATATCATTAATCATGAACCAAAAAACCTCTGAAACACTAACTGAATGGAAACCAATAGATGGAAAAAATACCCTATGCCAAAATGAAATTGTGATTCACAAACCTGTCACTCATAGTATGCTACACACCAGCTGAAAATGCACAGAAAGAAGCTAAAGAGAACTTATTACACTCTACGAATAACAGTGGACAAAGTACCTAGAAGTGACAAATTGCTAATCTTAGGCACTTTCATTGCAAAAGTTGGCAGCAATAATGAACATTGTGAAAATATAATGAGGAAAGATATGGTGGAGATAAACTTGAAGAGAAACTTGATAGTTTCTGTGAAGAAAATAAGTTTGGTCATAGGACGACCAGCACAAGCAAATTCATAAAATGACATGGAGATCCCCCAAAAGGAACAAAAGAAAACCAAACTGATCATATACTTATAAACAGCAAGTGGAGAAGATCTCTACAGGATGTTATCATCAGATCAGGGAAAAATTTTCACTGGAATTAAAAAATCATTTCAATGCCCTATGAAGGAAGTAGTGAAGAAGTGACCGTAGCAAACTTCAACAATGCATTGGAACAAACAGGTCTAAGGATAGCATAAACAGAAAAAAGAAGAATGGATTAGTAAAACCACAAGGGACAACATTGAGCAAAGAAGAAAACTGAAAGGAAACTACTAACATAAAATCCTAAACACAAAATCATAATGACTAAAAGAACAGATAAGAAAAAGCATGTGCCCAAAAAGACAAAGTAGAATTGTCTTGCTGACAAGATGATTTTATGATGCATTGCCTGAAAAAGCAGAGCCAGCTCCACACAGCAATGACATGAGGACACTACAAAACCACTAAAAGGATTGGAGGCAGTTTTTATGTAAGGCAGATCAAATGAAAATGCAGAGAAGGAAGCTAAAGAGAACTTATTACAGTCTATAAATAACAGAATAAAAAGGCGGTATGGAGACACATACATGTTGCTTTGGCATGGTTATGAATGGCACATGGTTTAAAAACTAGGTGTCAGATTTAGCTGACTTGAGATGAGCCACTAAGGGAGGAAGATGAAAAAAAAAAAGGGAAAATAGAAAGGTGAAAAGAATATTTCAGCAGTTTAGACCCCAACCTCAAGTTACAACAGACATAATGCCAGCAAAAGAAGAACTTAGATAAACACAGGACCTATAACAACAGAAGAGATCAAGACAGCAATAAATAAACTAAAAGCCAGTGGAGCACAAGGTGAAGACAGAGTAAGTGTAGAAATGCTGAAAGCAGAAGACAGTGAAATACTAAGTATCACTGTAACACATTTGGGACAGTTAAAAAAAACCCAGAGGAATGGAAGACTGGGTTAATAGTCATACTACTAAAGAAAGGAGATCCAAGCATATATGAGAACTGGAAGGGCATAACATTTCTCTCACTCACCAGCAAAAGTTTTCAGCTGAATCATCCAGCAGCTGAAAGCAGAACCAGGAAAAAGAACAGGCAGGCTTCAGGAAAAACAAATCTTGCATAGATGAAATCTTCACTGTGAGGGTGATAATAAAACAGTCCAAAGAGTGGTACAGCTGATTGTATGCACTCATCATTGACTTTGAAATGGCATTTGACAGCAGAGATAAAAATACTCTGTGGAGAACCCTCAGAAGACATGGACTATCACAAAAAATTGTTAATGTTATTAAAGTCCTATATAAAGGACACTGCAGAGTAATCTGTGGAAATTATCTCTTGGATCCCTTTGATGTTCAAACTGGGATGAAAACTGGATGCACTCTGTACCCAGCACTGTTCATCCTTGCCACTGATTGGATGAGGAGAAAACAGTAGCAGGCTGACACAGTTATCCAATGATCAATAACATCAACACTAGAAGACCTGGACTTCACAGATGACATAACATCACTCTTAAACAGACAAAAACATGCAAGATATGACAATTTGACTGACAATAAAAGCAACCAGCATTGGGCTATGAGTGAACATAGAGAAGACCAAACTGTTGAAACAGAATGCTGAAATCATTAGGCCAATCACACTGAACCATTTGCCAGTAGAAAAAATTAAGGAATTCACATCATCATCATCATGTGCCGTGCCGACTGGCGTTGGCTATTATGCTTCTCCAGAGTATCCGATCCTTCATGCAGGCCATCGGTTCAGTTGGTGATCTCCTCTCACACCATCCCATCAGACTGTCCAGTATCATTTCTCTTGGTCTTCCTCTTGATCTTCTTCCTTCTATTTTTCCTGTTGTTATAATATTTTCTTCTCATTGAATGTCCTATGAAAGTACATTATCTCTCTCTTATCTTTTTGATAATGTTTTTTGTCTCTCCAGCTCTTCTCATACATTCTTCATTAGTTATTTTTGCTGTCCAGGGGATTCGCAACATTCTTCTAATAAACCACATTTCTGCTGCTTCCAATGATTTTTGTGCAGACTTGCCTATTGTCCATGATTCACTTCCATATAACAAGATAGGTTCAATATAGCATTTTAGGACTCGTTTTCTAATATTCATTGATAAAGATGTGTTAGCTAATATGTTTCTCATTCTCTGAAATGCAGTCTTTGCTTGGCCTATTCTGTTCCTAATTTCTGTTCTGCATTTCCCATCTGAAGTTATTACTGCTCCAAGGTATTTGAATTTCTGCACCTGCTTTAGAATAGTTCCGTTTAATTTAATACTGCATGCTGGTGGATTCTGTTTCTTAGATATAACCATAGTCCCTGTCTTTTTGATGTTCAAAGTAAGGCCTTTCTGTTCACTTTCTTTGCCGACTTTATCCAAGAGATTTTGCAGGTCTTGTTGGTTCTCAGCTATCAGTACTGTGTCGTCAGCATACTGAAGGTTGTTAATATTGTATCCTCCAATTTTTATGCCTGGTTCTGTGATGATTGTTCTTAGAATATTCTCGCTATACAGAGAAAAAAGGTCTGGAGATAGTACACATCCTTGTCGCACCCCTTGTTTTATAGGTTGATATTTTCCAGTTCTATTTTCAACTCGAACTGCTGCTTCTTGCTGCCAGTACAGATGTTTTACAATCCTCAGGTCTTTGCCGTCTATATTGATGTCTTCAAGCATTTTAATAATTTCGTTATGTTTCACCTTGTCAAATGCCTTGGTGTAATCAATGAAGCATAAGTAGAGGTCTTTCTGTACTTCTAAAGCTCTTTCTGTTAGTGTTCGTAAAGCATAAATGGCATTGTGTGTTCCCTTTCCTTCAACAAATCCAAACTGTTCATCTGCTATTTCCATTTTTATCTTTTTCCTTGTTCTTCTTATAATTATTCTCAGAAGTAGCTTCGTTATGTGACATGAGAGGCTGATAGTCCGGTGGTCGTCACATTCCTTTGCACCTGGTTTCTTTGGTATGTATAAAATTGGAAAAAAGTAAGAGCAGCTTTATTACTTAACGATTACAAAGTTGTGACGTTTCGGCGTGAGCCTTAATCATACAAAAACATACAGGACGAAGAAATAGGGAGAGGCGATAAAGTACAGATTTACATGAATACTGTTAAAAAAAAAAAAAAAAATTTTTTTAAAAGGAGTACTTAGCTGTAAATTGCAAGGTGTGGCTTGTCTGGCGGTGTGTGTCAGGAATGGATCTGGTAGGACGTGGAAATTGTTTAAATAGAGACCTGTGACATGTGGTCGGTGGGTTGTAACTGGGAGTGGTGGATGGGGAACCGGGGAGGGGAGAGAGAGTGACGCACTACTGGCCTAGCTGGGAGAATTTGAAACAGGTGATTGGGGAAGAGGTGTTGCAGAGAAGAGGGGTTGCAGAGAAAATAGCGGGGTTGCAGAGTGATGCTGTGAGGAAGTTTGAAAAGTAAGAAGGGGTGGATTTAGTGGAGAGGTACTATAATGATTGAAGAAGATGATGTTACTCTTTGGTAGTGCTATAAACATGGATTTAATCAGGTCACTAGGAATATAACCACTGTTGTAAATGTCATTCAGTAACTTGGTTATTATTTTTATTCCTGTCTCCTCTAGTGCTTCTATTTCTTCTATTGTTATATTATCAGGCCCAGTCACTTTTCCTTTCTTCATGTGTTTGATGGCATCTATGTATTGGTGGTCCCTCACAGTTTTCAGTATCTGGTGTTAATTCTGGTCTTTCTCCTCCATATAGCTCACCGATATACTCTGTCCACAATGTCTTCTTTTCCCATTAACATTTTACCTTCTTTCGATTTCAGGCATCCTGTGGTATATTTTGTTTTCCTGCCTGTGAGTTCATTAATTCGTTTGTGCATGTTTTTGCTGTCTTTAATATGAGAGTCCTCTATCTGTCTGCACTGCTAATTTAACCACACTTCTTTTGGTTCTCTGCATTTGCGTCTTATTTCTTTATTTATCTAATTATTATTATTTATCTAAATTATTATATACCTCGTTATTTTTACTCCTCCTCCTCTTGTCCATCAGTCCTAAGATGTCGTCTGTCATCCATTTATTTTTAGGGGCTTCTTTTTTTGGTGGTATTATCTCCTGTTATTCACATACCTTGGTCATATGATAACAGCAGATGGAGACAGTAGTAAAGAAGTTGAAGTAAGAATAATAATAGCCAAACAAGTCTGGGCCACATTAACCAGGTTTGGAGGTACATAAAGATTAGCCTGAAAACCAACTGCAGAATATTCAAAAGCAATGTTTTAAGTGTCTTCCTGCACAGGAGCAAATGCTGGAAACGACACCCTCCAAACCAAGTATCTCAGTCAGTCAGTCAGCATGTCCCTTTCGGAACTTTGCCTCCCTAACAGCTCTCCTGTAGGCCTCTCAGTTGTAAGCAAGTAACACACAATAATTTTTGTACCTGGAACCACATGATTTGAACTTGTTATTCAGCTACACCTAACATTCTCCTCTTTCACAATCATAATCCCTCCCTACTAAGTTCCACTGCCTTCTCACTTGTTACACATAGCTCAGAACCTCTCCACAGCATCACATTACAACCCCTCTACCCCAACTATAATCACATATTTCACCTTCCCCTGGCTAGATTAACATTGTATCTCTCTCTCTCCCCACCACAGTTTCCCCATCCACCACCCTCAGTTATGACCCACCTATCACACATCCCAAGTCTCCATTTAAATACTGTCTACACTCCACCATGTGCATTTCTGACATGCAGCATTGGACAAGCCACAGCTTCTTACAAGTTACAGCTAAGTGCTCTATTCATTTTGTTTGATTTATTTTTTTAACATAGCATTCATGTGAATTTATATTTTATCTCCTCTCTCTATTTCTTAATCCTGTATGTTTTTGTATGATTAAGGTTCGTGCGGAAATGTCACAACTGTGTACTCATTAAGTAATAAAGCTATTCCTACTTTTTTCCTAGTTTATACATTTTGGTTGTAAGCATAATGCCCTGCTGCTGATGCATCCATCTGCAGATTAGCCAAGTATCTACTAAGATAAAAAGGAGTGTTCTGGTCAGATGCCATAAGTAACGAATGATCTCTTGTTAAGAGAAATAGACATAACACCACAGTCAACAGTGATTGGAAGAAGATGGTAACAATGGATTGGCCACATTATGAGAGTGACATATAAATCCATGCCACCAATAGCTTTGATATGGGTTCCACAGGGTAAAAGAAGCATGGGATGACCCAAAGAGACATGGAGATTTAGAGCAGAGAAAATGCTGGTAAAATATAATTGACATGGAAGACGGCCAAGAAGATAGTCAAGGACCTACAGAAGTTGAAATCTCTTGCTTATAGCAACTCCATGTGTCCTGGGCACTGACAAGGCAAGAGAGAGAAACCACATCCAAGATGGCTGCTCCCTTGAAAGCATACACTGTTAATTTTTTTTTTTTTTTTGGTCATGAGAGTGAGAAACCTGCAGTTATCACAGAATAAAGAGGCAGTGTACCGATACATACATGTTGCTTTAGCATGGATATGAGTGGCACATGAAGTTTAAAAGCTGGGTGTCAGATTTAGCTGATATAGTCTGCTAAATTAATTAGTTTTCTAAATAATTAGAAAACAATTCAGAAGATCTCTGATATATGTAAGAGCATACAGGGGTGCCAACCAGTGTATAAGGGAGGATAAGACTTAAACTGAAAAGCCAACACAAGAAATCAATACTCAGAAAGACAAATAGTTATTCATTTGTATGTTCCTTGTGGAACTTTGCCTCCCTAACACCACTCCTGTAGGCCTCTCGGTTGTGAACAAGATGGCCTGCTGCTGCTGCGTCCATTTGCAGATCATCAACGATGTCTTGCAGCCATCTTCGCAACATATGCCTGTGAGACCTGGACGCTTAACAAAACAGCAGAGAAACACATAAATGCCTTTGAATGTATATGCTACAGAAGAGTTCTTCAAATATCATGGACACAAAAAAAGAACACATATATCTATACTACAAGAACTTAATATTGAAGAAGGCTGGCTAGTAAAGAGGATTAAACAGAGAAAACTTAAACATTCTGAACACATTAAATGTCATGATAATCTAGAGAAGACCATCTTGGTAGGGTACATAATGGGAAAGAGAAAGATGAAGTCATAGCCTACAAGTAGAAATTACCAAAAGTGATTTCAATCTGGAACTTACCAAACATTTTGCAGCAATCAAAGAGACAGACGAGACAGATATAGATATATTATAGAATTCATACAGCACAGCCATAATCACGGCAGCAAAAACAAGTGCTGGACTGCAGTCAACAAGTAGAAAAGCATGGATATCAGATAACATATGGAAATACATACATGAAAGAAGAGCAGCCAAATTAGCCATGGTTGAATGTAAAGACAGATCTTGGAAATGCTTTGGCAAAAGCAACATACAAAGAACTAGACAAAGTAAAAAGTTCAGCTAGAAGAGACAAAAGAGAATATATGGACAACATGGCAAAAGAAGCAGAAAATTCAGCAAAAACAGGAGACAACAAAACTCTATATAACATACAGAAGAAGCTAACAGGTGCTATTACCTCCAGAGAAAGAACAGTCTTTAGCAAAACAGGCAACCTATTAACATCAAGTAAAGATCAAAAGCAAAGATAGAGAACACTTCCAAGAAATACTTAATCAACCACACCCAAATGAATTAATAAACCTTGAAACCGATTTACCAGTCCCACAACTAAATGTCAGCTTAGATGAAGTTACACTTAATGAAACTGAAACAGCAGTGAATCTAATGGCTAACAACAAAGCTGCAGGCGAAGATGAAATAACAGTCAAAATGTTAAAAGCTATTAACAGTGACAACATGAGCAAACTACAAAGAATTTTAATAAAATTTGGAAATAAGAAAAAGTCCATTCCACATGGAAAATGGGAATCATTGTTAAAAAACCCAAAAAAGGCAACCTCAGTGGCTGCAGTAACTGGAGGGGTGTAACTTTACTATCAGTTGTGTCAAAGGTGTTCTGTAAAGTGATTCTGAATAGAATTAAGGATGTAGTGGACACTGCAATGAGAGAAGAACAGGCAGGATTTCAAAAAGGGAGAAGCTGTCTAAACCAGATCTTTTCTCTAAGAATAATACTTGAAGAACATATTGAAAAGCAAAAACCATTAATTAATAAAGAAGTTAGAAGTGCAAAAGCAGCCCTGTACTTAAAAAATCTTGAGAACATATGAATTCAAAAGTTATAAGCACAAAAACCAAGTTAAGATTATTCAATCCAAATCTGATATCCACCTGCATTTATGCATGCAAAAGCTGGAAATCAACTAAAGAAACAGACAAGAAATTAGACTCTTCTGAAAACAAATGCCTAAGGAAAATACTTGGTATAAAGTGGAACGAATTCAAGAACAATGCAGAGATAAGACAGATGACCAAACAACAACCTGTTTCACTGGTGATCAGAAAAAGAAGATGGAGATATGTAGGCCATGTAATGAGAAGAAACAATCAGAGAATACCAAAACAAGCTATCAAGTGGAGTACAACAGACCGAAGAAAAAGAGGTCGACCGCATGAAACTCTAAAGAGTACACTGTTAAGAGAAGCCAGTTTAGTGGGCATAACATCCCTTGATGAAGTTGAAAGACTCGCCGAGAATAGGAAAACAACTATGCCAGCCCTATGTGAGTTTAACGGCACAGGAAGGATTATGATGTAAGTCTGCTCTGTCACCTTCACTCTATGATTAGCCTGACGCTAATCTGAAGTGGAACAAATGAATGGCAAAATAAGGTGGATGAAGCACTGCTGATTAAATCATGGCTTGGCATGCCACATCATTCACAACAAACTACAGTACCAGAAAGTCTCCAATAAATGGGTACCAAAACAACTCACCTTCAGTCTGAAAGAAAATTGGAGGATATTTTTACAACTCTTTTTGTAGCATTATGAAGCTGAATGAAAAGGCTTTCTATGATGTCTCTTCATACAGTGCCAGTTAACGTTTCAGTTGCCTCTTTGTACTGGACAAAATGTGTGCTGCTGTTAACTGGCATTTTTTCAAACAAATGATTATACTGAAAGCTTTCAGTTTGTGGGATACTTTGTTTTGCACGATGTATTCTATGTATCTCCATTGTAAGCTATAAGTATTTGAAAGAAAAAATGAAAGTGATAATATCATGTGTAATCAAGTATAGCTGATAACTATATATGAAATTTGTTTTAATATCTGTATAAGAGAAATATTGCATACCTTGGCAGCTACATAGACCAGGTTAGTGACATCAGAAAGTAAGTTAAAATTAGAATTGCAAAAGCAGCATTGATCTTCAAGAATCTTGAGAACATATGGCATTCAAAAGTTATAAGCACAAAAACCAAGTTAAGACTATTCAATTCAAATGTAATATCCACTCTCATTTATGCATGTGAAAGCTGGAAAACAACTAAAGAAATAGACAAGAAATTAGACTCTTTTGAAAACAAATGCCTAAGGAAAATACTCGGCATCAAGTGGAACGAATTGAAGAACAATGCAGAGATAAGACAGATGAGTGAACAACAACCAGTCTCATGGGTGATCATGAAAAGGAGATGGACATATGTTGGTCACGTGATGAAACGATCAGAGAATACCAAAACAAGCTATCAAGTGGAACACAACAAGCCCAAGAAAAAGAGGCAGACCACGTGAAACTCTAAAGAGGCCATTGTTACGAGACGCCAAATTAATAGGCATAAAATCCCTTGATGGGGCTGAAAGACTCGCTGAAGACAGGAAAAATTGGCGAACTACCTTGCGAGGCCTATGTGATGTTTAACGGCACGTGAAGGATTTAGGATATGAGAAATATTAACTCACTACAATTTTAAAAGGTAACAAATGGAAATGGAAATAAAACTGTCAAATGTAAAATAAAAAAAGTAACGTTTCGAAAATAAAACATTTATCAAAAAATTCAGAAATGTAATTAGTTTATGGCAAAAATATGAACAGGTAATATATAAAATACTATAAACTAACACATGTCTTTTTAAAGTGTGTTTATTGATCAATCCCCGTGTATCTGTTAATGCTATTGTTACTTTTTGTATCTGGGCAACGGAAGTAGTTATGCCATGTTTTAAAATACACCGATTCACTTCACACAAAAATAGTTTTGACCACCATTTTTTTCAACATTTTCTTGACGCTCGGCTACGCTCGAATATTTAACAGAATTTCAGTAACAGCTGTTCTTACACATCTGAATTGTGTTGTACTGATCTTGTCGTAAACGCATTTGAGATTTTTTTTTTTAAGTGAAATATGGACGTGTTTACCAATATTAGCTTTTATATGTCTGTTATGGTAAAGTATTGGTCGCAACCCGTGACATGAGAAAATTATTTTTAAAAAGTATACGAGCAAGCAGTTCGAATTCTTTGCCAAAACATGTCCAGAATACCATATAGTGATTGGATATAGCATACTGCATTGATTGCCTGAAGATACGACTAGCCATTCATATCCACATTTAATATAAATGAACATCTCAAATTTCCTAATATCTCTTTCAATAATACTGTCTTTGGATGAGATTGATCAGCAACTTTCATTCGACTAGGCAATGCGCATTATTTCGCCACATGTTAGTGGTGACTGTGTAAATTTCAGCTCGCGGCTATTGTTCCAGTGAATGATTACATCCTCTTCTTTCTCCTTTCTTGAAATAGTTACATCATGGCTAAAAATCCAGAAACAACTTCGTGGTAATGTGCATGGGAATGAGCAGAAAATTTGCGTTAAAAGTACAGCAATGGTGTAAATTTATAAGAATTCGCCAGACTGCGTGGAATAAGATACAAACATACCTTTTTCTAACTGTACACTATGGTTGTCTGAGGTAAACTGCCGTTTCAATTTCATATATATAGCTTCTGGTTCAGGGAGACCATGCGAACAATGTATATATGGAGGACATCTGTAGTTCCCAGTCGTGGTAGCTTTTCACAATCACTGACTACTGATGTTGTTGTTGCATGATGTATCACGTCTGGGGCAGTCGCATCTTTCATCGATGTAGAAAGTAGTCCTATCCGGACTTTTCTGTTGGGTAGAACAACAAGAGCTAGCACAGCAAGAGCTGTCACCCGTGCTGCAGTATGGTGCTGGTGGGGACAGTACAGGTACATACTTGTCTTGGCAATGGGATTTAGCGCCAGGTCTTTGATAAGTATTGGCTTCAAAAGGGCAGCATGACGTTTTAGGTGGAAGTGGGACGTGGCAGCAGCTGTCCTTGGGAGGGCACGGTGGCGGTGGACCTGGAAGCACTGGTACGTACTTGTAATTGTCGCTGCATTCTGGTTTTTTGTTTACAAGGCCCGTTTGGTAGGTATCTTCGCAACATCCACAGCAGATTGGATCGCGTTTCTTATCTCTAAAACCAGGTTCATATGGTTCGTTCGTGCAGCAGCAAACGGCAGTTCCAGCGCCAGCACCACCGTTATAACTTCCGGTGCAACCGCAGCCTTCGTTGGGGCAAGGTTCATGTTTAACATTGTGATTGCAATTAGTGTTAATTTCCTTTTCATCATTCTTCGTCCCATACAGATCACTTATTTGCCTAAGGCCAGCATTACTCTCATCTCCACCATCGAGTGCTAGCAAGTAGATATCAGTGACACACTCAGGAATATCAAAATATCCAGTACAGTCACAGCTATTTCCAGACACGTTCAGCTGATCTGAACAGTAAGTTTCATCACTCGATGTTTCACTACCTGCGAATTCTGGTTGTTCTGCGTCCTTTCCAAACGAGGAAGTCATGGCATATGAATCCATTTCAGAAAGTATAGCCTTATGGCGCGTCACTGCAGTGATCAAGTGTTTCTTTTTCTTGAGGAGAGAGAAGGGGATGTTCTTCGTAGGACGGAGATACACGGGGTGATCGTAACGTCTCTAGTCACTAGAGCTGACGTCATTGGACATTTCCCTGGTAACGGATAACATAGTTTGGTGCTGTGTGGTGCGAAATGAAACGGAATATTTAACGTTTCCGTAAACTATTCAGTGGTGCGTAATTTATTTGTGTATGTTTTCATGGAAGATCCAGTCTTTCACAGTAATCTTAGTCAGCAGAAGGATACCGTCTTCTACAAAACTTGCTACCTGTAAAATAATGTCGTCTAAAACTGCAGTGTATTGTATGCTTGTTCGCAAATTTCGTCTCACTTATAGTAACGACATGAAAACAATATTACACATATCCTCCCTGTTTTGGTGAACATCATAATTTCTATCCGATTTCCCAAAAGCTGTTTTACTTGGCCATTGCCCCACCATTCTTGCAACATATCAAGTTAATCACAGAGCCTGATGGTGTCATTGTAAAGACAAGTAAACTATATGATTATGACACAGAATGAGCATGGTGGGGCAGTATTAAGACAGATTATCCAGGATTTAATGACATCAAAACAATAAGAGAGTTTATAACTACAGTGCAAAATACTGTTTCAAGGTAATATAAAAAGACAGTATCAAGGAAGCTCATTTATGTTTAGTTATCATTTCTCTCTCTCTCCCACACCCCCCCCCCCTTTTTTTCACCCCCGGCCTCCTCCAATGCACTTAGTGGGTGTAGAAAACCCGAGCAAGATTGCTATTTTTTTCATATGATATCACAATGAAGATCTCCTTGCAGGAGTGATCGGAAAGATGGATAAAGCAGTCCCATTTCGTTTCTTCTTCTTGCAGAGCGAACTTGGTCGTATTTCCTCCTGGTTTGACGTTTCTAATGCCCGTATCAACCATACATAAGCATCACTGACGTAGTTCTCACTGAGCAACCATACTGTTAACACTGATATGCCTGTTGTGGAACGGAGTGGGGGAAAAAAACAGAACCAGCTTGATGACATACTTGGGAGTGAAGCTTGATCGAAGTCTGTGTTTCAAAGAACATGTTGACCACATGATAGCAAAAGCTCGCAAAGGTCTATCTGCAATAAAGGTCATGGCAGCTACCAACAACGAACAGAGGGTACTAATACTGCTGTTCTTTGCATCTATTGAGTATGCCCTATCCATCCTCACTGTCAGCTCTGCACATGTTAAAAAAAAAGAAAGAACAAATTCGAAAAGGTGCAAAATGTGAATTATCTTGGAGTGTACGAGAGACACTTCCTGTGTATAACTATGAGATATCTTCTTTAAGATCTAGAGGGCGCGTGCAAAACCTAAAGGTAAGCACAGATAAGGAGCACCCATTGCATCAAGAGCTTCTCGAAGAAAAAGGTGACAGACTAAAAAGAGGCAAATCGTGCAGAAGATGTTATCAAACAGGTCTGTGAACTTAACAACATCAACCCTGGGGAGGAATGGGTACCTATGGGTTCAGGGGCACCTTCTCGTGCAATATTATGTTGCCAAAGAGGAGTAGGGAGTAGAATACACTTGCCGTGAATGCCAAGGTTAATGCCTTCATCAGTGAAAACTCCACTGAGGCAGATGCAGTTACTTACACAAATGGATTTGCTGTACGATATCAAATAAATGCATGGGCATTCAGAAACTGCTTCTAAAATAAGCAGTTACTGTATTAATACTTTAGAAGAAAATATAAACTTAAATACATTGCGTCCTGTGCGACAATGCAAATACGAATTCTGGTGCTATTCTTTTTTAGTAATTAGTGTTGATATTCGAATAGCTTTTTTTAAGTTTGAGAAAAATATCCTGGTTTTTCATTCACAGAATCGGGTATAGATGGCTGTACAGAAAAGCATGCTTAAGTGGAAGTATTTTGAAAGCTAGTCAGAAAACTAGCTATTTAAAAGAACAAAAAATTACTGCTAACTTCGTGGTAATCACATGTTTTGGGTGTTTTCGTTTTGGAAGGGGAAAGAAGCAAAAATGTCCTGTTCATAGTTATAAATTTATTCAAATTTTGGTGACTCAAAGAGCAGAGACCATAGCTTTGATAAATGCCCTGGGCGATCCATTCCGCTTAAACTGTACCTCACACCCATAGCGCTCGCAGGTAACAAGCAGAACCATCTTTACAATTTAGAATCAAAAGAGGATACAACTACTTTATCACAAACTATACCCAAACATTCCAGTATTGTTTAACATGGCGTCTCTAGCAATAACACACAATACAAATAAACCAAGCGAATGTAATTTATGTAGGGGAAAACAAACAAGAAAACTTCTCACAGGTAGAATGGAAACAGAACAAAAAAAAACAGACATATACAGAATAAACATGCTAAACATAATCCCAAACACAACAGCAGACATACAGAAGTTGATAATTTTGTTTATTCGAGTTTAGATGTACAGAGGTTAATTGTGGAGTCTATATAGAAT
Organism: Achatina immaculata; assembly: GCA_009760885.1. Taxonomy (NCBI): domain Eukaryota; kingdom Metazoa; phylum Mollusca; class Gastropoda; order Stylommatophora; family Achatinidae; genus Lissachatina; species Lissachatina immaculata. The sequence goes on from CM019698.1 coordinate 42,513,309, forward strand.
ACCATCTACACTGCTGGCGAGATTCTTTGGATGCCGCGCTTGGAGTGAAGCTCCTCCCGGTCAAGGGAGAAAACGCGGAAAAGAAATAAAAGTTGCTGTGCGGTACCGATGTGAAAAGGTGGTGGAAAGGATAAAGTGAAGTTTAATCGATATGTCCAGTAGTATCGCGGCGAGAGCTATTCATACCACGGCGCCTCTGTTCTAGAGGTCGGCTACGTCCGAAATACATCCATACTGGTGAAATATGCCTAAACCAGCTTACACCAGGGGTGAAACTTGATGGCTACGCATGTCATGGTACCTCTGTTCTAGAGGTCGGTCATATCCTAAACACGCCCATACTTGGATAATATGCCTAAACCGGCTCAACCCAGGGGTGGAAGTCACTAGTAGCGAAGATTCATCCTCCCGGACAAAAGCTCCGTTCTGGTCACAACTAGGAAGGGCCATGACCACAAAATGCTGAAGTCGGAGACACTGGACCAGGGCAGTCTAGATAGGCAACCACCTCTCACCTGGTAGGGATGTATGCATATCCTAATCACGCTGAGGTTTTCCAGTGATAAAGTCCAACGTTGGACTAGATGGGCAACCACCTCTCATCCAGCGGTGATACACGGGTATCTCAAAACACGTCGAGGTTTTCCGGTGAGAAAGTCCAACTCTGGCCTGGGTGGGCTACCACCTCTCACCTAGTGGGGATATACTGATATCCAAACACGCCGAGGTTTGCCGGTGAGAAAGTTCAACTCTAGATTAAACGGGTGCAACGAAAACCACAGTGTCACACAATCCTGGTTCTGAGACCCACCAATAATACAGGCTCAAACATTGTGATACTCTGAACCTCTTGTGGTCCTCTCGGGTTTCTGGTGGGACCAAGGGACCTATCGAGGACCACAGGTGTAAATTCAGTAGGATCACATGGCGGTCTTGGTGGTAGAAGCGAACGAAGAAGAAGAAGAATATCATCTAAAATTGTCAAAATCATTAAGGACTTCTACAACGGATATGTTTGTGCAGTCAAAAACAGAAGAAGAGATGAGCGAACGGTTCCAGATTGAAACAGACATGAAACAATGATGTATACTATCTCCTTTGCTTTTCGGAATTGCAATAGACTTCACACACACAAAAATGCTGCACAATATCACAGGTATTGATTGGGTACATGGGACCCAACTAGTTAGAAGATCTTGATTTTGCCGATGACTCTTATCAATAGCATGAAATTAACAAGGAGAAAGCAAAAATAATGAAACTTCCCATTAATGAAAATGGAAAAATACACGTAGAAGGGACAGATGTTGAAGAAGTCAATCAGTTTGCATACCTTGGCAACTACATAGACCAGGATTGTGACACCAGAAAGGAAGTTAGATTAAAATTGCAAAAGCAGCATCGATCTTCAAGAATCTTGAGAACATATGGCATTCAAAAGTTATAAGCATAACAACCAAGTTAAGACTATTCAATTCAAATGTAATATCCACTCTCATTTATGCATGTGAAAGCTGGAAAATAACTAAAGAAATAGACCAGAAATTAGACTCTTTTGAAAACAAATGCCTAAGGAAAATACTCGGCATCAAATGGAACGAATTGAAGAACAATGCAGAGATAAGACAGATGAGTGAACAACAACCAGTCTCATGGGTGATCATGAAAAGGAGATGGACATATGTTGGTCACGTGATGAGAAGAAGCGATCAGAGAATACCAAAACAAGCTATCAAGTGGAAAATAACAGGCCGGAAAAAAAGAGGCAGACCACGTGAAACTCTGAAGAGGACATTGTTAAGAGAGGCGAAATTAATAGGTATAAAATCCCTTGATGAGGTTGAAAAGCTCGCCGAAAACAGGAAAAATTGGCGAACTATTGCGAGCCCTATGCGACGTTTAACGGCACGTGAAGGATATATGATAAGAGTTTAGATGTCACGTGCTGGTCTGTAGAAACAACGCAAATAAACGACAAAAGAATGTTTATGGTATTTTTCTGTATATCTTCGAGCGCAACACGAAGAAATTGTACCCCAGCACCCTTACTTAGATAAATTAAAGATCAGATTCGTCATATTACCTCATCAATTTACAACAAAACTATGACTAGATAGACGTCTTTATCACGCCACGTGTCAGTTTTAGATAAAGAGCTCCTTTGTACCTATTCTCGGCAAATCCTTTCAAAGTATCTCATGTACCTGTTCATAATCCCAGGAATCTCTTAATTAATGTCATAATATTGACTGTTGCCCAGCCTTAGACCTCTTTCATCAAATTTCCCGCCGCCCAAAAAGAGCGGCGATGGCTATCTTCACAGTACTTCACAGTACCACCTAAAATGAAGTAATTTGTTCTTTTCATCTACATCCCCATCAAAATTTTATCCAATAAACATACAGATCACTCTCATGACAAGTTCATTACCCTTTTTCGAGGAAAAAATTAGATAAGTTTTTCATTTTCTGTTAATTATATGTCGTGTTTGTTTGTGTATGTAATCCTCGAAAAAGGCTCACGCCGAAATATTGGATGTGGCATGTTTTTCATTTATACATGCTCACCTTACTCTCTCATACTTTCTATTCATTTTTTCTCACGTACTCACTCCCTCTGCAGCCTTGTAAAACGATACCATACAACTCTATCTACCTTTATCAATAAATGACATGTTAAAATTTGATGGCAATAAAGATTATATATATATATATATTTAATATACATATATATATATACATATATTAAAAAGCTGTATCATATCAGACAGGAGAATAAGGTAGAGTTTGATATGGTAGGACTTTCACTTTAACGGATTTTAACATCATTTAAAATTGTTAGATTTTAACATATCATATCTTTTAGTGTCTGAACAAATGTAGAAATTTGAGGCAACCTGCTATACTTCCATAACTAAAAAAAAAAACTTGACACGTTAGTTCAAAACAGCTGAGGCATCTACAAATTCATTAAAGTTTTCAGTTTATTCAGATCATGTTGATTATTCTTTCATTTTCTCCCCCCCCCCCCCCCCCCCCCCCCCCGTTACTGACATATTGTATTACACAATGAACAGTATTCACCGTGTAACAGCATTCTTTTGTATTAGAAAATAAAATGTTTAAATAGATCGTAACATGTTTATGTTCCGGCGCTTCACGCATGCGTGCTACACGTGTCTCAACGCTTATTTTAAATTTCACGAAGTTTTCAGACAACTAGTTTTAGAAAAGAATGGCGGCCCAGACTTTTCAACAGGAGTATATGCAAATGCCACCGATTACAAGAGCTTATACAACGGCGTGCGTTTTAACAACACTAGCAGTTGTAAGTGTAGTGACTATAAAGCGCAATCCAAACTTTTCACTCAGTCAGTCAGTCATTAGCATGTTCCTTGCAGAACTTTGTCTCACTAACAGCTATCCTGTAGGCCTCTCGGTTGTAACCAAGATGCATTCATTTGCAGATTATCAACGATGTCTTACAGCCATCTTCGCCTTGGTCTTCCTCTCTTTCTTTTCCACATTATGCATCCTTCCAAGACGGTCTTCTCTAAATTATCACGGTGTTTAACGTGTCAAAAGTAAGTTTTCTCTGTTTAATCCTCTTTACTAGCCAATCTTCTTCAGTATTAAGTTCTTGTCAATAAAGGTGCGGGTGCCTTGTCGTGGCATGACAGCATGCGTACCCTGACCACCCCCAGAGTTATACCAAGCTGGGAAGGTCTGTGCTGGTAGGAGTCAGACGAATCTTGCACCCTTGTCCTCCAGGTTGGGGGTTGAAGCGTGGGGCCAACGACCCCCATCTCCATAAAAAAAAAGAGTAGTGTTATGGAAGATAGAAGAGCCTCGAAATTGGACGGATAAAAAATGGATTCCGACTTTGGAACGTCATAAATATTATGAGGTTTGGAACATGGAATATAAGCTTATACAGACAAGGAGCAGCTAAAGAATTAGCAGATGAAATAAGTAGGTATGACATGGACGTTACAGCATTACAGGAAATTAGATGGATTGGAGAAGATATAACAGTCATAGAAGAAATGGTACTAGTATATGGAGGTATTACCAATAGAAGATATGAACTGGGGACAGGTTTTTCTGTCAAGAGAAAAGTATGGGACTTAGTGATGGACTTCACCAGTGAAAGAATCACCAGCCTCTGCTTAAAGGGAACAAAGAAAAATATAACAATGATTAATGTGCATGCACGAACAGAAGATGCAGAGGATGAAGTCAAAGAAGAATTTTACAGCACGTTAGAGAAGACCCAGAAGCATGATACACTGATAATACTAGGAGATTTCAGTGCAAAGATAAGAAAGGAAGAGGCACACAGACACATCTCAGGCAAAGAAAGTCTGCATGAAACATCTAATGATAATGGATGGAGACTAATAAATATGGTAGAAGCTTATGGAATGAGAAAAAAACAGCACAGATTTTAAAAATAAGAACAAACATGGAAATCCCTTGATAAACTAACATGCAACCAGATAGATCATGTTTTAATTGATACCAAGCACACAACAAACATGCTTCAGATCAGAAGTTACAGAGAGGCTGAATGCAGCACCGACCACATATTAAATGTTGGAGCTAAAATAAAATTCAGACTGAAGAAAAATGTATATAGTAAATTAAATAAAAGCTCAGTAATAAATAGAGAAAAATAACACTAAAATGGACACCACAGGGGAAAAGAAGTAAGGGTAGACCAAAAGAGACATGGAGAAGAATAAACAGAGAAGATATTGAGCAATAGAGGGCTCATCTGGGCTAGAGCAGAAAAAAAATGGCAAAAGACAGGCATTTGTGGAAAACCCTTGGCACTTAAGGTTCAGAGAGAATAAACTGAGATGCTTTGAAAAAAAGAAGAAACTAAAGAAAAATTCAGAAAAGAACTAAACCATAAGATAAACACAAAAGGGAGTGAAGAAAATAAAAGTATTGATGGGAAATATAAAAACCATTATAAGGAACACAGTGGAAGAATGCCTGGGAGTCAAGACCATAAATAAAAAAAAAGAACTGGTTCAATGAAATTTGCAGAGAGGCAGTCATAAAGAAAAGAACAGCAAGACAGATATGGTTGAATGACATGAACAACAAAACAAATGAGGAGAAGTACTACACATGGTGTAAAGAAACTCAAAAAGTCATTCATCAATAAAAACAACAATATATGAAAGACGTAAGTGAGATGCAGACATACCATCAGAATAAGAAAAGCAAGGAATTTTGTAAAGAATTGCGAACAGTGAAACGAGGGTGTAAACAGCCTCCACAGAGTTTGAAGGATAGTAATGGAAACATGATAAAGAGTAAATCTGTATCAGGTGGAAAGAATATTTTGAAAAACTACTAAACTGTGAAGAACTTGTAAACACATTACCACGTAAAGAACCTGAAGTAGAGGAACCAGATTTAGAAGAAGTCATCTACAGTTTCATGCTTCTATGAAACAACAAAGCAATGGGTTCAGATGGAGTTGCAGAATTGATTAAGGAGGGAGATCAAAATCTACATGAACAGATATGTGGACTAATACAGCAAATATGGAGAGAAGAAAAACTCCCTAGTGAATGGAGAGAATCATTACTGATCCCAGTATTAAAAAAATGGTGATAAGAGCAAGTATGAAATCTACAGAGGAATATCCTTACTACAAACAAGCTACAAAATACTATCTATTATACTTTTAAATATATTAAAACCATACAGCGAGAACATACTGGGAGACTATCAAGCAGGTTTTAGGAAGAACAGATCAACCGTAGACCAAATATTTTATCTGTGTCAAAAAGCAGAAAAGTACTGGGAATATGGAAAAGGAATACATAATATCTTCATTGACTTCAAGAAAGCTTATAGAAAATTATGAAAGAATTTGAGATACCTAATAAATTAATAAATTTGACGAGAATATGTATGGAGGATACTAAAAAAGATTGTTAAGATTATTCAGTTCAAATGTGATATCCACCCCCATTTATGCATGCGAAAGCTGGAAATCAACTAAAGAAATAGACAATAAATTAGACTCTTTTGAAAACAAATGCCCAAGGAAAATACTTGGTATAAAGTGGAACGAATTGAAGAACAATGCAGAGATAAGACAGATGAGCAAACAACAACCTGTCTCATTGGTGGTCAGAAAAAGAAGATGGACATATGTAGGCCATGTAATGAGAAGAAACAATCAGAGAATACCAAAACAAGCTATCAAATGGAACACAACAGGCCAAAGAAAGAGAGGTTGACCATGTGAAACTCTAATGAGGACATTGTTAAGAGAAGCCAGTTTAGTATGCATAACATCCCTTGATGAAGTTGAAAGACTCGCCGAGAATAGGAAATCTTTGCAAACAACTATGCGAGCCCTATGTGACGTTTAACGGCATGGAAAGGATGTAATATACAAAAAAATATAAAGGAAAAAAGTCAGAACCCTTCTATATAAGAACTGGTTTAAAAGTCAGAACCCTTCTATATAAGAACTGGTTTAAAGCAAGGTGATACATTATCTCCATTACTATTCAGCCTAGTACTAGAAAAGGTAATTAGAAAAGTGAAAGAAGAAAGCAGTACAGAAGAACAAGCTAAAATACTAGGATATGCTGATTACATCAGCCTAGTGGGGGAAACTATACAAGAAGTCATCAATACCTGCATTACCTGAGAGATGTGGCACTGAAAGTGGGCTTGACCATTAACCAAGATAAATCAGAGTATATGAAGATATCAAGAGACCAGAGACAGAATGATCCAGATTATATAAATGTTGGAGATATGATTATTAGGAAAGCAGAAACATACAAATATCTAGGCACAACCTTAACAAAAGCAGCATAGTAAGCGAGGAAATTAAAAGCAGAGTACAGATAGGGAGTAAAATATACTTCACCTTGCAAAACCTGCTAAAATCCAAATCCTGTCCCAAAACACCACTGCCATCATATTCTTCAGTAGCAGTACCTACTACTTTATCTACCTCTGCTGCTCTCCATGGTGAAACTGTTTCTGGTTCTGCATCTGCTGTTTGAGCCGCCGAAACATTCCTCTTTGCCATTTTGGCAGGTGGAGGAGCAGACGTAGCAGTACTTGTCAACGGGCGACAGTCAATGTCACTTTCTACAACACTACTAACATTGTCAGACTGAGAACCATTGTCAGAATCAGCATCACTGTCAGAATCATGCTGGTCAGATTTTGATTTCTCGTCAGTACTGACACTTCCTACCAAATATTGTCGCATACATCTCTCTACAAACTACTGCACTTTTTCTAACAGGTCTACTGCTACAGGAGGTACATTCAGTAAAATCTGCCATGTCGGAGGGCGTGTCCAAAGTTCGATATACTTCGAAAAATTGCACAAAAAATGAACAAAAAGCTTCAGAAAATATCTGCTTCTCGCGCCCACGCTGAGTAAAAAGGAAGAAGGTTATTTCTGACATGCGCAGTTAATTTTAAAAGCGAAAGGTGGATTGGAGTGCTTTTGAGAATTAAAAAGATCACTATAATGACCATAGGCACGGAAAGAGTTAAAAATCTGATTTTTGTGGTTCTGTCTGCTCCTCTCCACAGATTCATTAGTTGTTTTACTTTCTGAAGAGCACCAGATGTCCTCCTTTTAATTTCCCTCATTGTATCTCCATTATTAGTTAGTAGTGATCCAAGATATTCAGAACTCTCCACTTCTTCCAGTTTTTCCTCATTGATACATATTTCAGCTGTCTTGTTTGTTTTGTCAGTTGTCATCAATTTAGTTTTCTTTGCATTAAGATAGAGGTTTTGCTCTTCGCTGTTCTTACGGACTGACATAATTAGTTTTTCCATTCCTTTTTGTGTTGTGGACAGTAATACTGTGTCATCAGCATATCTAATCTCTGGTATTTCATAACCTCCAATTGTTATGGCATCATAATATTCTTTGTCTACATCTTCTCTAACATTCCTCATTATATTTTCAGTATACAAGTTAAATAAGTAAGGTGACAATATGCACCCCTGATGAACCCCTTGTTTTATGTCAAACCAAGTTGTTGTTTCACCATTTATTCTTTCTGCTGCCTGTTGGTATAGATACAGCAGTGATGTTAATTGTATCATATGTGTTGGAAATCCCATTTTTTTTCCATTATTTCCCAAAGTTTCTGGTGTTGTACACAATCAAATGCCTTTGAGTAGTCTATAAAGGATAAATATAGATTCACATTAAACTCTCTGCATTTCTCTAATATTAATCTTATATTGAATATATGATCTCTTGATCCTCTTCCTTGCCTGAAACCAGCTTGGACCATATTGACTTCTTATTCTATTTTCTTTCGAAGTCTACCCATTGTGATTTTTAACAGAATTTTACTGGCGTGACTGATCAGGGCAACAGTTCTGTAGTTTGTGCATAATTTCAGGTTACCCTTTTTTGGCAGTGGTATGAATATAGTTCTTTTCCATTCTTTTGGCCAAATACCAGAATGCCATATCATTTTACATAGTGGATGATAGATTGTTGCACATTCCTTTTCTCCTGCACATTCCTTTCCTCCTGCTTTAATAAATTCAGCTGTTATCTCGTCACATCCTGGTAATTTACAGTTTTTCACATTCTTTATTGCCTATAAAACTTCTTCTATTGTCAGTTCAGGTTCTTTCTCCTCCAATAATAATTCACACTGTTCATTTCTGCTTCCACAGTCGGTTGTTTGATACATTCCTCTGCAATATTCCTTCCATCTTTCTAGAATTTCTTCTGTCTCTGTCAAGGTATTCCCCATCTCATCACAAATTACATTTAGCTTAGGTGTGACATTTCTCGTCAATGTCTTCATTTCTTTAAACATTTCACTATCTCTTCCACACTTCTGATTTTCTTCTATTCTTTCACAACAATCTTGTATGTATTGATTTTTGTCTTTTCTTATGTTTCTTCCTACTTCTTTTGTTAAAGTTTTATATTCCTCTTTGTTGTTGTTTGTCACTTTCCATTGCGTCTTCATTTCTCTACGTTGTTTTATCAGTTCTAGTGTACCTGCTGTAATCCATCCATTCTTTTATGTTTTCTTTACTGGAACCATGTCTTTAGCTGTTGTTATTAAGATATCTTTGGCCTGCGTAGCCATTTCATCTGGTGTCATCTCCTCCTGTACAGCCATCAGGATTTCAAAAATGTTCTTCACTTCTATACCATATTGTTGTGGTATATTTGTAAGATCAAAGCGGAGTGGTCTTGATCCCGTAACTGTCTTTTTTATCTTTATCTTCATGTCTGCTATTAATAACTCATGGTCCATGTCACAATCAGCACCTGGTAAAGTTTTTGCTGATGTTATACTTGACCTCCACCTTCTTTGCACTAAAATGTAATCTATTTGATTCTTGGTTTTCCCATCAGGTGATGTCCATGTGTAAAGTCTTCTTGGATGTTGTTTAAAAAGTGTGTTAGCGATCATTAGCTCATTTTCCATGCAAAACGCCATTAGATTGTCACCTGCCTCATTTCTATGCCCTATGCTAAATTTCCCTACAACATGTCCTTCATCTTCTGCTCTTTCTGTACCAATCTTTGCATTAAAATCATCCATTATTAATACAATATCATTTTTCCGTACCTGGTCTACCATCGTTTGCAGTGTGTTATAAAAGTCCTCTACTTCCTCTTCTTCTGGTGCTGATGTAGGTGCATATATTTAGATGATTGTTACATTTCTAGGAATGCCCTGTCTGATTGTTAGGATTCTATCACTTACTGGATTGTAGCCTAGTAATGCTTTTGATGTTGATTTGTCCAAATAAAAAGCCACTCCATTCTTTCCTCCTACTTCTCCACCAGAGTATATAAAGATATTATCATTCTCGCTCTTAAAGTGTCCTGATCCTTTCCATCGATGTTCGCAGATTCCCAGAATGTGTATCCCCGTTCTTTTCATCTCGTCACTTATTATTTGATGTTTTCCCTCATACATACTTCTTACATTCCATGTTCCTACTCTTATTTTCTTTTTAGTTTGATGCAGGGGTTTTCCTTAGTAACACCGTCAGGATTTTGTCCGTCATCACAATTACTAGCACTGACCTCTGCCTCACACTCATCCCCAGTGTTAAAATTAGATCTATCTGGCCTGGGGGCCTCACCACCAAATCTTTTTCCTATTTGACTTTCCATTTTGCTGTTTGGGTTTCTTGGTATATTTCCAGAAGATAGTTTACCATTGCTTTCCTTCCAGGCAGTGACTGTACTAGTCATTGATCATAACCATTGTCCCTACATTGAGATCATCTGCCTACCATCACAGAATGGTGACCATAACCAACATTATCTGCCACAGCTTTGCCATGTTGACAGGGATCAAGATCTGATATGACCAACAACCTTGAATGCAGAAGACGAAGATGGTAGCTCATTTCGGTGTTTTCTTTGGCCAGTCAGTCTGCTTTCTCATTATCTGGTATCTGGCATCATTATCTCTCTGTCTCATTATCTGGCATCCCCCACAGTGGGATGGAATCCACTGCAGAGTGACTGTGTTGTTAATTAACTTTCACCAAAGCATCCTTAAGGTCTAGTAGCCTTTTGCACAGGAGAGCTTCCAGTACTGATCTTGCATCCATGAGAAATATGGCATGTATCAGTGTTGGAGTTCATTAACTTTTCATCTGCAGCAATAACTGCTTTAACTTCTGCATTGTAGATGTTCTAATATTTCCTGTTGGGTATGCATATCTTGTCAGTGATGTTATTTGGATATTTGATATGTGCTCCATCCTTTCCATTCTTTGTGGCATTGTGTGTAGATCCATCAGCATATATTCCAGGTGTTGTGGATATCTGTCCTCCACTAAGCTAAGTGTGCCTGTTTATTTAACAGGACTGTTGTGCACCTCACCACATCTGTTTGAATGGTTATTCATGTGTAGTCTTCTTCATTTCCTTGAAATGACTTGACACCAGTCTCTTGTGACAAATGTGACAGTTCCATCTTTGGTTTTCACCATCATTATGGAGCTTTTTCTGTAGAGCCTGAGGTGTGGCCAGGTCCTTTGCCTAAGTGGGTTGTGTAGCTGATGGTTCTGGAGAAATGATGTGGCATTTGTTGTTCTTTGCCACAAACACTAGATCTGTTGGGCCAGTTTTCAGCCTCTGATATAGATGGTGTCTCAGCATGCAGTATCCTGTTCTCAGCTGGAAAATTATAACTTGGTCATTTCTTGACCATTTGTAGTATTTGTCTTTTTTTTTTTTTTTTGGCCTTGGAGTTTTATCCATTTGTCTTTACATATGATAGATGGCTCTTCTTTATGTGTTGAATTTTTATTGATATGTTGTATTCCTTCTCCCTCTTTTGCCAGTCTTTCTGCCTCTTCATTGGATGTTAATGTGGGCAGATATCCATTGTATGACTACTTTATTGAATACTGTGGTTGCTAGTGATAGGGCTTCTGTTAGGTTGTTCAGGTGTTAATTGTTTAAGTGTTAATTGTTTAGTGTTTCAGTGCCTGTATGACAGATAATGAGTCTTGTGAAAAATCCTGTTTTCATCTCAGTGTGGTTTTTGTATTCTATTATTTTCATGCCTGCAGTTTTTGTTGCCTCTGCTGTGTAGTTATTGGGGTAGGCACCTGTTGGTATTGTCAGATGATGTGTCCTTTCCAGAACTTGTCTTTCTCACTGACTCCTTGTATGCAGTGAGATCTTGAGCAAGTTGACTGCTGTCTTGCAATGACATTCAGACTTTCTGTGATGTCCTGAATCTGCCTGTGGCAAGGTCCCACTTTTTCCTTTTGCTGGGCACCATGCCTTCTGCTGTTGACCTCTCCAAACCATTATGTCTCTTGATGTTGCTGAAATTTCTCAGCTTTCTCAATTTGATGGTGTTTACAAGTCAGTTTTCTACAGCACATAATCCCATCAGTATCTCTTTATTTGATTTTCTTTCTATCCATAATATTCTAAGTGCTTTTCTGTAATGTTTCAGTTTCATTTCCAGTGCAGTTATTCTCTTTTCTGGTGATTTGTTGAGTGTACACATTTTGTATGCATATGTTGCCACTGGGAATTTAAGCTCTCAGTAACCATAGCTCTGCTTTCATGTTGGTACCTTGGCACATATTCTTAATTTGCGCTAGTTTTGCAACTGTTAGTCTCCTTTTAATTTCCACTGTGCAGTCTCCATTAGTGGTGATGATTGAACCTAGGTATTCAAATTTATTTTAAGTTTTCCAGCTCTTCATCGTCCACTGTAATTTTGGGTTTGCTTCTCAGTTTGTCAGTTATTATTACTTTGGTTTTGCTGGTGTTTAAAAAAAAAAAAAAAGAGTTTCTGAACTTCACTGTGTCTTTTGGTGGCAAGAATCAGCTGTTGCAGGCATTTTGAGCTGTTTAATAGAAGGACAGTATCATTGCCATATCTGATTTCTGGAATCCAGTGGCCCCGAATGTTGAAAGAGTCAAACAGCTGTTTTCTGTACACCTCTTACATTCCTTATGATGTTTTCAGTGTATATGTTAAACAAGTATGGAGACGGGATACATCCCTGTCTTACTTCCTTTTGTATGTCAGACCAACTTAATGTTTTGCCATCTACCTGTTCTGCTGATTTCTGATCTTGTTACAGTTTAACAGGGAGGTGTACCAGGTGATTAGGAAACTTGTTGGATACGTGTTGGTGTAGCCAGCTATATTGTTTATTTTTGTTTCAGTTTATAAATATGCATCCACTTCCTTTTTTCTGTGGTGTTTGTAGATGATACATCTGTGTGTATATGTGTCAGTACTTTTTGGGATAGTTTTTTTTTGTGTAATCTATTTGCTAAGAATAACTAAAGAACAAGAAAAACAAGAAAAGAGAATAACTGCATTTGTTATGAAATGTTACAGAAGGGCATTTAGAATATCATAGATAGCAATAAAATCAGATATTGATGGGATTAGATGTCATAGAAAACAACTTGTAAACATTGTCAAAGTTAGAAAGATGAGATACTTAGGCCACATCAAGAAACATAATGGTTAAACAAGGTTGATAAAGCAAAAGGCATAGTGCCTGGCAAAAAAAGGAAAAGGGGTGAATAAGTCACTGCGAAAAGTTGGTCAACCTGCTCAAGGCTTCACTGCATTCAGGGAGACAGTGAGAGGGACAGCGTTCTTGAAGGAGCACGTCACATGACAATAATCTCTTGCTAGCACTTGTTTTTCTTTTATTGTTTGCTTTTCTTTTTTCTATATGCTTGTGAGTTGATCTCACATTCAAGGAATTTTAAAATTTTCTTTGGTGGGAATTTGCAAAATGATTGTAGAGGCATGCTTTACGTGAGTGGGATTGTTGGATCATCTTGTAGAAAATTCTTTGCTCCTTGGATGAAGTTTGTTGTCTGTAGTCTGCCTTTGACTTGGTTGTGCATAAAATCATATATGGGGTGTTCTTTTTTTTTTTTAACATTTCTCCACTTGTACTAGTGTTTATAGATCCCTCCTGTCTTCTAGATGTTTTATTTCTGTTATGCTCTCCTGTTCTCTTATTGGTGTTGTTTTGATTGCATCTGTAATGATCCTCAGTGCCTGATTTTGTAGTTATCTAATTTGTTAAGGTTGGTTTTGGCTGCTGCTGTCACCCTATAGTCTAATTTTGGCCTGACTTTTCATGTGTATTCCTTTTTTTAGCATATTGTAGTTAATTCCCCAGCTATTGTGGTTCACTCCCCAGCTAGTCACCATTTCCATTCTTTGACATGCATTTTTAAAAATAAATTATTGTTATTGTTTTTCCATGTCAGATGGGGGTCTAGTGTGATGCCTAAATATGTTGGGCTGTTTTCCACAAAGTTATATCCATTAATTCTTAGATCTCATCTTCATCATGATGTGCCTTCTCGAGAACAAAAATTGGTGGTAATGAATCTCCAGTTCCCTCGCTCCATTTCCTTGATGGTGCACTCAACCAGGCTGTGCCCTATCCAGTCTCATATGTTATCTTCCCATCTACACCTCTGTCTTCCTCTACCTCTTTTTTCCTTCCACCTTTCCTTCTAGTATGGTCTTCAGTATATTGTTATGTATTCTGATAGGGCCAAAGTATTTTTTTTTTTTATCTTTGTTTCTTTGAGAAGTTTACATTGCACTTGGAGCTGTTCTAAAACTTGTGCATTTGTTCTTTTCATTCTCCATGTTATATGACCTAGTTTTCTGTAGAGCTACATTTCTACTGCATTAATCTTTCCATTTTTTAAATTTTTTGCTAAGAGTCCAGGTTTCTGCTACATACAGTCAACCAGAGTAGATATAACATTTTACAAATCTTAATTTTGTTTTTATGAGCAGATTTCTGAATAACAGCACTGTCTTCAAGGTGTTGAATGTATGTTTTGCCATTCCTGTTCTTTTCTTTATCTCCATCTCACATCTCCCATCTTCAGTTAATGTATGTCCTAGATAGCTGTAATGTGTCACTCATTCCAGTCTTTTTTTGTGTACTGTTACATCCATCTGTGGCTTCTGGTCTTTTCTGCTGAACACCATTACTTTAGTTTTCTTGATTTTGATCTCAGGTCCCCATTCTTGACTTGTGTATCATATCTATTAATTTCTGTAGGTTCCATGGATTCTCTGCTAGAGGAACTGTATCACCTTCTTATCTTGTTGACATTTCTCCCCCCTGTGTTCAGTCCTGGTAGTTCATCTGAGTGTTTGAAGATGTTTTGTGTTTCTCTCTCTCTCTCTGAACCTTAAGTGCCCAGGGCACATGGGGCTTCCGCAAGGGTTTTCCACAAATGCCTGTCCTTCGCCTTTTTTTCTGCTCTTGCCCAGGTGAGCCCTCTTGCTCAACATCCTTTCTGTTGTTCTTCTCCATGTCTCTTTTGGTCTACCCTTACTTCTGCTCCCCTGTGGTGTCCATCTTAGTGCTATTTTTGGTAGTGAGTTGTCAGTCATTCGGAGCACATGTCCCAACCATCGCCATCGTCTTTCCTCAATAATTGTTGTCAGTGGTTTCATCTGCATTTCTGCTAATAAGATGTTATTTCTTATGGTGTTTGGCCAAAATATTTTTCTAATTCTTCGTAAACATTTAGTCTGGAAAGAATTCAACTTGTTTTGTATGGTTTTGGTGATTTTCCAGCATTCACTTCCATAGAGTAGTACACTTAGAACATTACTCTTAAATATCCTGATTTTTATATTTATGCTTAGTTTATTTGATTTCCATATATTCTGCAGCATTGCAAAAGTCTGGTTTGCTCTAGTAAGTCTGCTGTTGATGTCCTCTGTGCTGTCTCCATTTTCTACTACTCTGCTGCCAAGGTATACAAATTCGTTGACCTCCTCCACTAACTTGTTATCTACTCTGAGTACATTTCTGTTGTTCACATTTTGCTTCATTAACTTTGTCTTTCCTACATTGATCTTTAGTCCTATGTTGTTTGCATTCTGAGTTAGCTTGTTTATTTTATCTTGCATATCTTTGTGACTGCTTGATAATAGACAAATGTCGTCCGCAAAGTCAAGGTCCTCCAGCACTGTGTCAAGGGTCCATTGTAATCCTCTGCGTTTGTCTGATGTTGCCTCCTTCATTAACCAGTCTGCTGCCAAGATAAATAATGTTGGTGATAGTACACATCCCTGTTTCACTCCTGTTTGTACCCTAAAGGTGCTGGAGGTATGTTCTCCACAGATAACTTTGCACTGAAAACCCTCGTATAGGGCTTTGATTACATTTACTATTTTATGGGGGAGGCCATGCCATCTTAGGATTTTCCACAGTGCATCTCTGTTGACACTGTCAAAGGCTTTCTCAAAATCTATGAATAATGCATATGTTGTGCTATGCCACTCATTTGCCTGTTCTAATATTTGTCTAAGTACAAATATGTGGTCTATGCATGATCTTCCTTTCCTAAATCCTGCCTGCTCTTTCCGAAGTTTTTCCTCAAGTGTTGGTACAATTCTGTTGATGATTATTCTGCAAAATACTTTACTGGTGAGTGGCAGTAGGGTAATGCCTCTCCAGTTCCCGCAATCTCTGAGGTCACCCTTCTTTGGTAGTTTTACTATAAGACCAGTTTTCCACTCCTCTGGGGCTTTTTCTAAATCCCAAATTTGTTGTAATATCTGGCAAAGTTGTTTTGGTGTTTCTATTTCTTCTGCTTTCAACATCGTTTTGTGTTTACAGATTGAATAAACATAGAGGTGGAACACATCCTTGTTTCACTCTCCTCTTTATGGGTACATTTCTTTATTTCACTGTGCCATATTTTAACTGATGCTTACTGTTCCCAATAGAGATTTGTTATAGTTTAGATGTCTTCGCCATCAAGGCATTTTATTAGTTTATGCCTTAGTATAAATGGGTATATATATCTTTCTGAACTTCCATGTATTTCTCTGTTAGCTTTCTTATGCAAAAAATTGCCTCTCTTGTTCTGCTATTCTGTCTAAAACCAAACTGTTCTTCACTAACTTCTTTATCTATTTTGTTTTTTTCTTCTTTAGAGGATGACTTTGAGGAGAATTTCAATCACATGACTCATCAGACTTATAGTTCTAAAATCTGAGCAGTCTGTGGCTTTTGCTTTCCTATGTTTCAGTTCTTGATGTATATGCCCCAGACCATATATATTATTACATATTTCTGTTATTTTTTAAATTCCAAATTCCTTCATCACTTTTAGCATTTTTTGTTTGGTAATGCCTTTGAAATTCAAAAGTTAAAAGCACAAAAATGGAAGTTAAGATTATTCAGTTCAAATGTGAATCCACCCTGTTTAATGCGTGCCAAAGCTGGAAATCAACTAAAGAAATAGGCAAGAAATTAGACTCTTTTGAAAACAAATGCCTAAGAAAATACTTGGTATAAAGTGGATGAATTTAAGAACAACACAGAGATAAGACAGATGAACAAACAACAACCTGTCTCATGAGTGATGAGAAAAAGAAGATGGTCATATGTAGGCCATGTGATGAGAAGAAACAATCAGAGAATACCAAAACAAGCTATCAAGTGGAGCACAACAGGCCGAAAAAAAAAGAGATCGACTACACGAAACTCTAAAGAGGACATTGTTAAAAGAAGCCAGTTTAGTGGGCATAACATCCCGTGATGAAGGTGAAAAACTCTAAAAAAAAACTTGGCAGACAACTATGCGAGCCCTATATGATGTTTAACATCGCGAAAAGGATATAAGATTTAAGAGTGCCATTTGGTTCTGCTACTTTACCTACTCTCATCTTGTTTATGGCTCTTTCAGCCTCTGATTTCATTATTGATGGACCATCTGTGTTTCTTAGGGCCATTTTTTTGCCTCTGTTATCTTCAGATAGGTCTCTTGATATATTCTGCCCATCTTTTTTTTTTGTTATTTCATCTCTTCCTATCTCCTTCTGACGTTTTTTATTCTTCATATCTCCCTTGCTGTTTGTCACATACTTTCTTTTGGTAATGAGTGCTATTTCTTCATGTACCCCTCTTATAATGAGTATTATTCATTTCTTCTATGGCATTACATTTTTCTTCTGTCCATTTTTCTTTGTTTTGTTTGCACATATGTCTTATTTCTTTGTCAATATTTTTTTATTTCAGTGTGTTTTTAGCTTCCTTTCTTTCTCTCATATGAGTTAATATATCTTCCAATTCTGCTTCATGTTGCTGTTCCTTCTTGGTAAATTGTATATTCTATACTTTGTGTTAGACATTGCCATTTACACCAGATCTCTCTTGTAAAGTTTCTCTTCTGTACTGTTCTGTTTCTTAATTTAACAGAGATTCATATTTGATTTTCATCTACACTAAATGCAAGAAGCTCTACTGTGGAGAGCGGAACAACAACACAACTCCTTTAGATCATTTATTTCCGTAAGGATTCTGTGTCAGTGCCTGTCTCACTGTGCTGGTGTTGGGTTTCCTTAGAGTGTGGCCAATCCATCTTCACTTCCTAGACATGATTTTTAGGTTCATAGGTCTTGTCCTGCCCTTTCCCAGACCTCCTCGTTCCTGATATTGTTCTGCCATTTAATGTTTAAAATCCTCCTCAAGTAGTAGTTCATGAGTGTTTGTATCCTCTGTTATATTGTCTTGGTCATCACCATGTCTCCAAACCATGTAGCAGGATAGTCTTTATGTTTGTATTGAAAATCCTAAGTGTGGTTCTTGTTTTGATACTCTCAGATGACCACATTTTGTTAAGTTGGATAAATGCTGTCCTGGCCTTGGTTATTCTAGCTTTACATACCATTCTTCCATATTTACCCACTATGCTGTCTAAATATGTGAAATACTCTACTTCCTCAATTGGTACTCCCTCAGTTACCATGAGGCTATTGCTTGCGCTATTACTTTTCATTATATCTTTGTTTTTTGTCTGTTAATATATAATTCCAGTTTATCTGAATTCTTACTTAAGATCAGAAGTTTCTCTTGCATTTGTGTGTGGCTGTGTGCCAGAAGTGCTACATCATTTGTGAAGTTAAGATCTTCCAATTGGTTCAACAGTGTCCATTGTATCCCATTTCTTTTCCTTTGTGTGGTAGTTTTCATGACACAGTCAATTGCTAGAGGAAATAGGAATGGTGATAGCAAACATCTCTGCCCCACGCCTGTTTCCATTTTTAAAAACTTTCTGTGAGAGTTCCTCCATGCACGATTCTACAAGTTGTTCCTTCATATACAGTCTTTATAATCTTTGTTATCTTAGCTGGGATACCATAGTGTTCCAGTAGTTTCCATAGCATTCTATGATCTAAACTATCGAATGCCTTCTTGTAATCAATGAATGTAACTAACAGTGAAGAATTCCACTCCAATGACTATTTTATTATTATTCGCATTGTAGCAGTGTGATCAGTACCGGATCTTCCTTGCATGAAACCTGCTTGCTCTTCTCTTAGTTTACTATCTACTGATATTTTAATTCTATTTAGCAAAATCCTGCTGAAGACCTTGCTGGGTATTGAGAGCATGGAGATGCCTCTATAGTTCTTACATTCTGATAGATCTCCTATCTTAGGGAGTTTATAAGATGGGCGTTCTTCCAGTCCTCTGGGACCTTCTCTTCTTCCCAAATCCTGCTAAATAGTGAGAGTAGTATTTCTGTTGTTATTTCTTTGCTCGCTAAGAGCACTTTTGCTACAGTTCCATCTGGATCGCTGCCTTATTTCTCTGAGATAGCGTGTTCAGTTTCAGCCTTGCAGGGTGGTTCTACATTGATATCTAGATCTGCTGTTGGTATCTCCTCTGTTTCTCTTGGTGCTGGCCTATGTAGGATTCCACTGAAGTATTCCATTCATCTTTGCATCTGCTCTTCTTCTGATGTTACTTCCATGCCATCCTTGTTTTTGATGGGCTTTTCTATCCTACATGTCTATTTGGTAACTTCTTGGTGATTTCATACAGAGCTCTCATATTGTTTTTACCAGCTGCCTCTTCTGCCTGTCCCACCATATTATCAAAATAGGCCTGCCTTTCTTTATGCTTTTCCTAACTTCTTTATGGGCCAGATTGTATTCTATCAGAGCTGAGGCCTTTACTGCTTTTGTTTTACTGTCATTTATTTTTGCATTCACTTCTGTCCTGTCTATTTTCTTCAGTATTTCCAATGTAATCCACTCCTTATGCTGAGGTTTCTTAAATCCCCGTCTCTTCACATGATTTGCTGCACATTTCTTTAGCACTATTCCACACAGTTATCTGGTGTATCTTCTTCACATAACTCCTGCAGAACCTGAAATCTGTTGCTCAGTTTCAATTTAAAGTTCTTTGCAATTTCTGGGTCTTCCAACAGTACCATATTATAGCTTTTTCTTGCAATGTTTATTCTGTGGTGCTGCTTCAGTTTCATTCTCAGTTTAGCTATCAGTAGGTGGTGGTCAGAAGCTACATCTGCACCTTGTTGTGACATCTTTTAATGTTCTGCGAAAGCTTCTATTGATACAAATATGGTCTATCTGGTTCTCAGTGACATGATTTGGTGATAACCACATGGCTTTGTGTATAGTTTTATGTGGAAATATACTTTCACCAATGACAAGGTTGTTGAACATGCATAGATCTGCTAGCCTTTCTCCATTTTCATTCATTACTCCTAATCCATTTTGACCCATTACTTTCTCACAACCTGTGTTGATCTTACCTACCTTTGCATTGATGTCCCCCATTAGAACTGTGATGTGTTTGTTGCCTTGTAGGTCTAGGATTTCCTGCAATGTGTTGTAGAATTCATCCTTCATCATTTGTTGGCGCGTATACCTAGATGATATTCAGCTTAATATCCTTCTACTTTGTTGAGAAGCAGACTGTAATTATCCTTGAACTAACTGCCTCCCAGCTTATCAATGCTCTCTGGGACTCTCTAGATAACATTAGTGCCATGCCCTCTGAGTGTGCTGCATCTGGGTTTTGGTGACCTGAAAATAGGATTGTCTCTCCTGTTGCTAGTCTAAGCTTACCTCTTCCTTCCAGTGTGTTTCGCTCAGCCCCAGTATCTTTATATTGTATCTGTTCATTTCTCTTGCTATCATGGCAGCAATTCTACTTTCATATATTGTTCTAACATTCTAACATGCAGTGGTAAAAGGTGTCCTGGTACTCAGTTGGGATGTCAGTTCTACAGCTTCCTTTCGGCTTTGACTGCATAACGTCATGCGCTCTGTTATCAGAGTCCATTCCTTTTCCAAGACAAAATTTTCTGGTTTTCCTTTCCGTGTTTCTGTAATGCTCCGTTTTTTGTCTTTTTTTTTATAACAGAGAACAGGTCGTTGGCCTATCCCCCAACCTCCTTAGTCACCTCTTATGATGTGTGGAAGGTGGCAGTGGTCCTATTCTTTTCTCCCCAGAGGCCCGGTAACCACACGGGCAACACTGTTCTTATACCAGTTCCTTATCATGATATAATCTTTCTGGTTTCTTTTTATGTCTCCAGGGCTTTTCCACATATATAGTTTCCTCTTATGGTGTTGAAAAAAATGGGTTACATTTTACCAAGTTATTCTCTTCACAGAATTGTATCTCTGTCATTTATCTTTCCTATACTATATCTGCCTGTTATGTCTGGATATTTTCCTTCTCCTACTAAGGCATTCATTTTCATTAATTCATTCATTTGCATATCCCTTGCAGAACTTTGCCTCCCTAACAGCACTCCTGTAGGCCTCTCAGTTGTGAGCAGGATGGCCTGCTGCTGATGCATCCATTTGCAGATATCGATGATGTCTTGCAGCCATTTTCACCTTGGTCTTCCTCTCTTTCTTTTTCTCATTATGTACACTTCCAAGACGGTCTTCTCTAGATTATCATGACGTTTAATGTGTCCAAAATATTTAAGTTTTCTCTCTTTAATCCTCTTTATTAGCCAGCCTTCTTCAGTATTAAGTTTTTGTAGTATGGATATATTTGTTCTTTTTTGTGTCCATTATATTTGAAGAACTCTTCTGTAGCATTTACATTCAAAGGCATTTATGTGTTTCTCAACTGTTTTGTTAAGTGTCCAGGTCTAACAGGCATATGTTGTGATGGGAAAGATGCATGCCCTTAAAAAACTTATTTTTGTGGTCCTGTCTGCTCCTCTCCACAGATTCTTTATTTGTTTTAGTTTCTGAAGAGCGATAGGTATCCTCCTTTTAATTTCCTTCATTGTATCTCCATTACTAGTTAGTAGTGATCCAAGATATTCAAAACTCTCCACATCTTCCAGTTTTTCTTCATTGATATATATTTTAGCTGCCTTGTTTGTTTTGTCATTTGTCATCAATTTAGTTTTCTTTGCATTAAAATAGAGGTTTTGCTCTTCGCAAACCGGACACATTTTACAAAAATAACAATTACAATTAGTGTTGATTGCTACAGGTTTCTGGGCTGCAGAAGTAGGACATATCTATGTTCCCTGTTTCACAAAGACTATGGTCTTATTTGGGGTGCTATAAAGACTGTGGTGTTGGCTGGCCTGAAGCCCCTTCTCCATGTCAAACGGCTTTGAGATAGTACCACAGAGACACTCTGACTTCAGGATGAGGAATCTGATGAGTGCCTCAGCGATATCCATTCCCCGCCACCTATAGTCTGCTGGCTCTGTTTTGTTTACATTATTCTAATAGCCAGTGTTGTAAAGACCCATAAGCTTGTCATGTCTTGGATTCATCGGTTTCATACCAGATTTTCCTCATCCCCGCCGGTGATCTCCATGTCCCCATTCATCCACCAACCTGGCATTACATTTTACAAAAATAACAATTACAGTTAGTGTTGATTGGTACAGGTTTGTGGGCTACAGAAATAGGTCAGAGTTTTTAAGCAAACAGATCTGTTCCCTGTCTCACAAAGACTATGTTAAGTGTGTTCTTAACACAGTTGTTCCCAGGGGACTTGTGTTTATGATTCTTTCCATTAGTTTTCCCACAGGGCTTAGCAGGCTAATGGGTCTGTAACTGTCTGGGCTGGTTTTGATTTTTCCTAGTTTGTTCATTTGTATCATCAAAGCATCTTTCCATATCTGTGGGACTTTGCCTGTCTTACAGCTGACACTGAGTATTTTAAGAATTTTGCTTATGCCACTGGACCCCATGTGTTGTAACATTCCAGTGTTCTGGAATTTCAAGGTTTTTAGAGCTGTTTTTAGAGCTGTGGGAACAGAAATCAACAGTGTGAATTATTACTGGAGGAGAAAGAACCCGAACCGACAATAGAAGAAGTTTTATGGGCAATAAAGAATCTGAAAAATGGTAAATCACCAGGATGTGATGAGATAACAGCTGAATTTATTAAAGCAGGAGGAAAGGAGTGTGCAACAATCTACCATGCACTGTGCAAAAAGATATGGCATTCAGGTATTTGGCCAAAAGAATGGAAAAGAACTATATTCATACCACTGCCAAAAAAGTGTAACCTGAAATTATGCACAAACTACAGAACTGTTGCCCTGATTAGTCATGCCAGTAAAATTCTGTTAAAAATCATAATGGGTAGACTTCGTAAGAAAATAGAAAAAGAAATCAATATGGTCCAAGCTGGTTTCGGGCAAGGAAGTGGATCAAGAGATCAAATATTTAATATAAGATTAATAATAGAGAAATGCAGAGACTTTAATGTGAATCTATATTTATCCTTTATAGATTACTCAGAGGCATTTGATTGTGTACAACACCAGAAACTTTGGGAAATAATGGAAAAAACGGGTTTTCCAACACATTTGATACAATTAACATCACTGCTGTATCTAGACCAACAAGCAGCAGTAAGAATAAATGGTGAAACAACAACTTGGTTTGACATAAAACAAGGGGTCCGTCAGGGGTGCATATTGTCACCCTACTTATTTAACTTGTATACTGAAAATATAATGAGGAATGTTAGAGAAGATGTAGACAAAGAATATTATGATGCCATAACAATTGGAGGTTATGAAATACCAGAGATTAGATATGCTGATGACACAGTGTTACCATCCACAACACAAAAAAGAATTGAAAAACTAATTATGTCAGTCCGTAAGAACAGCGAAGAGCAAAACCTCTATCTTAATGCGAAGAAAACTAAATTGATGACATCTGACAAAACAAACAAGGCAGCTGAAATATATCAATGAGGAAAAATTTAAAGAAGTGGAGGGTTTTGAATATCTTGGATCACTACTAACTAATAATGGAGATACAATGAGGGAAATTAAAAGGAGGACATCTATTGCTCTTCAGAAAGTAAAACAAATAAAGAATCTGTGGAGAGGAGCAGACAGAACTACAAAAATAAAGTTTTTAAGGTCATGCATCTTTCCCATCGCAACATATGCCCGTGAGACATGGACACTTAACAAAACAATTGAGAAACACATAAATGCCTTTGAATGTAAATGCTACAGAAGAGTTCTCCAAATATCGTGGACACAAAAAAGAACAAATATATCTATACTACAAGAGCTTAATATTGAAGAAGGCTGGCTAGTAAAGAGGATTAAAGAGAGAAAACTTAAATATTTTGGACACATTAAACGTCATGATAATTTAGAGAAGACCATATTGGAAGGATACATAATGGGAAAAAGAAGAAGAGGAAGACCAAAACGAAGATGGCTGCAAGAAATCGTTGACGATCTGCAAATGGATGCAGCAGCAGCAGGCCATCTTGCTCACAACTGAGAGGCCTACAGGAGTGCTGTTTGGGAGGCAAAGTTCTGCAAGGGACATGCAAATGAATGAATGAATGAAGCTCCAGGGGAGTGGGGTGGAGTGGGGGAGTGTAATATTTACTAACTGGTTCTTCCACTACCATTGGTTTGTTGTCATATGCTTTAAGGTCTTTGTATACTTTTTTTTTTTTTTGAGTCATGCCTTGACTGATATTCTTTTAGTTTTCCATGAGAGCATTTGTTGCTTGTTTTCTTGTTAGGAATTTCCCATTACCTTCTGTGATTATTAATTTGCTTTTTTTTGTGTCTTCATGGTTTAATGTTTTTAAGTTTCCACAGTTTTGTGCCACATTTATCCAGATTTAAATTTTCTGGTTTGTATCTAGCATTTGGTTCTTTTAATTTGATATTGCTTTCAGTATCTTGTTCTCTTGCTGGTGTGTTTCTTTTTATTTTTAATTCCTTCAGCATAGTATTGTAGGGTGTTGAATTTCTTTTGTATCTCTTTGTGTTGTCTTTGGTCAGAAGCCTTTTTCCCTTGTTTCTGTGTCTAGGGCACATGGATCAAAGCAGGGTGGCTGCCAGTCACTTTAGGCAGAGCCCTTCAAGGCTTGGGGCCTGGTGTTCTCACTGCTTGACTGGACTTCACATTTGGTTGAGATTGGTTGTGATATCATCTCATTGTAAGTTGCATTGTATTTTTCACATTGCCTCACTTTGTGGCCTGGACCATGTACATCCGTCTTTAGCATGCATTTCTTTCAGGTTTCCTTCCATAATCTTTGACTGTCCCAGCCGTACTGCAGGATAGCAGAGTTTGAATCATGCTTTGTCTGGCCCCTATTCTCAGACCTGTTGGCAACAGGTGACTTTGCTAGGCACTGCTTCTGCCAGCATAGCCCTTTGGGTCATGGGTAACACAAGCTCTCTCACCATGCAAAAGGATCAGCTTATGAGAGAGTGTGTGGCCGGAGTCTTTCCATGATGTGTGCTCTGGCAGCGGAGTAGCTATATCAGGGGGTCAGGTATCAACTTATATGCATGCTTGGCCTGATGAATGAAGCTGGTAAAGCTGCCCTTGTGCCAAGTCATTAACTCTTTCCTTACTTTGATGGTGTACAGAGCTGAGGAACCTATCTGTCTCTGAGTCTTGATCTTTTTATGTCTGTTCTTCTAGCAGTTGTACACCATTTTCTGCATTTCATGAATTACTGATGCAGACCTCATAACATTTGTGAGATTTCATAGTGACTGTTTTTTGTGTCTTACCTAGATTTTGTGTTCATGATAGTATGCATCAAGCTGTTGAGCCATATTCCAAATGTGGTTGAATGCTCAGCTAGTGGCATAGCTGGGAACAAAACAACAAACATTCTAGCAAAAGAAGGTGGCAGATTACCACAGACATACAGTATGACTTATGAGGAGGCTAAATCAGTGACAAAAATAACATACAAGAATGGGCAAAAGAACAATCTGGCCACCGGAAAGATGATACCTGCTACCAACTTAGTAGTGAGGAGTAAGTAATTTTTTAACTCTGCACCAGTCATGACAGTAGGTTCAAGATCAGCCTGACAAACATGTGCACGTGTAGGACTGGTAAGATGGTAGGAGAATATTATCTTCAGGAGTGCCCAACATGTGAGATGCAGAGAAAAGAGATTTGGCCAACAGTCAGAAGCTTTATGGGGATATACACAAATTGCAATTGACCATTGATTACTTTAAAAGTGGACATCTGAGAATAATCAAAGAAGAAGAAGAATGCTGTGCTTATTGATTATTCTTCCACTGGCTTCTCAATTTTCTTGATATATCTAGCTTTCTTCTAGCTTTTGCTTTGCTTTGTTAATGTATTGCTTACAGGTCAGTTACCGTCAGGGTCAGGAGTTACTCCTAGATAAGTGGGTTGAGTGTCTGCCTTTAAAGATGTTCTATTTACAAAAATTTACCTGCTTTTTGTTTAGATGAGAGAGAAATTAGAGTAGTGTCTGATTTCTCTGTGTTAATATGGACATCTCATCATCTATTTTCCATGATTCCGCAGGGGAGTTCTTTGACCAGTTCATTAATGAATTCTAGAAAGAGGGTGGGCAAGAGGACTCCTCCATGTACACCATGTCATGGCAGTACTATTTAGCTTTTGTGTCCATCCATTGCTATCTTAATTACTCTATTGTGTCAACTGAATTTTGTCAAATTGTACAATCTTCCACTCAAATTGCAGCTTTTCTTTGTTTGTGTACTTTATCAGAACCTTTTCTCAAGTCTGTCCACACAAGATTTTTCTCTTGGAATGCATCACCAGTCTCTTGAGAAAGGTAGCTTACTTGATCTCTCAAACTGTAGTACAACCTGAAACTTGCTTGTTGTGGAGTGAGATTTTTGCTTTTCAGAAATGCATTTTGGCCTTAGGTCAGTAGTGCATTCCATCATTTTGCAGAGCCAGCAGGTAAGACTGGTCTATAACTAGAGGCTGCATCACTATTTTCCCCCAGCATTAGCAGCTGTACCGAGCTTGCCTGTTTCCAGATTTAAGGGAACTTACATGTGGCCCAAAACATACTGAAAATAGACAACAACTTTGATGCAGAAGTTAGGGCA
Source organism: Achatina immaculata (assembly GCA_009760885.1). Taxonomy (NCBI): domain Eukaryota; kingdom Metazoa; phylum Mollusca; class Gastropoda; order Stylommatophora; family Achatinidae; genus Lissachatina; species Lissachatina immaculata. Next base: position 42,540,024 of record CM019698.1, read on the forward strand.
ATTATTGCCGCAGTTGAAAAACTATCAGACTCCAGAATTGATACATGTCCTGTAGTAATTCTCACAGATGCAAGATCAGTACTGGAGGCTCTTCAGTGCAACAAACTACCAGACCTTAAGGATGCCTTGTCAAAAATTGGCTTACAACATGGAGTCACTTTGCAATGGATTCCCTCCCACTGTGGGATACCAGGCAATGAGAAAGCTGACCATCTGGCCAAAGAGGGCACTGAAATGGAGCAACCAGACATACCAGTCACCTATAATCAGAAGAAAAGCATGATAAAAACCTACAGGAAGCCACAAACACCACCACATGATGACTATCACATGCTAAACAGAAAGGAACAAGTCACCATCTTCCGTCTCCGAACAGGACACAGCCGACTCCGAAGTCATATGTATACAAAGTTTAAGGTTGGTACTACTAATCTGTGTACAGGTGCCCCAAACCGTGGAACATATCCTCCAGAACTGCATCAACTACGAGACACTGAGAAATAATTACTGGCCCAGTGAAACCACTAAAGAAGATAAGCTCTACGGTTCCATACATGAGTTACAAAAAACAGTGAAATTTATCCAAGAGACAGGACTGCAGATATAGATAGACAGTGCGAACGAAGAAGAAGAAGAAGAAGAAGAAGACAACAACTTTCTCATCACTGCCACTTGTAGGTTCTTGATCATTTCATTGAACCACTCCATCTGGCTTGTGGTTTCAGTTTAAAGATTGCTAGTTCTGACTTGATAGACCTTGAAAAGTGACTTACCAATCCCACAACTAAATGTCAGCCTAGATGAAATTACATTGCATGAAATTGAAACAACAGTGAATCTAATGGCTAACAACAAAGCTGCAGGTGAAGATGAAATAACAGTTGAAATGTTAAAAGCTATTAACAGTGACAACATGAGCCAACTACAGAGAATGTTTAATAAAGTTTGGAAAGAAGAAAAGGTCCCTTCTAAATGGAAAAAAGGAATCATTGTTAAAAAACCCACCAAAAAGGCAACCTTAGCGATAGCAATAACTGGAGAGGAGTAACCTTACTATCAGTTGTGTCAAAGTTATTCTGAATATAATTAAAGATATAGTGGATGCTGCGATGAGAGAACAAGCAGAATTTCAAAAAGGGAGAAGCTGTCTTGAACTCTAAGAATAATACTTGAAGAATGTATCGAAAAGCAAAAACCATAAATCCTGAACTTCATAGATGCTAAAAAAAGGCATTTTGATAGCATACACAGAGATTCATTGTGGGTAATTTTAAGAATATATGGAATACCATCTCAGATTGTCAGCATCATTAGGGACCTCTACGGTGGATATGTTTGTGCAGTGAACACAGAAGGAGGAATGAGTGAATGGTTCCAGATTGAAACAGGCATAAAACAAGGATTTATATTATCTCCCTTGCTTTTTGTAATTGCAACAGACTTCATAATGAAAAAATTCTGCACAGGTAAAATGGGCATTGATTGGGTACATGAGACCCAACTGGAAGATCCTGATTTTGCAGATGACATAACTCTTATCAGTGACAATGTGAAATTAATGCAAGAAAAAACAGACATCCTGTCTTCAGTGCTAGTGAAATAGGACTTGAAACTAAAAAACCAAAATTATTGAAACTTCTCATTAACTATGAAGGAAGAATATACATAGAAGGAACAGCTGTTGAAGAAGTAAACCAATTTGCATATCTCAGCATCTACATAGACCAAGATGGTGACACCAGAAAGGAAGTTAGAATTGCAAAAGCAGCATTGACCTTCAAGAATCTTGAGAACATATGGCATCAGAAATTATAAGCACAAAAACCAAGTTAAGATTATTAATTTAAAATTATAATATCCACCCTCATTTATGCATGTGAAAGCTGGAAAACAACTAAAGAAATAGACAAAATATTACTCTTTTGAAAACAAATGCCTACGAAAAATACTCAGTATTAAGTGGAATGAATTCAAGAACAATGCAGAAATAAGACAGATGACCAAACAACAGCCTGTCTCATGGGTGATCAGAAAAAAGAAGATGGACATATGTCAGTCATGTGCTGAGAAGAAACAACCAGAGAATCCCAAAACAGCTATCAAGTGGAACATAACAGGCTGAAGAAAAAGAGATCGACCACGTGAAACTCTAAAGAAGACATTGTTAATTAAGAGAGGCCAGTTTAGTGGGAATAACATCCCTTGCCAAAAAACAGGAAATCTTGGCAAACTACCATGCTACTTCATTTAACAGCACAGGAAGGATGTAAGAAGTTCTGACTCATTGCATGTGATTAGAGCACATTCATGACTTTTAGTTTTGCTCTTCTGTGGGTCAGTTAGCACTTTATGCACATCAGTGTTGCAGTCTTGAGCAGACATATATGAGTAGTGTTCTGCTGCGTGCTTACTGCTCTGTTAGTGTTATCTTTGTACTTCTTCCATGCTGTACTTCTTCCATGCTGTCATCATTATAACTACTTGATAAGCTTCCATAATTTCCTTCCATCATTTTCAGAACTTTAAGGACTCATCTTATTTTCACCAGTTTTTCTGTCTGGCTCATCTGCAATTTGACATTTGCATGTTGGTAATTATTGTGGTGCTTTTGGCATAGTTTGCTCTTGGGCTGTATTCTGTCACCATGCAGTTTTCCCATGTCACTACACCAATATGCTTTATAGTTCCTATGAGTAATCAGCATACTGAAGGATGCAGGTGTTGATTTCCTTCACCATACTGTTAATATCTCTACATTCCATCGAAGTGGAAGGCTGTTCCACTGGGACACAATAGTGTCTCTGTATTGTTCAGTTTGCTTTTTTATAGTTCCATCTTGGGAGAATCACTTTCTTCACACTTCAAGAAAGTGATTCTGAGTTGTAAAATAATACATTGAAACAGGTAAAAAAGTTCAAATATCTGAGGACATTAATAACTTCAGACAGAAGATGTAAAATGGAGATTTAAAAAAAAAAAAAATAACAGACACAGTGTTTCAAATGATAAAAAATATTGAATGTAATCAATCAGTAGCACTGAAAATGAGGGAAAGAGCACTCCAGTGCTATATTGTATCCTATTCTATAGATGTGAAACATGGACAGCTCCCAGGGAAGTACAGTGCCACTTGGAGGCCACGGAATTGTTGTTTCTTAATGCTAAAGATAGTACAGACAGCAAAGAGATCAAATGAAGAAGTCCTGAAAAAAGATAGAAGAGAGATATGCAGTACTAAAACTCGGGAAGAGACAATCTAGATTCATAGCACACATCATGAGAGCAGGTGGATTGGAATATTTGATAACAACAGGGATGATGGAGAGCAGAAGACACTGAGGCAGAAAAAGAGAGAAGATGATAGATAAACTAACAAAGTGGCATGCAAAAAGAAATTACTTCAGCTCATAATTAACACCTGGAATAGAGAATTGTGGAAATGCTTGACCATCAGGGCCTATTGGCAAGGCACTGAATAAATAGATCTTTGGAAGGGGCTATTGGTATTAATAAGTTCTTCTTCTTCTTCTTCGTTCACTTCTACCACCAAAAACTGCACTGTGAACCTACTGAATTCACGCCTGTGGTCCTCGTTAGGTCCCGTGGTCCCCTGTGTGGTCCAAAATAGACCACACGAGATCCACGAAAGGACCACAAGAGATTCAGAGTGTCACAGTGCTTTAGCCTGTATTCTTGGTGGGTCTCGGAAGCGGGATTGCGTGACACCGTGGTTTTCATTGCACCAGTTTAGTCTAGGGTTGGACTTTCTCACCGGAAGACCTCGACGTGTTTAGGATATCAGTGCATCCCCGCTGGGTGAGAGGCGGTAGCCCACCCAGGCCAGAGTTGGACTTTCTCACCGGAAAACCTCGACGTGTTTTGAGATACCCATGTATCACCGCCGGGTGAGAGGTGTTTGCCCATCCAGTCCAGGGTTGGACTTTCTCACCGGAAAACCTCAGCGTGATTAGGATACGCAAACATCCCCGCCGGGTGAGAGGTGGTTGCCTATCTAGACTTCCCTGGTCCAGTGTCTCCGACTTCAGCATTTTGCGGTCGTGGCTGCTACCCTTCCTAGTTGTGACCAGGATGGAGCTTTTGTCCAGGAGGACGAATCCTCGCCACTAGTGACTTCTACCCCTGGGTTGAGCCGGTTTAGGCATTATCCCAGTATGGGCATGTTTGGGACGGGACCGACCTCTAGAGCAGAGGTACTGTGACATGCATAGCCTTCAAGATTCACCCCTGGTATGAGCCGGTTTAGGCAAAATTCACCAGTATGGGTGTTTATCAGGCGTTACCGACCTCTAGAGCGGAGGTGGCATGACATGTCTAGCCATCAAGTTCCACCCCTGTTGTGTGCCGGTTTAGGCATATTTCACCAGTGTAGGTGTATTTCGGATGTGGGCGGCCTCTAGAGCAGAGGTGCCGTGGTATAGCTCTCGTAGCGATACTACTGGACATACCAGGTTAAACTTCACTTTCCACCACCTTTTCCCATCGGCTCCGCACAGCAACCTTTATTTCTTTTCCGCATTTACTTCCTTAACCGGGAGGAGCTTCACTCCACGCACGGCATTTGAAGAGTCTCGCCAGCAGTGAGACAAGCCGGTTCATGCATTTCACCCGACATGACTGCACTCAGGACGTGGCCAACCTCCAGACCAGAGGTGCCATGATTTGACTGTTTGCTTCGCTTTATCCTTTCTACCACCTTTTCCGCAGTGATGCTGCGCAGCAACCTTATTTGTACCTTTCTTCATTGGCCGGGAAGAGCACCGCTCCACGCACGGCAGCTGAAAAATCTCGCCAACAGCGGCAGATGAGCTACCAAACGTGCCACTCATCTACCCTAAGTAACTGGTTTTCAGGCGCCAGATATTCGCCCTCGCCCCTTCTCCTGTCAGTTTAAACAGTTCTGCCACGGGAAGGCCAGGAGCTGGACTTGACTGTCAGAGGCTGTTTGAGGCGCATTTGCAGTCCTTAGAACCATTAATAAGTTCATTTTCTGTGGTCAGAAAAAACTGGTCAATGGTTGCTACCTCCAAGTTGTTTTCCAACTTTGTGCATGTTTCACTTAAGGTCTGGTAAGGAGAATGCCAGATTTGGTGTTGAGATAGTACCCAGACCCTTGGGTATAGTGTTGGGAGGATCCGTTTGACTTTAGCATGTTGGTCAGAGGAAGTCCACTAGAATCCTACCAGCTCTCAAGTTCTCTCTTGTCTGTGTGGTCATAGCCCTGGTTCTAGGAATGATTGTTAAAATTTCTACAGACCATCAGTCTCATTTTATGTTGGATTGTTTCCAGGGCATCTGGATGGTCACTAGGATAGCAAGTAGTTAATGAGGTGGAAGTTAGTATTGCTGGTTTTTAGATGGGTACTCCCACTTGACATGCATTGATATTATTCTTATTAAATTCTTTTGACATCTTCAACATTTTGTTGTATTCATTCACTCATTCATTCATTCATTTGCATGTCCCTTGCGGAACTTTCCCCCCCTAACAGCACTCCTGTAGGCCCCTCGGTTGTAAGCAAAATGCCCTGCTGCAGTGCTTAGTGTATAGCTGTATACTTATACACCAATTATTGTGCTGCTGATGCATCCATTTGCAGATCATCAATGATATCTTGCATCCATCTTCACCTTGGTCTTCCTTTCTTTCTTTTTCCCAGTATGTACCCTTCCGAGATGGTCTTTTCTAGATTATCACGACATTTAATCTATTGCATTATTTTAAGTTTATTGGTGGTTGCTGTTGCTGCTGCTGTGTTTTCTGACCAGCCACTCTGCTGTCATGCCTCAGGGTTCCACAAGAACTCTAGTAGAATGAGTTTACCCTTTCAAGGTAAAGGCCTAGCCATTTCTGCCAGGTTGGTCTTCACATAGTGAGCACCATGTGTAGAGACCTCAGATATGAACATTTCGTGTGATACCCTAGTTGTTGTGAAGCACTTTCTGGCTGAATACCTCCAACTTCAGCACCTTTTCATAGGGCAAACCTTGGTATGTGCGGTTTTGATCAGTGGGGTTTTTTGTTCACAAACATTTATACCATACCTCTATATTTGTGCCTAAAATTTTGAATAATGTGGTCAATTATTTAAAAAAAACACACACACAAATTATAAGATGGAAATAAGCTCATAGTGTTTTACATGCCATTACACTACCACTCACTCAGTTTCTGTTAAGTGACAAAAAAAAGTGTCTTCTCATAACTGTACTTTAAGTCATCTGTAAGTAATGTTTTATAAAAGTTCACTTGTAACTGAAGGAGAGTAGTGTGTCTGAAAGAAAATTTTGTTAAAGGAACATGTTTCAAAATTTGGAAACTCTTAAAAAAAAACAATTATGGAATGCAGAAAGAAGCATGCTGGTTGGCTGAAACCTTGGAAGTGCACAAAGCTCTATTGAACATTTTATAAAGAGAAAAAAGAAGGCCCCAATTGTTCAAAAGACACATGACAAACTATTTTTCTAGACAGTAGCATATCCATTTTTAGCTGTTTTTTGGCTAATTTCATAAACTTGTTTTTTTTAAAAATTTATTTGTTTTTCTTTGTTCTTTATCTCACCACCTATGTATGCAGTTAAAACTAAATTAAGTTTCATGAGGAATGTTTCTAAATATCATGAATGAATTTTTCCTGTTGTTTTTTAATCATGATATAAGCAGTATTCTCTTTGCATGATGTAGTCGCATCTGTTGGGGTTTACACATAAGTTGACATGTGAGCACAGTTCAGTAATAATAATTGCATCTTTGTACAAGAAAGTAATGCACCACATCATATTTCTCAGGAGCTGTTTATTCAAAAAGCATGAAATTTATACACAATATACATGGATATGTCATGTAAACATCGGTATTATTCAACATAATCCCCGTCAACTTGTACAGGTTTAAGCCAGCGCGAAACAAGTGTATTCATAGCCCATACCAAATTTTCTCTTGATTATTAGCCATTTCTTCATTGCATGAATCACTCCTTCATCATCTTCAAATCTTACCCCTCATAGTGCATCTTTAAGTGGACTAAACAGATGGAAATCAGAGGGTGCCAAATCGGGACCATAGGGTGGATGGGGTAGTACAGTCTAACTCAATTTGGTGATTGCTTCCCATGTTGCCAGACTAGTGTGAGGGCACGCATTTTCATGAAGGAGAACCAGGTCTGCTGGATTCATGTGTAGCCAAACTCTTTGAAAACGTTGATTGAGTTTTTTCAGTGTCTTGATGTAAGCTTGCGGATTGATTGTCTCTCCTCTTGGCATAACATCCACAAGAATCACACCTTCATTGTCCCAAAAGACGGTGCTCATGACCTTTCCAGCTGAAGGAGTTGTCTTGAATTTCTTTCTTCGTGGTGATTGCGGATGATGCCACTCCATTGACTGTCTTTTTGTCTCAGGTTCAAAATGATGTGCCCAGATTTCATCACCTGTTACGATCTTGGCCAAAAAGTTCTCTCCCTCAGCATTGAAATGCTCCAACAATTCAGAAGAAATTGCTTTCCTTGATGATCATTTGTGAGACTTCGAGGAACCCATCTGAGAGCTTTTATAACTGCATTTGCACTACCATTGCTGATTGACAGCTTTAAGGCCAGGTGTTGAGCAGTGATACTCCAGTCAGTAAGAATAATTCCCGCAGCGCATTTCAACATTTCTTCCTTGGTGGCTATGGCAGGATGTCCACAGCGCAGCTGATCATGCAACTCCTTATCTCCACTTATTGATTCTTTGATTCTCTGAACCCAGTGACAGACTGTACTCCTGTCAACTGCAAAACTTCCATACACATCACATAGATGCTTGTGAATGTTCACAACAGTTTCCTTCTCTGCAATTCGCCGCTTATACCGCAAGTTCCTTATACGCTCCATTTCAACAGGTAGGGCAGCCATACTCTTTGGCCAGTTGTGATGCAATTTGGTTCACACAATCAGCACATGCCATATTTAAAGTGTGCAAAATGTCATGCTTCCATCTTCATTATTAGCTGAAGAAAATGATGTGGTGCATTACTTTCTGAATGCCCCTGTATGTTATAATTTCTGTGATGTTCCTTTTATGAGATTTCAAAAAAATTAATGTTCAAAACTTTTTGTTCTCTTTGAGATTTATTTAATCTTTGTTTTCTACTGAAGTTTTTCTTTTTTTTTTTCAGCAGCTGGATCTTATCAATCCATTTCAGATATATTTTAACCCAGATTTAATATTCAGACAGTATCAGGTAAGCTGATCCAGATTAGGACCTGGAACACATGCTACAAGTAATGTTTACTGTAATGAAACTCACTGCATCAACCTGCTACAGGTGCAGTCACTAAAATGCTTATTTGTCTCAGTTTAAATAGCTATATATATTTTGCTATTGTTTTATTTCACTACATGTAAACACACACACAGCAGATATTACATGCTACAGCAAAATGAAAATTATACAGATAAACTATTCTGTGACATACTATTTATTTATAATCATTCTTTTTAGCAGTTCAGATTTTTAGAAACCAGATTTCAAGGTTGATGGGCATTATCATAGGTGTTACGGCACAGGCAGTAAGATCAAAGAGTTCTGTTATACTATCAACATATCCTATTGCAAGGTAACCCTGTCATGCCTTAGATGCACATAGGGATATGGTGTTAGTGCCCATATTTTCCTTGACCTGTTGGCACACTAGAGGGTGATATGGTCAGTATCATGCCTGGCTGGCTTTCCTTCCCCAACTCCAGAAGTCGGGTACCCATTTCTACAGCTGGGTGACCTTCACCATGAGAGACCAGTGTGCTAACCACTTCGCGACTCAGACACCCATCCAGTTGCATAGTTAATAGATGTTGTTATAGGCATGGCAATGTAGAAAAGTTTTTTGGCCAGACAATTATTATGGTGGATATAGACCATTTAGGAAACATTAACAAAGATTAGGTCCAGTGCCATTTGTCTTATGGTTCCAATGACAGACATAGCAATAGAGAAGGAAAAAGTGGTGAAAATGCTGATGATCTGAACTAATAAGTAAGATTTTTTTTTGGTATATATATATATATTATATTGTAAGGAAACAGTGGTGTAGTGATTTTTGTTGTAGTGAAACTTTGTAGTGAGTTTAAATGAAGGAAGTTTTTAAAGACCCCTTCAGATTATGGATATAAATACTGTATTTCATGCCATATAAGACATTTAAGACACACCTGAATTTGGCAAGGAATTTTTTTTTTTTAATGAAAAATGCCACATTTTCCATGAACAGTATGGCAGTGTAACTCCAAAAATAAATGACTTTCAGCAAGTGGCAGCAGTACCACTCTTCATTTTTATTAATTGAGAGATACAAGAAATGACAACTGCCATAAAACTGGTTCTTTTACTGAAGGAAGACAAAAGTGTATGTTTCTTTTATAAAAGGATAGAAAGTGTTTGGGAAGTGGGCTGGAACAAGAATATCAGAAAGTAAGATGAGCACATATTAAGAACATTCATTCATTCATTTGCATGTCCCTTGCAGAACTTTGCCTCCCAAACAGCACTCCTGTAGGCCTCTCGGTTGTGAGCAAGATGGCCTGCTGCTGATGCATCCATTTGCAGATCATCAGCGATGCCTTGCAGCCATCTTTGCCTAGGTCTTCCTCTCTTTCTTTTTCCCATTATGTACCCTTCCAAGATGGTCTTCTCTAGATTATCATGACGTTTGATGTGTCCAAAATATTTAAGTTTTCTCTCTTTAATCCTCTTTACCAGCCAGCCCTCTTCAACATTAAGTTCCTGTAGTATGGATATATTTGTTCTTTTTTGTGTCCATGATATTTGAAGAACTCTTCTATAGCATTTACATTCAAAGGCCTTTATGTGTTTCTCAGAAAAAGGAGTTAGACATATATCGGCCACATGATGAGAAGAAACAATCGGAGAATCCCAAAACAGGCTATAAAGTGGAACACAATAGACATAGAAAAAGAAGTCGACCTCATGAAACTCTAAAGAGGACATTGTTAAGAGAAGCCAGATTCTCTCTCTCCTCTCTCTCTCTCTCTTTCTGGACCTTAAGTGCCCAGGGCACATGGGGCTTCCACAAGGGTTATCCACAAACGCCTGTCCTTTGCCTTTTTTTTCCCCTCATGCCCAGGTGAGCCCTCTGTTGCTCAACATCCTCTCTGTTGTTCTTCTCCATGTCTCTTTTGGTCTACCTTTACTTCTTTTCCCTTGTGGTGTCCATCTTAGTGCTATTTTTGGTAGCAAGTTTTCAGTCATTTGGAACACATGTCCCAGCCATCACCAGCATCCTTCCTCAGTAATTGCTGTCAGTGGCTTCATCTGCATTTCTGGCAGCAAGATGTTATTTCATGGTGTTTGGCCAAAATATTTTTCTAATTCTTCATAAACATTTAGTCTGGAAATAATTCAACTTGTTTTCCATGGTTTTGATGATTTTCCAGCATTCAGTTCCATAGAGAGGTACACTTAGCACATTATTCTGAAATATCCTGATTTTCGTAATCATGCTTAGTTTTTTAGATATCCATATAGTCTGCAGCATTGCAAAAGCCTGGTTTGCTCTAGTGAGTCTGCTGTTGATGTCTTCTGTGCTGTCTCCATTTTCTATTACTCTCATTCATTAATTTGCATGTCCCTTGTGGAACTTTGCCTCCCTAACAGCACTCCTGCAGGCCTCTCGGTTGTGAGCAAGATGGCCTGCTGCTGATGCATCCATTTGCATCATCAACGATGTCTTGCACCCATCTGTGCCATGGTCTTCCTCTCTTTCTTTTTCCCATTATGTACCCTTCCAAGATTGTCTTCTCTAGGTTATAATGACGTTTAATGTGTCCAAAATATCCTCTTTACTAGCCAGCTTTCTTCAGTATTAAGTTCTTGTAGTATGGATTATTTGTTCTTTTTTGTGTCCATGATATTTGAAGAATTCTTCTGTAGCATTTACATTCACAGGCATTTATGTGTTTTTCAGCTGTTTTGTTAAGTGTCCGGGTCTCACAGGCATATGTTATTACTCTACTGCCATGATATACAGATTCATTGACCTTCTCCACTAACTTGCTATCTACTCTGAGTACACTTCTGTTGTTCACATTTTGCTTCATTAACTTTCCTGCGTTGATCTTTAGTCCTATGTTGTTTGCATTCTGAGTTAGCTTGTTTATTTTATCTTGCATATCTATGGCTGCTTGATAGTAGACAAATATCGTCCGCAAAGTCAAGGTCCTCCAGCACTGTGTCAAGGGTCCATTGTAATTCTCAACGTTTGTCTTATGTTGCCTCCTTCACTAACCAGTCATCTGCCAAGATAAATAATGTTGGTGACAGTACACATCCCTGCTTCACTCCTGTTTGTACCCTAAAGCTGCTGGAGATATTGTTCTCCACAGATCACTTTGCACTGAAAACCCTCGTATAGGGCTTTGATTACATTCACTATCTTATGGGGGAGGCCATGCCATCTTTAGGATTTTCCACAATGCATCTTTGTTGACACTGTCAAAGGCTTTCTCATAATCTATAAATAATGCATATGTTGTGCTATGCCACTCATTTGCCTGCTGTAATATTTAAGTATAAATATGTGGGCTTTCCTTTCCTAAATCCTGCCTGGTCTTTCTGAAGTTTTCACTCAAGTGCTGGTACAATTCTGTTGATGATTATTCTGCAAAATACTTTACTGGTGTGTTGTAGGAGTTACCGCTATCTCTAAGGTCACCCTTCTTTGGTAGTTTTACTATAAGGCCAGTTTTCCACTCCTCTAGAGCTTTTTCTAGATCCCAGATTTGTTGTAGTATCCTGCAGAGTTGTTTTGGTGTTTCTGTTTCTTCTGCTTTCAACATCTCAGCAGTCACTTCATCTTCACCTGGTGCCCTGTCTAATTTTAGCTTCTTTATTGCCTCCTTTACTTCACTTATTGGTCCTGTATTGATGTTTAGTTCCATTTTTGCTTCAGGTATGTCTATTATTTGTGCTGCTTGTGTTCTGTTTAGTAGTGTGTTAAAGTGTTCCCTCCATCTTTCAATTGTTTCTCTTTCTCCACTGATCAGTTGTCCCTTATGTGTCCTTATTGCAATCTCACATCTTGTGCTGAAGTTACCTGTCATCCGCTTTGTGATTTTGTATATGGTTTTCATGTCATTTGCATATGCTGCTTTCTCACTGCTTCTGCTAAGTTGTCAAAGTATTGACGTTTATTTTGACGCCTCGATTCCTTTACTTCTTTGTCTTTTTGTGCATAATTACTTAAAACTTGTTTTTAAGCCTTTGTGATTTGGTGCTCAGTAATTTTTTCTTGATTTCCTTTCTTTGCTCTATCTTTTCCCATGTGTTCTTGCTTATCCATTCCTCTTTTCTCCATTTCCGATATCCAAGCACCTTTTCTGCTGTTTCCTATAGTAGAGGTCAAATTAGCAGGCATAAAATACCTTGATGAGGTTGAAAAGCTCACTGAAAACAGGAAAACTTGGTGTGCCCTATGTGACAATTAATGGCACGGGAAGGATGTAAGATGTGAGTGCCATTTTGTTAACTTTTAATGAGCATTTTATTATGCAGAAAATCACCTTTAGTTTTTTTAAACAAATTTATTTAAAAAATAGAACTCTGGTATACTTATGCTGGGCATTTAAACAGTTTTACCAAGGGTTTATAAACATTACTGCTGACAGTCCTTATTCTTTATGGGGACATTAATGTCTTGTCTTCTTCCTCATATACTTTTCAGTGTTGAGGGAACAAATAGACATCTTGATAGAGTTTGACAGTTTGCATCATATAATGGGATATTTAAGGTTTGTATAATGTCCCCAACCCAGAGAAACACAGGTGGCGGATGGTGAAAGTCTGACTCCTGTGAATAAGTATTTACCCAAATAAGCAGGCGCAGACCAACTGGCGGTAGTCTCAGAGAGCGAGGTGGGGTAGTAGATGGCTCTACTACTATAAAATGCCTCATGTGCTCAGTGAAGGGAATACCAGGTGAGTAAGAGGTACCTTAAAACCTCTCGCTCCCACTGCCTTGCGGGTAGGACAGGGAGTCCAAAGGCTAACATAGAATCTGTACAGAAGGCAAGGGGGAAACCACTGTTGTAGCTCCCAAGAACAATTATATTTATTCAGAGTAATAGATTTGTCATGAACGACGTTAATGGATGTTCCTCTGAAACAGACTCATCTGATAGGGTAGCTCACAAGCCACAGATGAGACCAGATCATCATCAAGCTACTGGTGGCAAAACTAACAAGTTCAAAATAGCAACATGGAATGTTAGATCTCTATTCCAGGCTGGAAAATTAGAAAATGTAAAGAGGGAAATGAAAGGATGAAGATCAACATATTAGGAATGAGTGAAATTAGACGAACAGGCGCAGTAAAGATAAACTCTGATAAATATACAGTAATATTTTCAGGAGGTGAGAAACATGAACGAGGAGTAGGAATAATATTTAACGAACAAACAGCAAGGACAATTGTAGGATATTTGAACATCTCGGACTGAGTCCTGCTAGCCCAACTGAAAGAACGGCCAATAAACATAAATATTATACAAGTGTATGCTCCAGCATCTGAAAGTTCTGAAGAAGATGTACAGCTATTTTAAAATGACATAGAGACAGCCCTGAAACACACATGAAGTCGCATGAAGTTACTATAGTCATGGGAGATTTTAATGCCAAGGTTGGTAAAGGAAGAACTTCAGACATCATTGGTGACTATGGACTGGGGGAGAGGAATGACAGAGGTAGTAAATTAATTGAATGGGCAAGAATACATAGCATGGTTGTAGGAAACACCTGGTTTAAACAACATCCCCGAAGACTAGCACTGTGGTACAGCCCAGACAAAAAGACTTTTAACCAGATAGACTACGTATTAATCAACAAACAATTCCGGCATGCATTACTGACAACAAAAATCATACCAAGAGCTGACGATAATAGTGAACACAACCCACTATGTGGAAAAATTAGAATAAAGCTAAAGAAAGCATGCAGAAAAGTGAAAAACATCAAACTGAATACAGAACTCCTTAAAAATGACCAGGAACTGCAAGAACAATACAAAATTATTATAACAAATAAATACAATGCAGTAGCAAAGATAAATAGTATAGATGAACAATTGGCAATGTTAAGAGATTCTATCCACCAAACTGTTAAGGAGATAATACCACTGAAAAAATAAGCCCATAAAGATAAATGAATGACAGACAACATCTTAGGACTGATGGACAAGAGGAGGAGGAGTAAAAATAGCCAAGAAAAATTAGCAGGATAAATAAATAAATAAGACCACAAATGCAGAGAAGCAAAGGAAGTGTGGTTAAATGAACAGTGCAGACAAATAGAGGACTCCCATAATAAAGACAGCAAAAACATGCACAAATGAATTAGTGAACTCACAGGCAGGAAGACAAAATAAACCATAGGATGCCTGAAATCAAAAGAAGGTAAAATGTTAATAGGAAAAGAAGACATTGTGGACAGAGTATATCGGTGAGCTATATGGAGGAGAAAGACCAGAATTAACACCAGATACTGAAAACTGTGATGGACCACAAATACTTGAAGATGAAATCATAGATGCCATCAAACACATGAAGAAAGGAAAAGCGACTGGGCCTGATAATATAACAATAGAAGAAATAGAGGTGCTAGAGGAGACAGGAATAAAAATAACCAAGTTACTGAATGACATTTACAACAGTGGTTACATCCCCAGTGACTTGCTTAAATCCACATTTATAGCAATACCAAAGAAACCAGGTGCAAAGGAATGTGATGACCACCGGACTATCAGCCTCTCATGTCACATAACGAAGCTACTTCTGAGAATCATTATGAGAAGAACAAAGAAAAAGATAAAAATGGAAATAGCAGATGAACAGTTTAGATTTGTTGAAGGAAAGGGAACACACAATGCCATTTATGCCTTACGAACAGTAACTGAAAGAAGTACAGAAAGATCTCTACTTATGGTTCATTGATTACACCAAGGCATTCGACAAGGTGAAACATAATGAAATTATTAAAATGCATGAAGACATCAATATAGATGGCAAAGAACTGAGGATTGTAAAACATCTATACTGGCAGCAAGAAGCAGCAATGTGAGTTGAAAATAGAACTGGAAAATATCAACCTATGAAACAAGGGGTGCGACAAGCATGTGTACTATCTCCAGACCTTTTTTCTCTGTATAGCGAGAATATTCTAAGAACGATCATAACAGAACCAGCAATAAAAATTAGAGGATACAATATTAACAATCTTTGGTATGCTAACGACACAGTACTGATAGCTGAGAACCAACAAGACCTATAAAATCTCTTGGATAAAGTTGCCAAAGAAAGTGAACAGAAAGGTGTCTAAGAAACAGAATCCACCAACATGCAGTATAAAATTAAATGGGAACTATTCTAAAGCAGGTGTAGAAATTCAAATACCTTGGAGCAGTAATAACTTCAGATGGGAAATGCAGAACAGAAATTAGAACAGAATAGGCCAAACAAAGACTGCATTTCAGAGAATGAAAATCATATTATCCAACACATCCTTATCAATGAATGTTAGAAAACGAGTCCTAAAATGCTATATTGAACCTGTCTTGTTATATGGAAGTGAATCAT
Source organism: Achatina immaculata (assembly GCA_009760885.1). Taxonomy (NCBI): domain Eukaryota; kingdom Metazoa; phylum Mollusca; class Gastropoda; order Stylommatophora; family Achatinidae; genus Lissachatina; species Lissachatina immaculata. The sequence goes on from CM019698.1 coordinate 42,555,666, forward strand.
GGACAATAGGCAGGTCTGCACAAAAATCATTGGAAGCAGGAGAAATATGGTTTATTACAAGAATGTTGCAAATCCCCAGAACAGCAAAAATAACTAATGAAGAGTATGTGAGAAGAGCTGGAGAGACAAAAAATCTTGTAAAAAAAATGAGAGAGACAATGTAATTTCATAGGACATGCAATGACAAGAAGGGACAGTGAAAATATTATCTTTCTCTCTCTGAACCTTAAGTGCCCAGGGCACATGGGGCTTCCGCAAAGGTTTTCCACAAATGCCTGTCCTTCGCCTTTTTTCTGCTCTTGCCCAGGTGAGCCCTCTATTGCTCAACATCCTTTCTGTTGTTCTTCTCCATGTCTCTTTTGGTCGACCCTTACTTCTGCTCCCCTGTGGTGTCCATCTTAGTGCTATTTTTGGTAGTGAGTTGTCAGTCATTCGGAGCACATGTCCCAACCATCGCCATCGTCTTTCCTCAATAATTGTTGTCAGTGGTTTCATCTGCATTTCTGGAAAATATTATAACAACATGAAAAATAGAAGGAAGAAGATCCAGAGGAAGATCAAGAGAAATGATACTGGACAGTCTGGTGAATTGGTGTGAGAGGAGATCACCAACTGAGCTGATGGCCTGCATGAAGGATTGTGTATTCTGGAGAAGAATAATAGCCAACGCTAGTCGTCAAGGCACCTGATGATGATGATGTAATGTTCTCCCTCCATCTATTGTATGGGTGGCTTCTTCCTGTGTTTCCTACAATTCTTAGTATGAATGTTTTTTTTTGTAGCATACTATCTTGTGGTAGCTGTGTAATACAGCCAAACCATTTGGCATGCTGTTTCTAGATGTAGTGTAATGCTATTCTTACTTAACCTTTTTGCCCTGATGGTCATTCATTCATTCCTTTGCATGTCCCTTGCGGAACTTTGCCTCCCAAACAGCACTCCTGTAGGCCTCTCGGTTGTGAGCAAGATGGCCTGCTGCTGCTGCATCCATTTCCAGATCATCAACGATGTCTTGCAGCCATCTTCGTTTCGGTCTTCCTCTTTTTCTTTTTCCCATTATGTATCCTTCCAATACGGTCTTCTCTAAATTATCATGACGTTTAATGTGTCCAAAATATTTAAGTTTTCTCTCTTTAATCCTCTTTACTAGCCAGCCTTCTTCAATATTAAGCTCTTGTAGTATAGATATATTTGTTCTTTTTTGTGTCCACGATATTTGGAGAACTCTTCTATAGCATTTACATTCAAAGGCATTTATGTGCTTCTCAGCTGTTTTGTTAAGTGTCCAGGTCTCACAGGCATATGTTGCGATGGGAAAGATGCATGCCCTTAAAAATCTTATTTTTGTGGTTCTGTCTGCTCCTCTCCACAGATTCTTCATTTGTTTTACTTTCTGAAGAGCAATAGATGTCCTCCTTTTAATTTCCCTCATTGTATCTCCATTATTAGTTAGTAGTGATCCAAGATATTCAAAACTCTCCACTTCTTCCAGTTTTTCCTCATTGATACATATTTCAGTTGCCTTGTTTGTTTTGTCAGTTGTCATCACTTTAGTTTTTTTTGCATTAAGATAGAGGTTCTGCTCTTCGCTGTTCTTGCGGACTGACATAATTAGTTTTTCCATTCCTTCTTGTGTTGTGGACAGCAATACTGTGTCATCAGCATATCTAATCTCTGGTATTTCATAACCTCCAACTGTTATGGCATCGTAATATTCTTTGTCTACATCTTCTCTAACATTCCTCATTATATTTTCAGTATACAAGTTAAATAAGTAGGGTGACAATATGCACCCCTGACGGACCCCTTGTTTTATGTCAAACCAACTTGTTGTTTCACCATTTATTCTTACTGCTGCTTGTTGGTCTGAATACAGCAGTGATGTTAATTGTATCAAATGTGTTGGAAATCCCATTTTTTCCATTATTTCCCAAAGTTTCTGGTGTTGTACACAATCAAATGCCTTTGAGTAGTCTATAAAGGATAAATATAGATTCACATTAAACTCCCTGCATTTCTCTATTATTAATCTTAGATTGAATATATGATCTCTTGATCCTCTTCCTTGCCTGAAGCCAGCTTGGACCATATTGACTTCTTCTTCTATTTTCTTTCGAAGTCTACCCATTATGATTTTTAACAGAATTTTACTGGCATGACTAATCAGGGCAACAGTTCTGTAGTTGGTGCATAATTTCAGGTTACCCTTTTTTGGCAGTGGTATGAATACAGTTCTTTTCCATTCTTTTGGCCAAATACCTGAATGCCATATCTTTTTACATAGTGCATGATAGATTGTTGCACACTCCTTTCCTCCTGCTTTAATAAATTCAGCGGTTATCTCATCACATCCTGGTGATTTACTATTTTTCAGACTCTTTATTGCCCATAAAACTTCTTCCATTGTCGGCTCGGGTTCTTTCTCCTCCAATAATAATTCACACTGTTGATTTCTGCTTCCACAGTCGGTTGTTTCATACATTCTTTTGCAATATTCCTTCCATCTTTCCAGAATTTCCTCTGTCTCTGTCAGGGTATTCCCCATCTCATCACAAATTACATTTAGCTTAGGTGTGACATTTCTCGTCAATGTCTTCATTTCTTTAAACATTTCACTATCTCTTCCACACCTCTGATGTTCTTCTATTCTTTCACAACAATCTTGTATGTATTGTTTTTTGTCTTTTCTTATGTTTCTTCGTACTTCTTTTGTTAAAGTTTTATATTTATCTTTGTTGTTGTTTGTCACTCTCCATTGCGTCTTCATTTCTCTACATTGTTTTATCAGTTCTAGTGTACCTGCTATGATCCATCTATTCTTTTGTGTTTTCTTTACTGATGGTATCATGTCTTATATGGTCACTTTTTATCACATTAAGTATTCTCCGTAAACATTTCATTTCTGTAATGATTTTCCATGTCTTTTTGACAGCATAGATTTGGGAGGAAATTATGTTGTACAGTGCTCATTTTGTTTCATGTGTGATGTATTTGTATTTCAGTAAAGGTGTCATTTGTCCAGAGACCTAATTCACTTTAATGCATCTGTTCTGAGTTTTCCCCAAGGATGATATTGTGCTAGCTAGGTATTTGAAATGTTTCATTTGTTTCAAGGCCTGGTTGTCCAGAAAGATCATTGTGGGATTCTCATCTTCTTAATGGTCATGTCAGGGAGGTTGATGACAGAGCTACTTTTCATCCCCGTACACCCACTCTTTGAAAATGAAGTTCATTCTGTGTTTAATATTGTTTTAATTGTATGAGATAGAGGAGACTGAATTATGGAATTCTTACAGCACAAGCAAAAGCAAGTGTTGAACTATAAAAAACAAGTAGAAAAGCATGGATATCAGATAACACATGGAAATGCATGAAAGACAAGCAGCCAAATTAGCCATGTTGAATGTAAAGACAGATCTTGGAAAAGATTTAGCAAAAGCAGCATACAAAGAATTAGACAATAAAGTAGAAAGTTCACCTAGAAGGGATAAAAGAGAATACTATTAACAGTGACAATATGAGACAACTGCAGAGAATGTTTGGAAAGAAGAAAAAGTCCCTTCTAAATGGAAAAAAGAAATCATTGTTAAAATACAAAAACAAAAAAAAAGGCAACCTTAGCAACTGCAATAATTGGAGAGGAGTAACCTTGACAGTTATGTCAAAAGTATTTTGCAAAGTCATTCTGAATAGACTTTAAAGATATATTAGATACTGCAATGAGAGAAGAACAAGCAGGATTTCGAAAAGGGAGAATCTTTCTCAGCTAGATATTTTCTGTAAGAATAATACTTGAAGAACATATTGAAAAGCAAAACCATTAATCCTGAACTTCATAGACTTTAAAAGGACATTTGATAGCATACACAGAGGTTCATTGTGGAGAATATTGACGCCGATCCCCAGGTTTACGAGTTTTCACTCTTTTTCCCTTGTGTCAGATAATGAAACGTACAGGAACTCTTTAGCTGTTCTACATCTCCATACAGAATGTCGGTGATGGAGGAGTTTGGTGATATCAGGTTCTTCCGTAGGTCCTTCAGTGCACTGTAGTCCAGCAGATGGTGTTTAACAGTTTTTTTCTTGTCTGTTACAGTGCATGCACTATGGTGTGTGGTCAGCAGTCACTCTGTGTAAGTCTTTATTGAGGGTAATGTTTCCTATTCTCAGCCTGAAAATTGTGCGTTGGTCTCTACAACATAAGCTGTTGATGTGGTCTCCAGGGTTAGGCTGTGGCAGGTGTGTATATAGGGATCTTCCAGTTGGATTACTGGCCTAGCTGTCCATCCATTGCTGCTTGCAGTTGTTGTTTGTGTATAATGTGTTTAGCTGTTCTCATGTTGTTGATGTGGGGCTGTGACATGGTGGCTCATCTGTCAGCATGTTCATTTCCTCTGATATCTATGTGCCCTGGTATCCACTTTAGGATGGTCCTGATGTCATGGGAGGCGAGTTGGTTTATTGCACTGACTATGTCAGTTGTAATGTGATCAGCCAGTTGTATCCAGTTTTCAAGGGCCTGGAGAGCAGACTGGGAGTCTGAGAAAATAACAAGGTTTTTTGGGTGATAGGCACTGGTTTTGTATTTGGTGGTGGTGGCTGCCAGGGCTGCTAATATTGCCTGCATCTCTGCATCATCATTGGAGCAGTGAGATCCACAAGGAGCAGAAATGTGCCTTGTTGTCTTATCTGGAAACATTATGAATACTGCATAACCTGCATTGTCTGTTTCCTTGAATGCTGACCCATCAGTGTATGAATGGATCAAGTCCATGGGGTAGGATTCTATGGTATCCAGTGCACACAGCTTTAGGGTGTTGGGATCAAATGATTTATTCACTAATTTGTTCTCGAGTCTGGTGTTGGTTTGAGGAAGTGTGTAGCTTGTGTTTGGTGGGATGTCCAGTACTTTTGTAAGTTCTTCTCTATCTTCAGGGAATTTGTGTCTTGTGTTTAACTGTTCTGCTATGTACACTGGAGTTTTCAGTTTCAGTCTGTTATTATGCTTCCATTTATCAACCGTTATTCTGTTGGGATGGTCTGGGGGCATGCATTTATATCTTTCTGCTGCCTTAATGGTTGACAGTTCACGTCTTATATATAATGGTTCTATGTTTGCATCAGTTTCACATGCAGCTGTTGGTGTTGATCTCATTGTCCCACAAATGAAATAAATGGCTTGGTTCTGGATTCTGTCTGCTTGTGTATGAGAGCTCTTTGATGCTGTGACCTGTAGCGGGAGATTGTAACCTATTATAGATCTAACATATCCTGTGTACAGTTGTCTGAGTGTTGCTTTGTCAGCATCCCAGAATGTACTTGCAAGCCGCTTGAGTAAGTTTAGTCTTTTGGGTGCTTTTTCTGCAATCCATCTGTGAACTTTTTAAAATTCAATTTTCTGTCTAGTTTCACACCAAGGTATGGTGGATTTTTTTTCTTTCTTGATTTGAGCATCATCAAGAGTTATTTTCAGTTCAGTCTTTGCTAGTTTATTGCTAAGAGTGAAGACTGTATATGTAAGTTTCACTAACATTGATCTTCAACTTTCAGAAATTGCAATAGGCTGATATGCTGAGGAGGGCCCAATTAAGTCTCTCAGCAGCCAGCTGCAGGTCTGTTCCACTAGTCCATATAACAAGGTCATCGGCAAACATGGTTTTGTGGGTGTTCAACAGGTCGGGAAGGTCATTTATGAAGATTAGGAACAAGGTGCAGCTAAGAGCAGAACCCTGTGGCAGACCTTCCTCCAGGGTGCATTTGTTTGACAGTGTGTTATTGATCTGAGTTTGTATGGTTCTGTTACTCAGGTGGTTTTTAACCCATTGATACATTGTTCTATGTATGCCTATGTTTTGCATCTTTAACAGTAGGCCTTTTCACCAGATCCTGTCATATGCCTGCTGGAAAGACAAGCTACTGAGTTTCTCTTGTGTAAAAAACTGTCATTTACACTTTGATTGGGGAGAAATAGCTGGTCTTCGGTTCTTGATTCTTTGCGGAAGCCTGCCTGAAAGTTATTGAGGGATCCAGAGGATTCCAACTACCAGTACAGCCTATTGTTAAGCATTTGTTCTGCTAGCTTTCCAATGTTGAAAGTCAGTGAGATTGGTCTAAAGCTTTTTAGGTCAACTTATGGCTTTCTGTTTTTAAAGGTAGGTCTAACTATGGCTGACTTCCAAGATTTTGGTAGTATTCCACTTTTGCCAGGTCTTGTTAATGAAGTTGAGCAATGTGGACTTTCCTATAGGGCCCAGATGAAGGATCATTTCATTTGATATTTTGTCTGGTCTTGGTAATTTTCTTAGCTGTAGCTTACCCATAGCACTCTGGAGTTCATGGACGGTAAAGTTTTCCTCAAATAGTTGAATGTTTGCCAAGCTAGATTTCTCTTTACTTCTCAGAACTTTTCCTTGTGCCTTGTCAAGTACTTTCCTGGTGGAGGATTTGTTGGTGGCAGCAAAGAATTTGTTAAAAGTACTGGCTTTGTCTGAGTCACTTGAGAGGACTCGACCAGAGATTCGCTTTGGTTTGGGGTTAGTTTGGTTTTTCCTGTCATGTTATCTAAGAGTTTCCAAGCCTTCTTTCCTTCAGTTCTGAGGTTGAGATTGCTGCATGTTCTTAGCCACTTCTCTTTCTTTGCTTTTTTAGTTTTGAGTCTTACCTTAGATGTTAGTTTATTGTACTCTATTCTATTTTCCAGAGTAGGGTTTTTCACTGCATTCTTCCTGGCTGCTCTTCTTTTTTTGACTAAGTCTTCCAGAGATTTCGTCCAGAACGGGCTGTATTTCTTTCTGCATCCTTGGGGGATTGTTTTGTAGGCTACCTCAAGTATAGCATGGATTATGTTGATGTATAGTGTGTCACTGTTTGTGGTGCCATTTAATTTTGATAAGTTTTCATCTGTTTGTGTTCTGAATTTTTCCCAATCTGCTTTTCTATAATTCCAGCAAGAAGGTTTGTGTGGTCTTTGGTTTCATGTGTGAGAAATTTGTAGAAGGATGTGGCGATGGTCACTTCCTATGTCATCAAGCACTCTCAGAGTACAATCATTGTGGATGTCTGCTGAGACAATGGTGAGATCAGATCTGTATGTGCATTCAGTGTCTCTGTCGAGGAGTGTTGGTGCAATATTATCATGTTGCTGGTGTTGCATAACTCTTCAATGTTGTTTCATATAGGGTTTCGGTCTTTGTATCCTAGTGATGGTAGATGTGCATTAAAATCTCCTGCAATGATAGTTTTCTGCATGTCTGTGCTATGTATGTTGATTTAATTTTTAGAATTTGGGGGACAATAAACATTATACAGAGTGTAGCGCAGTCCATCATGCCATACTGTTATCTCTTGGATGTCATTCTCATTGCACTTTCTGTTTTTAACTTCTGCTTGGATGTCATTTCTCAAGAGTGTGGCAATATCCCTGCATTTACCACATTCACATTTGTACATGGTGTATCCAGGCACTGAGTGATATTTTCCATATAGAAGAGTTTCTTGTATGATCGCAATATGGATGTTGACTTTTTTCAGCTGTCTGCTTAATTCTGAGGCCTTTGGCCTAAATCCAGAAATGTTGATTTGAAGAATGTTTAGTATGTGCGCGGGCAGGGGACCAGTGCTGATTTTTCACTGGGGGGGGGGGGGGGCTTTTACAAGGCGACATCTGGGTCAAATTGTTTTAGACATTTTCATATTGGGGTTTATGTCCTAAGTCTTCCTGACTTTCTTTTATACCCAGGAGGCCGTTCCAGTGAGAAGCTGAGATCAGGCCCCGAGTGCAACACCAGCCTGTCTATTGGCTTTGAGACAGTTTCACAGAGACATTCCAACTTTGGGATGAGGGATCTGATGGTGCTTCAGTGATGTCCATTACCCGCCACCTATAGTCTGCTGGCTGCTTTGTTTGCCTCATTCTGATAGCCATTGTTGTAGCGACCCATAGGCTTGTCACATCCTGGACTTGTCAATTTCCATCAGACTTTCCCCATTCCTGCTGGTGATCTTTGTGTCCCCATCCATCTACCATCCAGAACAGCCTAGTGCTGCCCCAGGCCAAGATCTCAGCTCCATCTATTGACGGGTGTGCAGTGTCAATAGCTGGAGGGCCTTCTATCCTAGGAGGGATATTTGTGCTTGTCATTTTTTCCACAATGAGTGGGTTTTCTTAGCATACATAGCTTTTTGTCTGAGTTATCTGACACTCCTATAATAAACGAGAGGCTGTTAGCAGATTTCTCAGTTCTATGTTCCCTCTTTCTTTTACAGAAAGTTCTGTTCCCTAAAAATTCTGCCTTATAAGAGAGTAACATTATATTTTATAACAATAACAAATATTGTTGGTTGCTACAGGTTTCTGGGTTACAGGAGTAGGTCTGAGTTTTTTAACCAATCAGATCTAATGTTGCCTGTTTCACAAAGACTATGTTAAGATAAATGTGTTCTTAACACAGGTGTTCCCAGGGATATGGAGAATATTAAGACTATATGGAATACTATCTAAAATTGTCAACATCATTAAGGATCTCTACAATGGATATGTTTGTCTAGTGAACACAGAAGAAGGAATGAGCGAATGGTTTCATATTGAAAAGGCATGATATTATCTCCCTTGCTTTTTGGAATTGCAATAGACTTCATAATGAAAAAAATGCTGCACAGGCATTGATTGTGTACATGGGACCCAGCTAGAATATCTTGATTTTGTAGATGACATAACTCTTGTCAGTGACAATGTGAATTCGATGCAAAAATTTGTTTCAATGGCTAGTAAAATAGGATTTGAAATTAACAAGGAAAAAACAAAAATATTGAAACTTCCCATTAATAAAGATGGAAAAATATACATAGACGGAACAGCTAGTGAAGAAGTAAACCAATTTGCATACCTCAGCAGCTACATAGACCAGGATGGTGATGCCAGAAAAGAAGTTATAATTGCAAAAGCAGCATTGACCTTCAAGAATCACAAGAAAATAATGCATTCAAAATTTATAAACAAAAAAAGCAATCTAAGATTATTCAATTCATGTGTAATGTCCACCCTCATTTATACATGTGAAAGCTGGAAAACAACTAAAGAAATAGATAACAAATTAGGCCAAGGTATGCAAATTGATTGACTTCTTCAACATCTGTCCCTGCTACGTTATTTTTTCATTTTGATTAATTGGAAGTTTCATTATTTTTGTTTTGTCCTTGTTAATTTCAAGTCCTATTTTGCTAGCCAGTGAGGACAGGATATCTGTTTTTTCTTGCATGGAATTCACATTGTTACTGATAAGAGTTATGTCATCAGCAAAATCAAGATCTTCTAATTGGGTCCCATGTACGCAATCAGTACCTGTGTTACCTGTGCAGCGTTTTTTCATTATGAAGTCTGTTGCAATTGCAAAAAAAGCAGAGGAGACGGTATACATCCTTGCTTTACACCTGTTTCAGTCTGGAACCATTCACTCATCCCTTCTTCTGTCTTGACTGGACAAACATATCCATTGTAGGAGTTCTTAATGATGTTGACAGTTTTAGATGGTATTCTGTATAGACTTAAAATTCTCCACAATGAATCTCTGAATGCCTTTTTAAACGTCTGTGAAGTTCAGTATTAGTGGTTTCTGCTTAAATGACATACTGGTATCATAATCATTCAGTATAGACATTACATAAATGACATCTTAAATCCTTTCTGTGCCGTTAAACATCACATAGAGCTCACATAGTAGTTCACTGAGTTTTCCTGTTTTTGGTGAGCTTTTCAACTTCATCAAGGGATCTTATGCCTATTTATTATGCCTCTCTTGGCAACATCCTCTTTAGAGTTTCATATTGGTCAACATTCGGCCTATTGTGTTCCAGTTGATAGCTTGTTTTGGGATTCTCTGGCTAATTTTCTTGTGTTGTTTCCTACTCGGGAGAACGCCATTAAGATAAGTTATATGTCATTTTGTTTGTGTGTGTAATCCTCGAAAAAGGCTCAATGCCGAAATATTGGATGTTGTTCATTTATACATTCTCATATACTTTCTGTTTGCTTTTTTCTCATTTTACTCACTCCCTCTGCCGCTTTGTAAAACTTCACAATACATCTATGTTTACTGTTATTATTTTAACCAATTTTACTTATCTGTCATATTACCATTGGAGTATGTTCTAGGCCTACTCACCCTGTCAAATGCACAGCTGAACAGACTAGATCGTGTACAGAATGAAGCAATGGAAGTGGTCTTGGTTTGTACCAGAGATACTCCTGTAGCAGCCATGCACTTTCTGCTTGATATGCTGAGTGTGAGATCAAAACACAAGTATGCTAGGTAAAGGAATATATCAGGACTGCTGGCAAGAAGGACCATCCTTTCCATAAGGGGTTGACAAAAGATAGACACTTCAAATGAGGCAGATCCTGAATGGCCGAGGCTAAGGATATAGTAATGTCAGTGTGTGATCTAGCTGAGGTGCCTGAAGGTGGTTATTAATTACAGGTACAGGACCAACCTCAGCTAACAAAGGTTATCATACAGAAGGGGTGCATATGTCAAGATTTGGCACAGCAAGCAGTTGAACTTTTGGTTCAAGATCTCATCCAGCATCACTGTGGGTCTTCCCGCATGGTAACATATACAGATGGCTCAGTGACTTGAAACAGCAGAAGTGGGTGGGGTTTGTTGCCTTCTCAAATGAAAGAGTACTTGCGATGGATTCACAGATTATGCTTCATAAAATTGAGAAAAAATTGCTTCGAAAAGAATTAGTTTGTCTGTTAAGCCAGTCAGCTGTGATGAGGCTAACATGGCTTTACTGTCCAGGCCATGCAGGAGTACATAGCAATAAAGTGGCAGATAGACTTACTGGACAGGCTAAAATAAATGACATGCTAAGAATGGACAAGGGTGACATTGCCAAAGTCATTGGAAAATGAAGAGTGGGAATAGAGGAGCAGTGTAGTTGTGAAGAGATTGCTGGCAGGAAATAGTTTCAGGGCATGTTCCTGAAATGAAAAAAGGATTGAGAGTGGCATATAGAGGAATGGGAAATCTTTGAAGGAACAGATCTGATGAAGTAGTAACTATATTAATAAATATTGGTTTAAAAAGTTTGGCTTCTTTTTGGACATACTTCATATGGTTTTAGTTTGATATTCATTAACTTATGCTCATTACTTTTATCTTCTTTAACTTAGTTTTCCATGTAATTTTTTTTGTCACTTTTGTCCATTAAAAATTTGTTGAGGTAAATTAAAGCTATTTCATGATTCTGTCTGAGAAGTGTGAATATGACACAACAGGAATTATAAGTTGCTGCTAATTCATGGTGATACGTCTCAGTGGAAAGGAAATTGTATTTTCTCCATCATCATCATCATGTAGCACATTGGACGGGAAAAGTTGATAAAATAAATATATACTTGTCAGTGGTAATACACAATTTGTGTTTGGTTTATTAAGTAGATGCTTTTAGATGTTTTCTTTTATAGACAGGAAATTTGATGCCCTGAATTTTTCTTTTTTTTTTTTTTTGTAGTTCTGGAGGCTGGTCACAAGTTTTTTGTATTTTGGTCCTATTGGCTTCAACTTCCTGTTCAACATGATATTTGCATATCGCTACTGCCGGATGCTTGAGGAGGGCTCTTTTAGAGGAAGGACAGCTGATTTTTTTTTCATGTTTTTGTTTGGTGGTTTCTTTATGATTGTATCCTTTGCCAGATAAATTTATATGAACAAAAGAACTGTGTCCAGTTTGAACATAAATATAGTTCTCTATCTTCATCATTCACTCAGACATTGATGCCAATATCTAACACAGATGTGGCAGTTCATCTCTGGTTTTTCACATTGCCATAGAGCTCCTGTTGGGCTTGGGATCTGGACAGAACCATTAGTTGGTTGTGTAGCTGGCAACCCTGGAGGATATGTTGTATGATCTGTGGCTTTTTTTTTTCTACAGGCAAATGGGATGGCTGAGGCAGTTTTGAGCTTGTGATATAGATGGTGCAGGATGTGCCTGCAAGTTATATTCTCATAAGAAGTCATTTCTTGAGAGTTTTTTGTATTTGTCATCTGTTTTTGTTTTTTGATGTTGGCAGACTGGCCTTTCTTCAACATATTAACATCTCAAAAACTATCAGTGATAAACTTAGATAACGACATCAATACAGTATATGCACAAATCCTCGAGACACTACAAAATGCACATAATATCTATCCCTAAGTGTTGTAGAAAAAAGTATAAAGTAAGCTGAGGCTAGGTACTGCAAAAGGCAATGAAAAAGAGAAAATAAGCACAAAAATACCCACTCCCAGAATACAGGAAAGCCTATCACAAATGAACAGCTAAAGACAGGCTAAAAACGGAAAAGAAGAAGGTTTGATTAGTGACTTGTGGGTCTCTTGATATGAGGTCAGTTAGCAGACAAGCTTGGAAACTTCTGTACAGTCTTGAAGGAACTCAGAGAAAGAACTTTCACCCATTATATGACAACAGTGGAAAACGGCTAACAAATGATAACAAAATAGCAGAGGCTTTTAACAAATTCTGTGCCTCATTAAATAAGCCCACCCCCCACCCCCGCCAAAAAAAATAATGGAAGAAAAGAACATGATGAAAGAAAGCCTTAACATGGAATACTTGTTCATTAAGCACCAAACAGACAGCTATAAACCTGTTGTGAGAAATGGAAAGAGGGACAGGTATTTGTGGAAAACCCTTGCGGAAGCCCCATATGCCCTGGGCACTTAAGGTTCAGAGAGAGAGAGAAAGAAATGGAAAATCAACACTGGGAACACATAGTTCTCCCAGAGTCCATTTGTAAGGAAGAAACAGCTCCAGCTGTGAAATGGTGAAACAGCTTAGATCAGATGAACATCCTAAGTATCTAGGTGTAACACTTGATCAAAATCTGACAATAAACCTACACATTAATAACATGATAAGCAAAACAACAAGAAATTAAACATTCTCAAAAGGGTTGTCAACACTAACTGGAGAGCAGATAAAATAACTGTGAAACAGTTACACATTGGCCATGTGAGATCTACAATAGACTTTCCATGCCAGTCCAGGGCTTTGCTAGCTGCTCAGCAATTGAGAGAACAGACAGGGTCCAGAACCAAGCATTGCACCTTGTCTGTGAAGGAATGAGATCAACTTCCAGCAGTGCATACAGAAAAGATGCTAACATAGAACCACTAAATATAAGAGAGAGAGATGATGATGAACCATCACTAGGATGAAAATAGACAAATGACTGAGAAATTGAAACATCCTAGTACTTTAATAAAAAAAATAATAACTTCATGAAAACAGTCACTAAACTACCCAATCGGTTGCATCTAGCTACAAATTTAAGATCACTTGTAACACATCCCCCATATCAGAATCTCTAGAAACCGGAAGTAATAAAACAAATATCAGAAAGTTAAAATCTCATGGATCTAAACAAAGAACCAGCGTTATTATTCTGTGAAATCATTCACAGCTATTAGAATGATGCCATTCATGCTTACACAAATGGCTCAGCTGTCACAGACACAGTTCCAACACTGCGCACAAAAGACTATTCACAGATATATGGACTATGTGATGTTAACCAGGATTTCTCCTTACAAAAATGGGTTCCTACTGGATTGATTGATTACATGTGGAGTACAGTTTATCTTAGAAATCTCTTCTTCTTGTTGCTGGTGTTAACAGTCACCTAGTTTTCTGTATTATTCATCAAGAAAACACAACAAGACACCCAGGTTTCCAACTCCACAGAATAATACAAATACAACAACTCAACGTAACTTGACCGTCTTTCAACCAACAAACCGGTCAACAATAAGGACTCCAACAAAACCCATCATCAGACTACACACATTTATTAATGGACAAGAAATGAGGGTGACAATCGTGAAGATGTATACGTAGCCAGCAGGCTAAACAAGATTTACATTTAGCAGTGCCCGGCGAGAGAGGACTCTACGCCATATGGGCAAGAAAAACATTACAATGATCTATACACAAAGAATCATATTTACAATCTTACTAAAAACCTCAGCCCACACAGGGAAAATAAAAAAAAAGAAACTAACTCTCACAACAAGGCTCTCTCTACCACATTTCTAGAGACAATCACACAGCTCGACAAAAACACGTCCACACAGTTCCACGTTCAAACCAAGACTCCCCCTAACGACGTGCTTTGCACACGTACTTTCCTAACGACGTGCTTTGCACACGGACTTTCCTAACGACGTGCTTTGCACACGGACTTTCCTAGCAACATGCTTTGCACACTGACATGAGTTGTAGTCTACGAGAACACAACTACTAGCTATACACAAATACTCTCTGTACAGAATTGCTATTCTGTTACAGATGGTGACTGATGGACACTAGGAAAGACCAGATCTGGGTTGATTGTATTCCAGTGCACCAGGATCAGAGTTCAAAGTAACACCACCAAGTTTGCAAGAGGTATCAAAAATGTTGTACAGATACATAATGAAAATCAGGAAATTGGCACCTGCTTCAAATGTTGTTCCATACCTAGTGTACAAAAGATACACGGGAGTGCTAAAGAAGCTCCATCAACTACTAAGATCTGCATGGTTCAGAGGCTGTATTAGCAAGGAATTGGTAAGAAAGCAAATGGAGTTCACTTTCCTAAAGAGCAAAACTCCACTGATATCAGTCAGTTCAGACCAGTCCCTTCAGAACATTGAAGGAAGATATCTCTTTTCAATGATGGCCCTGAGGCTTACATCAAATCTCCTGGAAAATGGGTATATTGGTGCATCAGTACATAAGGAGGGATTCCAGGTTCCCCAGAATGCTTAGAACATGCATCAGTGATCTGGGACACTATCCAGACATTGTAGTGTACACACCCTCGAAACAGGACTCCATTTTATTCAAACTTACAGTCCCATATGAGTCCAGAATAGAACAACAACACATATTCAAAAGTGTGAGATACAGTGATCTGGCTAAACAGGTACAGCATGTGTCAGAATCTAAAGTGATTGTTGTTGAGGTGGGGGCAAGAGAATTCATGGCAGCATTAGTGTACAAACAACTGGGCATAAAAGGACAAGCAAGAATACTTGCACTGAAAAGGCTCTTAGAAACAGCAGAGAAAGCCTCTTGCTGAACATGGCACAAACATAGAGAACAATGGAAGACTGGCCTGTGGAAGAATTCATGATGACTCTATACAACACAGTAACAAACTCAGTGGCCAGCGAGAGTGGCTCATGTTTCTGCTTCCCTCAGGGTGTGTCATAAAATTAACAAGTATGACATGCTGGACAAGCAAGGGCAACAAACACAAAGCACGGTCAAGGATTTGGTCATAGTAATATAAGAAAGTTGATCAAAATCCACTGGGCAAATGGCTAGGAATGTTGACACATTACAGTCATGAACATTTGAACGGTATCTTCAGCCTCGTGAAGCAGTTATATGCCAACAACTCAGAGACCTAAGGGGAGTCATGACCCAGAGGGGCCTGCTCACATACACACACACACACACACACACCCCCCCCCCCCCCAGCATAAGTTTAAGGGCTGAAACACTTGCCTGAGGTGGGGTATTTCTCTTATGATATGAGGAATTGTGTTGTTGTTTTGTTCTTTACAACAGTTTCCTGCCTAGAGATAACACTCTGAAAAAAAAAAAAATGGAATGGTTTATAGAATGGAATAGGTGAACTGCAGGATAATTTTCTCAGATTCCCAATCAGTCATCAACAATTTTGAACCAAATTTGCCAGGTCTAGCAAAATTAATAATGAAACTTGTAGACAAACTGTGCATATAGTATGAAATATTAGTCACGCTGCAGTGGATACCAGGTTGCTGTTAAATTCCTTGTAATTAAAAGGTGGACAGCCTTGCTGAACAGGATGTATAGTAGCCCCAGTCAAAGAAAGTAGTAGTCTACCATGCAGTCCAGCAAATTCTTTGAGTCATCACCAAGGAAACATGAATGAACCAGTGGACAAGAGGGGATGCGGGATGAGCCCTGTACAAGCACATGAACAAACTTGACCCATGTGACAAATCATACTAACTAAATTGACAAAGCCAGAGAATTATTTTCAGGTTATGAACAAACCATGTCACCCTAAACAAACACCTAAGCAAAATCAAGAAAAACCACAGCCCAAATTGCAGATACTGTTATAATGAGGAGGAAACAGTTGAACATTGGCTACTGAAATGCCTCAATGTAGATGAACTACAAATAAAAGTGTTTCAAAAAACACCCTACATTTCACAACTATTTTCCAAGGTTGCACAACTATTTTCCAAGGTTGAACAACTGCAAAGAACAGCTAAGCTCTTCACATTGGCATCAGCTGCCAAAAGCCTCTAGCTCACAACAAGAGGGAGATCTACCAGCACCATCCACTTTTCTTAATATGTGGCTTTTACTTTGTTCTTTGTTTCTTCGTGTTCATGGTTTCTGTCAGTGTGTAGAGATAAAAGAGATGATGACTGCATCCAGTTCTACCAACTGGCTCTAATAATAAAGTTAGATAGAGGTGTGAGGTTCAGTTTTACAAAATGACGGAGTGAGGAAAGTGAGTAGAAACACAAATGGCAGAAAACAAGAATGTAAGATAATATATAAATGAAGAACATACAACATCCAGTATTTTGGCGTCAGGCTTTTTTAAGAATTACATGCAAGAACAACACAGCACATTTTAAAAAAACACAGAAAATGTATCTTTTTGGTATCCTCCTGGTTCAAAACCTATTTGATGCAGGATACCAAAGAGCTAAGTTGTTGATGTGTATCATTCTCCCTCTCTCTTTTGCTTGCCTGTGTGTGTCTTCATTTTCAAGGATATTACTGGGGCCGGGTATCCATTGTATGGCAGCTTTTTTTTTTAAATTCAGTCCTTGCTGGTGTTCTGTCAAGTTGTCCAGGTCTTTAATCTGAGTGGTAATTTAGTGCCTGTGTGACAGATTGTGAGCCTGTAAAGAACACTGTTTACCTCTCGGCATGGTTTCTGTGTTCTGTCATTTTTGTGACTGCTGTTTTTAATTGTTTCTGCCTCTGCTATGTAGTTATTGGAATAGGCACCTGTTGGTATAGCCATCTGTATTTGTTCTTGTTTCACTTTTACATATGCTGCCATGACCATTTTCTGTGACATTTGTAGATCTATCTGCAAATATATGTCAGTTATTTTTTTTATAGTTTTTTTTCGTGTATGTGTGTTATGTATTCCACTCTTAACAATTGTAAATGAACACAGGTTGTCTTAACCCTTGACATTTTTGTTTATATTTAAATTGTGTGAAGGAAGAGAAGAAAACCCACAGCAACAGAATGTGTTGTATAGCATTTGTTACATATTCACTGCATATCTGCAGTTATATCAGGGATAAATTACAAAGATGGTTGTATCCACTATGTATACTGTTATAGAACAGTAGAGCTTACCTTACACTATATTAGTATTGAGCCATGAAAAACCATACTGTTTTAAATAACCGCCTTAATTACATAACAGGTTATGGCACTTTTTGTGAATCTCGTGTTTTTAGGGAGTGCATTTACTATTATGTTAGTTTACGTATGGAGCAGAAGAAATCCATATGTAAGACTCAACTTCTTTGGTTTAATGAATTTTCAGGTGAGTTGGATGTAATGTGGAATATATGACATTTACTTTAATATGTTTTATTTTGGACTGATTGAGTGTAAAAAAATACATGTGCTTTATATTTCTTTTTATGCATGAAATAGCTCTTTAGTTGGCTTATTGTTTTCATTTTTTTTTATCATTTTACTCAGCAAAATTAAGAGAATGTCCCTGAAAGTTAAGGAAGAGAGTATTAAAGTGCTACATAGAATTGGTATAGTAAATGGTTTACAACTAACAAATAAAGAAGAAATTGGAAGTAACAGAGATATGGATTTCAAGAAAGATGCAACAGAATCCTGAACAGTCAGAAAAGCAGATGAGGAGGACCTCAGAAAAGTTTTAGAATAGTGGTTCTTAATTTCTTTTTTTTGCTCACAGCACATTCTTTGTAGTGAGTCCTTGAGGAACACTATAAGAGCTTGCAACACTGCAGGAGACTTGATCTAAGTGCACTGTTTGACAGTCATTTGTTTATAATTATATGTGTGCCATTTTGTTCATAGTCTGACATGTTGAAAGATTCAAAGGATTTGGTTCAAGACTGAAACAAGATTTCCTGAGTGTAGATTTAACATGCTGTTTCATATGGTCCTGATGACAAAGACTCTTCCAACAGGACTTAAGTGATTTAGACTCGGTCATTAAGAAGGTCATTTTTGTCAAGTCAAGGAGTCTTAAGACAAGACTCCTCAAACCGATGTGTCATGAAGCGGAATGTCATCATGACACTTTGGTTCTTCATGCTAATATCCGCTGGCAGTCAAGTCCTTGCAAGATTTTATGAGCTGAGCAGAGAACCATTAGTTTTGTTGAACATCGAAAACCCAGGCTTTGTTGCTCTGTTAATTGACATGGAGTGGTGTGCAAAAGTAGCCTACTTGGCTGATATTTTCAGCTCTATAAGTCATCTCATATGCAAGGAAAAGAATAAAAATATGCTGACTTCAGGTAACAAAATCACAGGGTTCTGAGAAAACTTAGAATATAGAAATTACAAGTGACAAGTGAAAAAATTTTTAAATCTTCACGTTTTCTTAGACTTTCCAAGTAGACTCATGTAGGGACACAACATTTGAACTGATTTTATATTACCTCCTAGTCCTGGAGGATAACATGACACATTTTCCCCTTCATCAGTGTCACAAATTATGACGAGCTGCACAATCCTTATGCTGCTATGTCCCCAGAATCCACAACTGCATACTTCTGGGTCTGACCAAATACTTCAACTGAATTTTGGTGAACTGCCTCTTCTTATGTTTTGGATGTTGGTGAAGAAAGAGTATACAGAAATTGCAGTGGAAACAGTTAATATTCTTTTATACATCTCTTCTCTTGTGCAAATTGGGCTTTTTGGCACTAACGAGCATTGTAAAAAAAAAAACATGTGAGACTTCTCTCATTTGAACAGGAAATACATGTCTGTCTGTAATTCCACCATGAATTGAACTTTTGTGTAAGAGACGACAGGCTCGCATTTCTCATTGATAACTGAAATTTTTTATTGTAAACCTGTGGAAGATAAATATGCTTCAGGGATTGTAAATGTTTGTCATCTTCCTTTTTAAGTATTAATAATGAATGAAATTGTTTTAATTATTTTTTGCCAGCAGTATCACAATTCCTCCAAAGTTTTGCTGCACATCCTTTGAGAACCACTGTTTTAGAACAACAGAAACTAATAATAATAATAATATTAATAAGACACTCAAAATTTCTTGGTCATGTAATGAGAAGTCAGACGTTGGAGAACTTGGTAATGGCTGGAAAACTCAAGGGAAACAGAAAAGGAAGATCAAAATAAAAATGCTAAATGGATTAACCAAGTTACATGGAAAAGGAAAAACATTTGAACTAATTGGTAACAAGGATCCCACAAATTGGAGAACCATGAATACCAGCCAGCAGGGTCACATAATTTATATATGTATATTTAAGATAGGCTACCATCAGCCTTTGCTAGCAAGATGATTGTTTGCTTTTTTTTTTCTTCAAAATTTGACCAACACCCATTCAGTTTCTGTCACTGAAAATCAGAATGTCATTTTAATGTATTGACTCCATCTTGATCAGTAGAAGTAAGTTATGGACAGACAGAATTTTAAAGAATAAATAGCTAATGATGACTAATGAACAGTGAAAAAACATTTGAAAAAGACATTTCATTAAAACTATAAGAAAATGGGCGACATTCATTAGACGTGAGAATACAATAACACTATAGCAGAAAAAAGAAGACAAGACATGGATTTTAAAAAATGTATTGAAAAAATAAATCACCACATTGGACTTATGGAAAGTATTCAGATGCAAAATAAACAATGAGGTATTGCTTTTCAGCAAAACATTTGGTAGTGGTAATATGTAATAAATTGAAAATTGTTCAGATTTGCTCATATAATCCATAGAGTAGATGCACTGTAATGAATTGTCTTTTTTCATCTTTAGGCACCTTTTTTACCGTGGGTTCTTTTAGGATTCTCCCTGCTTCTTGGAAACTCTGTCCTTATTGATCTCATGGGTAAGTTGATCTGTTTGTGGTGAAATAAAAACTTTTATGGAGATGAAACAATGATCTCATGATACAAGTAGTTTGCTAAGGACATGATCTAGAAGCTAGCACTATAAAGTAACTACTATTAGGAATTGAGATGGATGTTCTTGGAAGTGCAGAAATGAAAGCATCTTACATTCTTCCCATGCCAGTAAATACGACATAAGGGCTTGCATGGTAGTTAAGTTTTCATATATATATATACACTTGTACAATCTCAGAATTTACTTGTTACTTCAATCCAACTTGTTTGATACTGAGGTTTCAAGTGCTCGTATGTGTACTGTTTGGAGAAGAGATAAGACAGGTGTTTTTCCAAATGAAGTGGTTTATCATGTGTTACCTACAACCATTGTGTGACAAGCTCCATCAGCAGGCACATGCTTCATTGGGTGTTAAAACAGAAGGCAGAGCACATATGAGAGGACCCGGAGTGTGAGAATGCCAGTCTCTGATTCTCTCTCTCTGAACCTGAAGTGCCCAGGGCACATAGGGTTTCCGCAAGGGTTTTCCACAAATGCCTGTCCTTTGCCTTTTTTTCTGCTCTTGTCCAGGTGAGCCCTCTATTGCTCAACATCCTTTCTGTTGTTCTTCTTCATATTTCTTTTGGTCTACCCTTACTTCTGTTCCCCTGTTGTGTCCATCTTAATGCTGTTTTTGGTAGTGAATTGTCAGTCATTCTGAGCACATGTCCCAACCATCGCCAGCATCTTTCCTCAGTAATTGCTGTCAGTGGGTTAATCCGCATTTCTACCAACAAGATGTTATTTCTTATGGTGTTTAGTCAAAATATTTTTCTAATTCTTCGTAAACATTTAGTCTGGAAAGAATTCAACTTGTTTTCTAAGGTTTTGATGATTTTCCAGCATTCACTTCCATAGAGTAGTACACTTAGAAATTACTCTTAAATATCCTGATTTTTGTAATCATGCTTAGTTTTTTAGATTTCCATATAGTCTACAGCATTGCAAAAGCCTGGTTTGCTCTAGTAAGTCTGCTGTTGATGTCCTCTGTGCTGTCTCCATCTTCTACTACTCTTCTACCAAGATACACAAATTTGTTGACCTCTTCCACTAACTTGCTATCTGCTCTGTACATTTCTGTTATTCACATTTTGTTTCATTAACTTTGTCTTTCCTACGTTGATCTAAAGATTAGTCCTGTGTTGTTTGCATTCTGAGTTAGTTTGTTTATTTTATCTTGCATATCTTTGTGGCTGCTTGATAGTAGACAAATGTCATCCACAAAGTCAAGGTCCTCCAGCTTTGTGTCAAGGGTCCATTGCAGTCTTCTGCGTTTGTCTGATGTTGCCTCCTTCGTTAACCAGGCTACTTCCAAGATAAATAATGTTGGTGATAGTACACAACCCTGCTTCACTCCTGTTTGTACCTTAAAGCTGCTGGAGGTATGTTATCCACAGATAACTTTGCACTGAAAACCCTTGTATAGGGCTTTTATTACATTCACTATCTTATGGGGGAGGTCATGCCATCTTAGGATTTTCCACAATGCATCTCTGTTGACACTGTCAAAGGCTTTCTCAAAATCTATAAACATTGCATATCTTGTTCTATGCCACTCATTTGCCTGTATGTCTAAGTACAGATATGTGGTTTGTACATGATCTTCCTTTCCTAAATCCTGCCTGCTCTTTCCAAAATTTTCACTCAAGTGCTGGTACAATTCTGTTGATGATTATTCTGCAAAATACTTTTCTGGTGAGTGGTAGGAGTTCCCGTAATCTCTAAGGTCACCCTTCTTTGGTAGTTTTACTATAAGGCCAGTTTCCCACTCCTCTGGAGCTTTTTCTGGATCCTAAATTTGTTGTAGTATCCTGCAGAGTTGTTTTGGTGTTTCTGTTTCTTCTACTTTCAACATCTTAGCAGTCACTTCATCTTCACCTGGCACCCTGTCTAATTTTAGCTTCTTTATTGCCTCCTTTACTTCACATATTGTTATTGGTCCTGTATTGATGTTTAGTTCCATTTTTGCTTCAGGTATGTCTATTATTTGTGCTGCTTGTGTTCTGTTTAGTAGGGTGTTAAAGTGTTCCCTCCATCTTTCAATTTTTTCTCTTTCTCCACTGACCTGTTGTCCCTTATGTGTCCTTATTGCACTCTCACATCTTGTGCTGAAGTTACCTGTCATCTGTTTTTTTATTTTGCATATGGTTTTCATGTCAGTTTCATATGCTTCTTTCTCTGCTGCATCTGCTAAGTTGTCATAGTATTGACATTTATCTTGACAGCATGATTCTTTTACTTCTTTGTCTTTTGTGCATAATTACTTAAAACTTGTTCTTTTAGCCTTTGTGATTTGGTGCTTAGTAATTTTTTCTTGGTTTCCTTTCTTTGCTCTATTTTTTCCCATGTGGCCTTGCTTATCCATTCCTCTTTTCTCCATTTCCGATATCCCAGCACCTCTTTTGCTGTTTCCTGTAGTGTTTTATTGAACTCTAGTATGGACATTTCTGCTTTGTCATGTAGGACACTGAAGTGGTTCTTAAGTACTATTGAGAATTCATTCCTTGTTTGCTAATCTTTCAGTTTTCTTGTATCAAAACATGTCTTTCTGTGTTCTCCGATTTTGGCTTTTAGTTTTGTTTTTGCTACCAGAAGGTTGTGATCACTTCCTACATCTGCTCCTTTCCTTGCTCGCACATCTTGTTGTGACCATTTCCACTTGTTTATTAGTATGTGATCGATTTGGTTTTCTGTGGTTTTATCTGGGGACCTCCAAGTCAATTTATGGATGCTTTCATGTTGGAAAATTGTCCCTCCAACGGTCATCATGTTTTCTTCACAGAAACAGCAGTCTTTCTCCATTTTCATTCATTTCTCTGATTCCTTCTCTTCCCATGATTCTTCTTGTCTTCATTTCCCTCACTTACTTTTGCATTGAAGTCACCCACGATGAGTAGCATATCATGCTTGGGTATTGTTTCTACTGTGGCTTGGAGGCTGTTGTAAAAATCTTTTAATTCCTCTTCAGCTGCTTCTGTTGGTGCATAACAAACTATAATAGACAGCTTCATGAATCTTGAGTTGAAGCATGCATATAATAATCTGTCATTTATAGGGGTCCATTTCAGCAATGCTCTTGATGCTTATTTTGTTATAATCAATGCTACTCCTCCTTCATGATGATCTTCTTTCATCATCATCATCAGGTGCCGTGCCGACTGGCGTTGGCTATTATGCTTCTCCAGAGTACCCGATCCTTCATGCAGGCCATCAGTTCAGTTGGTGATCTCCTCTCACACCATCCCGTCAGACTGTCCAGTATCATTTCTCTTGGTCTTCCTCTTGATCTTCTTCCTTCTATTTTTCCTGTTGTTATAATATTTTCAATGCCCCCTCTTCTCATTGCATGTCCTATGAAAGTACATTGTCTCTCTCTTATCTTTCTGACAAGGTTTTTTTGTTTCTCCAGCTCTTCTCATACATTCTTCATTAGTTATTTTTGCTGTCCAGGGGATTCGCAACATTCTTCTAATAAACCACATTTCTGCTGCTTCCAATGATTTTTGTGCAGACTTGCCTATTGTCCATGATTCACTTCCATATAACAAGATAGGTTCAATATAGCATTTTAGGTCTCGTTTTCTAACATTCATTGATAAAGATGTGTTACCTAATATGTTTCTCATTCTCTGAAATGCAGTCTTTGCTTGGCTTATTCTGTTCCTAATTTCTGTTTTGCATTTCCCATCTGAAGTTATTAATGCTCCAAGGTATTTGAATTTCTGCACCTGCTTTAGAATGGTTCTGTTTAATTTTATACTGCATGCTGGTGGATTCTGTTTCTTAGATATAACCATAGTCTCTGTCTTTTTGATGTTCAAAGTAAGGCCTTTCTGTTCACTTTCTTTGGTGACTTTATCCAAGATATTTTCCAGGTCTTGTTGGTTCTCAGCTATCAGTACTGTGTCGTCAGCATACCGAAGGTTGTTAATATTGTATCCTCCAATTTTTATGCCTGGTTCTGTGATGATTGTTCTTAGAATATTCTCGCTGTACAGAGAAAAAAGGTCTGGAGATAGTACACATCCTTGTCGCACCCCTTGTTTTATAGATTGGTATTTTCCAATTCTATTTTCAACTCGAACTGCTGCTTCTTGCTGCCAGTATAGATGTTTTACAATCCTCAAGTCTTTGCCGTCTATATTGATGTCTTCAAGCATTTTAATAATTTCACTATGTTTCACCTTGTCAAATGCCTTGGTGTAATCAATGAAGCATAAGTAGAGATCTTTCTGTACTTCTAAAGCTCTTTCTGTTAGTGTTCGTAAAGCATAAATGGCATTGTGTGTTCCCTTTCCTTCAACAAATCCAAACTGTTCATCTGCTATTTCCATTTTTATCTTTTTCCTTGTTCTTCTCATAATGATTCTCAGAAGTAAAAGGGATGGCGACTGCAGTAAAACTGGTTAATATAAATAAGGTAGATAGAGGTGTATGGTGCAGTTTTACAAAGTGAGGGAGGAAGTGAGCAAGGTGAGAAAAAAACGAATATAAAGTATGAGAATGTATAAATGGAAAACATACAACATCCGATATTTCGGCGTGAGCCTTATTCGAGGATACATGCAAAAACAAAATACAAACATATATAACTTATCTGAAGCGTCTTGCTCTCAGCAAAGCTTAATTGTGTGTGGAAGAAGGAGGAGGAAGAAAAAAAAAAAAAAAAAACGTTGCCAACAGACAAAAGATTCCCGATATAACCAATCATAGCGAAGAAGTAGCTTCGTTATGTGACATGAGAGGCTGATAGTCCGGTGGTCGTCACATTCCTTTGCACCTGGTTTCTTTGGTATTGCTATAAACGTGGATTTAATCAGGTCACTGGGAATATAACCACTGTTGTAAATATCATTCAGTAACTTGGTTATTATTATATGATCTTATTTACCTGACCATATTATTGTATCTTCTGTGTGCTGTTGTTAATTTCCTTCTGCCTTGTCCTGTCCTTCTTGCTTCTTGTACTCCTAGTATGTCTGTTTTGTATCTGTGCATTTCCTTGATGGTATGTGCTAGTTTTCCAGTCTGATTAAGTGTTCTTACAGTCCAGCTGCCTATTTGCATCTTGTGTTTAGGTTTCAGTAGGTTTGCAGTCAGGCTGGTGACTTCCAGTGGTTGGCTTTCATCCACAACCTTCATGTGCTCAGTTTCCTGATAATCATTTCTCCTTCCACCTGCATTTGTTTTTTCCCTTGTTTCTGTTTCTGTAGCAGTCTGATGTTTTTTTGTTACCAGATAGGGTTGCTGGCCCTATGCTGAACCCTCCTTAGTCGCCTTTTACAATCATGCGTGGTAGGCTACAGTGATCCTAGTTTTTGCAGATCCTGGGTACTACGTGGGGGAGTCTCTGATTATTCATTCATTCATTTGCATGTCCCTTGCGGAACTTTGCCTCCCTAACACCACTCCTGTAGGCCTCTCAGTTGTGAGCAAGATGGCCTGCTGCTGATGCATCCATTTGCAGATCATCAACGATGTCTTGCTGTCATCTTCACCTTGATCTTCCTCTCTTTTTCCCATTATGTACCCTTCCAAGACGGTCTTCTCTAGATTATCATGACGTTTAATGTGTCCAAAATATTTAAGTTTTCTCTCTTTAATCCTCTTTACTAGCGAGCCTTTTTCAATATTAAGTTCTTGTAGTATGGATATATGTTCTTTTTTGTGTCCATGGTATTTGAAGAACTCTTCTGTAGCATTTACATTCAAAGGCATTTATGTGTTTCTCAGCTGTTTTGTTAAGTGTCCAGGTCTCACAAGCATATGTTGCGATGGGAAAGATGCATGCCCTTAAAAATCTTATTTTTGTAGTTCTGTCTGTTCCTCTCCACAGATTCTTTAGTTGTTTTACTTTCTGTAGAGCGATAGATACCCTCCTTTTAATTTCCCTCATTGTATCTCCATTATTAGTTAGCAGTGATCCAAGATATTCAAAACTCTCCACTTCTTTCAATTTTTCCCCATTGATACATATATCAGCTGCCTTGTTTGTTTTGTCAATTGTCATCAATTTAGTTTCCTTCGCATTAAGATAGAGGTTTTGCTCTTCGCTGTTCTTACGGGCTGACATAATTAGTTTTTCAATTCCTTTTTGTGTTGTGGACAGTAATACTGTGTCATCTGCATATCTAATCTCTGCTGTTTGATAACCTCCAATTGTTATGGCATCGTAATATTCTTTGTCTACATCTTCTCTATCATTCCTCATTATATTCTCAATATACAGGTTAAATAAGTAAGTTGACGATATGCACCCGTCGGAGTCTTTTTTTTATGTCGAACCAAGTTGTCGTTTCACTGTTTATTCTTACTGCTGCTTGTTGATCTAGATACAGCAGTGATGTTAATTGTATCAAATGTATTGGAAATCCCATTTTTTCCATTATTTCCCTAAGTTTCTGATGTTGTACACAATCAAATGCCCTTTGAGTAGTCTATAAAGGATAAATATAGATTCACATTAAACTCTCTGCATTTCTCTATTATTAATCTTATATTAAATATTTGATCTCTTGATCCTCTTCCTTGCCTGAAACCAGCTTGGACCATATTGACTTCTATTTTCTTTCGAAGTCTACCCATTATGATTTTTAACAGAATTTTACTAGCATGACTAATCAGGGCAACAGTTCTGTAGTTTGTGCATAATCTAGTCTCTGATTACAGTGTTTCTGTCCCCTTTCTTTAGTCTATACTACAGTAAAACTAAACAAATTGTAAACTGTAGTCTCTGATTACAGTTTACAATTTGTTTAGTTTTACTGTAGTATAGACTAAAGAAAGGGGACAGAAACAGCTGTAATTTGTATGAAGATAAGCATGTAGAAATGAAAAACAAACAATAATCATCCATTCACATCCAGAAAGTAAGTTGGAACTCGGTTGCCAGAGACACTCTTAATGTGAAAATCAAGTATAAAATTTGATTAGTTGGAGCACGGTAAAAGTGAAATCTTCTCTTCTATATTGATGGATAGATGAAACAAATGTCCAATATCCAAAATTCTAAACCAGCATAATGCTACAAGCCAAAATTCCACACCTGACTTCATATGAAAGTCATAGTCAAAATGCAGGCACACAACAGTTTGTTTAACTTGACTTTCCCAATGGAAAAATAACCTCTTGCCTGCAACATATATTCAGTGATGGTGATGGACAAAATGGTAACTTCAAAGGATTCCATGTGTCAAGGGAGAAAAAAAATTATGTTTGACCCACCCCCACCTCCCCTTACATATGCCAAAAAAGACTCATTCACTTCTTCCTCTCAAACACATTCTTTCTTGCTTGTCCCTCTCATACACACTAACACTCTCTGTCTCACTCACACTCTCACTCACACAGAGCCCATAAAGATTTTAACATTGATAATGAGGCTCCAGTTGTTCATTCACTAACCAGTAGTGAAGTGGCCAAAATGGTTTTGAATCAAGGTGGTGGTGGTGGTCGTGGCGGCGGCATCATTCATAATAGAATAAGAAGTTGTATCAGTTTATAAAATCAGAGAGAGACTTCAAAGACAAAAACTACTAAGGCAAATAACTGGAGGAAACATTTTTAAAAAGCTGTCTAGCAGGATGCCTCCTAATCTTTAGAGGACCCATTTCCTGCTTTTGCAATTGCTTCTGATGTTTCTTCTCACTTACATAAATAAAACACAATGTACAGTAATTTCTTAATCATAAGCACAGCATCATAGGTGGAGACTGAAAGTCTGCAATTTAATGTTGCTGTTAACAGCTGATACAGGTATTATGGTGATACTGCTGTACTGCTTAGTTACCCTGAACACATTTTTTCACTGTTTTAATGGTATGTCATATTTTTCACTGATAAGTACTTAGGAATAAAAAGAAATGTAGTAAGATGATTGCTTATCAGTGCATATAAATTTAGAGTTAGGGATGGTGATGCCAAACTGGCTGCATCTTTGCTTTCTAACTGATCAATATACACAAACTTTGTTTCATTGCAAAATTGTTAAAAACATTATATAAAATTATCTTCAGACAGCATGCATACAGTGCATATAAAACATAAGTGATTTTCATGTTTAGACAAAGAAGAAACAAGGAGGACCTAGAAACATCTGATGAAGGAGTCTGGAAGTGGAGATTAAAAAAAAATTGACAAAACTGGAGACAGAAAAAACAGCCCATGATAGAAATCAGTGGAGAGCCTTTGTTGATGGCCAATGCCCCAGATAGGGGTAAAGAAAGAAGAAGGCAAGGAGAAAAGGGGAAGCTGACCACCCAGGAAGAATAGAATAGTTTGACAGTCATAAAAATACCAGATGTGACCAGCTGTTGCAGCACTTGTACTAACTCCCTGTAACTGCGAGCTATTGTTCTTTGCAGCCAGTGTTGTAGAGGTGTGAGGCATAGCATCGTATCAATGTGGGAGCAGGTTATGGCAGCTACTTTTTCAGTCCCAGAGTACAGCTAAAAAGCAGGTGGTGTGCAATGCTTCTTTAGCAGACTCCACTACGAGGACTGTGGCGATCCCTGCCCTGTTAGCCAGGCTAGGCTAGGCCTGTTACTGGGGGTACCATGGAGAGGTGGGACAGGGTCGTGGTCAGCTATGGTTCGCTAACCCTGATGCTGGCATGTCAGCTTTGGATTGCTGATTGCCTCATCGGACAACTGTCTTCACCCCCAGTGTGTACAGTACCTTCAGAATGCACAGCATCAAAACGGACTTCAGAATGATTGTATGGCTCTATATGAAAAAGTTTTAGCAGATCAACGCACAATCAGGAATGCTACATACAATGATCTGATCAGGCATTTAAGGTTAAAATGATAACCGGAATGATGGAAGGAAGAGGATTTATGATAAAATGGTGAAAATGGCAGAAAAAAGCTTTACAGTCAGTGTAAACACATGAAAAGCTGTGAAATATAAATGTTTCATGGATTTAGTTAAAATGCAGCTCAGATCCAGAGCTAAAGACAGTTCTGGAAAGAGAAAAAAAAACTTGATGTCATGACATGAGTGCCAGCAGAACAAAAGCCCAGTACATGGAGAATTATTTTAGCAGTGGCATTAACATAAGTTGAGATATCAGAATGTCACTGCATCCATGACAGTCAACAGAGTATACCCAAAGATTTATTTTAGGATTAAGAAAGCAGCAAGAGATTTTTGTGACCTCATGAACCACAGGGCTATGAGCATTCAGTGGTATAAGCTAAGACATATGTACAACTGCATTAATGAATATGACTTGGGCTAAATCACATAATCAAAGAACAAAAATGAGATGTTAGGATCTGATTGTGGACACTTAATAATGATTTCATATGCTTTGAACTAGGATCAGGACAAAACTCAGTCAAGAATATCATGAGCATAGCAGAAATGAAAGGTATCAATGACTTATTAATATGTATCAGCAACATGACAAAAATAACAAATGTTTGATATGAGGTATGTTCAAGACAGTTATGATTTTGAATTAAAAATTACGTGAAGTTCAGATCATTTTATCTTATTTTGTAGGTATTGCAATTGGACATGTATATTTTTTCTTGGAGGATGTCTTCCCCCAACAGCAGGGCGGCTTCAAAGTGTTGAGGACACCAACATTCCTGTAAGATCATGTCTGTGGCATTTTCATAGAATTTATTAGAACAATCAATCCATCAAACATTCTAAAGTATTTATCACCTCTTATTCAGTAATAGTAGAGAAAGATACTGAAAAATTAACTAAACTGATCAAAGGCTTAAATGATCAAGGGTGCTTTTTGCTTGTCGTATTATTTTAAAAATAATTGTTATATTGGTTATTTATAAGGTCTTATAATTTAGAGTTTTAGATTTCTTGAACCCCTATGAACAGCAGAAAAACAATGGTAATTATTAACAGCCTTTGTAATTGCGGGTACTTTACAATTATTAGTTCTAAAATTATTGGTGATTTTCTTGCAGTACACTTGCAGATTTAGAAATGTCGGCATCAGTATACAGAAGGAGTGCATATTTTATGGACAGAATATGGAGACAAAAACACTGTCCAATTTGGCAATCAGTGTGACCCATAGCTGACATGCTAATATGTCAGGGTTGGTGAACTGTAGCTGACCAGGATCCTACCTCACCTCTTCCTTGTTACCCCCAGTAACAGGTGTAGCCTGGCTAAGGGGCAGGGACAGTTCCCATGGTGAGCACTCATTGTTCTAATAGCTCCATTCAGGGACTGAAGAAATGGCCACTGTAACCCACTCCAAAACCAGCACGATGCTGTACTTCAACATGTTCAAAGAACACCAGCTCACAGTTTCAGGAGGAAGAAGAAGATGAACAGAATATAAGACAGATAAAAGTATTACAATAGTTTAAACTGAAAAAATAAATATTGAAAAACATTACAACCAAATATCAATCATTCTGTATGTTGGAAATGTTCAGAGTAATTCTAAATATATTTCAAGCAGTCTTGGGTGGAAAAATCCAGCACAGCAGAGTAAGATGATTGAAATTCAGATGGTTTCTTCAGATAGGTTCAGGAGTAAAAATATGAACATTTGACCAATACAAGTATCATCAACATGAGAGATAGATTTTGTTGAAGAAACATTGTGGACAACTGTTATTGAGAAGATGACAACGGATGGTGATGATTTTGAAGACGTAAATACTGAATTTAGGAAATATCATAACTTACAGTATCATGTTTCTATAAGGCCTGTTCAAAAAGTATCTGATCTGAATTTTTCCTGCAGAAACAAATGAAACACTGGAAGGTGTAGGGGGAACCTTCCTGCACTTAAATGAATTTTTTCCTGCCTGCAGAATACATCAGTCACTGGCAGTTAGTCAGTCAGTGTGTGTATTGCATGCCAGTCAGATTTTCGTTAGCTGCGAAATGATGGAATGACATGAGCAGCAGTACTGCTTCAAATTTTGCCCAAGTGGAAACCATATGAAAAATTCAAGAGCCATTTTTTGACAATTCCGTGAGCATCACACAAATGAAGGAGTGGTGCAATTGTTTCAAAGATGGCTGCACATTGATGGAGAGTAGACCATGTTTTGGTAGGCCTTCAGTAAGCCTAAATGACAAGATCATTGACCAAATCAGACTTTGGTAATGTAGAACACACATGTCACCATATGAGAACTTACAGACAGGGTGGGGATAAGCATGGATTCAGTATACTCCATTTTGACTGAGGATTTGGCCTTGCAAAAAATGTCTGCAAAATTCATGCTGAAGCTGTTAATGATGGAGCAGAAGCAACTCTGTCTGGAAGTTGTGCAGGACGTGCTGAACTACACAAATGGTGACACTGACTTCCTGAACACTGATCACTGATGTTGAGTCACAGGTTTATGGGTACAACATGAAAACCAAGGTGCAGCCATCACAATGGAGACATTCATCATCCTTGAGGCCAAAGAAAGCAAGACAGGCACGAAGCAGTGATCATTGCCTTTGAGTCCTGCAGGGTGGTGCATCATAAGTATGAACCACAAGGCCAAAGCATTACCAAAGACTTGGAGGTTATCTGTTGCCTTCATCAGGCTGTGTGATGCAAATGACAGGACTTGAAGGCAAAGGAAACATGGAAGCTCCATCATTACAATGCACCAACCCATTCTTTGTATCTACCTCAGACTTTCTTGGCCAGACACAACATTTCTCTGGTTTTTCAGGCTCTATGCTCTCCCAACATGACTCCTTGTGATTTTTTACTGTTCCCCAAACTGAAAATATCACTGAAAGATACCCAGTTTGAATCACGAGAATACATGCAGAATTTAATGGCCAAGTTGTACTCTGTTCCCAAAGAGGCCTTCATGAAATGCTTCCAGCAGTGATGGGGCCACTGGGAAAAGTGTGTGCAGTCCCAAGCAGAGTACTTAGAAGGTTTTGGACTTCCAGGTGAGTTATTGTATTTTTCCTGGCTAAAAGTC
This sequence comes from Achatina immaculata, assembly GCA_009760885.1. Classification (NCBI taxonomy): domain Eukaryota; kingdom Metazoa; phylum Mollusca; class Gastropoda; order Stylommatophora; family Achatinidae; genus Lissachatina; species Lissachatina immaculata. Next base: position 42,587,811 of record CM019698.1, read on the forward strand.
AGATACTTTTTGAACAGACTTCATATACTTATCATATACTTATAACAGTATCATCCATGTGCATATAACAGTATCATCCATATGGATGTAATGATTACTTCTTTCATATTAACTCAAAAACTTTATTGCTGAGGCATTTGTTTTTAGTTGTCATAATAATAGTCAGCTATCACCTACCTCAAGTTAAAAAAAAGCCTTGGTCAAAGGTGATGATTCATCACATCTACTTACTCAAGAATAGGCCAGTCTCCAAATATTGAGCTAGTGTGATAACAGTAAAGGTATAAATTAACCCTGCCAAGGCCAGGATGCTGTGACCTATACACGAAGCATGTCTGAGACTAGGTTTCAGCAATGAATACTTCTTGCTAATACAGTTGCTGGTGATGTTAACTTTGAATTATGGGTTCAGTCTATCTCCAACACATCCCAACTCAAATATCAAAACAGGAAAGTACAGAACAAGGCCATAGAGCAGTTCTGGAATGCACCAAGAATACATCTGTTGTGACACTGAAGGGCTGGCTATCCAGTAACATGCGCAAGTGGAAGCCTGTTTAAATGTTACCAGTAGGACAGATCATCTTCTCATTTCAGCCTTGCGCATAGGTAAAAGGAGGTGCATTATATGTGGGATGTTGAGATATGATTATTTGTTTTTGAGCAAAATTAATTTAAAATACATTTTTGTTTTCTACTGCAGAAAGTATTTGTTGGACCCTCTTCCAGATCATGATGATTACAATCCTCTGCCAGAAGATAATATTGGATTCAACAGGGGATTCCAACAGAGGCCAGATCAAGAAAATAATCAACATGACCAGTGAAATGGAGACATGAGAGGAGTGCATGAATACTTGACATGAGCTTCCATTTAACAGTTGTTAGCCTACATTTATAAATGGTGTATGGGACTGATGAACATATAGCATATCTAAATTCTGAGTCCTGACATAATGACAAGAAGTACAAAATGTACATAAAAGGAGCAGTCAGTGTATTGCTATATTTTATTCTGCTTCATCACTGAATCTGAATAGCTGACAGCTGATAAAAGGTGTCATGAATTTGAGCTTGATAAGATGCTTGCTTTTTTTTTTTTTTTTTTGGTATAAATAAGCAGCCTTCAAACTAGGCTAGAATGTTTACTTTTTATTTTTGTCTTAGTGTTTGGAGATTCCTGATATTTTAGCGTAAGATTTATCCAGGAAAAATTTTTTTTTTGGTCTTTTAAAAGTGCTGTTTCATATTTTGTAATATCTTAGTAGTTCCAATGCAGTATAATGATGCATGTATCTAAAAAATGCAAATATATACACAAGATCACTTGATATGTTAGGGAGAAGCTTTACAAGTGCGTATTTCATTTTGTACTTACTCCAGGCAAAATTGAAAACAAGCACAGGGAAAGCACAACTAGATACTAAAAAATGAATATTGGAGGATGTGAAGTTTAAAAATAGTTGAGTCTGTCATTTGGTGTCTACCAGTAATCTAAAAAAACGTAGCCTGATGTATTATATCATCACTTCTGAAGATGTTACTTAGTTTCTTGAATCATCTCTTGTTTGGGTCGTCCTCTTTGTCTAGTTCCTTTCATTTTAGGCAAAATGATTGAGTTGGTGAGTGACTATCATTCATTGTTGTGGCCATCTACAGCTATTACCTGTTCATCTTTTTTCCTGAAATTTGCTGTATAATACAAGTGCAGTTTCTGAGGTGGATTCATGGGCTGTTTTCATTCTCACAAATAGTTTTTGGTAAGTATATAAAGTATATGTTTAAGTATATAAATTTATAAATGTACACAAAGCAGCTGCAGTAAAGATGTGATAATAAAATGTTAGACTATTTAAAAGAAGGTAAGAATAGCTTCATTCATTAGCAAGCACAGAGTTTTGGTTTTATTCGTACAAAATCTTGGAAAATTAAAAATTGGAATAGAAGAGAAAGTCTAAATTAATACATAAGAATGAAAAAAAAATGGAATGAAGCATTATCTGTGATATGTTTGAAGCTGCGTCTGAGTGTGTGTTGTGAATGTTTTTATTAAGACTTATGGATTATGATATCAGTCTGATTGACTGGCAGTAAAGAAGAGGTGGAGAAAGGGGACAGAAGAGAGAGAGATGTGGAGTGATTTTGAAGTCCAGATAATGTTAGGTAAATTAGATGAATGTAGTGAGAGTAGGTGGTTTAGAATATTGCTCGCATGTGAGGAAAGAGTAGATGAGAAATTAAGAGGAAGGGAAGAGAATATGATTGTAGAAGAAGGGAAAGACAGGTATATGTGAATTTTTGAGTTAGCCTTTCTCTCTTCTTTTCTTATTTACTGCTTTCTTCTAGTATCTTCAAATGTGAGAATGTTTTCAGTTTATTTGATAGTATCTAAGTGGGGTACAATAAAAACTGAACTATTCATTCATTAGCATGTTCCTTCTGGAACTTTGCTTCTCTTTTGAAAGGCTCTCAGCTGTAAGGAAGATGCCCAGCTACTGATGCATCCATTCGCGTTTAATCAACAATGTTTGTTGCCATCTTCACCTTGGGTCTTCCTCTCTTGTATCAATACAAGACATAATTTGCATAGTTTTGGTTAGTTTTCATAGTTTTGGTTACCCTTTTTCAGTACAGAGGTTCTCTTCCAGTGTTTTGGCCACATTCATTCATTCATCTGCATGTCCCTTGCGGAACTTTGCCTCCCAAACAGCACTTCTGTAGGCCTCTCGGTTGTGAGCAAGATGGTCTGCAGCTGATGCATCCATTTGCAGATCAACGATGTCTTGCAGCCATCTTCGCCTTGGTCTTCCTCTCTTTCTTTTTCCCATTATGTACCTTTTCAAGACGGTCTTCTCTAGATTATCATGATGTTTAATGTGTCCAAAATATTTAAGTTTTCTCTCTTTAATCCTCTTTACTAGCCAGCCTTCTTCAATATTAAGTTCTTGTAGTATGGATATATTTGTTCTTTTTTGCGTCCATGATATTTGAAGAACTCTTCTGTAGCATTTACAATCAAAGGCATTTAGAGTTTCTCAGCTGTTTTGTTAAGTGTCCAGGTCTCACAGGCATATGTTGTGATGGGAAAGATGCATGCCCTTAAAAATCTTAATTTTTTTTGTAGTTCTGTCTGCTCCTCTCCACAGATTCTTTACTTGTTTTACTTTCCGAAGAGCAATAGATGTCCTCCTTTTAATTTCCCTCATTGTTTCTCCATTACTAGTTAGTAGTGATCCAAGATATTCAAAGCTGTCCACTTCTTCCAGTTTTTCCTCATTGATACATATTTCAGCTGCCTTGTTTGTTTTGTCAGTTGTCATCAAGTTTTCTTTACACATACCAATTTTTTGGCCACATACCAGATTGAAATATCTTTTTAGATAGATTTTTGCACATTACTTTCCCCCCTACCTTAGTAATTTCAGCTGTTATCACATCCTGGTGATTTACCATTTTTCAGGTTCTTTATTGCCCATAAAACCTCTTCATTGGTTTGGATTCTTTTTTCCCCCAATAATAATTCACACTGATTATTTCTGCCTTTACAGTCAGTTATATCATTATTTCCTCTGCAGTATTCCTTCCATCTCTCTAGAATTTCTAGTCTCATCTTCCCCCTCTCATCACAAATTACATTATTCAATCAAAACTTCTCTAAACATTTCTTTATCTCTTCCACACTTCTGATGTTCCCCTATTCTTTCACAACAATCTTGTATATATTGTTTTTTTGTCTATAAAACGATAGGAATTAATGCTTTTTATGTAAATGTTTTTAATATGAGATGGATATATTTTCAAATAAATACTTGTAAAACCTTCTTTGGAGTATGTAGTAAATCTGTCTGCGCTCCACTTACATTTTGTTAAATTCTTTGACAATGGTGAAATGGGGCAGGTCTGTTGGAGGGTTGTTTTAACATTTACATGAATAACTGCTGCTAGTGACTATCCCATTTTCTCCTCGCTGTTACTGATAATGGTTGTAAGATGCCGTGTCAGTGGCCATGCACACCTGGGAATAGTGCTTACCAAATTCCATACAATGAATTATGTAAATATTCTCTTCCAGTGTTAGAGATTTGCAGTCTTCTTTAAATTGTGCTTGCATAGATATACCACTGTGCTTTGAAGCTGTGGGTTTACAATTTATTGAAAGTGTTAAGGCACAAGAAGCCAGATTACTAGACATAACATCTCTTGATGAGGTTTAAAAGCTTGCCAGAAACAGAAAAACTTGGTATACTATGCAACCCCTATGTTTAACAGCACAGGAAAGATTAAGAAAAATAGATTAAGGAACATATGAACACAGGAAATTATTAAACTTTAGGGCACAGCTTGCAACATATGCATACTAACAGATGAGAAAGAAAAAAACATAATGCCAGCTCTATTCTTTGTTTGCTATAGTTGCGCTTGCACCTTCAAATTTTGTTGTAATTTTTTTGCTTTATAATTTAAAATGTATCATAAATTGGGAGCTACCTGTATTTAAGCACCTTCACTTAATTTAGGACTGTGCTGCTAGTCTGAATGTTCTGTGAAGTTGGCGTCCTGCTTATTGACCATATTTCTGTTTTGCTTGTTTCATTAGCTTGACAGCTAAATTCATATTTTTCTCCAACTCTTGAGTAAGTATGCACTGGCTGTGTGTGAGGAGCCAGTTCGTCTGATCAGTGTAGATCCAACTGACTACCTTTTTTTTTTTAATATTGCAGCCCACAGGGTTATCATAAAAAATGTAATTTATTGTAGTAAAATTAATATTGTTAGACAAAAAAAACCCCTGAGTTTTAGTTTCATGCTATGAAAGAAATAAATTATTGCTGCTTCAACTGATTATGGATTCAGTAGTAAAATTCCCTCAAGTGTGTTTTGAAAAGCAGATCTGATGCCATGTAGTCTGTGGCCTGTCTATATTTGGCCATCTGAGCTAGCTGTTTCCCTACACATCTCACAAGACAAGATTTTTTTTCTGTGTTGTTCAGTTTTGTCAAAGATGTCAAAATTTGTAAGACAAAAATGTAAGCTTCAGAGTGAAAACAAAAACAGTTTGGAAGATGATTACAATATTTCATTACAAACAATGGAAATTGTAATTCCTAGTGTGTATGCAAATCTTATTCAGTTGCAGATCTAAGGAATATAATGTGAAAAAAAAAATAGCATTCAGCTATGCAGAAAAGAAATATGAAGAAATGTATAGATTTTATATTAAGAGGAAATAATACAAGTGTTCAGCAAGTAGCACAGTCTTTGTATGTTTATGTAGTTTACACATATGAGAATTTTATGATTACTACTTATTGTTTTACTCACTTTATCAAGAGTTATGTATCACAAGAGTAACTATTACATGAACTTCATCAGTCATCACGGTTTCTTCATTTTATAACTGATACTTGGTGTGCACAAATCTCAGTTCAGTAGCAAAATATTGTGTGGAAGTTATGAAACTGAGTGAAATATCTTAGAAGAGCTGGCAATGCATTTTGTGAATTCATAAACAGAGACACTTCATTCAGCTATTATTTTCTCATACAACATGTCTCAGGCATTTATGTGTTTCTCAGCTGTTTTGTTAAGTGTCCAGGTCTTACAGGCTTATGTTGAGATGGGAAAGATGCATGCCCTTAAAAATCTTATTTTTGTAGTCCTGTCAGTTCCTCTCCACAGCTACTTTAGTTGTTTTACTTTTTGAAGAACGATAGATGTCCTTTAATTTTAGATGAGATTAAAAATTAATACAGTATCATTCATTAAAGACATTTCATCTCTCCATCCCTCCCTCCCTCCCCCGTCAAAACTTTGTTTCTTGCAGGCTCATAGTTTGTCTCCTACCATGACTACATTGATATTGTAGTCAAACCTGCTGTTCTTTCTGCGTTTGAGGTTGTTGGTCACATCAAATCCTGATCCCTGTTGATGTGGCAAAGCTCGCAGTCCACTCCAGATCCTGATAGAAGCCCCCAAGCTTGTACACCTCAGGTCCACATGGTCAGGGCATTCTTGGAGAATATGTTCTGGAGTCTGGACACCACTGCCACATGGACACTCATCTGTGTGAGACATTTTGAGTTGATATAAGTGGCTCAGTAAGTCTGCAGTGGCCTGTCCTTAGGTGAAAGAGGATGATTTGCTGATGTCTTTGTGGTTGGTGTATTGCATCAAGTTCATTGTTGCATTTCAATTGTTTCTTCCATTCAGAGACCTGCTGACATAAATTTGATATGAGGCAGCAGTTGTGATGGTACCAGATTTTTCTATGGGAGTGATTATTGGCACAACCAAATCGGGTGCCACGGACAACTGCACATGTCTTCTGCGCATGAGCACGGACCATTGCACTGCACAGAGGAGTAGGAAGGAAAATATTATATACTACAAAGTGATATAAGACCTTCTAGCTCAGTTGGCATAGCATGATTATCTTAATCTCAGGGTCATGGTTCAAGCCCCATGTTTGGCAAATTTTTCTCCTTTTTTTCTATCTTTTAATTTAGATTTTTTTTTTTATGATATCATTTGTTTGTCTTTTTTATTAAGAAAATTTATACATTTAATTTTTAGAAAAATTAGCAATTTTCAACAATTCTGTTATCGCTTACTTGTGATAATAGTACTTGCATTTCATGCCATGAAAAGATGATCTATCTGTCTGTCCATCCATCCATCCATCTATCTATAATATATGCAAAGTGGAGTGTAGATGTTCTCCATCGCATCATTTTTACCCGTTTGATTGTATCACTCACAATCCATAGTTGTGTAAATGACAAGAAGATCCCATGCCCTAAGCTTACATAGTTCATGCCCATGGGTGTTTGTGCATACAACTTGCTCGATCTGCCATGTCTCGAATCAGTTCAGTCGTCGTTTGTTCCAAACCCTACAGTCAAGCCATCTAGGTATATCTTCCCCGCCCTCTCTGTCATTTGCCATTTATCTTTCCAAATTTTCAATTTGTTGATTTGTGTCCTAGAAATTTTGATTGTCTTTTTTTTTTAGTCTTCTTCTATGCCGTAAACTACTATATACTTATATTCAGTTCTTACTCTAACAGTAACATATACGGTGATTAATTAAGAGGAAAGAAAGAAGGCTTGACTTAAGTATATCCTTCCAGTGCCGCTAAAAGTCACATAAGGCCTGCATGGTAGTTCGCAAAGATTTCCTGTCTTCAGCGAGTTTTTCACTTTCATCAAGGGATTATATGCCCACTGAATTGGCCTCTCTTAACAGTGTCCTCTTTAGAGTTTCACGTGGTCGACCTCTTTTTATTTGGCCTGTTGTGTTCCACTTGATAGCTTGTTTGGTGATCCTCTAATTGTTTCTTCTCATCACATGACCAACCATCTTCTTTTTCTGATCACCCATGAGACAGATTGTTGTTTGCTTATCTGTCTTATATCTGCATTGTTCTTGAATTCATTCCACATTATACCAAGTATTTTCCTTAGGCATTTGTTTTCGAAAGAGTCTGATTTCATGTCTATTTCTTTAGTTGTTTTCCAGCTTTCACATGCATAAATGACTGTGTATATTACATTTGAATTGAATAATCTTGTTTTTTGTGCTTATAACTTTTGAATGCCATATTTTCTCAAGATTCTTGAAGCTCAGTGCTACTTTTGCATTTTGAATTCTAATTTCCTTTCTGGTGTCACCATCCTGGTCTATGTAGCTGTCGAGATAAACAAAATGGTTTACTTCTTCAACAGCTGTTCCTTCTACATATATTTGTCCTTCGTGGTTAATGAGAGGTTTCATTATTTTTTGTTTTAATCCTTGTTAATTTTAAGTCCTATTTTACTAGCCATTGAAAACGAGCGCAACTGGTTTTTATTGTTTTTTTAAAATGTTTTTTACTTGCATTGATTTCACATTGACACTGATAAGAGTTATGTCATCTGCAAAATCAAGTTCTTTCAGTTGGGTCTCATGTACCCAGTCAATGGCCATTTTACCTGTGCAGCATTTTTTCATTATGAAGGCTATGGAAATTCCAAAAAGCGAGGGAGACATCCTTGTTTCATGCCTGTGTCAATCTGAAACCATTCACTCACCCCTTCTGTGTTGACTGCACAAACATATCTATTGTAGATGTCTCTAATGATGTTGACAATCTTAGATGGTATTCCATATATTCTTAAAATTCTCCACAGTGTGTCTCTGTGTATGTTATCAAATGCTTTTTTAAAGTCTATGAAGTTCAGGATTGATGGTCTTTGGTTTTCAGCATTTCCTTCAAGTATTATTCTTAGAGTAAAGATCTAGTCGAGACATCTTCTCCTTTTTCGAAATCCTGCTTGTTCTTCTTTCATTGCACCATCCACTATATCTTGAATTCTATTCAGAATAACTTTGCAGAATACTTTTGACATAACTGATAGTAAGGTTACTCCTCTCCAGTTACTGCAGTCGTTAAGGTTACCTTTTTTTGAGGTATTTTAACAATGATTCCTTGTTTCCATTTAGAAGGGATCTTTTCTTCTTTCCAAACTTAAGGGGGAATTTTTAAAAAAACAGAATTAAGAAATATAATGATCAGTTTTTATGAAACATAATCAGTCATTGAGGAGATAATGAATTTGTATAATTTGGCAGTAGAGTAGTAGAAAATGGAGACAGCACAGAGGACATCAACAGCAGATTTACTAGAGCAAACCAGGCTTTTGCAATGCTGCAGACTATAGGAAAGCTAAAAAACTAACCATGAAGATGAAAATCAGGATATTTAAGAGCAATGTTCTAAGTGTATTACTCTATGGAAGTGAATGCTGGAAAATCACTAAAACAATTTAAAAAGTTGAATTCTTTCCAGACTAAATGTTTATGAAGAATTAGAAAAATATTTTGGCCAAACACCATAAGAAATAACATCTTGTTGGCAGAAATGCAGATTAAGCCACTGACAGCAATTATTGAGGAAAGACGCTGGCGATGGTTGGGACATGTGCTCCGAATGACTGACGACTCACTACCAAAAATAGCAATAAGATGGACACCACAGGGGAACAGAAGTAAGGGTAGACCAAAAGAGATATGAAGAAGAACAACAGAAAGGATGTTGAGCAATAGAGGGCTCACCTGGACAAGAGCAGAAAAAAAGGCAAAGGACAGGCATTTGTGGAAAACCCTTGCGGAAGCCCCATGTGCCCTGGGCACTTAAGGTTTAGAGAGAGAGAGAGAATCCTCTTTACTAGCCAGCCTTATTCAGTATTAAGTTCCTGTAGTATGGATATATTTGTTCTTTTTTGTGCCTGTGATATTTGAAGAACTCTTCTGTGCCATTTACATTCAAAGGCATTTAATGCTTCTCAGCAGTTTTTTTAGGTGTCTTACAAAGTCTACCAAATATGATTATTAATAGAATTTTACTGGTTTGACTAATCAGGGCAACAGTTCTGTAGTTTGTCCATAATTCAAAGTTAGCCTTTTTTGGCAATGTTATGAATACAGTTCTTTTCCATTCTTTTTGCCAAATACCTGAATGCCATATCCTTTTACATAGTGCATGATAGATTGTTGCACATTCCTTTCCTCCTGCTTTAATAAGTTTGGCTGTTATCACATCCTAGTGATCTACTATTTTTCAAATTCTTTGTTGCCCATAAAACTTCTTCCTGTGTTGGTTCGGGTTCTCTCTCCTCCAGTAATAATTCACACTGTTGATTTCTGCTTTCACAGTCAGTTGTTTCATACATTCCGTCTTTTTAGAATTTCCTCTGTCTCTGTCAAGGTCTTCCCCATCTCGTCACAAATTACTTTTAACTTAGGTGTGAAATTTCTCATCAATATCTTTGTTTCTTTCAACACTTCACACTTTAGATGTCCTTCTATTCTTTCACAGCAATCCTGTATGTATTGTTTTTTTTTTTCATGTCTTGTGTTTCTTCATACTGTTTTGTTAAAGATTTATATTCCTCTTTGTTGTTTGTCACTTTCTATTGTGTCATTTCTCTATGTTGCTTTATCAGTTCTAGTGTGCCTTCTGTAATCCATCTATTCTTTTGTGTTTTCTTTACTGGAACCATGTTGTTATTAAGATATCTCTGGCCTGTTTAGCCAGATCATCTGGTGTCATCTTTTCCTGTACAGCCATCAGGATTTCAAAATGTTTGTTCACTTCTGTACTGTATTGTTCTGGTATTTTTGTAAGATCAGAGTGGAGTGTTCTTGATCCCCGGTCTTTTTTTATCTTTATATTCATGTCTGCTATTAATAACTCATGGTCCATGTCGCAGTCAGCACCTGGTAAAGTTTTTGCTGATCTTATACTTGATCTCCATCTTCTTTGCACTAAAATGTAATTTATTTGGTTCTTGGTTTTCCCATCAGGTGATGTTCACATGTAAATTCGTCTTTGATGTTGTCTAAAAAGTGTGTTAGTGATCATTAGCTCACTTTCCATGCAGAATGCCATTAGATTGTCACCTGTCTCATTTCTTGTGTCCTATGCTAAATTTCCCCACAACATATCCTTCACCTTCTGCTCTTTCTGTACCAGTCTTTACATTAAAATCCCCCATTATTAGCTTTAACAGAGTTGGTGGAAATTGCTAGTTTTTCTAAAAGTTAAAAGTATAACGTTTCTTAATAAAAATAACAGAAAATTATGTCATTTAAACAAATGTTTTGTTCAGTTTGTTCTGTATGTTCATTATGTTCAGTCTACTAACTTTGTTCAGTCTATTCAGTTGACTTTTTTTTGTCTTGAAGCTCATGCAGCACCATATGATAAGGCTATCCAAAAGCTCTAACATCCTTCATGCCTGTGGTTCACTTGTTATTACTGTTGTGTCATCCATGAACACCTTTAGTGGTGGCATCCCGCATCCATTTCCAAACATTGGGCCTTCTGCTGCTTTCAGGATTACTTGCATGACTAGTAGGAAAAGTATGGGGGCTGCCCATTGCAATTCCTTCCTGGAGTTCAACCCATCTTGTAATATAACCTGATATTCCAAGTCTCAGGCGGAACCCTTTGAAGTACATTTTCAGCATCTTTGTGATTTCTTTTGGCACATGTCCAGTGTTAGCCATATAATCTGTTGCGGTACTGAGCAATACTCATTGGCTAGATCAAGTCATATTACCTGCAGGTCTTCCATTTCCAAATCTTGCCTATTGAATAGCTTCCCAAATCACTGAAGCATGCTCAAGACATCCTAAAGGACTAGGAAGTCCTCTCTTCTGCACAGATATATCAGTGTAACCATTATCTAGGAGGTATGTTGTTAGTCTCCTCGCTATCACGGAGAAGAATATCTTTCCTTCCACATTCAGAAGTGAGATGGGTCTCAACTGGATGATCTCAGTGGAATTCTGCTCCTTTGGGGTGTATACTCCATTAGCTTTTTTCCGTTCTTTACTTATGAATTGTTGTTTGTTGGAGGTTATGGAGCATCATTAATACTTCAGGCCATCATTTGTATAGTACGTAAGGGACGCCATTTGGGCCAGGTGCTGATGTGCCTTTAGCTTTTCTTATGCTCTCTACTTCTTGTATGGTTGGAGGGCTGCATTTGAATTTGTTGCATGGTGCAGAGGGCCACACTAATGCTTTCATATGCTCGAGAGGTGTATGTTGGTTTTTATCGGAGTATGTCATTCTCAGATGCCCCTCGAGCAACTCCTTATTTGCTTTCAGCATACTTGATTTTCTTCTTCATCTTCAGCTGTCAGAGCCATTAAGGCTCATTGCTGCAAATAAAGTTCGCCTCCATTCCTCTCTATTCCAGTTTTTCTCTCTCCATTTGGTGACACAAATTTCTTTTACATCCTCTGCTGTGTTCTCTTTCCATCTCTGTCTTGGTCTACCCCTTGGTACTGTTTCCCTCATTTCTTGTGCATACATAATTTTCATTTGTCTCTTCAGTTTCAAGACATTTATAATTCGTTGGGATTTACATGATCTGCTCAGTTCAGTGTTCTTTCTAGCTCTCCATTCTCCACTGGTGGTATCCTTTGTGGGACCAAAGATTCTTCGTAGGATCTTGTTCTCAAAGGTCTGCAATTGTTGTTCATCTTTCTTTGTTGTACTCCACTTTTCTGATCCATACATGATAGCTGGTCTTATTATAGTTTTGTAGATTGTTATTTTGGGACAGGAGTTTGGATTTTAACAGGTGTTGCAAGGCGAAGTATGTTTTATTCCTTATCTGTATTCTGCTTTTATTTCTTGTTGAAGGTTGTGCCTAGATATTTGTATGTAATACTGTAGATGACTTCTTCTGAGTACCTGATTTTGGCTGTTCAAATAACTGCTTGGCAAACCCAATTGGATCTCTGTTGAACTCTCTTTTATATCTGGTTTCCCTCTTTCTTTTACATAGTGTTTCGGCTAATCAACAGGCTTTGTACTGGGATTTTAGGTGATATCAAACCTGTCTTAATCCTTTTTTCTGATTTCATGTGCCTTCTTGAACATTTTCCGGGCATAATTCCGCCATATTGCTTCTATTTTTCTTGTCTTCTGGACGTTATTCATGTTACTTTTTCTCTCTTTGCCTGTTTGGTTCCAGATTAATTTTTGTGCAGATATATGATGTTACCAGATGTTTCCAGGTTTTCTCCTTTCTTTATACTAATTAAACCCTATTATTATTTGGATACAACCTATCAGCACACTAGTGAGTGATGTAGAGAGCATGGCATCAAATGTGATGCATCTTGTGTGGCCAAGTATGGCTTCATAGATCCAGTGAAAGATGTACTCGTTGGAGCACATACTCAGGGATGTGTCCAAAAATTGCACAGGGCCATGCATCAGTGTGAGATATCTTGAATCATAAGTTTTATTAATTAGTTTGAAATTTGCTTGAGATCAGCTTTGCAGGTACTGTATAATTAAGTGTGTTACATTTACACTAGTGTATTTACAACATATAGCATTTACACATAATTAAAAGGAGGGCATCTATTGTTCTTCAGAAAGTAAAACAACTAAAGAATCTGGAGAGGAACAGATAGAACCACAAAAATAAGATTTTTAAGGGCATTCATCTTTACCATCGCAACATGTGCCTGTGAGACCTGGACACTTAACAAAACAGCTAAGAAACGCATAAATGCCTCTGAATATAAATGCTACAGAAGAGTTCTTCAAATATCATGAACACAAAAAAGAACAAATATATCCATACTACAAGAACTTAATATTGAAGAAGTCTGGCTAGTAAAGAGGACTAAAGAGAGAAAACTTAAATATTTTGAACACATTAAACGTCATGATAATCTAGAGAAGACAATCTTGGAAGGGTATATAATGGGAAAAAGAAAGAGAGGAAGACCAAAGTGAAGATAGCTGCAAGACATCGTTGATGATCTGCAAATGGATGCAGCAGGCCATCTTGGTCACAACCGAGAGGCCTACAGAAGTGCTGTTAGGGAGACAAAGGACATGCATATGAATGAATGAACATGTACACACAAATAATAAACTCAGCAAGCCAGTCAGCACAGTAGATGACTACACAAATGTACACACACACACACACAAAGAGAAAAATGCAATTTTATGTTGGTGTTTTATTCATAACACTGTTAGCACATAAAGACAACATTGATGATACCTAAAAATAAGTATCAGTAACAATGTAAAAGTCTTGGTGACAAAGCATAAAAAATTGTAATACCATATGGCAAAATGTGTAAAATACAGTGGAATGGTAAATAGTAATCTAAGATAAATAAAAAGTAAAACATACAAAGAAACAAAAATATCATTGTATATTTTTTCATATACAATGATATTTTTGTTTCTTTGTATGTTTTGTACTCACACTCGTTAAGAATAACATCAGCGCATGTCAGGTGGGTGTGTACATGGAAGGAGCCAAATACCAGGTGATCCATCTAAAAACCAGTAATACAGACTTCCACATCCTTAACTATTACTGTCCTAATGACCATCCACTTGCTCTGGAAACAATCCCAGATAAAGAGAGATTTTAACAGCCATTCCCAGAGCTGGGACTATGACCACGTAGACAAGAGAGAAGAGGAGCTGGCAGGATAATAATGGACTTTTCCTGATCAACCAGCCAATGGATCCCCCAACATCTTACTCAAGGGTTTGGCATACAACCTCAACACCAGATCTGGCATTCCACTCTCCAGACCTGAAGTGGAACATTACACGTGAAGTTGAAAAACACCTTGGAGGCAGTGACCATCGACCAGTCTTCCTGACAATAGAAAATGAAAACACCAGTAGCCTTCTCCCCAGATGGAACTATAAAAAAGCAAACTGGACAATGTACATACAGTATCCAGGTGGGACAGCTGCCCATAGAAGGTAAGGATATTAACAACATATTGAAGCAATTCAATGCTTGTATCCTTCAAGCAGCCCATGAAACCATTCCCAGAGGAGCTGATAGGGGCTATAAACCATACTGGTCCAGTGAGCTGGGAACATTTCATGATAACATGGAAACAGCTCAAAAGCAAGGAGAAAATAGACTGCCAAGAACACCACAATAATTACCAACATGCTAAGGCCATATTTAGAGAGTCAAGATGGGAAAGTTGGAGAGAGAGAAACAACTCCCTAAACTTTTACAAGAATAGAAGGATAGTGTGGAATTTAATAAAACAGTTAAACGATGAGAGCACTGGAAGAAGTACAAAGATTACACTAATAGAGGATGGGAGAACTCTTATAGGTAAAGCAGGCAGCAGATCACTTTGCTTGTATGTTTCCACAAGACTGCAACATTGATATCCATCCAGAGAAAGAGTGTACAGTGCACATTGACCCACAGGTATGAAAAAAAAGTAAATTTCCTGTTTCCATGCCATTAAGGCATGTTGGGGAATATGGTGTTAGGCCCATAAAGTGGAGGTCATGGATGCACCAATCACATGCAGCAAGTTTAGACCTAGCAGTCAGTAAACTGAAACCAAGGAAATCACCAGGACCAGATGGAGTGTCCAAATGAAATGATCAAGAACCTGGGAATGGCAGCAATGGGAAAGCTGTTGGATATTTTCAATATGTGCTGGAGCGCAGGTAAATTACCTCAAATCTGGAAGGAAACAAGCATAGTACCACTGCTAAAGCCAGGGAAAAACAGTGATACGGCCTCCAGTTACTGGCCAGTCAGTCTCACTAGCTGCCTGTGCAAAACAATGGAGGCATCATTGACTAAAATGGTACCCAGAAAGTGAAAACCTTCTTGTTCCACAACAAGCAGGATTTAGGCTGTAGTACAGAAGATCAAGTGACCTATCTCTCTCAAGAGATTGAGGATACATTCCAAGACAAAAACCTTGCACTAGCACAGGATCTGCTGTGGAAACTAATAAACTACAATGTGAATGGAAGACTATACAGCTGGATAGTCCATTTGCACAATAGAAGAGCAAGATTAGTAATGGTCACAAAAGCCAAGAAATACTGCTGTGACATGGTATACTACAAGGAGGAGTCATTTCACCTACACTATTCCTGGTAATCATTAATAACCTGATCAAGGAACTTTCCTATGCAATAAAAGTAGCACTGCATGCAGATGATCTGATCATGTAGTGTACAGATGAATACCCAACAGTTGCTACACAGAGATTCCAAAGAGCAGCAGCAATCTTGACATCATGGACAAACAAATGGTGTGTGTATCAACACAGAGAAATCAAGTACCACTCTGTTCACTATCATCTAAACAGAAAGCAGGTAAGATCTTTGTAAATGAAATATCCTTAAGGATGGACAACCAACCCACTTACTTAGGAATGACGACTCAAAACTGACTTGGAAGCAACACATCAACAGTGCAGAAGCAAAAGCCAGAAGAAAACTAGCCATATTAAGAAAATTAAGAGGAACCACATGGGGAGCTAGTGAAAGAATCCTCAAGAATGTATATCAGCAAAGTATTCTACCACATTTAGAATATGACTCAAGCTTGGTGCACAGCATCAAACACTATGCTGCATAATCTAGACAAGGTACAAAATCAGTCACTACAGAGTATCAAGTGCCATGAGGTAGTAGAAATGCAGAAAATGGTGTTTAAGCGCTAAAAGAACGTAGAGACACAAAGGTCATGACCTTGGGAGAGAAATTCCTCAGCTCTGTAAGCCATTTCCTGAAGGAGACACTAAAACAGCTTAAAAGAACCAGCTTAATTCATCAGGCCAAGCGACTGTAGTCGCTCCATTATCATCTGTACCAGAGCATACACCATGGAAAGAAACAGATTGTACACAAATAACTATTCAAACTGAAGTGAAAGGTGTGCAGTATGGTGAGTTGCAGCCACAGTTTGCTTGATGACCAATATCCATGTGACACCTGGATACATGTGTATACAGATGAATGCACATCATCATCATCAGGTGCCGTGCCGACTGACGTTGGCTATTATGCTTCTCCAGAGTACACGATCCTTCATGCAGGCCATCAGTTCAGTTGGTGATCTCCTCTCACACCATCCCGTCAGACTGTCCAGTATCATTTCTCTTGGACTTCCTCTTGATCTTCTTGTTGTTATAATATTTTCAATGCCCCCTCTTCTCATTGCATGTCCTATGAAAGTACATTGTCTCTCTCTTATCTTTTTGACAAGGTTTTTGTCTCTCCAGCGCTTCTCATACATTCTTCACACAATGCCATAAAGAATGGAGAGGCAGGAGCATATACTGAACATCAAACAATATCCCAATATTTTCATACCCACTGGAAAATACTGAAACAACTATGATGCAGAAGTCAGGGCAATTATTGCTGTGGTTGCTATCAGATTCCAAATTGCCCCGTAGTAATTCTTACAGATGCAAGATCAGTACTGGAAGCTCTTCAGTGCAACAAACTACCAGATGTTTAGGATGCCTTGTCCAAAACTGGGAACCCATAGTCACCTTGCAGTGGATTCCCTCCCACTGTGGGATACCAGGCAATGAGAAAGCAATGGTCAAAGGGGGCACTGAAATGGAGCAACCAGACATACCAATCACCTATAATCAGAAGAAAAGCATGATTAAAAACCTACAGGAAGCCACAAACACCACCACATGATGACTATTGCATGCTAAATAGAAAGGGACAAGTCACTATTTTCCATCTCCAAACAGGACACAGCCGAATACAAAGTTTAAGATTGGTACTACTACTACTCTTTGTACAAGTGCCCCAAACTGTGGAACATATCCTCCAAAACTGCACCAACTATGAAACACTGGCCCAGTGAAACCACCAAAGAAAATAAGCTCTGTAGTTCTATACATGAATTACAAAAAATAGTGAAATTTATCCAAGAGACAAGATATGTGTACGAAGAAGAAGAATTAGATAGAGAGCTGTTATGGAAAGATAAAGCAATACAAGAACAATATAAGACCATAGTACATAATAAATATAATGCTGTAGAGAAGGGCCGGCTAGCGTAGTGGTTAGAGCACTCGTCTAGCAACCAAATGGTCGAGGGTTCGAATCCCCAGCTGAGCGGGATTTTTTTTTTCCGACCAATACGGTCGACCCAGCCTCGTAAAATGGGTACCAGAGAAAATCTGGGAAGTAAAGGCAGCGAGGAAAGGAACTGGTCACCCTACCTCATACGCTGATGACCCAGCATAATGAGGTCTCTAACGCTTCACCCCCTACGGCATTTGAAATGCTATGGGACTATCTTTACTTTACTTTGAAACAATTGATGAAATGCATAAAGACTATTCAACAAACATCTGTCGAAATCTGCATCCAAATAAAAGACATTCTAAACAGGGGTTGATATCATAAGAAATTTTACAACTTGTTATAGAGATCTCTAATGATTGTTGACAATTTGATATGGCATGTATTCATTTTAGATGATGTGTATTCATTATATTGGTTAGTTGTATATTGTATATTGTATATTGTATTCATCTCTTGGGCCAATGTGTGCCGATTCCTTGTGTTTCTAGTGAGCATTGTTGAACACTCCTTAGTGTCTTTGGGTCTTCCCCGCTTACTATGAAATGTTGATCAACGACCCAACACAGCCATCGTAAAATATCCATTGTTATAGAAACTGAATTCATTATATGGCATGAAACAATATATTTAAAAAGTCCACATGATCTATACTACAATTAGAATTGTAATGTAATGCAACATTATGAGGACAGCTAAACATCACACACGATCAACTTCTTATATCCTTCCCATGCCGTTAAACATCACACAGGGCTCGCATAGTAGTTCACCAGTTTTTCCTGTTTTCTGCGAGCTTTTCAACCTCATCAAGGGATTTTATGCCTATTACTTTGGCCTCTCTTAACAATGTCCTCTTTAGAGTTTCACGTCGTGTTCCCCTTTTTCTTCATAGCTAGTTTTGGGATTCTTTGATCATTTCTTCTCATCACGTGACCATATGTCCATATCCTTTTCCTGATCACCCATGAGACTGGTTGTTGTTCAGTCATCTGTCTTACCTCTGCATTGTTCTTGAATTCGTTCCACTTGATGCTATTTTCCTTAGGCATTTGTTTTCAAATGTCTTAATTTCTTATCTATTTTCTTTATTTGTTTTCCAACTTTCGCATGCATAAATGAATTTGAATTGAGTAATCTTAACTTGGTTTTTGTGCTTATAAGAAGACAAAAACCACATGATGGACAAAACCACAACACATTTGCTAGATCTGTAACTTACACACTCATAATGAAACCATTCTATGCAACAGTCACACCTAATTAAACCGCCGTATCAAAAAACATGTACAAACAGAACAAACAAAACAAATGCTCAGACAGCTTTTGCTGCACCCTAACAGTTCACTATAAACAAGCACCAAAGAGCTGGAACATTTTTTAACCAAAAATGGTGGCTCTGCTCCCTCTAATACACAAGTGTTCATTTTAAAAATTGATCTTTTTATCTTGTGGCCAATCTGTGACAGGAAGAGGAGTTGCTGAATTTCTTTTCTTTTCCTTTACTTCTGGGTCTTCTCTTCATTTTGACTGACAATAGTTAATAAAGATTCTGACTGACCTTCTGTTATTGCAGCATTATCACAAGAGGGCATACTTGAAGATGCTTGAGAAGAGTTGCTATGACTATTATAGTCCAGGTGATGAAGGGACAGCAGAATTAGTATAAGAAACAGTGTGATGACTGTCTGTGGTGCTATTTTCAGGAAAAGCCACATTTTGATGGCAGGAAGAAAATTACAGCTGAAGACAAATTAGCCTCAGAGGAGGTAGAGTGTGGAAGGTCAGGTAAAAGAATAGGCTGTTCAGAAAAAGGCAATGAAAGTGCTAGAGGATCACCAAGCCCTTTGTCACCAAAAGGGATAACAGTCACTTGAAATATCACCCTGCCACAAAGAATACAATGCAGACAGCTGATCAAACTAGGAAGTCTCTCCTAAAAGAGACAAGCTATATTAAAGAAGCAGCAGTAAACTTTGCTTCTGTTGAGCTTGGCTGTATCTCCTCTACTAAATGAATAGACATTAAAGAAGACCCGGGCGAGGATGGCTGCAAGAGCAGGGCATCTTGCTTACAACCGTGAGGCCTACAGGAGATGTATTAGGCAGGCAAAAATTTTTAAGTACTGTCATTATACAAAGTTATGTCAGACAATAAAGAAATAAGTTACTTTCAGAAATATATAATCAAACATACTTCTCAGAAAGTAGAAAACTTTTTTTAACAGAAAACGTAACAGCTCTATTTTTTTTTACACGGGATCGTTAAATCAATTTTACGGATGAAATTCAATAAAAGACGTCTTAAAGTATTAATGAGTTCCAACATATCGATTTCTATAAATGATAATCAGCAGTTAAATGTGTATTCCACACCCATTATGAACATCACGCGGTCCAGTTCTTGCTGAGCAAGCTCTTACGAACAACAGAAAGTCAAAATATTATTAAGATTGATTGATTTGCAATACTGGTTAATTAATTAGACCATGAATAATGTGCAAAAATAAAACGTGAAATGTATAGTTCAAATGTGTTTTTTTTTATTGGGGGGGGGGGGGGGGAACTTTCGTCCAAAAATGCTTCCATTTTCTGGCATAAAATTAGAATTTCTTTACTACACATTTTGTACAGTAGTTTTCCGTCTTTCTTCAATGAATATAATCTATCATCATTTCTGATTTTATTCGAACATGGTCTATAAATGGTGAACTGTTCCTGAAGCATGAAACATGAAATTTATTATTATTAATTAGTGATGTCTTACCTAGGGCAATGAAAATTGCTTGCAAAGGGTCTGATGAGACATATAATTCAACAATCTGATAATTATTTCTATGCCAAGCTCTCCAAATGCTTCCAGTTCTTCCTTGTGCTTTGTTGTTTTTCATGTGTTTGGCTTCTTCCACTTCTGCTTTTAATTATTTCATATATTTATTTCGCCCATTATTGTATCCTTTGACCAGGTAGAGTTTGTAAACTCCTTTATTTGTTTGTTTCCATTTCCTCCTTAGCTTTATTGCATTTGTGTCTTTATTTATTTTGTCATATTCATCGTTATCTTCCTTAAGACCTTCTCCGATCCATTAGTTGCAAAATTTCTTCTCTGTTTAGCATGTCTTTTATTTTGTAGGTAGAAAAGGTCCCTTCTAATTGGAAGAAAGGAATCATTGTTAAAATAACACAGAAAGGCAACCTTGGTGACTGGAGAGGAGTAACCTTAATATCAGTTGTGTCAAAAGTAATTTGCAGGGTCAAAGATATGGTGGATCTGCAGAATAAGCAGGATTTCGAAAAAGGAGAAGCTGTCTCGATCAGATCTTTACTCTAAGAATAATATTTGAAGAACATATTGAAAAGCAGAAACCATTAATACTGAACTTCATAGATTTTAAAAAGGAATTTGATAGCATTCATTGTGGAGAATTTTATGTCTATATGGAATACCATCTAAAATTGTCAACATCATTAATGACTTATACAATGGAAGAAGGGATGAATGATTCCAGATTCCAGATTGTGTGAAACAAGGTGTGAAACAAGGATGTACTTTTTGGGATTACAATACTTCATAATGAAAAAATGCTGCACAGGTAATGACTGGGTACAAGGGACCCAACTAGAAGACCTTGATTTTGCTGATGACATAACTCATGACATAATCAGTAATAATCAGTAATAATGTGAATTCCATGCAAGAAAAAACAGATAGCCTATCTTCACTGGCTAGCAAAATAGGACTTGAAATTAACAAGGACAAAACAAAAATAATGAAAATTCCTCTGAATCAAAATAGAAGGGAGAGATATTGAAGAAGTCAATCAATTTGCATACCTTGGCAGCTACATAGACCAGGATGGTGACACTAGAAAGGAAGTTAGGATCAAAATTGCAAAAGCAGCATCAATCTTCAAGAATCTTGAGAACACATGGAATTCAAAAGCTTTAAGCACAAGACTATTCAATTGAAATGTAATAAACAACTACACAAATAGAAAAGAAATTAGACTTTTGAAAACACATGCCTAAGGAAAATACTCAGCATCAAGTGGAATGAATTCAAGAACAATGCAGAGATAAAACAGATGACTGAACAACAACCTGGTGATCAGGAAAAGGAGATGGACACTTGATGAGATTCTTCTCAGAGAATCCCAAAACAAGCTATCGTGGAACACACCAGGCCGAAGAAAAAGAGGCAGATCGCGTGAAACTCTGAAGACGGCATTTAATTATTAAGAGAGGCCATATTAACAGGCATAACATCATTTAATGAGGTTGAAAAGTCTTTCGCCGAAGACAGGAAAAATTGGCGAACTACTTTGCGAACCCTATGTGACGTTTGGCACGGGAAGGATATAAGATAAGAAGGATTTCAATAGATGTTTGCCGAATAGAGTTTGAGCATATTCCATTGTCTCATCGTTTCAATCTTCTCTATAGCATTATATCTATTATGTACTGGTCCTATATTGTTCTTGTAGTGCTTTCTTTCTGTAACTGCTCTCTATCTATTTCCTACGACTGGGATGTGGTTACTGTTGAAATCTGCGCTTAGTCTTGTTTTAATGGATATTAATTCCTGAATCTTCTACCTGGTTACGTATTTTATTATCTGGGCTTTTCCATGCCTTGGGTTTCGTTGAAACCAAGTATTTCCTATTATCATTTTATTGTTTTCTGCAATCAACATATTTGTTTCTAATTCCTAATGTTCCATGTTGCAATTACTGTGGTGTTGCTTTTGTTTTCTTTGCTTACAGTAGTTGGATGATGATCTTGTATCACTTGTCGCAAGTGTTGGTCCCTACCGGACGACGTGGTTCCACTGGAACCCCCAATAACGTCGTTATGATTCAAGGTTGTGGATTGTCATAATTATTCTTGGGAATGCATTAGTTTCCCCTTGCTTTCCACCGGTTTGTTTATGGCTAGTGGAGTCACTAGCTACAAGGCAGCATGGGGTTTGAAATCAGTTTTCCTTTTTCTAGATGAACGAAGACTAACCCGAAGCGTCCATTTTCAGGTGCTAGATACTCGCCTTTAGCCCTGTCAGTTTAGATAATTCCGCTACAGATGAGGCTATTACAAGGCCAGGAGCTATTTGAGACGCACGCCTTGGAGCCATTTGACTGAAGCGTCACAGTTGGCGGATGGTGAAAGTCCTCCAGATACAGAGGATTACTGTGAATAAGGAGTTATCCAAGTAAGCAGGCGCAGAGCTCTAATACTAGTAAAACCTCTCGCTCCTGCAGCCTAGGACAGGGAGTCCAAAGGCTAGCGGAGTCCGTAAACCGACCAAAGGCACCGAACAATCAAGCTACTGGGAACAAAATAGCAACATGGAATGTTCCAGGCTAGAAAATATGGAAAGGATGACGATCAACAGATTAGGAATGATATATATAATATGAAATGAGAAACATGAACGAGTAGGAATAATATTTGATGAACAAAAAAGCAAGGACAGTTGTAGGATATTTGAACATCTTGGACCGAGTCCTGCTAGCCCAAAAAAGTTAAAATATCCAACATCTGAAAGTTCTGAAGATGTACAGCTATTTTATAATGACATAGAGACAACTCTAGTCAAACACACAGTCAAATGAAGTTACCATAGCTATGATAATGCCACAGTTGGTGACTATGGCGAGAGGAATGACAGAAATTGTAAATTAATTCAATGGGCACATGGGCAAGAATACATAGAATGGTTGTAGGAAGACTGGCAACGTGGTGCAGCCCAGACAAAAAGACGTTTAACCAGATAGACATCAACAGACGATTCCAGAATGCATTACTGACAACAAAAACCATGACAGGAGCTGACTGCAATAATGACCATGACCCACTCTGTGGAAAAAAAAAAGCATGCTGAGAAACATCAAACTGAATACAGAATTCCTTAAAAATGAACCGAGAGAACAATACAAAGTTATTATAACAAATAGATAAATATATAGAACAATGGGCAATGTAAAGAGATTCTATCCACCAAACTGTTAAGGAGATAATACCGCCAAAAAAAGAAGCAAATGACGACATTTTAGGACTGAGGAGGAGGAGGAGTAAAAATAACGTGTAAAATTATATCAAAATAAATAATAAGACACAAATTCACAGAAGCAACACAAAGTGCAGACAGCAAAAACATGCACAAACGAATTAGTGAACTCACATGCAGGAAAACACAGCATGCCTGAAATCGAGACATTGTGGACAGGTGGACAGAGTATATCGGTGAGCTATATGGAGGAGAAAGACCAGAATTAACACAACTGTGATGGACCACCAATACCTGAAGATGAAATCATAATGCCATCAAACACAAAAAGAAAGGAAACGCGAAGAAATAGAGACACTAAAGGAGTCAGGAATACTGTATGACATTTACAACAATTGTTATATTCCCAATGACCTGATTAAATCCACATTTATAGCACTATCAAAGAAACCGGGTACAAAGGAATTCATATTCCCGGACTATCGGACCACCGGCCTCTCATAACGGCTACTTCTGAGAATCATGAGAATAAAAAAGAAAAATACAAAAATGAAAATAGCAGATGAACAATTTGGATTTGTTGAAGAAAACGGCTTGACGAACACTAAGAGAAAGATCTCTACTTATGCTTCATTGATTTTACACCAAGGCATTCGACAAGGTGAAACATTGGCGGTTATATATTGATTTGCAAGCCGTCGGAATTTCTTATACGTTTTTGTTGACAACAAGACCATCATGTCGTGATTAAACATGTTGAATAAATTCCTGGGTTGTTAATTGAGCATCAGTGAAGAAAATGACAATAGCATCAATCACGTGCGTTCATAATTATATCAGTCAACATAGGTTTCAGTCACATATAGCAGGTGACAAGATCTGTGCAAAAAATAATTTGAATATATTGATTGAAACACGCTTTAGTTGCCGAGCTTTTGTTCAAAGTTCACTCTCAAGTTGGTCCTTGCCACCCCAGTCTCACAACAGTGATGCTTTTGTACGGTGTAGAAATGTCACAACAAGAATAAATACCATAAATTGTTGGCTCTTCGATACTATCAGCAAAATATCATCAGAATATCATCAGCTACAGGGGAACCTCTCAACATTATTGGTTTTGAAGACCAACTGATACATCTTAGAACCACCTTTCTCTGGAACAAGGCTACAGTTATCTATCTGATGAGAAGACGGAACACTTCTAGTTCAAGAAGCATGCCGCTTCTGAAAAGTAACTGTAAAAAGTAACCGAAAAGTATCTTAGTGCCTGTTGGTGGCTACACATCCATTGGACCATGTCCTCCATCTAAGTGTGGATGGAAACATGTTTCACCCTTCTTTGTCATTGGCGGGTTTGTAAACAGTGTTCTGCAATTGTGATGATTCCGTAGGCATTGCAAAATGAAATTAAATGTGCATATGACATGGTGGTGCCGAAATTATTTCACGTCAGCTTTTGAGTGTTGTTATTTCGTTTCTTCTCGTCTCGTCAAAGGAACGACTGCGGTCTTTTGCACTGTAGGGCATTTGTCTCGGCATGCAGTATTTATTAACTTCATCTGTGGCACTTGGACCCTATGATTTATTTTAGCAGATTCAGTGACACTGAATCATGTTGATTTCTTTGGCGCGTCAGTGAAGGATTTTTTACCATATACAATGACAAACTCAAAGGAGATCTTGTTTCATGAAACCTGTTACACAGTTCTCTACGCCTCTTGAAGTACAAGAATGTGCGCGGAATGGTTGCGGTATTAACGTTGTCAAGTGTTAACGTTTTGCTGTAAGGTTCTACACTTTACTCCCTGAAAATTGTTAGCAACATCTGCTCCTTTTCAATATTTATAGAAGTACTGCAATTATTATTTCGAAATTTTGCTTTACTGGACTGTTCGTTAAAACTGCTAGCATTGGTCATCTTCAATAGTTCTAACAAAAAATGTGAAAAACTACTTCCTCGACAACAGATTGTGGCCGGGATATGTGCTGCAAAGATAAGAAACCTTCCATGCAATGGCACACTTGTTTTCCGTTCTATGATAGTTAGATCTCGTTAGTTTCAGTTTTGCAATCCGACTGTGGGTTCTCATCAGACGTCAGTCTTGCAAAAACAGATCTACAAGGCGCATTAAGTCCTGTAACTGCCAAATATGCAGATTCAGTACAAAACATCCATTAAAAAAGTGTATTCCTTTTTCAACATCTTCAAAAAAATATCACTATAGATTCTGTTCGTGACGATTTTCACGACATTAAAAATTTGTAGACTTCATTCTGAGCTGTCAATTAAAAATGTGTTATGTAACTTTTTTCATCAAACCAGCGAGAAAAGTACCTGCCAGTATGTTTTTTTTTCTGGAATAAGTTTTGCAAATTTAGGGCAGTTGTTGTGTCAAGAATATCAAGAACACTGTGAAAGAATTGAAAAAAGAAAAAGGATTTCCAACACATTTCATACAATTAATATCACTTCTGTGACAACAGGCAGAAACGGTGAAACAAACAATTTGACAAGGTGGACACCAGGGGTGCATCATATTTTGTGTATCGTGAAAATATATTGAGGAATGTTAGAGAAGTCGACAGAGATGCCATAAGAATTATTAAGTTATGAAATGTGGTGATAAAGCAGTAATATTAAAAAGGAATGGAAAACTAATTATGTCAGTCCGTAAGAATAGTGAAGAAGCAAAAAAACAAAGAAGGTAGCTGAAATATGAGGAAAAATTGAAAGAAGTGGTTGGTATAAAATAACGAAGCTGTGGAGACGGATTTTAAAAAATAAAGCAACATGTGGCTGACAAAACATCTGAGAAATACATAAATGAAATCATGGAAAAAAAAGCAACAACAGGAATATTCAGAAGGCTGGCTAGTAAAGAGGATATTTTGGATATGTTGGTCATGTTAGTCTAGAAAAGAGCGCTTTGGAAGGCGGAAAGAGAAAGAGAAAGAAGATCTAGGCGATGATCAGCAGAAGGGCATCAACCGAGAGGCCTACATGAGTGTTGTTAGGAAGGCAAATGACTTGACTGAGTTTTTTGGAAAAAAACCCAATCATTTTCAGACTGAAGAGCTGGGGGTCCTGAACATTAAAAACACAGAAGGAACTGGCTTCAGTTGACCGTACTATAGAATAATTTTATGATCAGCATCCTTCGGTAAGCCTTTCACCGCTGCAATTTGTATCAAATTAAAAGAAAAAAAAACGAAAAAAAGTAAAAAAGCAACCAAAAAAAAAACCCCCACAAAAATAACAAAAAAGGACAGAAGAACAAGAAATGAAAAGAAAAAAAGAAAAGAACAAGAAAAAAAAGAAAAAACAAACAAAAAGGAAAAAAAAAACAGAGAAAAACAAGACCAAAAAACTTAAAATATAAAAAGTAAAAAGACCAAGAAAAAGAAATAGGGGGAATAAAAATAAACTTCAAAAATGGAAAAATAAGCAAAAAATACCAAAGAAAAGACCCGAAAAAAACACCAAAATTTCAAAACTAAACATAATACAAAAAAAGGGGGGGGGAGGAAAAAAAGAACAAAAACACAGAACAAAACAAGTACAAGAAAAACACAAAAGTTTTCTTTTGTGTTTTTTTTTGACAAAAGACAAAAAATGTTTAAAATAAAAAAATAACAAGAAAAAGGGAAAAAAGGACAAAAACATAGAACAAAACATGTACAAAGAAAGAACAAAAGAAAAGACAAAAAAAAAAGAAAAAACCACAAAAAAGAAAAAGAGGAAAAAAAAGGACACACAAGTAAAATCAAACAAGCACAACAAAGACAAAAGAAAAGACAAAAAAAAACAAAAAATTTTTTATTAAAAAAGATAACCAAAAAAAAAGAAAAAAGGAAAAAACAAGGACAAAAACAAAGAACAAAATAAGTACGAACAAAAGAAAATACCAAAAAAAGACAACACAATTTTTTCAATACAAAAAAATAACATAAAAAGGGACAAAAAAGGAAAAAAAACGGAAAGAAACAAGTACAAAAATGAACAAAACAAAAGACACAAAAATTTTGTCAATTAAAAAAAAATTACCAAAAAAAGAAAAAAAAAGACAGAACAAAAGAGGTACAAAGAACAACAGAAGAAAAGACCCAAAAAATGACCAAAAGGTCTTTAAAATAAAACAAAAAAAGGAAAAAAAATTTTTTAAAAGAACAAAAAAACAAGATAAAAAAGGGAAAGAAAAAGAACAAAGACAACAAAAGGGAAAAAGCACACAAAAAGAACAAAAGAAAAGACCCAAACAAAAGACAAACAAAATTTGTAATAAAACAAAAACCAGAAAAAAAGGAAAGGAAATAACAAATGAAGAAAAAGAAGAAAAAATGCAGACAAAAGAAGAACACACAAAAAAAGGAAAAAAGGTACGAAAAAGGAACAAAAGAAAAAAAGACAACAAAAAAACAACAAATAAAAAAGAACAAAAAAAACAACAAATAAATAAAGATATACATTTAAAAAATGACCAAAAAAAAAGAAAGAAAAAAAGAAACCAAAATGTACAAAAACAGTCACACAAGAGCAAAAAAACAAACAAAAACAAAAAAAAGAGAAAAGTGGCACGCAAAACGGGAAGGCGGGGTGGTGGTTGAATGATGAATAGGTTTTGCAGAAGATGTTATCAACCAGATTTGTTAACATCAAAACTTGCGTCGCCTCCAACGTTTAGAACCTATTTCTCGTGCATATAGTAGTCATAGCTGTTGTGATAGAGAGTTGTTTTCTTTGTTTCATTTAGTATCCTCTGGCGGCTATATATTTATTTGCAAGCCGTCGGAATTTCTTATATGTTTTTGTTGACAACAAGACCATCATGTCGTGATTAAACATGATCGGCATTGATTCATTCGGCGTCAATAGCATCAATCAAGTGCGTTCATAATTATATCAGTCCATAGGTTTCAATCAACAGCATCCGTATCAAATCAATGCTACATAGGGCAGGTGACAAGATCTGTGCAAAAAATATTGTGTGTGGGTAATAACAGTATTGATTGATTTAATTATAAATATAAATTATAAATTATAACAATATGGTGACTGATTTAATTATAAATTAATTATAAATTGCTCACACTGGTCAGCTTGCTAGTGTTCAAAGTTCACTCTCAAGTTGGTTCTGATTATGTCCTTGCCACCCCAGTCTCACAACAGTGTTTATAGTTTGATGCTTTTGTACGGTGTAGAAATGTCACAATAAGAATAAATACCATAAATTGTTGGCTCTTCGATACATCAGAATATCATCAGCAAAAAGTGGAACCTCTCAACATTATTGGTTTTGAAGACCAACTGCCACATCTTAGAACCACCTTTCTCTGGAACAAGGCTGCAGTTGTCTATCTGATGAAAAGACGGAACACTTCTAGTTCAAGAAGCATGCCGCTTCTGAAAAGTAACTGTAAAAAGTAACCGAAAAGTATCTTAGTGCCTGTTGGTGGCTACACATCCATTTGACCATGTCCTCCATCTGAGTGTGGATGGAAACATGTTTCACCCTTCTTTGTCATTGGCGAGTTTGTAAACAGTGTTCTGCAATTGTGATGATTCCGTAGGCACTGATCTGGAAATGGTCCTTGACAGACAAATTATCGGACAACGACATGGCCAGAGAGAGGTTCCGCGTAGACAACTATAGACGTTTAATGATATATTTCTGTGGTCCTGCACTCTCTCTCACCGACACTCCGAGAATCAGATAATAGTTATTTTCATGAGTCGTCATACTGGACTTTACACCACATAACAATACTCCTCCACTGAAATTTCTTTTTTTTTATTGTTTTTTGTTTTTGTTTGTTTTTTTTTCTTTACTTTTTTTTCTTTTTTTTTTTTGTTCTTTGTGTGTTCTTTTTGAATACATTTTTTTCTCTTTTTCTCTGTTTTTTTGTTGTTTTTTTTTTACTTTTTTATTTTTGTTGTTTTCCTATTATTTTGTGCACCTTTTAATCTTTGTATTCTCTTTTTTCTTTTTTTTTGTTGGTGGTTTTCTTCACTTTTTTAGTTTTTGTTCTGTTTTTTTTCTGTTTCTTTTTTCTTCTTTTCTTTCTTTTTGTGTTTTTTTTCCTTTTGATGTTTTTTGTTCATTTCTTCTTTATTGTTTTTCGTTTCTTGTTCTAAAATGAAAAATAAAATTTTTTTTATTTTGTAATATTTTTTTGTCTTTTTTTCTTCTTGTTCTTGTTTGTTTGTTTTGTTTGTTTTTTTGTTCTTTTTTTCAAATTCTTGTTTTTAAATTTAATGTTTTTATTTTTTATTTTTTCCCTTTTTTCTAGTTTTTTTTTCATTCTGTATTCTTCTTTTTACTTTTCTTAAAATTACTTCTTTTTTTTTCTTTTATTGATCTTTTTTTATTCTTTCTTCTTTTTTAATTTTGTTGTCTTTTTTTGTCTTTTTTCCGCTCTTTCTTTCTTCATTTTCTAGTTTTTTTTTTTCCTTCTTTCTTTTTTTTCTGTGATGTCTTTTTTTCATTTTTTATTCTTGTCTTTATTTTTTTAATTTTTTTATTTATTATTATTACTACTTATTATTTATCTATTTATTTATTATTTATTTATTATTTATTTATTTATTATTTATTATTATTATTGTTTTTAGTTTTTTTTCCTTACTTTTTTGTTATTATTTTTATGTGTTCTTTTTTGGGGTTTATTGTCCTTTCATGGTTTTTTTTCTTTATATTTTTCCTTTTTCTTCTTTATTTTTGTTATTTTTTTTTCTTGTACTGTTTTTTTTTCTCTCATTGACGCGCCTTCCAAATCTTGATCCTGTGAATCATGGTTGGGTGCTCAAAAAGATAATTCGCAAACCGGGGATGGCTATGGCGTACTCAACACTGCCGAGCTTTTGTTAAATGTTTTTTAAACCCTACGTTCACCATGAAGTATGTCATCGTGGCCATCCATGTCATCAGATATGAGCCCAAAAATGAAGTGAGTCCCTTACGCTGCGGATAAAAGGGATGGCGACTGCAGTAAAACTGGTTAATATAAATAAGGTAGATAGAGGTGTATGGTGCAGTTTTACAAAGTGAGGGAGGAAGTGAGCAAGGTGAGAAAAAAACGAATATAAAGTATGAGAATGTATAAATGAAAAACATACAAGATCCGATATTTCGGCGTGAGCCTTATTCGAGGATACATACACAACGAAATAAAACATATATAACTTATCTGAAGAGTCTTGCTCCCAGTGAAGCAGAAATGTGTGTGTAAGAAGGAGGAGGAGGGGGGAAAAAAAACCACGCTGCCTACAGACAAAAGATTCCCGATATAGCCAATCATAGCGAAGAAGCGGAGAGAGAGGAGGAGAACAAGTGGGAGAAAGGAGTTGGGGGAAGGCAATAGAAACATGATAGCCGCTAGAAGAGTCGGGGGGAGGGGAGATAAAAGGGGACGCGGAGAGATAATGAATGAAGAACTTAAACACCTACAGGGTGGAACTGGTGAATAGGACCAATATGTTGACAGAGAAGGAAATAGGATGATAGTAGGGAGGGGTAGTATAGAGAGAGAAGGTAGAGTGGAAAAAAGGCCAGTAAATTACAGAAGTTACAGTAAAGAAGTTACAGAAAGTTAATTCCAGCTGGGTGGAGACAGAAAATCTGGAAAATAAGGCGCTGTTCTAGGACCCTCCGAGATCGTACATCTGCGGAACGAGCGGATCGCACTAACCGAAATGTCCTGTTTGCCCCAAGGGAAAAATGTTTAGCCACAGGTGTCCAGGCCCTCTTATATCATTGAGATGCTGGCGAAATCGATCTCCTAACCGTAAGCCAGTTTCCCCTGTGTACTTCAAACCGCAACGTTCGCACATAAATGACATTACGTGAAGTACAGGTGAAACCCTCCAGTAACTGATAACGTGGATTTAGGGAAAGAGATCTGGCTGGCCTCGACGACAAACGTCCACAACATCTGGTACCATAAAAAGTGGCATCTGTCTTAAGATGACTACGAGGTTCTTGTCCCGTCTGTAAGCCACCAATGGGGGTTCCCCAAAAAGTTCACGTGTCTCAGGCTCGGTCTGGAGGAGGTGGAGATGGCGAAACAGTATGTTTTTAACTGCGAAGCTATGAGGGTGGTACGTGAGTACTAGTTTCACTCTGTCCGAGCTACAGTGCGGTTTAGGGGTGAGGGCTTGTTGCCGCGATATATGGCTAATGCGGTTCCAATATGACGAGAGAACGGGGTCTGGATAGCCGCGTTGACGGAAGAAATCTAGCAATTTGTGGCCTTGATCATGGAAATCCAAATCCTCCTTACACAAACGTCGCAACCTAAGAAGCTAGGGAAAAGGAATAGAGTCCTTACACGATCTGGGATGGGAGGAAGAGTACAGGAGGTAGCTGTGAGAGTCTGTAGGTTTATAGTGGATAGAAGTGCCGATAGTGACGGCAATGTCAAGAAAATTAGCGGAAGTAGCAGAGATATGAGAGATGAAAGAAACGACAGGATTGTATTCTTTAACAAAACTGATAGTTGTTAATGTTTTCCTCTGGCATTGATGTGATCCCAATGTCATCGTCTATGTAGCGTCTATACATGAACCTTGTGTTCGAAGTGGCCCATGAACAGACACGCGTAGCTGGGGCCCATCTTGGTACCCATGGCTACACCACTAATCTGGTCAAAGTAAAGGCCATTGAATTCAAAAGAATTGAGTTGGAGGACAAGTTGTGTAAGGCGCAGAATAGTAGACGTAGGAATAGAGGGATTGCGTCTTTCAGAAATAACTTGACGGCCTGAAGTCCCTGGTCATGCGGGATGGATGTGTATAAGTATACTACATCAAGGGTGAAGATACGGTAGGTGTGACCAGGCAGGAGTGTAAGTGCCTCAAAAAGATTGATGTCCTTGAGATAAGTGGGCAGACTAATGACCAGAAGTTGAAAGGTGCTGTCAAGAAAATGAGAGATTTGTTCCGTAGGGCAGGAACAAGTGGACACTATGGACCTTCCTGGGTACCTGGGAATCTTTTGTCTGTAGGCAGCGTGGTTTTTTTTTTCCACACACATTTCTGCTTCATTGGGAGCAAGACTCTTCTTCTTGTATTTCGTTTTGTATGTATCCTCGAATAAGGCTCACGCCGAAAAAATTCTCACCTTGCTCACTTCCTCCCTCTGCACCATACACATCTATCATACACTGCGGGAACAGAGCCAACGGCTAATTGGAGATGTTGATACAAATCAGAGGAGGTTTATACCTTACTGAAATTGAGGTCTCAGTCCAAACATCGATGAACATCGAAGTTTCATGGTGACTATTGCATGAAGCCAAGATACTATTGTTGCGTTTCTTTTTTTGAATAGATCACGCATTGGCATTATTATTGTTATTATTATATACTCGTTTGATGCATCTGCCATTTATCAACCCCAGCTCATTTGTGTCAGCAACCCTGATGCATGCATTTTCCTACTTTTGTTTCAATTTCACACGGCTTCCTTGATGCAACGCAAAACCATTTTCATGCATCATTCTGTATGCACTCTCATTCTGTATGTCTGGTGAGCTAGAATAAAGGGCGAATAGGCCTATACCATACTGCACCAGCATCTGCATCTGCAACCTAACTGCTCCCAACGCTTTTTTTACATGTTATGCAAAGGTCCAAGACCGATCAAGTATGATCATCCAACAATGTGTAAATATATGATCCGCATAGATTGTTTGTTCACTTCACAATGTTCTCAAAGTGCAATGGTTCTGGGCTCATGATCACCGTAAACAGGATTGTAGCGTATCTTGCATCTACCCCAAACTCCATCAGAAGTGTCAACAGCATTATGTATCCACTCTGTTGTTATGCATCCTCAACATAACTGTCACAACTACATTTCCTGTTTTCACTGGAAACTGTATGTGTTCTATATACTCTGTGTTCTATCTTTTTCTGTGAAAACAAAATTATTGTGTCAAACTCGCTGAAAAGCCTCAGCTATATTTAAAAATGATAACCATTTCAGTTCTGTATTTTTGGCAAGGGAATCAAGTGACTGTGTGGCCATGCCAGTTTTCAAAACTGTAGTTTTCAACAAGAAAAACACAATTTTCTGAATCTTTTATGAAAAACCATGTACATCCCTAGACACGCAAGCTATATCAACCCTAAACACTGGCAATATCAGATCCCACATACCATGTTGCCAGATTCTATAAAGAAAAAAAACCGGGACATTTTTCTCACTGGAAAAGAAAACACTATTCACTAATTAATTTAGTGATTACACTAAATTTATGGTAAGAATGTTACCTTGAAACCATTCAAGGAAAGAAAATTACGCCATACATTAGTATATATAGTAATATATAATATAATGTATATTATATATATTGTTATATTATATACATTATATATATATTATAGTTTATATTATAGTAATAAACCATTAGGTCAGAAGAGCAGAAACTATTGTTAATACCTACGTTTATTGTGTAATAACTACGTTTCATTTTGTGTAATTTTATAGTTTATGAATTTTAAAATGAAAATACCTGTTATACTGTCCAAGTTATTCTAACACAATATATAACTGATATTTTAAATTTAATGAATAAAATTTTTAAATTTGCACATCCAAGTGTCCTAGAGGACAATCCACAATTAACTTTCATGCGAAAGGTGGCCACACCTTTGTTGCTCACTCTTCTGAATCTTTGGACGGAGGGGTGAGTAATTTCGCCACCTTGCATTGTTCCGATTTGCAAATGAAATGATTGGTTTTTAAATGATATTTTCTTTGGTACTTGTTGATTTTGTTTTTGTAAGTACTGAAAAAAACGGACCATTTTGTCCAGAAATTATTGCTTTATGAAGAATGTTAACTGAACAAGCACTTTTTTTTCCATTTCATAAATACCTTGCGGGTATGACAGGATAGCGGAGAGTCCGTACACAAACCGACAGAAGGCACTGTTGTAATTTCCCAACAATAGTTATGCTTGAACAGAATAATCGATTCATCATGAACGACGTTATTGGATGTTCCTCCGGAACAGCCTCATCCTGTAGGTCAGCTCACGAGCCACAGGTGAGGCCAGATCGTCATCAAGCTACTGGTGGCAAAACTAACAAGTTTTTTCCGATTTTATACATTTTATAATGACAGCACTAAAACACACACACATGGTAGATTTTAATGCTAAATTTGGTAAAGGAAGAACTTCAGACATCGTTGGTGACTATGGACTGGGGGAGAGGAATGACAGAGGTTTAAACGCTATCCTCGAAGACTGGCAACGTGGTGCAGCCCAGACAAAAAGACTTAGTTATACATATTAATCAACAAACGCATTACTGACAACAAAAACCATGCCAGGAGCTTACTACACTAGTGACCATGATCCACTCTGTGGAAAAGTTAGAATAAAACTAAAGAAAGCAGGCAGAAAAGTGAGAAACATCAAATTGAATACAGAACTTATGAAATGACCAAGAACTGCGAGAACAGTACAAAGTTATTATAAGAAATAGATACAATGCAATATCAAAGATAAATAGTATAGATGAACAATGGGAAATGTTAAGAGATTCTATCCACCAAAAAAAAGATGACAGACGACATCTTAGGACTGATGGATGAAGAGTAAAAATAATGAGGAAAAATATAGCAAGATAGAAATAAGACAAATGCAGAGAAGCAAAAGACAGCAAAAACATGCACAAACGAATTAATGAACTCACAGACAGGAAAACAAAATATACCACAGGATGCTTGAAATCGAAAGAAGGTAAAATATTAATGGGAAAAGAAGACATTGTGGACAGAGTATATCAGTGAGGTATATGGAGGACAATTTTTTATAATTTTATATAAATAGGAAATTACAAGGCTTTGGTACAGTAAATTACTGTACCAAAGCCTTGTAGTTTCCTCTTACGAGAACAAATTTTGTATGATTAGACCTCGAAAAAATCGCAGTTGGCTAAGTCTCGTGGCTAGACGGCTGCTCGTCCTACCGGAGTCCGTGTTCGAATCCCAGGTTGTGATTTTTCTTTCTCTCACGTCTCGCTAAAGTGCTTTATCTACGATTTTTTCGAGTAATCATATGGAGGAGAAAGACCAGAATTAACTGTGATGGACCGCCAATACTTGAAGATGAAATCACACACATGAAGAAAGGAAAAGCGACTGGGCCTGATAATATAACAATAGAAGAAATAGAGGCACTAGAGGACACAGGAATAAAAATAATAACCAAGTTACTGAATGACATTTAAAACAGTGGTTATATTCCTAGTGACCTGATTAAATCCACGTTTACAGCACTACCAAAGAAACCAGGTGCAAAAGAATGTGATGACCACCGGACTATCTTCTCAAGTCACATAACGAAACTACTTCTAAGAATAATTATGAAAAGAAGGAAAAAGATAAAAATGGAAATAGCAGATGAACAGTTTGGATTTGTTGAAGGAAAAGGAACACACAATGCCATTTATGCTTTACGAACACTTTCTACAGAAAGAACTTTAGAAGTACTGAAAGACCTCTGATTACACCAAGACATCAATATAGACGGCAAAGACCTGAGGATTGTAAAACATCTATACTGGCAGCAAGAAGCAGCAGTTTGAGTTGAAAATAGAAGTGGATAATATTAACCTATAAAACAAGGGGTGCGACAATGATGTGTACTATCTCCAGACCTTTTTTCTCTGTATAGCGAGAATATTCTAAGAACAATCAACCAGGCATAAAAATTGGAGGATATATTAACAACCTTCGGTATGCTGATGACACAGTACTGATAGCTGAACCCCAAAGAAAGTGAACATCAAAAAGACAGAGACTACGGTTATATCTAAGAAACAGAATCCACCAGCATGCAGTATAAAATTAAACGGAACTATTCTAAAGCATGTGCAGAAATTCAAATACCTTGGAGCAGTAATAACTTCAGATGGGAAATGCAGAAAAGAAATTACGAACAGAATAGGCCAGGCAAAGACTGCATTTCAAAATGAACCTATCTTGTTATATGGATATCTTGCAAGCCTGCACAAAAATCATTGGAAGCAGAAGAAATGTGGCTTATTAGAAGAACGTTGCGAATCCCCTGGACAGCAAAAATAACTAAAAAATAACTAAAAAAACCTTGTCAAAAAGAGAGAGACAATGTACTTTCATAGGACATGCAATTGGGGGAATTTAAAATATTACAAAATAGAAGGAAGAAGATCAAGAGAAAAGATACTGGACAGTCTGACGGGATGGTGTGATCACCAACTGAACTGATGGCCTGCATGAAGGATCGGGTACTCTGGAGAAGCATAATAGCCAACGCCAGGGCACGGGATATGATGATGATGATGAAATATAAAAGAGGCGATATTTCTTCTTCTTCGCTCGCTCCGTGACCAAGACCGCCCTGTGATCCTACTGTGATATTCGATTGGTCCCAGTACGAGATCCTCGAAGTTGAGAGAATTGCAGGCCTGTTCTCGGTAGTTTGCAGAAGTGTAGATTGCGTGACACTGTTATTTTTATTTTTTAATGGAAAGAGAAATGGAAGAGCAAATTAAAAGAAATTATAAAAGAAATTGATGAGAGAAGATAGGAATAAGAGAAATTAAGTCGAACTTCAAATATGCCTTAATGGCTATGAAAGCGGAAGAAGTTTGTTAATATGTTTCTTGTTATTTTTTTCCCTTGCCTTTTTCATTGTTTGTTCAGTTTCGTTTTCTATCGTTTTGCTTATTTCTAATGTCTTTTTTCTTTGTTTTCCATGATTTTTGTGCAACAGAAAACAAGCAAACGTAACAAAGTAAACAAAACTATGAAAACATAAGGACCAAAAAACCAGGCAAGTAAAACAAAACAAACAGGCAAGTAACTAAACAAGGAAAACAAAACAAACGCATCAAAGAAAAAAAAAGCACAAAAAAAAACAAAACAAAAAAAGATACACAAGACAAAAAAAAATAAATTAACACACCTAAAAGAAACAATAAAAAATACAAAAAAAAAAGAAACAAAAAGAAAAAACTAAACAAAACAGTCACACAAGCAAAGAAAAGAAGGAAATAAAATAAGGAAAACAAACAAATCATGCAAATGAAGTCAGATAAACAAACAAAAACACAAAACAGGAAAAAACTTAAAAGGAAAGCAATCAAAGCAAGTAGAAGATCAAGCAAGCAAAATAAGAAAAACACAACAAACAAAAGAACACTAAAAATACGAAAACAAAACACGCAAATAGAACAAAGGAAGCAAAATAATCAAGCAAGGACATGGAAACAAAACAAGCAAACTTAACAGGAAAACAGAAAAATAAAACAAAAAAAACGGAAGAAATAAACAAATAGAACTAGGGAAACAAAAGAAGAAAAACAAACCAAACAGGCAAGCAAACAAAACGTGGAAGATAAAAAAGCAACCAGCAAACAAAACACAGAAAAGAAAATAAAACAAGAAAAATGGAAAAAGCAATTAAAACAAATAAAGCAATGAACAAAAAAAAAGCAAACACAACATGAAACCAAAACAATCAAACAAACAAGGGAAATTAAAACAAGCAAACACAATAAATAAAACAAAATAAGCAAAGAAAACAAAAACAAAACAAAACAAAACAAAAAACAGATACAACACAGAAATAAAAGCACAAAGAAATCAACATAAATTACACGGTAATGAAACAAACCAAAGCAAAATAAAAGGAACAAGTAAACAAAAGAAAACAGTGTGAGCAGACATATCGGCTTCCGGGTTCACTCTCCTTCAAAGTAGTCTTCTTGTATGTGCTTTACACAGTATTACAGTGGTCCTGTATATTCCTTCGAATATGGGAACAAAAAGTCACATGAGTTTTGAAGAGTTCGAAAGCAAAGGAATGTAGTGTTTCCCCAAAATCCTTTTCTCCTGGCAGACTATGTGTAAGTGGCATTGTCATGGTGAAAGATCGAATATTAAATGAAACAGAAAATCAAACATATAAAACCCACAAATTCGGCAGGTGTTGACCTGTGTCATTAGAAACCGGTTTCATTATAAACAAAGTCACTTATAGATTAGCGACTTTACGTAGTTTTCAGAAAACTTGCAAGATATCTCCTTACACAACAAAAGTCCAAGGATTAAATATGTGGGATAGTCACAAAAATACACACTAGCCCATTATTAAACAACGGGCACCTACTGACAAATTATGAAAACGTCAGACATCTACAAATATATAGTCAGAAAACATTACATTTCAAAACCTACACAAGACAGGAATCACGCCAAGAGCACGAGAGATAAAGTACAGTGTTATAACACAGCAGAAGTTGCCCTCTTGTGTGTACAAGAAACAGAAGACACAACGCAACAAGACACAAACCAACAGAAGAGAGTCATAAAATTGTACTTCTTTTTGTTTCTTAAAGAAACCTTTATATCCCATGATGATTTCATCTCGTGAGACACAAATTGAGAAAAAATATTACAGAAAAAAATCCGTTACGATTTATTAGATCATGGCGTATATATCATACAAGAGCTGTTTACAAATTCTGGGAGGACATGCAAAATCTGAACAATAGGTTTCTAACTGTAATGTATCCGTAATGTAGGTGCTTGCGTGCTTTTATTTCTGCGTTACTCTCGGGAAAACGTGCTGAAACTCATGAAATGCTACAGTCAGCTTTTGGCTTCAATAGCGATACTGACATCGTTTTAAGATGACCACCGTCCTGGCAAACCATCCATTTCACATACTGCTGCACATCTGCGAGAAATCTTTTATCTAACAGACCTAGAGGGCTACAGTAGGCCATCATTTACTGCATTGTGCCGGATCCATTTTATCTAATTCGCAGATACCAGCGAATTTGCTAAACGTTACGACAAGCGGCGAGATTGTCAAATCTGGGTTTGTGTATTTTGTCTGGGAATGTGATACCGTACAGTTTAATGTTGTCTGCATTGTCCTTTTTGTCTCGCCAATGACAGCTTTACTATATGAATTTATCCGCTTCTTTTATCAAACTGTCTGTTAGTGGACACTATCACGAATAAGTTTCTCTCTCATATGGTATATATTTTCCCTGATTTTCTAGAAGTGGTTCTTGTATAAGTTTCTTGTTGCAATGTCGTGAAAGTATTGGTGTCTCTCTACGAAAAGCTTTCTCCTGGCATGCAGTATGATTTTGAGGTGTCTTTGGTTACGCTGTCTTTGGGGTGTGAGCATAAGTTCAAGCTAGGCTAATTTTGTGTTGTGTAAGACTGTGGACTTGTCAGAGAATTTTGCTGTGAGACCATCTGGTCCTGGTGAAATCTTTCTCGATAAAGCGATCTGTGCAAAGAATTCTCATTTTACAGCCAAGCCTGGTGAAATGAAAACCAACTGCGTGTAAGTCTGTTCTTCCTGCCAAGAAGAAGACCACATACATGATTTATTGATGCTATATGAAGTGGGTCAGATCAGTGGACCACGAAAATTCCTGCTTTCAGCTTGTGCAGGTTACTTATGAAATGCCTATTCAATCCATAAATCGTCTTTATTGTTTTATCAGACCTAGTGTTGCAATATGACTCTCCCGCTATACTTCATTAGGAGCCTCCAACCACTAGGAGGGCAGTCGCTTTTACCCCAATCTTCATGTTTGGCTCTAAAAGGCCACAAAAAAAACATTTTTGCTTACCACGAACGTACTACACACAAATTCGTTTGTTTAAAAGAGCAGTCGATGAATATGCTCTCCTCACTCGGGCTATATTTCAATTTTCTTCGTAAGTTCCATTAGTAGTAGTTGCTATAAACTTCTCAGTGTTCACTTTGCAAAACTGAAATGACATGTGATCACAACTAAGCACTGAACCTTACTATTATCAGAAAGAGGCTATCAGAGGAGAACAATGATAAAAAGCACGTCGGCACGTTTCAGATTTATACTCGCTGATCAGACGTTGCAATCTGAAAATGTGAATTTTAGCAGGTTGGAAAGAGACATCCTGCATGGAAAAATATAACCCGTTTTAGAAACCCGGTGTTGGTTTTACAATAACACCTCAACAGACCAGAGACAAGCTAGAAAGAACAACGTCCCTTTCCACAAATTTTTTATAAATAGGAACTACGAGGTTTTGGAAAGGGTGAAGTAAGAGAACAAATATTGTAGGATTAAACCTCGAAAAAATCGTAGACAAAGCACTTCAGTGAGACGTGAGAGAAAGAAAAATCACAAGAGAATTACCTGGGATTCGAACGGACTCCAGTAGGACGTGACACCCGGAAAGAAACGAGGTCGTGACATACAGAAATTCCGTAGCTTAGATTCATTCTCTCTAGCAGGTACCAACTAGTTTATACACACGGTCTCCTGCCATGTCTAGTGCAAACGTGAACAACAATAACAAACGAACGAATTACATGAAGGTATAGGAACAATTTTTAAGGAACAATTTTTTATAAATAGGAAACTACGAGGTTTTGGTACGGTGCTAGTTGGCTAAGTCGATAGTACGCTGTTTCTCGTGGCTAGACGGCTGCTCGTCCTACCGGAGTCCGTGTTCGAATCCCAGGTGATTTTTCTTTCTCTCTCGTGCTTTGTCTACGATTTTTTCGGTTTAATCCTACAATATTTGTTCTCTTACTTCACCCTTTCCACAAAGCGTGGAAAGTGTGTCCTCTCATCAATGTTATTCGGTATTGCGATCGACTGGGATAGCCAACTGGGTATTGCATGGAGAAAGGGCAAAACCCTAGAAGACCTAGACTTTGTTGAGCGCGTCGCCCAAAAGAGAAGCATACAAGAAAAAAAAATTATTGACGATAATCATGCTGAACGGTTTCCCTTTTGGTTTCAAAAGAAACCAAAAATCACATTGCAACGGCTTCCAATATTTTAAATTAAATACGCTCCGTGAAACCACGAAACTTACAATTTTCAACCCCTGTATGATCTCAGTGATTATGATCAACCAGTCTACTAAGTAAAAAAAAAATGGATGCATTTGAGAACAAATAAAATGACATAAAACAAAGCGTGTTATTTGAAAATGTATGGTATTTTCATAATCTCCAATTGTTAAGGCATTTTTAGTTTAAATCGAACCAAGTCTACATATCAAGATACATTTTGATGTATTTCGGCCTCGTTCTCAGAATGGACTAATCCAGACCAATCAAGGCCATCCAAGAACCTACAGCGGGCGGCCGGCGAGTCAACGAAAAGATGATATCCGCCCTATGAGCTAATGTTGGCCGTAAAGGAATGTCATTTACTAAGTATAGTTTCAATAGATTGTTATTTACACTGAAATTGTATAACTTTCTGTACAATTCTCTGCTAAATCCATGCTAGCAGTTCCAGTGGAGCTATTCTAACCTGGCTTGTTGAATTGTTCCAAAATTCAGTACTGAAGTCACAGAAAAAGATTTGCATGTCCCTTGCGGAACTTTGCCTCCCTAACAGCTCCTATAAGCCTCTCAACGTATCATTTATTTGCAGATTATCATCACTTTTTATTGTTCTTGTTCAGTACTATGACATTTTCAGTGTTCCATACTGAATAGCTATTAATTATGCCAATGATTTTTTTTTGGGTGCTAGTTGTTTAGTACGCTGTTCTCTCCTGGCTAGACTGAGTCCGTGTTCGAATTCCAGCTAATTTTCTTGTGATTTTTCTTTCTCTTACGTCGCACTAAACTGCTTTTGATTTTTCGAGGATTAGAATCCTACAAAACTATATTCTTTTACATTATAGTACATTATTGTACGAAAGACTCGATGTAAAAAAAATGGTTATTTTTATACGTTTATTTTTATACATAAAAATGTTTATGTATAGACCTGAAAATGGTATTCGTTGGCAGGAGACCGTATGTGTTTTTGTCTAAAAGTTAGTACCTGCTAGAGATTAAAGGTTTTGCTCGTGACTGACATAATTAGTTTTTCCATTCCTTTTTGTGGACAGTACTACTGTGTCATCAGCATATCTAATCTCCAATTGTTAAGGCATCGTGATATTCTGTCTCCATATTCGTGATATTCTGTCTCCATATACATTTCTCATTATATTTTTAGTGTACAAGTTATATGTTTTATATGAAACCAAGTTGTTTCATTCTTACTGTCCCCTGTAGTGATGTCAACTGTATCAAATCCCATTTCTGGTGTTGTACACAACCATATGCCTTTCAATATTCACATTAAATTCTCTGCATTTCTTTATTCTTAATCTTATACTATAAAACCATTTTGGACTACATTGACTAAAAATTACTAATAACGGCAGCAGTTCTGTAGTTCTCTTCTCAATTCTTTTGACCAAATGCCTGGATGATAGATTATTGCACATTCCTTTTCTCCTGGTTTAATAAGTCCACATCCTGGTGATTTACCATGGATTCTTTATTGCCCATAAAACTTTTTCTATTATCGGTTTGTGTTATTTCTCCTCCAATAATAATTCACACTGTTGATTTCTTTTACTCCTTTCATCTTTCTAGAATTTCCTCTGTCTCTGTCAAGGTATTCCCCATCTCGTCACAAATTACATTTAGCTTTCATTCATTCATTTCATTCCTTTGCTTGTCCCTTGCGGAACTTTGCCTCCCAAACAGCACTCCTGTAGGCCTCTCGGTTGTGAGCAAGATGGCCTGCTGCTGCTGCATCCATTTCCAGATCATCAACGATGTCTTGCAGCCATCTTCGTTTTGGTCTTCCTCTTTTTCTTTTTCCCATTATGTATCCTTCCAATACGGTCTTCTCTAAATTATCATGACGTTTAATGTGGCCAAAATATTTAAGTTTTCTCTCTTTAATCCTCTTTACTAGCCAGCCTTCTTCAATATTAAGCTCTTGTAGTATAGATATATTTGTTCTTTTTTGTGTCCACGATATTTGGAGAACTCTTCTATAGCATTTACATTCAAAGGCATTTACGTGCTTCTCAGCTGTTTTGTTAAGTGTCCAGGTCTCACAGGCATATGTTGCGATGGGAAAGATGCATGCCCTTAAAAATCTTATTTTTGTGGTTCTGTCTGCTCCTCTCCACAGATTCTTTATTTGTTTTACTTTCTGAAGAGCAATAGATGTCCTCCTTTTAATTTCCCGCATTGTATCTCCATTATTAGTTAGTAGTGATACATTTAGCTTAGGTGTGACATTTTTCATACACACTTCTGATGTCCTTCTTACTCTGTCACAACACTCTTTTCTTGTTTCTTCTTTTTTTGTTTGTCACTTTCCATTGCGTCATTTCTCTACGTTGTTATCCATTATTGTGTTTTCTTTACTTTTTCATACACACTTCTGATGTCCTTCTTACTCTGTCACAACACTCTTTTCTTGTTTCTTCTTTTTTTGTTTGTCACTTTCCATTGCGTCATTTCTCTACGTTGTTATCCATTATTGTGTTTTCTTTACTTTGCTGCTATTTATCTCTGGCCTGCGTATGTAACAGAATAGCAATTCTGTTCAGAGATTATTTGTGTAGTGCTAATAATTGTGTTTGCGTAGACCACAACTCATGTCGTTAGGAAAGTACGTGTGCAAATTATGTCGTTAGAAAGGTCCGTGTGCAAAAAGCCGGTCGTTAGGGAGTCTTGGTATGAATGTGTAACTGGATGGACGTGCTTTGTGGAACGGTGTGATTGTCTCGATAAATGTGATAGAGAGAGCATTGTTGTTAGAATTAGTTTAGTTTATTTTCCCTGTGTGAGTTGCAGTCTTTGGGTAAGCTTGTAAGTATGATTTTTTTGTATGTATAAATCATTGTAAGGTTTTCTTTGCCCATGTGGCGTAGAGGTCATCTCACGCCGGGCATTTGTTACTGTGAATTTCTGTTCAGCCTGATGGCTACATTCCCATCATCATGATTTCACCCCTCATGTTGGTCCATTAATAAATGTGTCTTGTCTGATGATAAACTACACCAATTGGCTTTGTGGGAATTCTCATTGTTGACCAGTTTGTTTTGGTCGGAAGACTGCCAAGTTATGTTTAAGTCATTGTATTTGTACTATTTTTGTGGAGTTGAAAGCCTGGGTGCCTTGTATTTTCTTAGTGTATTAAAAAATTAATAGAAAATTAGGTGATGGTTAGAACACCAGCAACAAGAAGAAACTTATAAGTTGAAACTGTACTCCACAAGAAGGTTCAATCAATCCAGTAGTCATACCATTTCAGTGGTCTCCTTGAAGGAGAACAGAAATAGTCACTTTCTGTTAGACGTAGCATCTGGTGTCCACCTATTTTTGGCAGTGTGGTTTGGGCTGGCTCTGTATAATTGCTTCTTACCGTATATCTCATTTACCATTAGTATTTTGGAATAGTATTTCAAATTCTGTTAGTGCATCATATCTGTTTTTCACTTCTATGGCGAATTTTGTTCTCTCTTCCTCTTTCTGTAATGCTGTCACAATCCATGTGATATTACACGACTTTGATTTTAATTTTTTCAGTCTAACCTTTATCTTGTCTATCAGGAGCTTGTGGTCACCATAGCAGTCTGCTCCTGACATTGTGTTAACTCATTTTGAAATCTGTTGATCGACCCTGTGTTTTTAATCTT
The DNA here is from genome assembly GCA_009760885.1 of Achatina immaculata. NCBI lineage: Eukaryota > Metazoa > Mollusca > Gastropoda > Stylommatophora > Achatinidae > Lissachatina > Lissachatina immaculata. The sequence goes on from CM019698.1 coordinate 42,632,763, forward strand.
TCCATCGCGGCTTAGCCATGGGTGTTCCCTATGATTACATCGTGTCCCTGTGATTAAATCATGTTCCATTTAACTTTCATAATGTATTCCTAGTCCAAAATTACTTACTTCGCATTCGTTTACGACTTATAAGTCTCTCATATACTACTTTCTGGCTTATATCATCATAAGTGACTGAAGTTCTTCTGTGCTTTCTCGGGATAGTAACAGCATTATTACTAACACAGTTATGACATTTTGGCGCAAGGACGAAGAAACAGAAACAGGATATACCTTATCAGTGACAATGTTAAATCGATGCAGGAAAAACAACAGATTGTCTTCCTTGGCTAGCAAAATAGGTCTTGAAATTAACAAAGAAAAAACAACAAATAATTAAATGTTTACTTCTTGACACTTCAAGAAGTAAAAATATACATCGAAGTTGATGAAGTAAACCAATTTGCATAGACCAACAGAAAGGATGTTGAGCAATAGAAGGCTCACCTGGGCAAGAGCAGAAAAAAAGACGAAGGACAGGCATTTGTGGAAAACCCTTGCAGAAGCCCCATGTGCCCTGGGCACTTAAGGTTCAGAGAGAGAGCGAGAGAGGATGTTCCACCAGGAAGGAAGTTAGAATTAGAATTGCAAAAAGCAGCATTGTCTTTTAAAAATTTTGAGAACAATATGGAACAATAGATTAAAAAAAAACCCAAGTTAAGATTCATCGTCATCATCAGGTGCCGTGCCGATTGCGTTGGCTATTATGCTTTTCTATTTACTTTATCCTTCATGCAGGCCATAGTTCAGTTAGTGATCTCCTCTCACACCATCCCGTCAGACTGTCCAGTATCATTTCTCCTGGTCTTCTCTTGATCTTCTTTCTAATTTTCCTGTTGTTATAGTTTCAATGCCCCCTCTTCTCATTGCATGTCCTATGAAAGTACAGTAAGAGAGATCTTATCTTTTTGACAATGTTTTTTTGGTCTCTCCAGCTCTTCTCATACATTCTTCATTAGTTATTTTTGCTGTCCATGGGATTCGCAACGTTCTTCTAATAAACCACATTTCTGCTGCTTCCAATGATTTTTGTGCAGACTTGCCTATTGTCCATGATTCACTTCCATATAACAAGATAGGTTCAATATAGCATTTTAGGACTCGTTTTCTAATATTCATTGATAAGGATGTGTTGACTAATATGTTTCTCATTCTCTGAAATGCAGTCTTTACTTGGCCTATTCTATTCCTAATTTCTGTTCTGCATCTGAAGCCCCAAGGTATTTCTGTACCTGCTTTAGGAACAGTTCTGTTTAATTTTATACTGCATGTTGGTGGATTCTGTTTCTTAGATATAACCATAGTCTCTGTCTTTTTGATGTTCAAAGTAAAGCCTTTCTGGTTACTTTCTTTGGCGACTTTATCCAAGAGAAATCTCTTGCAGATCTTGTTGGTTCTCAGCTATAAGTACTGTGTCATCAGCATACCGAAGGTTGTTAATATTGTATCCTCCAATTTTGATGCCTGGTTCTGTGATGATCGCTCTTAGAATAGTCTCGCTGTACACATAAAAAAAGGTCTGGAGGATATAGTACACATCCTTGTCGCACCCCGTGTTTTATAGGTTGATATTTTCCAGTTCTATTTTCAACTCGAATTGCTGCTTCTTGCTGCCAGTATAGATGTTTTACAATCCTCAGGTCTTTGCCGTCTATATTGACGTCTTCAAGCATTTTAATAATTTCATTATGTTTCACCTTGTCAAATGCCTTGGTGTAATCAATGAAGCATAAGTAGAGATCTTTCTGTACTTCTAAAGCTCTTTCTGTTAGTGTTCGTAAAGCATAAATGGCATTGTGTGTGCCCTTTCCAAATCCAAACTGTTCATCTGCTATTTCCATTTTTATCGTTTTTCCTCATAATTATTCTCAGCTGATAGTCCGGTGGTCGTCACATTCCTTTGCACCTGGTTTCTTTGGTAGTTAGATTATTCAATTAAAATGTATCAGCAATCACTTATGCACGCGAAAGCTGGAAATCAACTAGAGAAATCTGAAAACAAATACCTCAGGAAATGCATGGTATAAAGTGGAACGAATTCAAGAACAACATAAAACAGAGCAAACAACAAACTGGGTAATCAGAAAAAAAAAGTTGGACCTGAAATTAACAAGGATAAAACAAAAATAATGAAACCTCATTAACCATGAAGGACAAATATACGTAGAAAGAACAGCTGTAAACCATTTTTCATATGTCAGCAGTTACATAGACCAAAAGCAGCACTGACCTTCAAGAACCTTGAGAACATGGCATTCAAAAGTTATAAGCTCAAAAACCAAGAAGGTAATTCAATTCAAATGTAATATCCACCCTCATTTATGCATGTGAAAGCTGGAAAACAACTAAAGAAACAGACAACTTCTTCTTCTGTCTGTCTATATCTGCAGTCCTGTCTCTTGGATAAATTTCACTGTTTTTTTGTAATTCATGTATGGAACCATAGAGCTTATCTTCTTTAGTGGTTTCACTGGGCCAGTAATTATTTCTCAGTGTCTCATAGTTGGTACAATTGTTATTTTTGCAAAATGTAATGTCAGGTTGGTGGACAGATGGGGACATGGAGATCTCTGGCGGGGATGAGGGAAGTCTGGTGTGAAACCAATGAATCCAGGACGTGACAAGCCTATGAGTCTTTACAATGGCTATCAGAATGATGTAAACAAAACAGAGCCAGTAGACTGGGTGGCGGGAAATGGATATCGTTGAAGCACTCATCAGATTCCTCGTCTCAAAGTCAGAGTGTCTTTGTGGAACTGTCTCAAAACCATCTGACATGGAGAAGGGGCTTAAGTACAGCCACCAGAGGCTGGAAAACAAAGTTTTGGCCAGGCCAGCCACACTGTCTTCATGGCAGTCCGAGCAAGACCACAGTCTGCCCTAGCAAGGAAAGGTGCTGAAGTCGGAGTTACCCAGCCAAAAGGCGCATCGCAAAAATCAGGGTAACAGAGATGAGCAAACAATAACCAGTCTTATGAGTGATCAGAAAAAGAAGATGAACATATGTTGGTCATGTGATGAGAAAAACAATCAGAGGATCCCCAAACACGCTATCAAGTGGAACACAACAGCCGGAAGAAAAAGAGGTTGACCACATGAAACTCTAAAGAGGCATGTCAGACTTTACAAGTGCTGTTTTCCTCCAGGACAAATTATTCTGTCTTTGCCATTTAAATCAATATTTTCAGATTCAGACACCACATCAGAAGCCTTGGTGTAATCCTTCGTTGACATAGATGAGCTTTTTTGCTTCAGTATATTTTTTCAGTTAACATTTCACACTGAACGTGACTTCTCTTGACATAATGTTCTGTCAAAATCCTGTTATTGACCGCTGATTCCCTTATTTATTTTAAAATAAATTCTCATTGAATGATTTTTAGTAGTTTTTATCTGTCACATGGCTCGCCAAACTTATCATTCCAAAGCTGGTTCATTCTACTATTTTGATGATGGTTGAAGATGTTTGTCCAATAAAGCAATCAGCGATTCACTGCCAATACGCCAACATCAGGGTTAGTAAACCATAGCTGATCAAGACCCTGTCCCACCTCTCCGGGTTACCACCAGTAATAGGCCTAGTCTGGCCAACGGGGCAGGGATCGCCATAGTTCCCATGGTGGTGGAATCTGCTAAAAAAAAGCACTGCACACCTCCCAGCTTTTTAGCTGTAATCCGGGACTGAAAACGTAGCTAACATAACCTGCTCTCATGCAAATATGATGCTGTGCCTCTACAGCATCGACTGCAAAGTTACAGGGAGTTCATGCAAGTACAAGTACTATTTAGATTTATTCAGTGGGGTAAAGGCAATGCTGAATGAAATAGTGATCAGCAACACACTGCCTGCATCGGACTGGTGAACTCTTATTGACCAAGACCCTATTCTACCCTCAGTCTGGTTGAATGATTAGGGATTGCAGGTGGAAAATTGGTTCTTAAAATATGTCAAACTTAAGTCAGATGTGTCAGGTACAAAAGATGTATATATATAAGCATCACAAAGCAACCAATGCCTAACTGAGGGGAAATGGCAAAGATCTACATTTCTTTGCTAACATTAGAAATATTGATGTTTTGAAGTACTCAGGCATTTATATCCCTTGCATGCTTAGTAATGGAGTTAACAGTGCAGTATCCTTTTGTAGCTAGAATGCTGCTCATGTGAAAGTAGTGTGTGATAAAAATCACAGTAGTAGTTTTGTAGAAGCATGATCACACAACTTGAAAATGTACCACATGAAGATGGTTAATGACAAGCCTGAGTAAATAAAGTTTACCTATTAGCAACTCTACATGGTAAAATTCATTCTCTGCAATTGTAAAAAATACTATATATATAGTAACATACATCACATTTAATATAAATGCAGGTATAAATCTTGAATGGCAGGGCAGCACAGTGAGCATGCATAGTGCTGAACTTATTAATGAACATCTGTAAATGACACTTAAATAGCACTTTCGTCATACCATATTCATATGGAATTCTGTATAAATAACAGACAGCATTCTTCTTATTCTGTGTTCGAGGTTGTTGGTCACTTCAAATCATGATCCCTGTTGACATAGCAAACCCTGCAGTCCTCTCTAGAACCGGATAGGAGCCCTAAAGCTTTTGCACCAAGCTTATGTCCCCAGGCCATGTCTCACACCTCAGGTCTGCATGATTTGGGCACTCTTGTAGGATATGTTCTTGAGTCTGGACTCCACTGGTACATGGACACTCGTCTGTGTGAGACATTTTGAGTTGATGCAGGTGGCTCAGTAGTCTGCAGTGGCCTGTCCTTAGGTGAAAGAGGATGGTTTGCTGATAACTTTGTAGCTGGTATATTGGAACTGGTTCATTGTTGCATTTCAGCTTCTTTTTCCATTCAGATCTGCACTGGTTACAGATTATGGTTTTCGCCTTTTAGTAGTTTACTAGGATAATTTATTTAATCTTGATTGCAGCCAGCTTTGGATAGGCTGTGAGCTATTTCACAGTGGGATGGTACCCATTGTAGGGCCACAGTTGTTGACAGCGTAAGGTGCTTCAGTTCTGTTGTGATTTCCTGTATGTTTGCATGTGCGTTCTTTGTTGTTTCTAGAGATCCTAGAAGTGCCCTGCAGTCTGTGAAGAAGGCTATTTTGTGTGGTGGGTGCTGGTTTTCTGTTTCAAAGAGGGCTGTTGTTTCTACCTTGTAGTTGGAGGAAATCTTTCCTGTCGCGAAGGCCTTTTTGGTTTGTCTCCCATCTGTGTATCTTATGTAAATGCCCCCACCTCCATTTTTTACTGCTTGTTCTGCAGACCCATCAGTGTACACACGTGTCAATTCAGATGGGTTGTATTTGCTGTCAATCGGCTCCTAGGTCAGTGTTGTAAGGTAGTCTTTTTTGTGTATGCCTGGTACCTTTGTGAGGACTGTTATCTTTTCACAGTGACTTGGTCCTCCACAATTTGGTGTGGTTCAATTTCTTCATGAGAGGCGGGAAGGAGATCTTTGTAGTGTTATTGCAGTTGTGTTGTCAGATGCTTGAAGTTGGTTCTTTTCAGTCTGTTTTGTGTGGACTCCTGAATTCTTCTGTTCACAGGGTGGGTTGTCAGGCATATTAACTTTTGATTGTGGATCATTCCTCCTGTGATCAGCCGCAGGCCAGTTTTTTACACTTTTGTTAGGTGAGCGGTATTTGTGTTGGAGGCTGTGGCCCAGGCTGTCATGCTATATTCGAGTGTTGGCCTTATGGTGCCCACATATGGTTTTTTTTTAGTATGCAGACAGTACTTCTTCAGCTCCAACTTAATGCCTATGAAAGATCTGGCTTTCTATATTTTATGCATCCTCTTTCATTCGATTCTTCAACCAAATTGCAATTACTTACTTGTGAACATATCAGAGAACTTAAATATCATCAACTAATGCCACTGAAAATGTGACAGGTTTTGTGCTAGCTTCATTCACAATAATACTGAATATAAATTTACTACTACTGTCAAGAACGCTGTTGGCGAGATTCTTCAGCTGCCGTGCGTGGAGAGGTGCTCCTCCCGGTCAATGAAGAAAGGTGCAAATGGGGTTGCCGCGCAGCATCACTGCGGAACAGGTGGTAGAAAGGATAAAGCGAAGCAAACAGTCAAATCACGGCACCTCTGGTATGGAGGTCGGCCACGTCCTGAATGCAGTCATATCGGGTGAAATGCACAAACCGGCTTGTCCCAGAGGTTAAGTCACTGCTGGCGAGACTCTTCGAATGCCGCGCGTGGAGTGAAGCTCCTCCCGGTCAAGGAAGAAAACGTGGAAAAGAAATAAAAGTTGCTGTGCGGCGCCGATGTGAAAAGGTGGTGGAAAGGATAAAGTGAAGTTTAATCGGTATGTCCAGTAGTATCGCTCCGAGAGCTACACATACCACGGCGCCTCCGCCACGTCCGAAATACACCTACACTGATGAAATATGCCTAAACCGGCACACACAAGGGGTGGAACTTGATGGCTAGACATGTCATGCCACCTCTGCTCTAGAGGTCGGTCACGCCTGATATACACCCATACTGGTGAATTTTGCCTAAACCGGCTCACACCAGGGGTGAATCATGAAGGCTACGCATGGCACAGTACATCTAGAGGTCGGTCACTTCCCAAACACGCCCATACTGGGATAATATGCCTAAACCGGCTCAACCCAGGGGTGGAAGTCACTAGTGGCGAGGATTCATCCTCCTGGACAAAAGCTCCACCCTGGTCACAATTAGGAAGGGTAGTGGCCACGACCGCAAAATGCTGAAGTCGGAGACACTGGACCAGGGCAGTCTAGATATGCAACCACCTCTCACCCGGCGGGGATGTATGTGTATCCTAATCACGCTGAGGTTTTCCGTGAGAAAGTCCAACTCTAGACTGGATGGGCAACCACCTCTCACCCGGCGGTGATACACGGGTATCTCAAAACACGTCGAGGTTTTCTGGTGAGAAGGTCCAACTCTGGCCTGGGTGGGCTACCGCCTCTCACCCAGCGGGGATGCACTGATATCCTAAATATGTCGAGGTCTTCTGGTGAGAAAGTCCAACTCTAGACTAAACTGGTGCAACGAAAACCACGGTGTCACGCAATCCGCTTCAGAGACCCACCAAGAACACAGGCCAAAGCCCTGCGATACTCTAAACCCTTGTGGTCCTCTCAGGGATCTCGTGTGGTCCTTTTGGGGACCACACAGGAGACCACGGGACCTAATGAGGATCACAGGCGTAAATTCAGTAGGATCACAGTGCGGTTTTGGTGGTAGAAGTGAACGAAGAAGAAGAAGACTATTACTGTCCAATAATAATAAACTCATGCTGAGAAGAAACATCCATTTCTACTCTTTCTAACTATGCTAACTAAAATCTGAGACAACATCCTACATTTTATAAAAATGAAAAAGCAACCAAAATTTCTACTAAAATGAAAAATGGGTTTCCAAGGTCTAATATGATTTGTTGTCTTGTTTCATCTTCACATTAAACAGTAATACTGTCATACTTTTTTCAGCAGAGTCCAATTTCATACTATAATTCTGTGCATTGCCTACAATATTCTACAAAGACAATCATATATATTTAGCTTTAACAACATGTTCTAAGCAGGCTTCATTGTTTCTAACTTGTTAAAATTATTTTGCAGCTTTCAGACTTCAGGGATCTCCAGACTCTTCAGCTCAACAACCCTGTCATGAAATTTCAGATTGTTTATTGATCCCCAAACATTTATTCTTCTTCTTCAGCTTTCCGTGCTATTAAGGCTCATTGCTGCAGATAAAGTTCACCTCCACTCCTCTCTATTACTAATCTTCTCTCTCCAGTTGGTGACATCAATTTCTTTTATATCATCTTTTTTGTTGTCTTTCTATCTCTGTCTTGGTCTACCTCTTGGTCTTGTTTCCCTTATCTCTTGTGCATACATCATTTTTGTTTTCTTCCATTCTTTCTACATGCCCCAGCCAATGTAGTCTTTTCAGTCTCAAGACATTTATAATTAGTTGGGATTTAAATAATCTCAGTGTTCTTTCTAGCTCTCCATTCTCCACTGGAGGTCCTCCAGGTTGGGGGTTGGAGCATGGAGCCAATGACCCCATCTCCGTAAAAATGATTAGTTTAGTGTTATGGAACAGATAGAGAAGCTAAACATTTATTATATGAAGTAATTTAATGAATACCATAGGACTGTAACTAACAGTGCTATAAATAAAAATAATAATAATGATTTCATAAAAAAATAGGTAATATTTAAATTATGAAAAATATAAGACTTATCACATCTGTTTTTCATAAACTATTGATATTATTTATGGAAAAGATATATCTGATGAGTGTCAAACAAGGACACTGATATTTCAATGAAAATTAATGAATTTTAATCATAAGTGACTATGCTCTTTCAAGTTCAGTCTGTTCCTCTGTGTTGGATTATGTCTGCATAACCATCTTCCACTGTGTATGAACTTGGGAAAGCAAGTAAAAATAGCTCAACCACTCCACAAAAGTATTTAACAAAAGTATTTACACTGCTTCAATACTTATGTCTTACTTCTGAACAATGCTTTAGCTTTTCCAGTCACATCAGTGAGCTCTTTCTGCTACTCACAGGCAAGTTTTTTCTTCCCAACATCCTGGCCACTGCATGAATTCATGTTGCACTAAAGCTAGGACAGGCTGAAAGTTTTTCTTTATAACAGTTTCCATTACCTCAGTAACTGCAGGAATTATGATTTCTTCACAAATTATGTGAGTTTTCCTTTCTTTGCTATAGTGAGGATGATACTGTATAGTCCTTGTTGTTTTATCAACAGTGGCAGGTACTTTGAAAAAAAAAATTTTTTTTCTTTCAGTGCCTTAATGTACTTTTTTTTTTCATTTGTTTTTCTTATCAGAGTGAACCTTTGCAAGGTGGTCTTCAAAGATTTCATGGCAGCAACTTTGTTCACATAACAGGCACACCTACACTGTTTCATTAATATCCTGTTCAAAAAAAGAAACGCAACAAATATGATGTTGTGATTTAAACTGAAGGAAAATTGCCTGAAATGTTCACTTGGACATCTAAACTCATGACAGGTTCATGACAATCCTGTGATACTTACTGAACAAAACACTCACTGACCATGTTATTGAATGCCTATAAAAGATTGACGCTACTTGAATCAATTCATTTGTAAATTCAATGCGCAAGTATGGCTCATCTGACTACAAAACAACAACTCGTCATCACTGGACATTTACAGACCTGACAGTCACAAAGTGTAGCAGCCAGACAATTTAATGTGGTCAGAAGCACCATTAATCGCCTTTGGAGATGATTTTAAAAAACTGGCTCACTTGCAGACTGGCCACGCAGAGGAAGACCCATAGTCACAACTCCTGCTGAAGACCGCTTCTTTACCTCAGGAATCGATTTGCATCTGTGTCCTCAACAGTCCACTCAAAGACAGCAGCTCGTCGAATTTCAGATCAAACGGTCAGGAACCGCCTGCACAACGCTGGTCTTTAGCTAGAAGACCCTACAGAGATTCTGTTCCTATTGACTGGCATTGCCAGAAATGACTGCAGTGGGCGAACCAGCATCATCAATGGATCATTGTGAGACATGGCGCCAACTAATCTCCGACAGTTGTCTCTTGCACTGGGGGAAAAGTGGGGAGCCATCCCACAACAGATCCAATGGCCAAATGGATCCATGCCAAAGAGATGTTATTATCTGATACAGGCCAGAGGAGGCCATACACCTTACTGAAATGGGAGCCTCAGTCACAAAGAATAAAAGTCTAAACCAAATTTAATGAGCATCATTTCATTGTCTTAAAGCTTCTTCATGTAAAGATTGAAACATTAATTCTGTAAAGTAAAATTTTGATACAAGTTTGAAATTTGGTGTCAGTTACTACTACAGTAGAGTTGCATTTCTTTTTTTGAACAGTATAAATGAGAAACACACACACATATACATATATATGAAGAACAAACATATGCCTATGAGACCTGGACACTTAACAAAACAGCCAAGAAACACAGAAATGCTTCTGAATGTAAATGCTACAGAAGAGTTCTTCAAATATCATGGACACAAAAAAGAACAAATGTATCATACTACAAAAACTTAATATTGAAGAAGGCTGGCTAGTAAAGAGGATTAGAGAAAATTTAAATATTTTGGACACATTAAACATCACGATAATCGAGAGAATTTAGATAAGACCGTCTTGTAAGGGTGCATAATGGGAAAAAGAAAGAGAGGAAGACCAAGGTGAAGATGGCTGCAAGACATCGTTGATGATCTGCAAATGGATGCATCAGCAGCAGGCCATCTTGCTCACAACCGAGAGGCCTACAGGAGTGCTGTTAGGGAGGCAAAGTTCCACAAGGGACATGCAAATAAATGAATGAATGATATAGCAATCACTTCTTTAATACAGTGCACTCAGAAAATAAGTGTTCACTAACCCAGTATCGATTCCAATATCGTAGTGACTGCTGTATCTAGCCACAACTACCTGTGTATGCTAGTGTGTGATTCACTGCATTCAGTATGTCTTTGTATATTCAGTTGTTAAGCAGCAAAGCAGCTGTCAAAACGCATGACAGGCAAATTGTTTAAATCAGTTTATCCACCATGATTCTTTCACTAGAGGAACATATTTTTCTTGTTGAGCATGTATTTCAAGAAGGTTTGATTTAGTTTGATTTATTTTTATTTGATTTATTTATATATATTTAGTTTGATTTAGTGTAGGAGCAGATTGTTGAAAAATTCCCAGGAACACCTGTACCTCATCCATGAAAAAAAGCTCAGTGTCAGATGCACACCGTAGTGGGAGACCATCTAAACTTAACAAGGAGAAGTTATCAGACATTTCTTACTCTGTGCTTACTCTGTCCATCAAAAGCTTTGTATAAGTTGGAACAAAAGGAAGGCATCAGGCTTGCAACAACGCATAGAGCAGTCAGAGAAAATTTGAAACTCTTTCCATATAAAGTAACTGCGGCAATATTCCCTCTAAGGGTTTGTGGTCTGTGTGCAAATGTGTGTAGTAATGTGTACACACACACACACACACACTGTGATCTACTGCTATTTAAAAAACCAGGACAGCTCTAATGTTGGTGGTCACAATGTTTGGAGTTAGTTACCAAGATCAATTTGCATACCTGAGCAGCTCAACAGATATTCTCCTTTTCCATGATGGAGCAGTAATTCATCTGCCCTCATATTTTGATTACCCTCTTTTCTCTGTGTGCTCACTTGCCTCATCATGACTCGGCTACAGTACTACTGAAACTACATGATAAAAGACCACTTGAAACATCTGATCCAAAAGTTACTTCTCAACAAGAAAGAAACATTAAAAGAATAACATGTACCATCATTGTATTTTTCTTGATCACAATTATAGCATGGAGAATGGAAATTGGAAAATAAAAGTAAAAGTTTAATTTTTCTTTTTGGTTGTGTTCCAAAAATTTTGTGCGTGGTGTGGTTTTCTTCTGTGCATGTCCACACAGCTTAAAGAGAACAATGAACTGCGGTTCAATAATTGCTGCCTGTGGATCATGAAAAACGACTCCATTACTGTGAATGGTTTACAAATTTCATTCAAACTAAAACTGCTGATACTCTTGATGTCACCTTTTTTACAAATGAGGTCTGGTTTCACCTCTCGGGTTACGTTAATGCACAAAATACACGATCTGAAATTTATCAAAATCGTCCACACATAAGAAACATTTCACCAACAGAAATAAGAAAAGTGTTTGCAAATAAAATTAAACATGTTCAAGCTTGCATAAGACACACAAAGATATCGCTTTCAATATTTGTTATATGGTATGTATCTGATTAGCTTATAATACGTAACATTTTTTAATCAGCACACTTAAACGGCGACTGCAGCCACGGCAGATATTAAGATATCACTACAACACCGGAATCAATACTGGGTTGGTGCACAGTTACTTATGGAGCACCCTGCATATACTGATATGTGGCTGATATATGATATATAATTCCAACATAAATATCATACATCTCACACAAGGAAAAAAAGGCCCTCTGAGATCAACTAGTTGAACCCTGGTCCCTTTCTCAGACAGTTCTCTGGAGGGAAACTTTCTTTGTTGTTTTTTTTTTTTTAAACAACGAAAACAACAGGCCGTGACCTGGTGGTACTGCAAACCGGGTCCACCCAAAACAAGATGTGGACCCCCCCCCCCTCCCTCCCGGCATTCAATGTGCAGGGCAAGCCTCATACATATTGTTTAGTTAAAAAATAATGAGCTTTTGTTTAACCAAAGGGCATGTTGATCAGGGTACCTGCCAAGAGGACACTTTGACCTCAGCCAAAGGGCTGAGAATTTTCTTTGGTTTTCCCTTTTTTCCCCTGTGGCAGAGGCTGTCCATGTAAATTAAAATTACACAAAAGCAAATTGACTGATGTCACTTGAAATTTACATAATAAACAAATTTATGTTCAAAATTACATAACAGGAAATGTGACATGTGCTGTGACAATCTTCTTTCACCCCTTAACCCATACTGTAAAAGCAAAGTATGTACATTTTTCCCAGCACATGGGAGATGAGGGAGTCAAGAGGTAGAGTGGAAGGACAGATACGCAAAGCAAAGCATGCCCTCAGACATATATTGGTCTCCCTTTGATGTCCAGGCAATTAATTATCTACCCTGTGAATAGTCCCAATGACCTTTGGGCGTTGCATATCAAACCCTGATATATGATAAGCTAATTTTTTCCCCTTTCATTAAAAGTTCACGTGTATACTTTTTTTTACATCTTTCAGTTATGTGGAAGCTGTATGTCAGAAGTTGCTCATGTCTGACTTTAAGACAGCTGCCTCAATTTGCTCTGCAATTCTTATTCGTGATCTTTCTTTTTCCCAATATATCTCTATCGTTTTCTGCTTTTTTCCCCTCTGTAGCCGTTTTCTAATCATTTTTTATTCTCTGATCTGCACACGTCATTATCTAAAGTGTTATGCCTCAGAAACTTTTTTGTTGTTTTTTCTTTCACGTTCATGAAGATATCTTCAGACATTCATTTCTGTCTGATCATCAGTAATTTATGCACATTTTTAACCAATCCCATGTTGTTTTTTTTTTTTTTAGTTATTTTCTCATTTGGATTTTCCCCTTCTTTAGTCTGTTGACTAACTGTTCAGAATTCAGATTTCTCTCATTACTCCATCATTTTTTTTCTAAGAACAGTTAGTATTGTCTAAATGGCATCTTTTATTTCTAATGTCACATTACAACTGAAGACATGATTCAATTCTCAAAAGGAATCAAGATAAATTTGACACTATTACTGCAAAATACAGAAAAGAATTGATAAATTAAGATGAAATGGAGGATCTACATCCTAATAATATTAATTTCTAGACATGTGTATTATTCACTGCTTCTCTAATTTAGCATTACTGAAATTAGTTTAGTCTCTTCTGACAACACACTGCTCACAAATGTCCATGGTATGGATAAGACAGGGGAAAAAAAGACAAAAAAATATGACAAAAACAATCATTCCCTCAGAGTCATGCCAATGATATATTCAAAATTCTCTTCCATATGCTGCAGAAATTGACAATTTTTTTCAAAGTAGCATTCATAAAGTAAAAAAAAAAAAAAAAAATCTGAAGCAGTATTATCATAATTTAATTTATCCAGTATCCTCCTTGATCAGTATTTTGAATGCAGAGGTAAAAATTCTCAACAAAATACCGTATTTATGTAACTGAAAAATAACCACATACTTTTGCAATGACAAAAAACATAATTCACACATAAGCCACCCAATTTCATCAATACAAGCTTATCATCTGTAGGTTATGAATTTAAATCAGGTAGACTGTTGAAACGCATGCAAATTCACTTCCTCCCCAACAGACAGCAACAAGTCTGCATACAAAAGCCTGCTGAAGAAATTTAACAATACAACTTTATAAGTTCATCACTGACAGCTGATGGTGTCAGAACACCTAAATCTGTAAACATGAGATTGATATATTCAGGGGGAGTGTAGTCCACTAAGGGATGTTCTTTATTCAAATCTTTACCTGCCTTGAAGGTCGTAGCCCTGTACTGTAATGTAAATAAAAACAGAGAGGAAAAAAAAAACTTTACACAAAACTAAACATTCAAGAGAATAACAAATAAAATCATTTATTATGTGCACATGTGTATGAATGTAAATATTTGTCTTTATCACTCTTCTAAACATATAAATAAGTAAGTCATTCAGATACAGACAGAACAAGATGAGTGAGATGAAATCTTGTGTGTAGTGTTGTATAATGACACAAAATAAAAGTGTTTATCATCTACTTTGCAGTATTTCTAAACATAACCTAACAATTGTGAGTGACCTTGTTCTTTTCCAAACTTCAGTAAAGTCTGTAACATCTTTGTAAATTTACTATAAGCTGAGGTCAGCAAAACTCATCCTAGCTCACATTTAACTAACTTTTCTATCTAAATTGAATGTTCTGACAGACATCTCACTTTGCTGAACAGTCAGAACCAATGACATATGAAAAAAAAAATTATAACAAATTTGCACATTACCTTAAAGCGATCTGGAACATCTTTTTGATTTAGAGGAAATTCTCGCACAAATTTGAAACTTTCAGCAACAACATATACTGGCTTATTCATCTGCTTTGCACATACTGCTATAGGGTATGTACCAATCTGTGACAGATGCAAATTTATCAGTAACATGTAACTTCAACATCTGTATTTAAAAAAAAACAACTCAATAGCAGGTAGCCATCATACTTTTTTGCATGACATCTCTTTTTGTCCTGTGATAACAAAGAGGTCGGCCACGTGAAACTCTAAAAATGATATAGTTACGAGAGGCCAGATTCTTACATCTTACATCCTTCCTGTGCCGTTAAACGTCACATAGTGCTCGCAAGGTAGTTCACCAAGTTTTCCTTTTTCGGCAAGCTTTTCAACCTCATCAAGGGATTTTATGCCTATTAATTTGGATTCTCAATGTCCTCTTTAGAGTTTCACATGGTTGGCCTCTTTTCTTTGGCCTGTTGTGCTCCACTTGATAGCTTGTTTTGGGATTCTCTGATTGTTTCTTCTCATCACATGACAAACATACATCCATTTTCTTTTCCTGATCATGAGATTGGTTGTTTTTCACTCTCTGCGTTGTTCTTAAATTCAATCCACTTGATGCTGAGTATTTTCCTTAGGCATTTGTTTTCAAAAGAGTCTAATTTCTTGTCTATTTCGTTAGTTGTTTTCCAGCTTTTGCATGCATAAATGAGGTGTATCAGAATGTTATTCTGTACAGATTGTTTTGTGAGAAACCCTGTTGTTGTGGTCTAATCGACCACAACTCATCTGTTTATGCTAAGCATGGAGAGAGTATCTGGTGTACCGAGGGAGAACTGAGTCACGTGAATTCTGATAGGCGGGATGTATGAACGAGTTTGAGAGGACAGTCTGGGTCAGAATGTTGTAGTGACAGATTGTGGTGTTTTAATTCTAGAAAGGGATGTAGAGATTCTTTAGTTCAGTATGTAAGTTTGATGGACTGTTCTTTGAAGGACAAATTGTTGTACTTGATGGATTGTTCTTTTTAGGACGAATGTTGTAGTAGTCATGTAGATTGTGTGTCTGATTTGTCCCTTTTTGGACAAGGTAGTAATGTCAGATTGAAAGTCATGTGTAATTCTTAAGTTGGCATGTTTTGTCAAGGTTGAATGTCTGATTTGGTCCCATGGCGATGTTAGTCACCCAGACATATTTTTTTTATGATCATCTGTAATTATTCTCATCAAGTTTACACTCCACATCATTGCAACACACACTGAACAAATTGGATTTCATCATTAAACATTTACGGATTTGTGTCTGCTGAATCCTGTGGTTACTGGATTCTCGTTAAGTGTCAACTGTGATGTTGAGTTAGTTGATTACATGTAACTGGTCTTGTCGTGTGTAAATGTGTAGTTGAGGTTATTGTTATCTGGGTTGTCTTGTTACACGGAGTATACCAATGTAACATCTGTTGTGTCACTGGGCCTAATGCTCATATTAAAACATAATAGGCACAGTACAGAAGAGTATGTGCAAAACACGAGTTTAGTATTAAGTAATACAAGCAAGTACAGTACACAGTACATGAAGAAAGAAATCTGTTTTAGAGGAAGAGGGTGGATATCACATTTGAACTGAATAGTCTTAATTTGGTTTTTGTGCTTATAACTTTTGAATGCCATATGTTCTTAAGATTTTTTAAGGAAAATGCTGCTTTTGTAATTCTAACTTCCTTTCTGGTGTCACCATCCTGGTCTATGTAGCTGCCAAGGTATGCAAAGTGATTGACTTCTTCATCATGTATTTTTACATTTTGATTAATGAGAAGTTTCATTATTGTTGTTTTGTCTTTGTTAATTTCAAGATCTATTCTGCTAGCCAATGAAGACAGGGATTCATTTTTCTTGCATGGAATTCACATTGTTACTTATAAGAGTTACGCTATCAGCTTCATCTTCTTCTTCATTCGCATTGTCTGTCTATATTGTCTATGCAGTCCTGTCTCTTGGATAAATTTTACTGTTCTTTGCAATTCATGTATGGAATCATAGAGCTTATCTTTAGTGGTTTCACTGGGCCAATAATTATTTCTCAGTGTCTCATAGTTGGTGCAGTTTTGGAGGATATGTTCCACAGTTTGGGTCTCCTGGGCACATGTACATAAATTAGTAGTACCAACCCTAAACTTTGTATATATATGACTTCAGAGTTGGCTGTGTCCTGTTCGAAGACAGAAAATGGTGATTTGATCCTTTCTGTTTAGCACGTGATAGTCATTATGTGGTGGTGTTTCTGGCTTCCTGTAGGTTTTTATCATGCTTTTCTTCTGACTGTAAGTGATTGGTATGTCTGGTTGCTATGCCATCAACAAAATCAAGATCTTCTAGTTGGGTCCCATGTACCCAATCAAAGGCTGTTTTACCAGTACAGCATCTTTTCATTATAAAGTCTATGGCAATTCCAAAAAGCAAGGGAGATAATATACATCCTAGTTTCATGCTTGTTTCAATCTGAAACCATTCGCTCAATCCTTCTCTGTCTTGACTGCACAAACATAGAGATCTCTAATGATGTTGACAATTTTAGATGGTATTCCATATAATCTTAAAATTCTCCACAATGAATGTCTGTGTATGCTATCAAATGACTTTTTAAAGTCTATAAAGTTCAGTATTAATGGTTTTTGCTTTTCAATATATTCTTCAAGTATTATTCTCAGACAAAACACCTTTGACACAACTGATAATAAGGTTACACCCCTCCAGTTATTGCAGTCACTGAGACTGCCTTTTTAAGGTATTTTAACAATGATTCCTTGTTTCCATTTAGAAGATACATTTTCTTATTTTATTAAACATTCTCTGTAGTTGGCTCATGTTGTCATTGTTAATAGCTTTTAACATTTTGACTGTTAATTCATCTTCACCTGCAGCTTTGTTATTAGCACTGCTGTTTCAATTTCAATCAGTGTAACTTCATCTAGGCTGAAATTTAGTTGTGGAACTGGTAAATCAGTTTCAAGATTTATTAATTCGTTTGGTTGTGGTCGATTAAGTATTTCTTGGAAGTGTTTGGCCCATCTTTGTTTTTGGCCTTTACTTGATGTTAATAGGTTGCCTGTTTTGCTAAAGACTGGTCTTTCTCTGGAGGTAATAGCACCTGTTAGCCTCTTTCGTATGTTATATAGAGTTTTGTTGTCTTCTGTTTTTGCTGCATTTTCTGCTTCTTTTGCTGTATTGTCCATATATTCCCTTTTGTCTGTTCTAGTTGAACTTTTTACTTTATTGTCTAATTTTTGCATGTTGCTTTCACAAGATCTTTTCCAAGATATGTCTTTACATTCAACATGGCTAATTTGGTTGCTCATCTTCCATGTATTTCCAAGCTTTTCTAATTGCTGATTGCAGTCCAACACTTGCTTTTGCTGTCGTGATTATGGCTGTGCTGTATGAATTCCATAATTCACCGATATCTATTTCATTTACCTCGCTGAGTGCTGCAAAACGACTGGTAAGTTTCAGACTGAAATTACTGTTGGTATTTTCTTCTTGTAGGATATGACTGTTTTTCTGCATATTGATTTCTTGTGTTGGCTTTTCAGTTTTAGTTTTATTTTTCCTATACACAGATTGTGATCACTGTTGACATCTGCACACCTATATGCCCTTACATCTATCAGAGATGTTCTGTACTGCTTTCTAATACAAAAATGATCTATCTGTATCGCTTTCTGATACAAAAATGATCTATCTGGTTTATAGTTCTATCATCTGGAGATATTCACATTGTTTTATGCATCTCTTTGTGTGGAAGTATTGTGCCTCCAATGACTATGCCCTCTGTTAGACATATTTCATTTAATCTTTCTCCATTCTGATTAACCATGTCAATTCCTTCTCTCCTCATTACTTTTTCGATGTCAGTGTTATCTTTCCCTACCTTAGCGCTGAAGTCCCCCATAGCAATTAGGATGTCGTGTTTAAGGACTTTATTAATGATTTGTTGTAATTGGTGATAGAAATAGTCTTTTACCTCATCATCTGCATCATTCGTGGGTGCATAACACTGTATTATTGTCATTCTTCCATGTCTTTGGTTGTACCGTGCTCTTATTATATGACTGTTCACTGATTTCCATTCTATTATGCTCTTTGCTGTTAAGTTTGACATAATTATACCTATACCCTCTCGGTGTTTCCCTTTGTCTCTGCCTGAAAGTATTATTAACTTACAGTTTTCCGCTGATCTTTTCCCTGCTTCTGGCCATCACATTTCAATGATGCTCAGTACGTCTAGGTGGTATGTCTCCTGAGTAGTTTTTGTTGGTGCTGCCATTGTTTTTTACATTCCAGAATCCAATCTTTGTCACATGTTTGGGGCCAACAAATGTATTCTTTCGATCTTTGTCTGAGCTCTTCAGAGTTGGCATCCCAGATGCTCGGCTGATTTCGTTGTGAGTTTCCATAATAAGTTCTTTTTTTCCCATCTAGAGTCGCTTCTAGATAGGTCCCAGGATAAGAGTGTTAGCCTTATGCCTAACTCCCGATATAGGATATGTGACAGATCAAGTGGAATTCCGCTGATTTGTGCATGCTGGCAAGACCGTTAAAAAAAAAAAGCCCGCCATCTTGCACATCACACCGGAAGCATATATCATGCTTAAATCATGTATTTGGAGAAGTCAGTAATTTCATTTGCACATACAGGACTTTTTTTTTTTAAACTAAAGGTAGCTTAAACCCAAGACAATTGAAACCTATCTGCTGATGATGCAGCCCTTGTGGCTCATAGCAACAGTCTTCTACAGGTGCTGATTAGTAGCATGATCAGACCATGTAATTTATTCTCATTGATTGTTAGTTTGAAAAAAAAAAAAAGGTGGTTCTTGACAAAGGCATAATTACACTAACTAGTCAAACACTGAACAGAAGTCTGCTTGAATCAATGGACAAGTTCAACTACTTAGAATGACAGTTATCTTCACCTTTTCTCTAGATCAGCGGTTCCCAACCAAGTGTACATGGCAGGACGATTAGGGATATGTATGAAGAAGATAATGGTGGAAAACAGATAAATATGTTGCCAAAATTATTCAATATATTGATGACACCTGACAAAACAAACAAGGCGGCTGAAATATGTATCAATGAGGAAAAACTGGAAGAAGTGGAGAGCTTTGAATATCTTGGATCATTACTAACTAGTAATGGAGATACAATGAGGGAAATTAAAAGGAGGACATCTCTCGCTCTTCAGAAAGTAAAACAACTAAAGAATCTGTGGAGAGTACCAGACAGAACCACAAAAATAAGATTTTTAAGGGCATGCATCTTTCCCATCGCAACATATGCCTGTGAGACCTGGACACTTAACAAAACAGCTGAGAAACACATAAATGCCTTTGAAATTAAATGCTACAGAAGAAATTCTTCAAATATCATGGACATAAAAAAGAACAAATATATCCATACTACAAGAACTTAATATTGAAGAAGGCTGGCTAGTAAAGAGGATTAAAGAGAGAAAACTTAAATATTTTGGACACATTAAACGTCATGAGAATTTAGGATGACCGTCTTGGAAGGGTACATAATAGGAAAAAGAAAGAGAGGAAGACCGAAGTAAAGATGGCTGCAAGACATCATTGATAATCTGCAAATGGATGCATAGGCAGCAGGGCATATTGCTTACAACCGTGAGGCCTACAGGAGAGCTGTTAGGGAGGCAAAGTTTCGCAAGGGACATGCAAATGTCTGACTGACTGAGCATTAAACCTTCTGGCAGCATTTACAAATAAAACATGCCAGCAACACAAACAACGAATGCATATTTTTTTTTCAAAGTCTTGCGAAACATCAGAATATAACATCATAAGTGCCATTAGTTAACAAAGATACCAAAAATGCAATTCAAGCCTCCTATTGCATCAGTTATCATATTGCCATACTATAGTTGAGAATTTAATTTCTCCTTGTATACAAGATGGTGTTCAATGTATGCTTGGAAAAGAACATGTACAGAAAATGAATGCTATCCCTCTTTTGAACAATATCATATCTAGAAGAACTCAGGATATGTTTGATGATGTTGAGGCAACTGTAATAGATAGAATTAAAAATAGTAAATTCTTGACGAAAGCACAGATGTTACTAATTTTGTTGCTTTTCTTGTTATTGGGAGATATTTGAAAGGCAATGAAGTTGAAGAAAGCCTTTTGCTTTGTCATCCTCAGTTAGAGCACACAAGTGGTGAGGATATATTTAATGCTACTGATTGTTATTTCAAGGGAAAGAATATATATTAACTGGTGTAATTGTTGTGGGCTTTGCACTGATGGAGATAAGTCTATTTTGCTATGGTCTTCACGGTCTTGTCATGAAGGTAGGGCCCAGTATAACCGGAATCACTGCTGCATCCACAGACAAATCCTAGCATCTAAGCAGCTCCCTAGTGAACTGCAAATCATTCTTGATGAAGATGTTAAAGTGGTTAATTTTATAAAATCTGGGTCCTCACATTCAAGGATTTTCCAAACACTTTGTGAAGAGATGATAAGTCTTCATTCTACCTTTCTCCTTCATAGGTAAAGTAAGGTAAAGTTCTCATCTGGCTGTTTGAACATAAGGTCCAGGTTTTTTGTTTAAAATTATTCTTTCCAACTTCCAAGTTACACAATCTGGATTGGCATAAAAGTCACGTTTATTTATCAGACATTTTCCATCAATTAAACAATCTAAATTTGGCACTTCAGAATAGCTTGATAATGATATTTAAAGTTTGTGACAAAACTGAATCTATGATTAAAAAAAAAAAGATTTTTGGAGGTTACGCACTGAACAAGGTCAGTCCGAGGTATTTGAAACTTTACACATTTACTTGTCTGAGAACAAGCTACACCTATCCAAGGACATGAAACAGAAAATCAGTGAACACTTACATCCTTCCCGTGCGTTAAACATCACATAGAGCTCGCATAGTTGTTTGCCAAGTTTTCCTGTTTTCTGCGAGTTTTTCAACTTCATCAAGGGATGTTAAACTGGCTTCTCTTAACAATGTCCTCTTTAGAGTTTCACATGGCCAACCCCTTTTTCTTCGGCCTGTTGTGTTGCACCTGATAGCTTGTTTTGGTATTCTCTGATCGGTTCTTCTTATCACATGGCCTACATATGTCCATCTTCTTTTTTCTCATCACCCATGAGACAGGTTGTTGTTTGCTCATGTCTTATCTCTGTGTTGTTCTTAAATTCATTCCACTTTATACCAAGTATTTTCCTTAGGCATTTGTTGTCAAAAGAATCTAATTTCTTGTCTATTTCTTTAGTTGATTTCCACCTTTTGCATGCATAAATGAGGGTGGATATTAAGTAATATATGTGCAGCTGTTCACTCAATTTCTTATTATATTCATCATCATCATCAGGTGCCATGCCGACTGGCGTTGGCTATTATGCTTCTCCAGAGTACCCGATCCTTCATGCAGGCCATCAGTTCAGTTGGTGATCTCCTCTCACACCATCCCGTCAGACTGTCCAGTATCATTTCTCTTGGTCTTCCTCTTGATCTTCTTCCTTCTATTTTTCCTGTTGTTATAATATTTTCAATGTCCCCTCTTCTCATTGCATGTCCTATGAAAGTATTACATTGCTTGTTGAATTAGTGGACCATTCATTTACAACTTGAAAAAAAAAAAAAAAAAACAGCAACTATAACACTAACAGTTTTACTAATATGAAAGGGTACAATCTATGGAAATAGGCTACCAAGCGACATGTCATCCTAAAAAGGTTGGGAACCACTGCTATAGATGAAGAAATCAGTACACAAACAGGAAAAACAGCCATCACTCTTGGTCAAACTAAGGAAATGAGCATGGAACAACAAAAGGTTAATACTGAAGACAAAGGTTTTTATTGTCAGACATGTGCTCTTGACCTTACTGCTTCTTACATGGATCAGAAACCTGGACAGCATATTGAAGGCATGAGAAATGCTTGAGAGTTTTCACTGGTGCTTTTGAAAAATAAAACCTTCATTAGGCATGACAAGGTAACCAAATCTGAAGTCCTACAGCATGCTAAGCTTCCATCCATTATAACAACACTAAGCACCAGAACACACTAAGATGGCAGGGTATTGAGCAAAAGTGGATGGCTACTTGAGATTTTGTATGGCAAACTTGTGGACAGGACATCATATCACAGAGCAAAGATAATGTACCACCACAACAAAAAGGCCCTGGAGTCCACTCAGCCTCTAAAAATGGGTACCAGAGAAATCTGGAAAGATAAATGTGGCCCAGTATGACACTAACCACATCAACTTTCATGTGGCAAAGGTCTTGGAAATAACAGGCCTAAAACCATATCCCCAATATGCTATAACGGCATGAAAAGAGGGATTTTACCTTTTATCCATCCCCCCTCCATATAGTTTATTTTCAAGTACACTAGTAAAAGATAGATACAGCAAAGAAAGCAAATCAAGAAAAAATTCTCTCTCTCTCTCTGAACCTTAAGTGCCCAGGGCACATGGGGCTTCTGCAAGGGTTTTCCACAAATGCCTGTCCTTTGCCCTTTTTTTCTGCTCTTACCCAGGTGAGCCCTCTATTGCTCAACATCCTCTCTGTTGTTCTTCTCCATGTCCCTTTTGGTCTACCCTTACTTCTGTTCCCCTGTGGTGTTCATCTTAGTGCTATTTTTGGTAGTGAGTTGTATAATTAAAAGTATTTAATTACTTTTAATTAATCTAAATAATTAAATTCAAAGGCATAGGGTAAACATTTAAAATAAATTACATAACTTACATCTATTTAAAATACTAAAGTTTACTGCAACTAAAGTTTTATATTTTATAATAGGTAAACAATAAACTGGTGCTTTTATGACATTTTATCCCACGATGCCGACACATATTAGCAGTTTTTTTTTTATGTACACTTAGGGCATGTGTACCACCCCCTCTCCCCGCTGAATATCACTTGCCAATAAGCCCAGGAAAATGTTGGCATTATCATTATATCTGCTGTGTACTTCAATGGCATTTCTCTATTTCTAATCTTTACAGTATTTTAAATAACTATATGCCTTTCACATTCTGAGAAAAACTTAGAAAGCTGACATTTGAAAACTGAAAAAAATAAAGCACCTAAACAACAGAATGAAGAATTCACCTTGTTTATAATGCCACCACTTTCCATAATGCCTTCAGCTCCTACCATCACAAGTTGCACTTTCTCCATTATGTAGCTGTGGGTGTGAGTGAGCATTTTCATAAATAAAACTAAAATATGAAAATAGAGTAAATGTGGCAGAAATTATTGGTGGAATAAATTACTGTACAAAATTACCAAACAGCCTACATACGAGCATATACGCTATACTGTTGGAAACACAATTGTTCTTCTTTTTCAAATATTGATTTCAGTCTCTGATATAAACATTGCAGGTGGTGAAGAAGCTATCCAATTAGGCAATCAGCAACCCATAGCTAATATGCTAGCATCAGGGATGGCGAACCATAGCTGGCCAAGACTCTGTCCCACCTCTCCATTGGTACCTCCGGTAACAGGCCTAGCCTGGCTAATGAGACAGTGATCACCAGAGTCCTCATGGTGGTAGAGTCTGCTAAAGAAGTATTGCAAACCCCATTTTTATCTGCATTTCAGGACTGAAAAAATAGCTGCCATAATCCACTCTCTGACAACTGACAAAACAAATAAGGCACCTGAAATATATATCAATGAGGAAAAATTGAAAGAGGTGGAGAGTTCTGAATATCTTGGATCATTACTAATGGAGATACAATGAGGAATATTAACAGGAGGACATCTATTGCTCTTCAAAAAATAAAACAACTAAAGAAACTGTGGAGAGAAACAGACAGAACTACAATAATAAGATTTTTAAAGGGATGCATCTTTCCCAACGCAACATATGCCTGTGAGACCTGGACACTTAACAAAACAGCTGAGAAACACATAAATGGCTTTTAATGTAAATGCTATAGAAGAGTCCTTCAAATATCATGGACACAAAAAAGAACAAATATATCCATACTACAGGAACTTAAAATTGAAGAAGCTTAGATAGTAAAGAAGATTAAAGAGAGAAAATTTAAATATTCTGGACATCATGATTAATTTAAAGAAGACAGTCTTGGAAGGGTCCATAATGGGAAACAGAAAGAGAAGAAGACCAAGGCAATGATGGTTCCAAGACGCTGCTGATGATCTGCAAATGGACACATCAGCAGCAGGCCATCTTGCTCACAACTGAAAGATTTATCTAAAGGGAAGGCTACCACAATAACAGATCTGAAATGAACTTTCAGATCAATTCATCCACTCCTTGTTGTACTGATTGGATCTTGCCCAAAAAAACAACTTTCTGATGTTTACTGTCAGTGACAGGAAGTCCCATGCCCTGGCCATACAGGCTACATCGCTAGTAAACAGAAACACAGATAGGGCTTGGGCTGTTTTGGTTTCAGTTGTAAGCCATGCTAAATCAAAGAATGAATAATCCAAAATGAGCACTTGTAAACATGTTGGTTTCTGCCTGTCTCTTAAAGTTTTAAAATATCACTAAATATTGCAGCACACAGTAAATCTGATTATGTTTACTCACCCAACTGCAGCATCAAGAATTACAGTAGTTGGAATTCCTAATTTAGACAACTCTACTTCCACTTGATATCTATGTGATGAAAATAAATACTCAGTTCATAAAGTCAAGAAAATGCATATTCAAAGTTCAGATGTCAATCATGTGGTTAGTGCACCAGTCCCTCATGATGAAGGACGGGGGTTCAAATCCAGCTGGTAGTGCACCAGTCACTCACCTGTCGAAACGGGTACCTGACCTCTTCTAGAACTGGGGAAGGAAAGGTGGCCAGGCATGATTCACCCTCTAGTGTGTTGACAGGTCAAGGAAAATAAGGGCACTAACACCATATCCCTATGTGCCTCTAAGGTATGACATGGTAACCTTTACCTTTTAACTTCTATACTGTTGACCTTACATAAACAGCCGATTATTTACCAAATTCTAAACAATACAATACAGTACACATTTTATACAGTTATTTTATTATACAGGTGTAAAATATTGTACTGTACAGTTACACACCATAAAAACACATTAAGTACTGTACAGTATATACTGGACAGTATGTTTTATAAATTTAAAATTACATTATCAACCATGTAGGCTAACACACACACAGTCAGAGAGGGTGGGGGGGGGGGTGATGAAGGAAAAGGCACCACAGTACAATATACATACAGTCATTCATTCATTTATTTGCATGTCCCTTGCGGAACTTTGCCTCCCAAACAGCACTCCTGTAGGCCTCTCGGTTGTGAGCAAGATGGCTTGCTGCTGATGCATCCATTTGCAGATCGTCAACGATGTCTTGCAGCCATCTTCGTTTTGGTCTTCCTCTTTTTCTTTTTCCCATTATGTATCCTTCCAATACCTTCTTCTCTAAATTATCACGACGTTTAATGTGTCCAAAATATTTAAGTTTTCTCTCTTTAATCCTCTTTACTAGCCAGCCTTCTTCAATATTAAGCTCTTGTAGTATAGATATATTTGTTCTTTTTTGTGTCCACGATATTTGGAGAACTCTTCTGATGGCAAGGAAAAGGATCAAGAGATCATATATTCAATCTAAGATTAATAATAGAGAAATGCAGAGAGTTTAATGTGAATCTATATTTATCCTTTATAGACTACTCAAAGGCATTTGATTGTGTACAACACATACAGTACATGATACAATATTTTTCTCTCTCTCTGAACCTTAAGTGCCCAGGGCACATGGGGGTTCTGCAAGGGTTTTCACAAATGCTTGTCTTTTGCCTTTTTTTCTGCTCTTGCCCAGGTAAGCCCTCTATTGCTCAACATCCTCTGTTGTTCTTCTTCATGTCTCTTTTGGTCTACTCTTACTTTTGTTCCCCTGTGGCGTCCATCTTAGTGCTATTTTTTGGTAGTGAGTTGTCAGTCATTCGCAGCACATATCTCAACCATCGCCAGCGTCTTTCCTCAATAATTGCTGTCAGTGGCTTTATCTGCATTTCTGCTAACAAGATGTTATTTCTTATGGTGTTTGGGATACACTATTTAGATAGCAGTAAAGTTACAAGGTGTGTCCGGTAAGTAATGAGACATTTTATTCTGCCAATCAGCAGGGCTTGGGGGGCAGATTCTTTGGGCCTGAAAATTAGTGGGGGATGTTAGGTAAAGGATCAATATCTTGTCATTTGGCTCCGAGCTTTTACAGAGTGCGGATCACTTTTGAAGTGGACAGCTAAACATTAATGGTCAAAATGCAGGAGTGTCAAGCAGCAATAAAGTTTTGTGTTAAACTTGAAAAATCCGAGACAGAGACGCTTGCTATGATACAGAAAGCCTACAGCAAGGATGCTTTATCGAAAGCACAAGTGTTTCTGTGGTATAGGACATTCAATGAAGGAAGAGAGAGCATCAAGGATGAAAAATGCACAGTGCACCAATTAATTGTGCAAAATCGAAAATAAAATCGATACTCAATGTCTTTTTTTTTACTCTAAAGGTGTTGTCCATAAAGGTGTTATACCACCATAGACAAATGGTCAATGCAGCATTTTACACAGAAGTGCTTAAATGGTTGAAGAACAGAGTCTTGCACATCTGCCCGGAGATTGCCAACACCTGGGTTCTTCACCAGAACAATGCACTGGGCCATGTGTCATTGCTAGTGAGAGAGTTTCTGATGAAACAAACCCTGACAATACTGTGCCAACCTCCCTACAGCCCAGACTTGGCCCCGGCTGACTTCTTTTTGTTTCCCCAGCTCAAATCAAGCTTGAAAGGCCGCCATTTTTGGACTGTTAATGATGTGCAAGCTGTCACAACGAGTGCTTTGAAGGAGATCCCTGTTTAAGACTTCCAGGCAAGCTACGACGCATGGCAGAACTGCTGGCAACGGTGTATTGATGCTCAAGGACTTTATTTCAAGGAATTTTATATGTAATTATATCTTCAACAAATCGAATTTTATGGAATCAGTCTCATTACTTACCAGACACACCTTTCTAAAATTGTACTAAAATTATTCAACACACTACATCTACCTGTAAATTTAAAAAAAAAAAATTCTTAATTTTAAAAATACAGCTCATCTTATGGCTAAGTGAGGACAGACTGATATTTGCTTCCACTTCCAAATGTCTTTCACACAATAAACAATGGCAATGAAGATGAAACACAAACACATTTGACACACAATTCTGGTTGTACAGTTATGAGACACACACACATGTGTTTTGCCTCAAATGACTCTCTCTCTCTCTGAACCTTAAGTG
This sequence comes from Achatina immaculata, assembly GCA_009760885.1. Lineage (NCBI taxonomy): Eukaryota > Metazoa > Mollusca > Gastropoda > Stylommatophora > Achatinidae > Lissachatina > Lissachatina immaculata. The sequence continues at coordinate 42,660,724 of CM019698.1, forward strand.
CCCAGGTCACACGGGGCTTCCGCAAGGGTTTTCCACAAATGCCTGTCCTTTGCCTTTTTGTCTGCTCTTGCCCAGGTGAGCCCTCTATTGCTCAACATCCTTTCTGTTGTTCTTCTCCATGTCTCTTTTGGTCTACCCTTACTTCTGTTCCCCTGTGGTGTCCATCTTAGTGCTATTTTTGGTAGTGAGTTGTCAGTCATTCGAAGCATATGTCCCAGCCATTGCCAGCGTCTTTCCTCAATAATTGTTGTCGCCTCAACTGACTAATGTTTATATAATTGTACAGCATTATTTTCCTTCATTTGAACAGCACAAGTGGATTATCAGTCATCATCCTCATCATCTTCTACATGTAAAGGAGAAGGTTAACATGCACTTTGAAATTTTGTAGTTTAATTTTCAACCTGTGTGCAAATATAGTTTCAAAAATTTTGTGTGCAAATGTGCATTGTAATGTCAAATTACAGAGTATAATTTAAAGTTCTCATAGCAAAAAATACTAAAATCCACAAAAATCAGGAAAACAAATCCATGAAGGAATATCATATTTTTATTCAGTGCTACAGAGTAAGGTAAAGGTAATCCTCTCATGCCTTAGAGGCACATAGGGATATGGTGTTAGTGCCCATATTTTCCTTGACCTGTCAGCACACTATAGGGTGATATGGTCAGTATCACGACTGGCCATCTTTCCTTCTCCAACTTCAGAAGAAGTGCTACAGAGTAATATGAGGAAACTGAAAAATAAAATTTGAAATTGTATTAAAATTAGTAATTTATTTATTTTTCTGCATGGCATATACAATTTCATGCACAGCCCAATTTGTGTGCGCGTGTGTGTGTGTGCATGGCTGCGAGTTTTGGTGCCTCAAAGGTAGCAGATGTGAAATGTGAGAGGCAGATACTCTGTATTATCTTCAGGAAATACACTGTGATTTCAGTTTGGCTTTTTTGCCTCTTCATGTCTTTAAATGTTAGTGTAAGAAGACACTGCCTCTCCTGTCAAATATTTCACCTTTTAGCCACAAATGACAGGCAGATCAATGTCACAAAAATGGTTCATCACAGCCCTGAGCTTATGCAAACCCTCTGTGTTATTATCAATGTTAAACTTGTGCTCTGGTATTGTTTCTCCATCTGCACCTTCTTTGTCCAGTACTGCATCTGTCTCTGAAATAGTCAGCTTCATCAGGTTCAAGGTTCAGGATTCAAAATTTAGAGTCTGGCTTCACTGCATTTGGGACAACCCCATATATGCTTCGCTGCATACCGCAGCATCCATCCAGGAGCATGGTTGCTAATAGCTCCTATCATGTGTTGGTTGTTTACGATGTGTTTTCTGCCACAGTTTGGATTTACTTACATCTTTCCCATGCCGCTAAACATCACGTAGGGCTCGCATGATAGTTTGCCAAGTTTTCCTGTTTTCGGCGAGCTTTTCAACTTCATCAAGGGATGTTATACCCACTAAACTGGCTTCTCTTAACAATGTCCTCTTTACAGTTTCACGTGGTCAACCTCTTTTTCTTTGGCCTGTTATGTTCCACTTGATAGCTTGTTTTGAGATTCTCTGATTGTTTGTTCTCATAACGTGACTGATATATGCCCACTTCTTTTTCTGATCACCCTTGAGACAGGCTGTTTGCTCATTTATCTTATCTCTGCGCTATTCTTGAATTCACTCTACTTTATATCAACTATTTTTATTAGGCATTTGTTTTCAACAGAGTCTAATTTCTTATCTATTTCTTTAGTTGTTTTCCAGCCTTCATATGCATAAATGAGGGTGGATATTACATTTAAATTGAATAATCTTAACTTGGCTTTTGTGCTTATAACTTTTGAATGCCATATCTTCTCAGAATTCTAGAAGGTTAATGCTGCTGTTGTAATTCTAATTCTAACTTCCTTTCTGGTGTCACCATCCTGGTCTATGTAACTGCCGAAATATGCAAAATGGTTTACTTCGTCGACAGCTGTTCCTTCTACATCCATTTGTCCTTCATGGTTAACGATAAGTCTCATTATTTTTGTTTTACTCTTGTTAATTTCAAGTCCTATTTTACTAGCCAGCGAAGACAGCGTATCTGTTTTTCTTGCACTGATTTCACATTGCTACTGATAAGAGTTATGTCATCTGCAAAATCAAGATCTTCCAGTTAGGTCCTATGTGCCCAATCAATGCCCGCTTTACCTGTGCAGAAGGGGGTGAAGATGCCCGAAAAGGTAATCAGCGACCCACAGCTGATATGCCAGCGTCAAAGTTAGCGACCCATAGACCCTATCCCAACTCTCCATGGTACCCCCAGAAAGAGGCCTAGCCTGGGTAGCGAGGCAGGGATCGCCATAGTCTCCATGGTGGTGGAGTCGCTAAAGAAGCATTGCACACCTCCTGCTTTTTAGCTGTACTCCGGGACTGAAAAAGTAGCCACAATAACCCACTCTCATGCTTATATGATGCTGTGCCTCAACATCTCTACAGCATCGGCTGCAAAGAACAACAGCTCGCAGTTACAGTGAGTTTGTACAAGTACAAGTACCTGTGTAGCACTTTTTCATTATGAAGTGTTTATCTGGATTTACTGCCAGCACCTTTAATTTGTTTTAGCTCCAGCAATCTCTTCACATCTACACTGTTCTTCCATTTCTATTCTTCATTTTCCCACAGTCTGTCCAAAACTGCTTTAGCAATGTCATCCTTATCCATTCTCAGCCTGCCATTTATTTTAGTCTGTCTAGTAAAGCCACATTAGGGTAGTGACAGTTGATTGGCTTAAAGATGAACCCATTCTTTTCTTCTCAGTCTTACGAAGCATACTCTGTGAATCTGTCACAATGATACCATTAACCACATCATGAGAAATTAGCCATTCCACTGCCGCCGACACAGCCTCAATTTCCATTCAAATGCTTGGTGTGGTGACTTTGAAGACTCCCAAACCCTGTGCCACTACTCTTCCACTGCAGTAGACAACAAAACCCCAACCACTTCTGCTGTTCCGAGTCACTGAGCCATCTGTATATATTACCATGCTGGAAGATCCACAGTGATGCTGGATGAGATCTTGAACCCAATGTTCAACTGCCCCTGTGCCCAATCTTGACATTCACAACCCTTCTGTATAATAACCTTTCTTAGCTGAGGTCCATCCTGTACCCATAACCAATCACCACCTTTAGGCACCTCATCTACATTGCAAATTGAATTTATTGTATCCTTGGCCTCAGCTATCTAGGATATCTGCCCCATTTGATGCATCTTCCTAGCTCCTAATGGTCCTTAATGCCAGCACTCCTGATGTATGCCTTTACCTGAGCATACTTGTGATTAGACCTCACACTCAGCATCATCATATCAAGCAGAAAGTGCATGGCCTCCACCAGATTATCACTGGTGCAACCAAAGACCACTCTCATTGCCTTGTTCTGTGCATGCTCTCTGTTCAGCTGTGCATTTGACAGGGTGAGTAGGCCAAGACCATACTCCAGTGGTGACGGTTACAGCACCAGCACATATGCATGAGCAAAAATATTGTGCGCTGTGGAAAGCCCACTGCAGCCATTAACCTAAATACTCCCAATGCTTTCCTGGCTTTTTGTACGGCATTGTCTGCATGATGTGCAAAGGACAATGAATGATCAAATGTGATACCTAGATACCTCATGAAATTTTTTTCTTAATATCTTGGCCTTGACACTGCACAATCAGAACTACACTCAGTCAGTCAGTCATTTGCATGTACCTTGCAGAACTCTGCCTCCCTAACAGCTGTCCTGTAGGCCTCTCGGTTGTAAGCAAGATGGCCTGCTGCTGATGCATCCATTTGTAGATTATCAACAACATATTGCACTCACTTTCTCCTTGGTCTTCCTTTCTTTTTCCCATTATGTACCTTTCCAAGATGGTCTTCTCTAGATTATCATGACGTTTAATATGTCCAAAATATTTAAGTTTTCTCTGTTTAATCCTCGTTACTAGCCAACCTTCTTCAATATTAAGTTCTTGTAGTATGGATATATTTGTTCTTTTTTGTGTCCATGATATTTGAAGAACTCTTCTGTAGCATTTACATTCACAGGCATTTATGTGTTTCTCAGCCGTTTTGTTAATTGTCCAGGTCTCACAGGCATGTGTTGTGATGAGAAAGATGCATGCCCTTAAAAATCATATTTTTGTACTTCTATCTGTTTCTCTCCACAGATTCTTTAGTTGTTTTAGTTTCTGAAGAGTGTTAGATGTCCTCCTTTTAATTTCCCTCATTGGGACAATTTTCGAACACAAAAAGATCCATAAAGTGACTTGGAGGTCCCCAGATAAAACCACAGAAAACCAAATCGATCACATACTGATAAACAACAAGTGGAAATGGTCACTACAAGATGTGTGTGCAAGGAAAGGAGCAGATGTAGGAAGTGATCACAACCTTCAGGTAGCAAAAATAAAACTAAAATTAAGGAAAACAAAAATCAGAGAACACAGAAAGGCATGCTTTGATACAGCAAAACTGAAAGATCAGCAAACAAGGAATGAATTCTCAACAGTAATTAAGAACCGCTTCAGTGTCCTACAAGACGAAGCAAAATGTCTATACTAGAGTTCAATGAAACACTACAGGAAACAGCAAAAGAGGTGCTGGGATATTGGAAATGGAAAAAAAGAGGAATGGATAAGCAAGACTACATGGGAAAAGATAGAGCAAAGAAAGCAAATCAAGAAAAAATTCTCTCTCTCTCTCTGAACCTTAAGTGCCCAGGGCACATGGGGCTTCCGCAAGGGTTTTCCACAAATGCCTGTCCTTCGCCTTCTTTTCTGCTCTTGCCCAGGTCAGCCCTCTATTGCTCAACATCCTTTCTGTTGTTCTTCTCCATGTCTCTTTTGGTCTACCCTTACTTGTGCTCCCCTGTGGTGTCCATCTTAGTGCTATTTTTGGTAGGGAGTTGTCAGTCATTCGGAGCACATGTCCCAACCATCGCCAGCGTCTTTCTTCAATAATTGTTGTCAGTGGTTTCATCTGCATTTCTGCTAATAAGATGTTATTTCTTATGGTGTTTGGCCAAAATATTTTTCTAATTCTTCTTAAACATTTAGTCTGGAAAGAATTCAACTTGTTTTCTATTGTTTTGGTGATTTTTCAGCATTCACTTCCATAGAGTAGTACACTTAGAACATTACTCTTAAATATCCTGATTTTCATATTGATGCTTAGTTTTTTTGATTTTCATATAGTCTGCAGCATTGCAAAAGCCTGATTTGCTCTAGTAAGTCTGCTGTTGATGTCCTCTGTGCTGTCTCCATTTTCTACTACTCTGCTGCCAAGGTATACAAATTCGTTGACCTCCTCCACTAACTTGTTATCTACTCTGAGTACATTTCTGTTGTTCACATTTTGCTTCATTAACTTTGTCTTTCCTACGTTGATCTTTAGTCCTATGTTGTTTGCATTCTGAGTTAGCTTGTTTATTTTATCTTGCATATCTTTGTGACTGCTTGATAATAGACAAATGTCGTCCGCAAAGTCAAGGTCCTCCAGCACTGTGTCAAGGGTCCATTGTAATCCTCTGCGTTTATCTGATGTTGCTTACTTCATTAACCAGTCTACTGCCAAGATAAATAATGTTGGTGATAGTACACATCCCTGTTTCACTCCTGTTTGTACCCTAAAGCTGCTGGAGGTATGTTCTCCACAGATAACTTTGCACTGAAAACCCTCGTATAGGGCTTTGATTACATTAACTATTTTATGGGGGAGGCCATGCCATCTTAGGATTTTCCACAGTGCATCTCTGTTGACACTGTCAAAGGCTTTCTCAAAATCTATGAATAATGCATATGTTGTGCTATGCCACTCATTTGCCTGTTCTAATATTTGTCTAAGTACAAATATGTGGTCTATGCATGATCTTCCTTTCCTAAGTCCTGCCTGCTCTTTCCAAAGTTTTTCCTCAAGTGTTGGTACAATTCTGTTGATGGTTATTCTGCAAAATACTTTACTGGTGAGTGGTAGTAGGGTAATGCCTCTCCAGTTCCCGTAATCTCTGAGGTCACCCTTCTTTGGTAGTTTTACTATAAGGCCAGTTTTCCACTCATCTGGGGCTTTTTCTAGATCCCAAATTTGTTGTAATATCCGGCAAAGTTGTTTTGGTGTTTCTGTTTCTTCTGCTTTCAACATCTCAGCAGTCACTTCATCTTCACCTGATGCCCTGTCTGATTTTAGCTTCTTTATCGCCTCCTTTACTTCATTTATTGTTATTGGTCCTGTATTGATGTTTAGTTCCGTTTTTGCTTCAGGTATGTCTATTGTTTGTGCTGTTTGTGTTCTGTTTAGTAGGGTGTTAAAGTGTTCCCTCCATCTTTCAATTTTTTTCTCTTTCTCCACTGACCAGTTGTCCATTTTGTGTTCTTACTGCCCTTTCACATCTTGTGTTGAAGTTACCTGTCATCTGCTTTGTGATTTTATATATGGTTTTCATGTCATTTGTAAATGCTGCTTTCTCTGCTATTTCTGCTAAGTTGTCATAATATTGACGTTTATCTTGACAGCATGATTCCTTCACTTCTTTGTCTTTTTGTGCATAATTACTTAAAACTCGTTCTTTAAGTCGTTGTGATTTGGTGTTCAGTAATTTTTTCTTGATTTCTTTTCTTTGCTCTATCTTTTCCCATGTGGTCTTGCTTATCCATTCCTCTTTTTTCCTTTTCCGATATCCCAGCACCTCTTTTACTGTTTCCTGTAGTGTTTTATTGAACTCTAATATGGACATTTCTGTTTCGTCTTGTAGGACACTGAAGCGGTTCTTAAGTACTATTGAGAATTCACTTCTTGTTTGCTGGTCTATCAGTTTTCTTGTATCAAAATGTATCTTTCTGTGTAAGAAAAAATTACTGAACACCAAATCACAAAGGCTTAAAGAACCACGTTTTAAGCAATTATGCACAAAAAGACAAGGAAGTGAAGGAATCATGCGTCAAGATAAACATCAATACTATGATAACTTAGCAGAAGCAGCAGAGAAAGCGGCATATGCAAATGACATGAAAACCATATACAAAATCACAAAGCAGATGACAGGTAACTTCAGCACAATTGTGAGGGTGCAGCAAGGACACATAAGGGACAACTGATCAGTGAAGAAAGAGAAAAAATTGAAAGATGGAGGGAACAGGAACACTTTAACACTCTACTAAACAGAACACAAGCAGCACAAACAATAGACATACCTGAAGTAAAAAACGGAACAAAACATCAATATAGGACCAATAACAATAAATGAAGTAAAAGAGGTGAAAAAGAAGGTAAAATTAGACAGGGCACCAGGTGAAGATGAACTCTGCCGGATACTACAACAAATTTGGGATCTAGAAAAAGCCCCAGAGGAGTGGAAAACTGGCCTTATAGTAAAACTACAAAAGAAGGGTGACCTCAGAGATTGCGGGAGCTGGAGAGGCATCACCCTGCTGCCACTCACCAGTAAAGTATTTTGCAGAATAATCATCAACAGAATTGTACCAGCACTTGAGGAAAAACTTCGGAAAGAGCAGGCAGAATTTAGGAAAGGAAGATCATGCATAGACCACATATTTGTACTTAGACAAATATTAGAACAGCAAATGAGTGGCATAGCACAACATATGCATTGTTTATAGATTTTGAGAAAGCCTTTGACAGTGTCAACAGAGACGCACTGTGGAAAATCCTAAGATGGCATGGCCTCCCCCATAAGATAGTGAATGTAATCAAAGCCCTATACAAGAGTTTTCAGTGCAAAGTGATCTGTGGAGAACATACCTCCAGCAGCTTTAGGATACAAACAGGAGTGAAGTAGGGATGTGTACTATCACCAACATTATTTATCTTGACAGTAGACTGGTTAATGAAGGAGGCAACATCAGATAAACGCAAAGGATTACAATGGACCCTTGACACAGTGCTAGAGGATCTTGACTTTGCAGACGACATTTGTCTACTATCAAACAGCCACAAAGATATGTAAGATAAAATAAACAAGCTAACTCAGAATGCAAACAACATAGGACTAAAGATCAACATATGAAAGACAAAGTTAATGAAGCAAAATATGAACAACAGAAATGTACTCAGAGTAGATAACAAGTTAGTTGAGGAGGTCAACGAATTTGTATACCTTGGCAGCAGAGTAGTAGAAAATGGAGACAGCACAGAGGACATCAACAGCAGACTTACTAGAGCAACCCAGGCTTTTGCAGTGCTGCAAACTATATGGAAATCTAAAAAACTAAGCATAAATACAAAAATCAGGATATTTAAGAGTAATATTCTAAGTGTACTACTCTATGGAAGTGAATGCTGGAAAATCACCAAAACAATAGAAAACAAGTTAAATTCTTTCCAGACTAAATGTTTACGAAGAATCAGAAAAATATTTTGGCCAAACACCATAAGAAATAACACCTTGTTGGCAGAAATGGAGATGAAGCCACTGACAGCAATTATTGAGGAAAGACGCTGGCGATGGTTGGGTCATGTGCTCCAAATGACTGACAACTCACTACCAAAAATAGCATTAAGATGGACACCACAGGGGAATAGAAGTATGAGTAGACCGAAAGAGACATGGTGAAGAACAACAGAAAGGATGTTGAGAAACAGAGGGCTCACCTGGGCAAGAGCAGAAAAAAAGGCAAAGGACAGGCATTTGTGGAAAACCTTGCGGAAGCCCCATGTGCCCTGGGCAACAGTTCTGTAGTTTGTGCATAATTTCAGGTTACCTTTTTTTGGCAATGTTATGAATACAATTCTTTTCTATTCTTTTGTCCAAATACCTTTTTGCCATATCTTTTTACACAGTGCATGATAGATTGTTGCACATTCCCTTCCTCCTGCTTTAATAAGTTCAGCTGTTATTTCATCACATCCTGGTGATTTACTATTTTTCAGATTCTTTATTGCCCATAAAACTTCTTCCTTTGTCGGTTCGAGTTCTTTCTCCTTCAATAATTCACATTGTTGATTCCTGCTTTCACAGCAATATTCCTTCCATCTTTCTAGAATTTCCTCTGTCTCTGTCAAGGTCTTCCCCATCTTGTAAAAAATTACATTTTGTTTAAGATGTAACATTTCTCATCAATGTCTTCATTTCTTTAAACATTTCACTATCTCTTCCACACTTCTGATGTCCTTCTATTCTTTCACTACAATCTTGTATGTATTATTTATTTTTGTATTTTCTTATGTTTCTTCGTACTTCCTTTGTTAAAGATTTATATTCCTCTTTGTTGTTGTTTGTCACTTTGTCTTCATTTCTCTATGTTGTTTTATCAGTTCTAGTGTGCCTGCTATAATTCATCCATTCTTTTGTGTTTTCTTTACTTGAACCATGTCTTTAGCTGCTGTGATCCTACACTTCTGTTTTTTAATGAGTATCACAGGATGCTGGCTTTTTCTGGGTTTATCACCGCATTGTTATCCTCACATCAGATTGTTATCTGGTCCACCCTGCTCTGCATTCTTGAGGCTAATTCCTCTCTACACCTCCCGTGCTCATATGTTAATATATCATCAGTGTAGGTCAGTGTTCGCCTCATGCCATTTCCAAATAACAGCATAATGTCAGTAGAATATACACTGAATAGCATAGGAGACAAAGGAGGCCCCTAAGGCAGCCTCATAGCAATGGTTCTGGGCTCTGAGATCCATGATCTGTATCTCAGGACAATCAATTGCCTCAACAGCATTGAAGCTATCCAATGGAGCAATCTTGCATCTACCCCAAATTCCATCAAAAGTGTCAACAGCATTGTATAATCCACTCTGTTGTATGCATCCTCAAGATCAAGAGCCACAACTTCTGTTTTGTTTTGTTTTTCTCTGAAACCCCTGGTTTCAGGTATTTCAGGATTGCTGCATTATTAGTTGTATCTCTTCCAGGACACAATAACTTCCTAATTCAGTAGTGGCCCACTGGTCTCTAGAAAGCCTGCTGCCTAGCTATAATCATCTCAATTACTTTGCTATAAACATTTTGTAATGTAATAATTTGATATTCAATCAGTTTTGTACTGTCTTTTCCTGTTTTTGGCAAGGAAATCAAGTAACTGTGCAGCCACTCATCAGGTATTATGTCAGTTTTAAAGCTCTGGTTGTAATTTTCTGTCATCTGCTTTACAACACTGTCATCAGCTTCTCAGAGATGTCCATACTGGACACCATCAGGACCGGGTGCACCATTTTTGGCAGAATTAATTGTCTGTCTTACATCCTCCACCTTTTAAGGATTTCTGTTTGTACAAAACTTGACACTATGTTTCTTGTCCTTATACGCTCTTAAGATTACCCTGATCTGATTGTTTGATGTATCGTTGGAAAAGGGCTCTCCGTTTCTGTTCATCAGATCTCAGTACATTACCTTTTTCATCTCTTATGTTGGTACTCACTTGTACTCCAGGCTTGTCATTCATTCTCATTTGCACCTGCCAGAATTTGCACAGACTTTTCAGCTGTTATTTCTTGTATCAACTTATTCCATGTCCGTACTTTCGACTCCATTGCGAGAGATTTGAATGTGTTTGTTGTCTCCTGCATTTCCTCCTCTGCTCCGTTCAGTTATTCATCTGTTACGTGGGGATTTCTTCTAAATCTATGCCATCTTTGTGCCCCCCCCCCCTTTGTCTACCAGGCATTTTCTATTTGTTCTGTCCACCAAAGTGACTGACTCAATCCCCTGTTCTCTAACTTCTTTTGTTCTGTCCACCAAAGTGATTGATTCCATCCCCTGTTCTCTACCTTCCTTTGCTCTGTCCACCAAAGTGACTGATTCAATCCCCTGTTCTCTAACTTCCTTTGTTCTGTCCACCAAAGTGACTGATTCAATCCCCTGTTCTCTACCTTCCTTTGTTCTGTCCACCAAAGTGACTGACTCAATCCCCTGTTCTCTACCTTCCTTTGTTCTGTCCACCAAAGTGACTGACTCAATCCCCTGTTCTCTACTTTTCTTTGCTCTGTCCACCAAAGTGATTGATTCCATCCCCTGTTCTCTACCTTCCTTTGCTCTGTCCACCAAAGTGACTGATTCAATCCCCTGTTCTCTACCTTCCTTTGCTCTGTCCACCAAAGTGACTGACTCAATCCCCTATTCTCTACCTTCCTTTGTTCTGTCCACCAAAGTGACTGATTCAATCCCCTATTCTCTACCTTCCTTTGCCACAGTTTCAGTCTAAATCTTTCCTAGACCATGATCATCTGAGTACTCAAATTTAAATGCCTGCCTCATCTTTTTATGACTACATTTTTCAACTTTATTAATTTCACAGCGCAGGGGAGATTATCACTGCCGCTATATGCACGGGCCTCCCAATGCATGTCCAGTAAGGCTTGTGCAGATACCAAAGTCAGGTCTATGTTTGAATCTGAGTCCTGTTCTGTTGCCAGTCACATCATTTCCTTTCTGTTCACTATGGATAGTTTTGTTCCTAACAATGCAGTATCTAATGCTCAACCTTGTGTATTTTCCATGATGTTGCCTCAGCTTGTACTTCGAACATTAAAGTCACCACAAAGCAGCAGTCTATTTCTCCGTTGCACTAGCAACAGTTCTGTAAATTAAAAGATAAATCCATGCCAATTTTGTTCTACAGGATGGGAACTAAATGGTCACTCTGGCAAAGCCCTCATACCAGAGAAGAGGCTTAACTAGCAGCCTGATGCTGGTCCACTCGCATCAGAGTGCCTTGATGTTAGCAACTGCATTCCCTGCAGCTATTCAGTCCCTCAGCACACCAGGAACACTTTGAACTTTGGTTTCATATATTTTCTTTCTGGTGTAAATGCTGCTATCGTTATGTCAACAACCCATATGTCAGTAACAGTCTGCATGTTCTGAGTATTTCCAAATAATGACATTATATATTACAGCTGAAAGATGGGCTAACAAGCAGAGAACTCCTCCCATGCTCTCATCTTGGCATATTTACTTATTTTTGCTATGCCAATCCTGTATTTAGGTATCAGATTCATTATCTCTGTGTGCAAATCTCAGTGTCCCATATATCATTAACAGGCATCCTCCACCATTACTCACCTCAACTGTGTTCATTCATCTTCAGCAGCATTTCCTTATCACAACCTGATACATTACCGCTTGAAGGCAGGTTCACAAGAGGAGAACTCATCCCATGCTTTTGGCTTAATCATGCCAATCTTGCATTTTTATTTTTTTTTTTTACTGTTAACACAAAATGGCAGTCATCATGTTGCAAGTAATTTTTATAATGAAAATTAAGTAATTTCATTAGGTTGTCCTCTGTTAACTCTAAATGTGATGAAAAGTTGCAAGTAATACATGATTCAATGAAAGAAAATCATGTGACCATGAAAAGTGCATGTCTTCGGTGGTTTCTGCAACAGAAAAATAAAAAAGTCTTAATTACTGATGATTACACCATGAATAATGAAATAAGGGTGGAACTGTGTGCATACTCACCCACTTCTGTCAGGATTTGACTCAGTAACATATACTGTAAACCTCTTCCTTTCTTTTGCAGCTGCTTTTAACACATTCATCACCACTCGAGAACGAGAATGGGTCAGAATTGTCTGAAAGCAATAAATAAAATGAAAATAAATGAGCATGCAAAACAAGAGACAACAGATGTAAAATGAAAATTCCCACTGGTCATCTTTATGTGCTTAGTTAATATAAAAGCACTAGCACTTCACACTGGCACACAAATACCACAGAACACAGATTTATTTATTTATTAATATAATAGACAAATTTTTCATCAAGAATGCAAATGTCAACAAAACAATTTTGCACTGACAACATAGTCATAACAACTAAAGTAAGATTTCTCCATCTTAAAATACAACAGCAGTAAATGTGTCCCACTTCTCCATTGGTATCCCAAATACAAGGCCAAGCCTAGCTAATAGGACAGGGATTGCTATAATTTCCATGATGGTAGTATCTGCTAAAGTACTGCAAACCCCTTGCTTCTTAGCTCCATTTAGGGACTGAAAAAAATACCTGCTGTAACCTACTCCCACACTGACTGAAGTTCCAATGAGATAGAACAGTAACAACAGCAGCAGTAAATTTCTACAAAGTCATACTCAGTTCTAATTAGAGCTTTGATTAGACAAATATCTCATGGCTACTTCATAAGAACTAATTTCTGGGGCCTAAATGACTCAGTAATTGCACAGACACGTTTCTACACAAAGGAATACATAAATTAGCATGGTATTCACCAAATAGTCATGACAGAAATCAGATGGATCACATACGTCAATAACAGATGGCTACCTTCACTGGTGCAGGTAGTGATCATTGCCTTGTAGAAGACAGAATAAAAATGAAGCTTGCAGGCCAAGACACAAAATAACAAAATGCATAATGAAAAACTGAATTACCCAGTTATACAAAAGACATTCATAACAGAAGTAAAAAAAAAAACATACAACTTTCAGTTGTGGCCAACGATGAAGACACCACAGGAACCAAAAGCACAGATCAGAAACAGGGCAAGACAGCAACAGCATATATTGAAAGCTTAGGTTTCAGAAGCAAAAAGATACAAGACTGATGACATCAGAAACTCTGATAACTATAGAGTCAAGGAAGCAGATTTAAAAGAAAGAAGGCCAAGTTGTGGAGACTATAATAATGATATAATGAATGGTTTAGACTGTTAATCAAATTAGTAAATCAACAAACTGATAAAAGAAAATATGTCAAAGAAATGACAAGCTGAAGATGCAATACTGAAAAGTGAATGTGAGACATTACACAAAATAACTAATGCTACTGTGGAAGGCACAGGGGAGCTAACAGTATACTTATTTAATATAAGCATGGAAAACTCATTACCTCGGACACTGGGTAAGAAGAAAGATGGGCTGAACACTTTAAACAACTACTCAATAGAAACCCACCAACAAAATAGACAGACATCCTGAAGCTGAAATGATTTAGCTATAAAAATAGATGCACATAGTAAGGAAGAAACATTCTAACTAACAAAGGACTAAAAAGAAAGGAAAGCTCCACGGTAGGGCAATCTGAGGCAGCACTTTTCAAAATAGATGCAGAACTACTGACACTACTAGTTTAATAAATCTAGGAAACTGAAACGGGAATTATAATTAAAATGAGTTTCAGTCAAGATGGCGACGGGTATGCTACATGCTGAGAGCTAGTGGATCAATTCTTGATATTGATCAGACCCACCTGGAATTTCAAAAAAGCAAACTGGGACCAACAGAGAGAGCAAACACACCAACAGTGCCTGCAGATCACTCTGATCAACAACATAAACCATAATGTGACAGTTCTAACAAATATAATCCTGGAAGCTGCCAAGAAGTGCATACCCAGAGGCAGAAGAAACAATTACAAACTTTACTAGAGCAGAGAACTGGAGAAGCTGCCAAGAAGTACATACTCAGAGGCACAAGAAACAACCACAAATCCTACTAGAGCAGGGAACTAGAGTAGCTGCCAAGAAGTACATACCCAGAGGCAGAAGAATCAACTACAAACCCTATTGGAGCAAAGAACTGGAGAAGCTACACGATGAACTATCTGAGGCCAGAGATAAAAATGGAGTGCAACCCAACCACTGAGAATATCAAAACACACAGTAACACTAAAGAAGCCTTCAATAACAGGAAGATAACTGAATGTCAATGAGCATGGAATCAAAAAACTATCTCCCTGAGCCTGAACAAAGACACTAACAAACTGTGGAACCTGATCAGATTCATAAACAAAGAAAAATAATCAAGCCAAACCATCATAGTCATACAAGAAACTGGAAAATACCATGCTGGGAAAATAGCAGCAAACATCATGGCAAATCACTATGGAGATGAGAGCATCACAACAATCCCCAAAAGACACATACAGGCAAGTAAAAGCAGAACTCAAAGAAAGGGTTAAACAGTAAAATCCAGACCCATGCATTGATGGCAACATTCACCATGGAAGAACTCAATAAGGCTACACAAATACTAAAAGACACAATCACCAGGAAAAGACGGAATAACAAATGAAATGATAAAGAATGTGGGACCAGCAACAAAAACAGCCATCCTTCACATCTGCAACCGGTCCTGGAGCTTCAGAAAATTTCCTGACAGATAGAGAGAGGCAATCATCACTCTTACCAGGAAAAAAGAAACACAACAAATCCAGATGCAGACCTATCAGCCTCCCAAGCTGCCTGGGCAAAGTGATGGAAAGGATGGTCAACACAAGACTGATACAACACCTAGAAAAAAAAATCACCTGATGATAAACTGATTCAGCATAAGGAAACACCACAGCACAGAAGACCAGCTCATCTACCTAACCCAAGAAATAGAAAACTCTTTTCAGTAGAAGAAAAAGGTTCTGACCACCTTTGTAGACCTAACACAAGCATTTGACAAAGTATAGAAAAAGGGTCTCTTCCTGAAACTACTCAACAACAAGGTTGAAGGAACAATGTTTTGATGGATACAAAATTTCTTGAGATATAGAACAGCCAGGGTTAAAATGAATGGAAAACTAAGCCACAGAGTCACCCTGAGCCAAGGCGTTCTTCAGGAAGGAGTTATTTCTCCTACTCTGTTCCCAATATACATAAATGACATCACAGACAAACTGCCCAAAAACATAACACATGCCTTACACACAATGACTCTGCTATGTGGAATGCTGCAGAAAAAAACATCAAGAGCAATCCACAAAATGCAGGAAGCACTAGATACCACATGAGCTAATGATCACTAACACACTTTTTAAACAACATCCAAGAAGACCTTCCACATGAACATCACCTGATGGGAAAATCAATAGATTACATTTTAGTGCAAAGAAGGTGGAGATCAAGTATAACATTAGCAAAAACTTTACCAGGTGCTGATTGTGACATGGACCATGAGTTATTAGTAGCAGACATGAAGATAAAAAAGACAGTTATGGGATCAAGACCACTTCGTTTTGATCTTACAAAAATACCAGAACAATATGGTATAGAAATGAAGAACCGTTTTGAAATTCTGATGGCTGTACAGGAGGAGATGACACCAGATGAATTGGCTACGCAGGCCTGAGATATTTTAATAACAACACCTAAAGACATGGTTCCAGTAAAGAAAACACAAAAGAATGGATGAATTATAGCAGGCACACTAGAACTGATAAAACAATGTAGAGAAATGAAGATGCAATGGAAAGTGACAAACAACAACAAAGAGGAATATAAAACTTTAACAAAAGAAGTAAGAAGAAACATAAGAAAGGACAAAAATAAATAATACATACAAGATTGTTGTGAAAGAATAAGAAGGGCATCAGAAGTGTGGGAGAGATAGTGAAATGTTTAAAGAAATGAAGACACTGATGAGAAATGTCACACCTAAGCTAAATGTAATTTGTGATGAGATGGGGAAGACCTTGACAGAGACAGAGGAAATTCTAGAAAGATGGAAGGAAAATTGCAGAGGAATGTATGAAACAACTGACTGTTAAAGCAGAAATCAACAGTGTGAATTATTATTGGAGGAGAAAGAACCTGAACCGACAATAGAAGAAGTCTTATGGGCAATAAAGAATCTGAAAAATGGTAAATCACCAGGATGTGATGAGATAACAGCTGAACTTATTAAAGCAGGAGGAAAGGATTGTGCAACAATTTATCATGCACTATGTAAAAAGATATGGCATTCAGGTATTTGGCCAAAAGAATGGAAAAGAACTATATTCATACCACTGCCAAAAAAGGGTAACCTGAAATTATGCACAAACTACAGAATAATTCTCCTGAATAGTCATGCCATTAAAATTTTGTTAAAAATCATAATGAGGAGACTTCATAAGAAAATAGAAGAAGTCAATATGGTCCAAGCTGTTTTTAGGCAAGGAAGAGTATCAAGAGATCATATATTCAATAAAAAATTAATAATAGAGAAATGCAGAGAATTTAATGTGAATCTATATTTATCTTTTATAGACTACTCAAAGGCATTTGATTGTGTACAACACCAGAAACTTTGGGAAATAATGGGAAAAAATGGAATTTGATACAATATCACTGCAACAGGTAGCAGTAAGAATAAATGGTGAAACAACAACTTGGTTTGATATAAAACAAGGGGTCCGTCAGGGGTGCATATTGTTGCTTTACTTATTTAACTTGTACACTGAAAATATAATGAGGAATGTTAGAGAAGATATAGACAAACAATATTACAATGCCATAACAATTGGAGGTTATGAAATACCAGAGATTAGATATGCTGATGACACAGTATTATTGTACACAACATAAAAAGGAATGGAAAAACTAATTGTCAGTCCATAAAAACAATGAAGATCGAAACCTCTATCTTAATGTGAAGAAAACTAAATTGATGACAACTGACAAAACAAATAAGGCAGCTGAAATATGTATCAATGAGGAAAAATTGAAAGAAGTGGAGAGTTCTGAATATCTTGGATCACTGCTGACTAATAATGGAGATATAATGATGGAAATTAAAAGGACATCTACTGCTCTTCAGAAAGTAAAACAACTAAAGAATTTGTGGAGAGGAACAGACAGAACTACAAAAATAAGATTTTTAAGGGCATGCATCTTTCCCATCGCAACATATGCCTGTGTGACCAGGACACTTAACAAAACAGCTGAGAAACACATAAATGCCTTTGAATGTAAATGCTACAGAAGAGTTCTTTAAATATCATGGACACAAAAAATAACAGATATATCCATACTATAAGAACTTAATACTGAAGAAGGCTGGCTAGTAAAGAAGATTAATGAGAGAAAACTTTAAAATTCTGGACACATTAAACGTCATGATAATCTAGAGAAGATTGTTTTGGAAGGTTACATAATGGGAAAAAGAAAGAGAGGAAGACCAAGGTGAAGATGGCTGCAAGACACTGATGATCTGCAAATGGATGCATCAGCAGCAGGCCATCTTGCTCACAACCGAGAGGCCTACAGGAGTGCTGTTTGGGAGGCAAAGTTCTGCAAGGGACATGCAAATGAATGAATGAATGAAACCATAAGCTCAATCATTATGAGTTCCTGTTTTGCTGTGAAGTACACTACAATGTCTGGTCACATTCCTGTTTTTGGTGCTGATCGCTTAGTATTCTCTTCTTCCTGGTAGATCTGCTATCACATCATAGTCATTTGCACCATCTAGTGGTCCATGATTTCAATATCAGGTGTTATTCCAGCACCTATAAAGTATTTAGATTGGGCCTAAAGTAAGAGAACAAATATTGTAGGATTAAACCTCAAAAAAATCGTAGACAAAGCACTTTAGTGAGACGTCTCACTAAAGTGCTTTGTCTACGATTTTTTCGAGGTTTAATCCTACAATATTTGTTCTCTTATTTTACCGTACCAAAAACCTCGTAGTTTCCTATTTATAAAAAATTGTTCCTTAGATTGGGCCTAGCTCTTTTGATGTTATCTTTTGTCCTGTATATGATGGCTACTAGTTCCTGCAGGACTCTTCAGCCTGTTGTGTTCCATTTGATAGCTTACAAACACACACAGGATGAAGAATTAGAGAGAGGAGATAAAGTGTAGATTTACATGAATCCTATGTTAAAATAAATAAATAAATAAAATGAATAGAGCACTTAGCTATAACCTGAAAGAATATATAGCTTTTCCTACGCTCGTTCAGAAATGCGCCCGTTACCAATGTATCACTCTCTCTCCCCTCAACAGTTTCCCTACCCACCACCCTCAGTTATGATTCACCTATCACACACCACAAGTCTCTATTTAAACATTCTCTAAGCTCCACCATGTGCATTTCTGTACATTTTTGAATGAGCACATTTTGAATGGGCACATTTTTGAATGAGCATCAGAAAAGCTACATATTCTTTCAAGTTATAACTAAGTGCTCTATTCATTTTATTTATTTATTTTTTTAACATAAGATTCATGTGAATCTATACTTTATCTCCTCTCTCTAATTATTTATCCTTTGTGTGTTTGTAAGCTAATCAAACTGAACACAACAGGCCGAAGAAAAAGAGGTAGACCTCGTGAAACTCTAAAGAGGACATTGTTAAGAGAAGTCAATTCACTGGGCATAACATCCACTGATGATATTGAAAAACTCGCCGAAGACAGGACATTTGGCGAACTACCATGCAGGCCCTATGTGACGTTTAGCAGCAAGGGAAAGATGAAAGATTATCCAATACAGAACTAGAGCCAAAACTGTGTACTATCCATACTTTCCTATGGGGCAAAATGTTGGAGAAAAGCTAGAAAGGAAATGAGCAAATTATCCACATTCTACACAACCTGTCTCAGAAAGATTTTGAAAAATCTACTGGCTACAAACAATAAACAAAAGAGACCTACTTGCCCAGTGTGAACAAGAAGACAAGCATGTTATAACAACAAAAAATATACTCTAAATGTACTGGTAAATTGTTCTGAAGGAACTCCAGCAACATCACTAAAAAAAGTCATGCAACAGACTCTTGAGCAAAAGAGAAAGACAGCCTCACCAAGGACAATGTGGTGAAGAATTGTAGAAGTGGAAATGAGTAGTATGCAACACAGTTGGTGCTGGGTGCAGAACTTGAAAAGTGGAGAGAAACTGTTGCTGCTCTGCAAGATATAAGGAATAATGAGTGGTGATTGCTTAGCTGATCACTGACCAAGGACATGGATTGGTGCATGGAATGATATATGACTAACCTGAGCTGTGAAGTAAAATTGCATGCAGGTCATTGAAAGAAAGACTGCAATATTAATCTCTATAAAGTTGTAATTTGAGTGAAGTAGAATGAGAAAAAAACGTTCTAAAGAAGAGCACCATATGTACAGCACATAGCTTTGGGGGGGAAAAAGTCTTTCTTCCATCTGTCTAGTGCTGCTGTGAAGAATTTGCTGTTCAAGAGGAATTGTATCTAGTCTAATGCAAGACATGCCACCATCTCTTTATTATCCCCATCTTATCCTGAAACTTCTGCTCCTAAATGGTTCCTGTCTGGTGTTAACAGGCTCATTCAGCTGGCTGATTTGACCTAAACCTAATCAGTATACAAACCGTTTCATTTAGTGCTTCTATGTAGGTCCCAATGAGTAGTGCACCATGTTTCAGATCTCTTCTTTTCTTGTTCAGTTCCTCTGAATATTGCTGTTTTTCCAAACCACCTTAACCTGTGTAGTCCTTACTGCTGTTTCTTAATCAGGGCACTGGTAGTAAAAATTTGGTAAGTTTATAGTTGTCTTTTTTGCTTTTGGATCTCTATGTATTTCAGTTTTGGGGAAATCAGGTTTTCTCCATTCTTATTTGTAATACAAGAGTGAATCAAAAAGTAAAGGCAATGGTAGATGCTGATGTAATACAACCCATTCGCAATGTCTTATGGGTAGTTCAAATATGCACAGTGCAGTATTCCATCCTTAGTCTAGTTTATGCTAAGGTCAAATAAACATGGACACTCTGAGGTGTAACTACACCATTTTTGAACAACATACCTTAGTGACATTTCTTTGGGCAGATGGAGCGAAATATGCTCAAATTCACTGCAGGATGTTGGCTCAGTATGGAAGTGGAAACAGCATGAATCAATTCTGAGAGAAACTTAAATCTGCCATTTGCAGCAAAAGACATGGAAAGCTATCAAAAAGTCTTGCTGCACCATGACAATGCATGTTCTCATGCTGAGGCCACAACTGTGGGGGCAACACAACAGCTGCAGTTTAAATGTCTTCCTCAGCCACCTTACAGTCCTGAGCTAGTGCCATATAATTATTATGTCTTTAGTCCACTTAAAGAGGCTCCAAGCAATCACAAGCTCACCTCTGATGAAAAGAGTAAGGAAGCAGCGCAGACGTCAATCTGAGTGCAGCCAAAAAAGTTCTCTCTAGGAATGAAGAAGCTAGTGGAATGATACAAGATGTGCACTGACCTGCAGGAGGACTATGTGGAGAAGTGATAGAACTATTATGTTCATGTGCTCTCAGTTACTGGTAGTAAATGAAATGTTGTATCAATAAGGAGGAAGCCAAAACACTACAGCTATATGCTTTGTTCCTACTTTTTAAAAACACATCCGTCAAAAGAAAATTTGGCTATTTGGCAATGTTAATATGAGACTAAGACAACAATAAATATATAAAGTAACCTATGGTAATTCACATCAAATTTTGACCAGTTATGGCCATTTAACTGCTTTAACTTAGTGTTTCTCAAAGTAGTGAAGTGGTGATGAAAATACAATAACAAGAGTGAAGGAATTTTTAGGGATACTAAGGATGTTGCTGGAATGCAATGGTATGGCAGTCAGAAAAGTTCTGGAAATCACTTTAACACAATCTGCACAAATTTAACATATTGTCTTTTTTTTAGCTCATTATAAATGTCTCATTTTCAGCTGTCACTCTATTCCTATAGTTCTCAGTGGCTGGTAGTTTGGTGGTATAAGTATATTGAGCTCTGCCAATTAAATTATCACATTAATATGGAATTAAAAATGCACACTGGAGATGTGGTTTCCTTGAAAATACTTTAAATCTCAAATTATACTGGTAGATCAAAGTTTAATGAATATTTCCTAAAAGAGGTCAGTGTTTAAGAAGATTAACTGCTCTAAAAAAAATTAAATAAATACATTAAAAAAAACAAGCAGTCAAAGAAAAGTAGAGATATGACTCATGATATTAAATAAAAAAAAAAAACTCAAATAATGAAGAAACTCAGAACATTGAGAATTAGAGAATAAGCTGGACAGCCATGCATCAAGATGTAGAAAATAGTCAACATTTAAAAAAAAAAAAAAAAGGGAAACTCCAGAGACAAAATGTTTTGGAGACACCATGATTTCACTCTATATGCCAAAAACACTTGAAAATAATTTCCTTGAATTATAGCTCTCAAAACCCTGTAGCTCCCTAGAACAAACTATGGATCCTTAAGAATATAAGACTTGCTGCAATGAGATAAAATTAAGATAAGTATTCAACCTGGAAAGTCTTGTTGCAATTTAAATATTACCTAAACTAAACATCCTCAAGATATGAAAGAAATTTAAAATTTTACTTTAGTCTATGTCTTTATAAGGAGACAAAGTAGATCAAAAGTAATCCATGCACTCCAGACACATCCACAGGTGCTCTGATCTCCTTTTCAATATCTCCTTCGGTATATAGTAACCAATGACACCTGTTTTTTGTTACTAAGGAGATTATCATTCATTAATTTTCATGTCCCTTGCAGAACTTTGCTTCTCTAACAGCACTCCTGTAGGCCTCTTGGTTGTGAGCAAGATGGCTTGCTGCTGATGCATCCATTTGCAGATCATCAATGATGTCTTGCAGCATCTTCACTTTGGTCTCCCTCTCTTTCTTTTTCCCCATTATTTACCTTTTCAAGACAGTCTTCTCTAGATTATCACGACGTTTCATGTGTCCAAAATATTTAAGTTTTCTCTCTTTGATCCTCTATACTGGCCAGCCTTCTTCAGTATTAAGTTCTTGTAATATGGATATTTTTTCTTTTTTGTGTCCATGGTATTTGAAGAACTCTTCTGTAGCATTTACATTCAAAGGCATTTATGAATCAAATAATACCGAAATGAAGGGCAACAAAGATAATATTTAAAAGACTATGGAGATCAAATGACAGCAATAAAATGGTGTACAGTTTATTTCTGTGACCAAAGACTATGATCAAGGCTCAAGTCCCTTGGCTGCTGTTAAAAAAGGCAAAGGAAAAGTTACTTAGTCTGTAATGTAGAGTTAGAAATTTTGCAAATGATGCACTTACAGTACAGTTTTGTTCTTTATCAGGAACACATACATCATGAAGAACAGATTTGAAAAAGTCAGGAAAAAAATAATTCATAGAATTTGTTATTTTTACATAGGCTTATTAAAATGTCACATATGAATATGATGATTAGTCCTGGTCAAGGTTCATGGTACATAAGTGGGAATGTTTAAAATAAAGAAGCATCATTTTCTTACTTTGGATACAACAGGATCATGATGACCTTTTAAAATGATGCACTGAACATGAAGCATAGATATTTCACTGCAGTCTGACAACAGTCAGCACTCCAAACTTAATCAAATTTACCATTATTATTAAAAATATATTAAAATGAACCTTAATCAAAATGATCCTTACCGCACCATCATCTATGAAGAGCTGAGCCATTCTGATACATTTTCCTCTTGCTTTTTGAATGTTGTTAAAAAATATTTTTCCTCTGCGCAGCATTATTTTTTGAAAGTTCTGAAAGCAGTTAACCATTTCATAAACATTTAAATTATTAAATCAACTTGAGTCAAAACAATGTTATGTCATTTAATATGGTAATTTGTCATTTAATGTGTAATCTTATATAGCCTTCCCATGCTGTTAAACTACACATAGGGCTTGCAAGGTAGTTTGTCAATTTTTCCTGTTGTCGGTGAGCTTTTCAACCTCATCAAGGGATTTTATGCCTATTAATTTGGCCTCTCTTAACCATGTCCTCTTTAGAGTTTCCCGTGGTCTGCTTCTTTTTCTTTAGTCTGTTGTGTTCCAATGTGGTAATGCATATGCAAAATTAAAGCTGTAAGATATTCCTTTTATATGCAAAATTAAAGCTGTAAGATATTCCTTTTATAGTGAGCTTTGATAATATCTTTTATCTTCAAAGAATGATAAATTAGCAATATGATTTTTATAAATTCAGTACTGCTCCAGATATTAGTGATATACTAGCATTCATCCAGTACTATTTCTATAATATCAATGGTTTTAAAATTACAAATTTTCAATTTACATCTTCTAATCTATTTTGACTGCACACTAATCTCTATTCTATCATCTTTATCAAAATATTTTGAAAAAAAACATATGCCTAAGATAATCTTATATTATTTGCTTACTGACAGTCAATCAACCTACTCACTCATGCCAGACAGATCTCACTAAAGTAACAGTACTTTTAAAAACTTAAAAATATGCATGGTGACAAATTATGAAGAGGCCTTTGTTGTCAATTTCAAGGCATATGATATAAATGATCATAGAGTTTTTATTTTTAGAAAAAGTAGATCTGAATATGTAGAAGAATGAGGGATAACACATGATGTGAAATGTGACTGATATGTTGAAACGGTAAAGAGACCAGCAGTTTTCAGCTGAGGACCAATACAAGAATGAGGGATAACACATAATGTGACATGAGACTGATATGTTGAAAAGGTAAAGAGACCAGCAGTTTTCAGTTGATGACTGACTGCCAAACAGAAAAGGCATTTGCCAATGACCAGAGGAAGTCCTATACTGTTCCAAAGCATGCTAGGACAGTGTACTTTGATTTCGTTTATTATTAGTGGTCTAGCAATGAATATGATGACAGTGTACAGATAATGCGACTGTGTCGTAAGTAAAGGGAACAAGACCAATGATCTCGTTAAGTAAAGGGAACAAGAACATTGATCTCATTGATCTTGACTCGAGTATGCACACATCTGTAGAGAAAATAAATGAAATAAATAATGAAAAAATGAGCTGGGGATATAGCAGTATTTCTCTTGGCTATGGGTTATAAGCAGGATTGGTATTTAGGAATAATTAATATAGAGTGAGTACCTTTGTTTGAAAGGTAGGTTGGTTGAGACCATTGAGCGGGGGTCTTGGGAAAAGTGTGCAGCATGGAGTAAACTGAGTGGGTAGGGATAGTATAAATACCACTCACGATTAGTCTAAGGGGAGCCTTACTTGTTGGTTGTAGCAGGAGCCTTACTTGTTTGTGTGTAGGAGGGAGCCTTACTTGTTTGTTGTAGTGGGAGCCTTACTTGTTTGTGTTGTAGGAAGAACCTTAGTAGTTTTGATGTAGATGGAATCTCGTTTAGGAAGAGTTTCTAGCAGTGGCAATTTGTTGGTAGTTAGAGGATTTAGGGTTTCTTGTGATGGCTGAGGTAGTTCAAGTGAAATGTTGTAAGTATGATTTTGTGTGTATGAGGACATTGTAAGGTTTTCGCCCATATGGCGTAGAGTTGTTGGGAAGATATGTCCTTAATGAGTTAGTGTCATAAAAAATGTCTCAAGGGTGCATGCCAGCAAAGTGATGATGTTATTTTATGTATGATTAAGTGATGGATGGTATATTTTTGTTAAACATCATGGAATTTTGCTGCCTTAATGGAATCCTTCCCGTGACGTTAAACGTCGCATAGGGCTTGCATAGTTGTTTGCCAAGTTTTCATGTTTTTGGCGAGTTTTTCAACTTCATTTAGGGATGTTATGCCCACTAAACTGGCTTCTCTTAACAATGTCCTCTTTTAAAGTTTCACATGGCTGACCTCTTTTTCCTCGACCTGTTGTGCTCCACTTGGTAGCTTGTTTTGGTATTCTCTGATTGTTTCTTCTCATCACATGGCCTACATATGTCCATCTTCTTTTTTTCATCACCCATGAGACAGTTTTAATGGAATGGTGGTGATTTTATACCTTATGGGGCAAGTTTAGTCAGTGTTTTTCCTTTTGATCACTTGTGTAAATTTTGTGTTTTGTGAAAACTTCACGTATGTTCAGTGAGGAGGAGTCATGTTATTAAGCCCTTCACCAGACCACAGTTTAATATTAATTCATTGATCGTGTCATGATTAATATTGTTGCGGGTTGGCTATGAGTGTATTCTTTTTTTTGGAAGATTTCCTTTTGAGCTTTTGCCAACCACATGATTAAAAAATGTATTGTCATTGTTTTGTGTACATGTTTTGCTGTGCTTGGATCCTATGTTTATTTTCCAAGCTTAACTTTTTTATCATGGGCTTAGCATTCAAATATGTTTCTTTTCATTTCAGTTACTAACCATGGTCTAGCAATGTGTGCAGTGGGTGAGGAGTCAGGGCCATGTGTTTGCATGACTGCAGATAGAAAGTATTTTTTTCCCCACTAGAAGAAAGTTAAATGGCTGATTATGTGATATTAAAACAAATGCCTGCATTCCTTTTCACTTGTTGAAGTTGATTGTGTTGTCTGTGATGGAATCAAAGACATATGACCATTGAGGGAGGTATGGCATTCATTCACGGGTTGAATACAGATCTGAACTGGTTGTCACGGAATTTTAGCATCATAAGAAACCAAAGCTGTATCAGCAATTCTGTTTCATTAGGCAGATGTTTACAAATACACCATTATCTAAACAAAAATTTCTTACACCTTTCCTTATTATAAATATGATATATTAAGCACTTCATACAAAATCACTCAGCATGTGACAACAATGGGAGAATGACAAAGTTCACACATCAGCTGAACTAATGCACTACATCCAGCAGAATTCAGGAAAGAAACTCTACTAATCATAAAACAATAACTTCTGCTGTACACTTTGGAATGGCCATTAAGTGTTTAACACAGTCATTAAAACAAAGAGCAGCACATTCTAATATTAACATTCATTCATTTGTCTCTCTAACAGCACTCCTGTAGGCCTCTCGGTTGTAAGCAAGATGGCCTGCTGCTGATGCATCCATTTGCAGATCATCAACAATGTCTTGCAGCCTTCTTCGCCTTGGTCTTCCTCTCTTTCTTTTTCCCATTATGTACCCTTCTAAGACAGTTTTCTGTAGATTATCATGACTTTTAATGTGCCCAAAATATTAAGCTTTCTCTGTTTAATCCTCTTTACTAGCCAACCTTCTTCAATATTAAGTTCTTGTAGTATGGATATATTTGTTCTCTTTTGTGTCCATGATATTAGAAGAACTCTTCTGTAGCATATTATAATATTAACAGGTACACACATTTACACATACTCAGAATTTTACTTCCCCCAAAAAAATTACCTCTGTTCAATGAAGTCACCTTAGATAAATAATAACAGAATGACACATAAAATAAAATTAATTTCCTGCTCATTTATTTTGTAACATCTGGGATTTTTTTAATCAGTGCATGTCAAGTAAGAAGCATGAATAATTGACTGTGTATAATAATTTTGCTGAATCATGTATTTAACAACACTCAATTAAACTTAGAGATCTTCCATTATTTAAAATAATGCTGTGCACAGTACCGTGTCTTGCAAATTTGCAAGAGTGATATACCGCAAGAACTGTTCGCAAACAGATTTTATAGATGCATAGCTGTAGTCTGTGTCCAACATAGTTTGTGTAGCTGTCCTTATGGTGTCAACTAATTCTGACAGTGTTCCAGCTGGAAAAAAAAAGGGTCTGTGTTTAAATGCTGAAAAAAACATCAAAGGACAAATATGAAACATTTATAATTAATTCAAATGATGAGGGATGTCAAGGCCAAAGTAGGAAACCAACTGGAAGATCATGTAGTAGAGGATATGGTATTGGAAAGTGTAATGACAGAGGAGACAAAGTGGTCAGATTGGCAAAAAAAAAAAAAAAGCCACAATACAATCACTGGCAGTACCAATGATACCAGCAACACCGATGAGATGGTACACTTGGAAAAGTCTGGATAATAAGACCTGAAACCAGACAGATTTAATTAATACTAGCTGATTACCCGGTGTTGCCCAGATATTTATTTATCCCAGTCTTCTATTAGACAGAAAAAGGAATTAATTCCATCTATAGTGTAACATTGAAGTAATTTTA
This sequence comes from Achatina immaculata, assembly GCA_009760885.1. Classification (NCBI taxonomy): domain Eukaryota; kingdom Metazoa; phylum Mollusca; class Gastropoda; order Stylommatophora; family Achatinidae; genus Lissachatina; species Lissachatina immaculata. Next base: position 42,688,319 of record CM019698.1, read on the forward strand.
TTTACAGGTATTTAAAGTATAAGTACAGCATACAAATTATAGAGTAAAGTCTTTTACAAATTCACAGATATATTAATTTAACTCAAAACTTGATTATAAACAACATTTTTAGTTTCACCTCCAGAAGCAAGAATAAATACATTCTTGGGTGAACCCACCCTTGAGCGAGCAACATAAAGTTGTCTGTGGGAGAAACATGGCAATCTCAAATCTATCTCTCTCCCTCTCTTCTTCTCTCTCCCCATCTCTATCTCTCTCCCTTCCTCTCTCTCTCTCCCTGATTAAAAAAGCTAATTTGAACAAAATAAGAAAACGGCACACTGTTACTGAGTAATTAAATCTACTATCTTATCTTATGTCATTTCCATGCCATTAAACGTCACATAGGGCACGCAAGGTAGTTCGTCAATTTTTCCTGTCTTCTGCGAGTCCTTCAACTCATCAAGGGATTTTATGCCTGTTAATTTGGCTTCTCTTAACAATGTCCTCTTCAAAGTTTCAGATAGTCAACCTCTTTTTCTTCGACCTGTTGCGCTCAACTTGATAGCTTGTTTTGGTATTCTCTGATTGTTTCTTCTCATCATGTGACCAACATATGTCCATCTCCTTTTCCTGATCACCCATGAGACTGGTTGTTGTTCAGTCATCTGTCTTATCTCAGCATTGTTCTTGAACTCATTCCACTTTATACCAAATATTTTCTTAGGCATTTGTTTTCAAAGGAGTCTAATTTCTTGCCTATTTCTTTAGTTGATTTTCATCTTTCACATGCATAAATGAGGGTGGATATTACATTTGAATTGAATAATCTTAACTTGGTTTTTTGTGCTTAAAACTTTTGAATTCCATATGTTCTCAAGATTTTTTAAGGAAAATGCTGCTTTTGCAATTCTAATTCTAACTTCCTTTCTGGTGTCACCATCTTGGTATATGTAGCTGCCAAGGTATGCAAAGTGATTGACTTCTTCAACATATGTCCCTTCTACGTGTATTTTTCCATTTTGATAAATGAGAAGTTTCATTATTTTTGTTTTGTCTTTGTTCATTTTAAGATCTATTTTGCTAGCCAAGGAATCTAAAACAAGGAATCTGTTTTTTCCTGCATCGATTTCAGATTGTCACTGTCATCAGCAAAATCAAGATCTTCTATCTGAGTTCCATGTACCCAACCAATGCCAGTTTTACCTGTGCAGCATCTTTTCATTATAAACTCTATGGCAATTCCAAAAAGCAATGGAGATAATATACATCCTTGTTTCACGCCTGTTTCAATGTGGAACTATTCACTCACTCCTTCTTCTGTCTTGACCGTACAAACATATACGTTGTAGAGATCTCTAATGATGTTGACAATTTTAGATTGTATTCCATATAGTCTTAAAATTTTCCACAATGAATCTCTGTGTATGCTATCAAATGCTTTTTTAAGGTCTATGAAGTTCAGGATTAATGGTTTCTGTTTTTCAATATGTTCTTCAAGTATTATTCTTAGAGTAAAGATATGGTCGAGACAGCTTCTTCCTTTTCAAAATCCTGCCTGTTCTTCTCTCACTGCAGTATCCACTACATCCTTAATTCTATTCAGAATCACTTTACAAAACATCTTTGACACAACTGACAGTAAGGTTACACCCCTCCAGTTATTGCAGTCAGTGAGGTTACCTTTTTTGAGTATTTTAACAATGATTCCCTTTTTTCCATGTAGAAGGGACTTTTTCTTCTTTCCAGATTTTATTAAACATTCTCTGTAGTTCGCTCATCTTGTCACTGTTATTTCATCTTCACCTGCAGCTTTGTTGTTAGCCATTAGATTCACTGCTGTTTCAATTTCATGCAATTTAATTTCATCTAGGTTGACATTTAGTTGTGGGGCTGGTAAGTCAGTTTCAAGGTTTAACAATTCTTTTGGGTGTGGTCGATTAAGTATTTCTTGGAAGTGAAATGAAATGGGAAACCTTAAAAGAATCATTCCACCAAGCATTAGAGATATCAGTACCAAAAGCAAAGAGACCAGACAAAAAAAAGTAGATGACAGGTGACATACAAGAATTGGTGGAGATGAGAAGGAAGAACAAAAATAACCAAGCAACAACATATGAAGAGATTAACACAGATATAAGAAAGTGATGCAAGGGAGAGAAAGAGAGATGGCTATTAGAGCAATGTGATATGACTGAAAAACAGTCTTATAATGGTAAAGAATTTCATAAGAAGATAAAAGAACTTTGTGGGAAAAGAACAAGCAAAGCAACAAGCTGAAAACAAAGGAGGGTAAATTTATTACAGAAAAAGAGGAAATCATGGTGAGAGCACATAAAAGACCTCTATAATGACCAGAGAAATGTAAGCATCAATAGTGAAGGACCACCAATACTGAAAATGGAAGTAAGAAATGCACTCAAATACAGGCAAGGAAGACACTCACAAAAGAAATGATCAGGGCACCAGAAGATATTGACATTGAAAAGGTAACATGCCCCCTAAATATGATTACACAGGATATATACTGTAAGATCTATCCAAATCAGTTTTCATTTTAATTCCAACGAAAGTTGAAACAACAGAATGTGATCAACATCACATAGCCAGTTTGAGCCATAATTCAAAAATAATATTAAGAACAATCAACCTGAGAATACAGAATAAGATAAAAACTGAAATTTTGGAATAACAAATGGTTTTATTGAAGAAAAACCACAAGCAACATGATTTCTGTTTCAAAAACTATAAAGGAATGATCTTTAGAGGTTATAAAAAAAAAAAGATTTATACTTGTCCTTTATTGATTACATGAAAGTTTTTTGACAGCGTTAGACATGAACATATGATACAAATGCTAGAAAAAATATAATGGTAAAGATATGAGAATTTTTAAGTACTGGAAGCATATAGTGAACAATAACATAGGTTAGTATAAAACAAGGCATGAGACAAGGGTACATATTGTCACCTGATCTATTCTCATTATACAATGAAAACTTCATGAGAGGCATTAAAAATGTGAAAGAGATTAGAAAATAGGAGGCCATATTATCAATAACCTGAGATATTCAGGCTGTAAGAACAGCGAAGAGCAAAACCTCCATCTTAATGCAAAGAAAACTAAACTGATGACAACTGACAAAACAAATAAGGCAGCTGAAATATGTTATCAATGAGGAAAAATTGGAAGAAGTGGAGAATTTTGAATATCTTGGATCACTACTAACTAATAATGGAGATACTATGAGGAAATTAAAAGGAAGACATCTATCAACCTTCCGAAAGTAAAACAACTAAAGAAGCTGTGGAAAGGAACAGAAAGAACTACAAAAATAAGATTTTTAAGGGCATGCATCTTTTCCATCGCAATATATGCCTGTGAGATCTGGACACTTAACAAAACAGCTGAGAAACACATAAATGCCTTTGAATGTAAATGCTAAAGAAGAGTTCTTCATATATCATGGACACAAAAAAGAACAAATATATCCATACTCATTATCATCATCATCATCCGGTGCCATACCAACTGGTATTGGCTATTATGCTTCTCCAGAGTACATGATCCTTCATGCAGGCCATCAGCTCAGCTGGTGATCTCCTCTCACACCATCCCATCAGACTGTCCAGTATCATTTCTCTTGGTCTTCCTCTTGATCTTCTTCCTTCTATTTTTCCTCTTGTTATAATATTTTCAATGCCCCTCTTCTCATTGCATGTCCTATGAAAGTACATTGTCTCTCACTTATTTTTTTTTGACAAGATTTTTTTGTCTCTTCAGCTCTTCATTAGTTATTTTTGCTGTACAGGGGATTCGCAACATTTTTCTAATAAACCACCGTCCATATCTATACCATAAGAACTTAATATTGAAGAAGGCTGGCTAGTAAAGAGGATTAAACAGAGAAAATTTAAATATTTTGGACACATTAAATGTCATGATAATCTAGAGAAGACCGTCTTGGAGGGTACATAATGGGAAAAAGAAAGGGAGAAAGACCAAGGCGAAGATGGCTGCAAGACATCACTGAAGATCTGCAAATGGATGCATCAGCAGCAGGCCATCTTGCCCACAACTGAGAGGCCTACAGGAGTGCTGTTAGGGAGGCAAATTTTCACAAGGGACATGCAAATGAATGAATGAATGAGATATGCAGATGGTACTATTCTAAAAGCAGAAAGTGAAAGCAGTTTGCAGAAATGTGTGAACTGAAGACATCAAGAAGAGGGCTAGAGCTAAACAGCAATAAAACAGAAACTGTGGTGGTAACAAGATAAGTTCTTGGAATTGCCATAGACTTCATAATGAAAAGATACTGTACAGGTAAAACTGGCACTGACAGTTAACCAAGTTAAGATTATTCAATTCAAATGTGATATCCACCCTCATTTATGCATGTGAAAGATGGAAATCAACTAAAGAAATAGACAAGAAATTAGAAAACAAATGCCTAATGAAAATACTTGGTATAAAGTGGAACGAACTCAAGAACAACGCAGAGATAAGACAGATGAGCAAACTATAACCTGTCTCATGGGTGATGAGAAAAAAGAAGATGGACATATGTAGGCCATGTGATGAGAAGAAACAATCAGAGAATACCAAAACAAGCTATCAAGTGGAGCACAACAGGCCAAAGAAAAAGAGGCCAACTGTGTGAAACTCTAAAGAAGACATTGTTAAGAGAAGCCAGTTTAGTGGGCATAACATCCCTTGATGAAACTGAAAGACTCGCCAAGAACAGAAAAACTTGGCAAACAACTATGCAAGCCCTATGTGACATTTAATGGCATGAGAAGGATGTAAGAATGGTAGTATCTCCCCACCCCCACCCCCTCCTTGTGGTACCCTGGACCTGGGCACATGGCTGGGAAGCAAAGAATAGGAACACTGTACCCTACCATGCATGATGGTAAAAGGCATATAAGGCAGGTCCGGCATGGGGCCAGCAACCCTATCTGCTACAGAAACAGAAGCAAGGGAAAAAACAAATGCAGGTGGAAGGAGAAATGCTTATCAGGAAACTGAGCACATGAAGGTTGTGGATGAAAGCCAACCACTGGAAGTCCCCAGCCCAACTGCAGACCTCCTGGAACCTAAACACAAGATGCAAATAGGCAGCTGGAATGTAAGAACACTTAACCAGACTGGAAAACTAGCACAAACCATCAAGGAAATGCACAGATACAAACCAGACATACTAGGAAATACAAAAAGCAAGATGGACAGGACAAGGCAGAAGGAAATTAACAACACAGCACACAGAAGATACAATAACATGGTCAGGTAAAGAAGATAATCATGAAGGAGGAGTAGCATTGATTATAATAAAAGAAGCATCAAGAGCACTGCTGAAATGGACCCCTATAAATGAGAGATTATTATATGCACGCTTCACTCAAGATTTATGAAGCTGTCTGTTATAGTTTTGTTGTGCACCAACAGAAGCAGCTGAAGAGGAATTAAAAGATTTTTACAACAGCCTCCATGCCATAGTAGAAACAATACCCAAGCATGATATGCTACTCATCTTGGGCAACTTCACTGCAAAAGTAGGTGAGGGAAATGAAGATAGAAGAAGAATCATGGGAAAAGAAGGAATCAGAGAAATAAATAAAAATGGAGAAAGATTGTGCAGTTTCTGTGAAGAAAACATGATGACCATCGGAGGGACAATTTTCCAACATAAAAACATCCATAAAGTGACTTGGGAGACCCCAGATAAAACCACAGAAAACCAAATCGAACACATACTAATAAACAACAAGTGAAAACAGTCATTACATGATGTGAGAGCAAGGAAAGGAGTAGATGTAGGAAGTGATCACAAATTTCAGGTAGCAAAAAATTTTAAAAAATTAAGGAAAGCAAAAATCAGAGAACACAGAAAGGCATGCTTTGATACAGCAAAACTGAAAGATCAGTAAACAAGGAATGAATTCTCAATAGTAATTAAGAACCGCTTCAGTGTCCTACAAAACGAAGCAAAATGTCTATACTAGAGTTCATTGAAACACTACAGGAAACAGAAAAAGAGGTGCTGGGATATTGGAAATGGAAAAAAAGAGGAATGGATAAGCAAGACCACATGGGAAAAGATAGAGCAAAGAAAGCAAATCAAGAAAAAATTACTGAACACCAAATCACAAAGGCTTAAAGAACCAAGTTTTAAGTAATTATGCACAAAAAGACAAGGAAGTGAAGGAATCATGCGTCAAGATAAACATCAATACTATGATAACTTAGCAGAAGCAGCAGAGAAAGCAGCATATGCAAATGACATGAAAACCATATACAACATCACAAAACAGATGACAGGTAACTTCAGCACAATTGTGAGGGTGCAGCAAGGACACATAAGGGACAACTGATCAGTGGTGAAAGAGAACAAAATTGAAAGATGGAGGGAACACTTTAACACCCTATTAAACAGAACACAAGCAGTACAAACAATAGACATACCTGAAGCAAAAATGGAACTAAACATCAATAGGTAAATGTAAAGGTAATCCTGTCATGCCTTAGAGGCACATAGGGATTTGGTGTTAGTGCCTATATTTTCCTTGACCTGTCAGCACACTAGAGAGTGATATGATCAGTAGTACGCCTGACTGCCTTTCCTTCCCCAACTCCAGAAGAAGTCAGGTACCCATTTCTACAGCTGGGTAACTGCAAACCAATAATAATAAGTGAAATAAAGGAGGCAATAAAGAAGCTAAAATTAGATAGAGCACCAAGTGAAGATGAAGAGACTGCTGAGATGTTGAAAGCAGAAGAAACAGAAACACCAAAACAACTTTGCCGGATACTACAATAAATTTAGGATCTAGAAAAAGCTCCAGAGGAGTGGAAAACTGGCCTTATAGTAAAACTACAAAAGAAGGGTGACCTCAGAGATTGTGGGAACTGGAGAGGCATTACCCTCCTGTCACTCACCAGTAAAGTATTTTGCAGAATAATCACCAACAGATTTGTACCAGCACTTGAGGGAAAACTTTGGAAAGAGCAGGCAGATTTTGGAAAGGAAAATCATGCACAGACCACATATTTGTACTTAGACAAATATTAGAGCAGGCAAATGAGTGGCATAGCACAACATATGCATTATTTATAGATTTTGAGAAAGCCTTTGACAGTGTCAACAGAGATGCACTGTGGAAAATTTTAAAACGGCAAGGCCTCCCCCATGAGATAGTGAATGTAATAAAAGCCCTATACCAGGGTTTTCAGTACAAAGTGGAGAACATACCTCTAGCAGCTTTAGGGTACAGACAGAAGTGAAGCAGGGATGTGTACTATCGCTAACATTATTTATCTTGGCAGTAGACTGGTTAATGAAGGAGGCAACATCAGACAAACGCAGAGGATTACAATGGACCCTTGCTGGAGGGCCTTGACTTTGTGAATGATATTTGTCTACTATCAAGCAGCCACAAAGATATGCAAGATAAAATAAACAAGCTAACTTAGAATGCAAACAACATAGGATTAAAGATCAACATAGAAAATAACAAAGTTAATGAAGCAAAATGTGAACAAAAGAAATGTACTCAGAGTAGAAAGCAAGTTAGTGGAGGAGGTCAACAAATCTGTATATCTTAGCAGTAGAGTAGTACAAAATGTAGACAGCATAGAGGACATACCTAGAGCAAACCAGGCTTTTGCAATGCTACAGACTATATGGAAACCTAAAAAACTAAGCATGAAGATGAAAATCAGGATATTTAAGAGTAATGTTCTAAGTGTACTACTCCATGGAAGTGGATGCTGGAAAATCACCAAAACCATAGAAAACTAGCTGAATTCTTTCCAGACTAAATGTTTATGAAGAATTAGAAAAATATTTTGGCCAAACACAGTAAGAAATAACATCTTGTTGGCAGAAATGGAGATGAAGTCACTGATGGTGATGGTTAGGACATGTGCTCTGAATGACTGACAACTTACTACCAAAAATAGCACTAAGATGGACACCACAGGGGAACAGAAGTAAGGGTTGACCAAAAGAGACATGGAGAAGAACAACAGAGAGAATGTTGAGCAATAGAGGGCTCACCTGGGCAAGATCAGGAAAAAAAGGCAAAGGACAGGCATTTGCGGAAAACCCTTGTGGAAGCCCCATTGTGCCCTGGGCACTCAAGGTTCAGAAAGAGAGAGAGAGAATGGTGGTATCAAAAAGAATAAACATATCAAAGTGTAACATCCTTTCAGATGGGAAGACGCTGACACAAGTAAATAAATTCAATTACCTTGGAAAAATAATAACAGCCAGTGCAAGTGCTTTGAATATCTTGGATCACTGCTAACTAATAATGGAGATACAATGAGGGAAATTAAAAGGACATCTATCACTCTTCAGAAAGTAAAACAACTAAAGAATCTGTGGAGAGGAACAGACAGAACTACAAAAATAAGATTTTTAAGGGCATGCATTTTTCCCATCACAACATATGCCTGTGAGACCTGGATACTTAACAAAACAGTTGAAAAACACATAAATGCCTTTGAATTTAAATGCTACAGAAAAGTTCTTCAAATATCATGGACACAAAAAAGAACAAATATATCCATAATACAAGAACTTAATATTGAAGAAGGCTGGCTAGTAAAGAGTATTAAACAGAGAAAACTTAAATATTTTGGACACATTAAACGTCATGATAATCTAGAGAAGACCATCTTGGAAGGGTACATAATGGGAAAAAGAAAGAGAGGAAGACCAAGGCGAGGATGGCTGCAAGACATTGTTGATGATCTGCAAATGGATGCATCAGCAGCAGGCCATCTTGCTCACAATCAAGAGGCCTACAGGTCTGCTGTTAGGGAGGAAAAGTTCCACAAGGGACATGCAAATGAATGAATGAATGAATGAATGCAAGTGCACAAGTGAAATAAAATCATGACTAGTTAGGGCAAAAGGTAGCTTTTTATGACATGAAGAAGATATTAACAAATAAGATAATGTCCTTAAAAGTGAGGAAAAGAGTATTACAGTACTAAATTGAGTCATTATTGTTACATGGCTGTGAAACTTGGTCAGTCAACAAAAAGATGACAAAGAAACTTGAAGCAACAGAGATGTTTGGTGAAAGATGCAACAAATTCCCTTGACAGATAGCAAAACAAACAAAAAGGTCCTCAAAGAAGTTTCAGGACAATGAAAACTAGTTAAAATAATATGAAAAAGGTGGTCAAAATTTCATAGACATGTCATGAGAAAAAAGTTTGGAGAACCTAATAACAACCGGAAAATTCAAGAAAAAAAAGGAAGAGGAAGACCAAGAGAAAAGTATTTCAGTGGACTAAGTAGCATAAAAAAAGAAAGGCATCTGAATTAACTGGAAACACCATAGACTGCACAAGATGGAGAAGCACGGTCGACACTATATGCACAGCATATAATAATAATAATAATTATTTCAGAAATTAATATAATTAATTCTCACATACTTATCCTGCTCACATAAGGCTCACATTGTAGTTTGCCATGCTTTTTTGTCTGTTTTTAGTGAGTTTTCCAACCTCTCAAAGGATCTTATGCCCACTAATTTTGCCTCTGATCACTGCTCTCTTAAGAGTTTCACACAGCTAACTTCTTTTTTCTTTCTCCTGTTGTGTCCCATTTGACAGCCTGCTCAGGGCTTATTTCTTTTCATCATGTAGTCGATATATGGTCATCTTTTTTTTTAATCACTTATAAGACAGTTTGTTGTGTGCTCATCTTCTATATCGTTGTGTTGGTCTTGAATTTGTTTCAGTGTACACAGAGTATTTTCCTTAGACATTAGTTTTCAAATCTGTCTTTTTTTTGTTTTCTATTTCTTTAGTTGTTTTCCAGCTTTCTCATGCTTAAAAAAAGGTGGATATTACACTTGAGTTGAATAATCTTAACTCTTCCCGTGCCACAGGAAGAAAAGCGGACGTTCAGTTGCTTACCAGAGTAAAAGCGCGGGTCTTGATATGTTAGGGGGTATAGTTGTAAAATGGAATGGAAAACAGTATTTACATGTACTACTGTGTACTTATTATATTTCAAAGTATACTAAATGTATGAAAATTTCATAAATGCAGAGTTTTTTAGGAAAAAAGAACTAATGTGATGTTTTTGGACACTGATTGTGCCAAGCTCTGGCTAGGTCTAGATATGCACTACTTACCATCTGAGATGTCTAGATCTACTTGTCGATCTCATATACTGATTCTATGTTGCATTCTCGCTAAATTAATGTCTGAAATAACCTCCTAACTACTTCTCCAGTCATCTAAATATGTCTAGATCTACTTGGGATACATTCAAGAGCAGTGGGGTGGTCACAGGCCATGTCCATACCCCTATATACATCATCAAAAATTGAAAAATTTCCATGTTTCTCTTCCTTTTTCTCACTCGGCATCGCTCGTATCTAAGGACTCTTTCACCATTTTGAAAAATGTCACCGGAAACGTGGACGAAATATGTACAATCTAAATGTTACACCGCTTCTTTTATTGAAACAAACCATGATCGAAATTTCGATCGTTGGCACGCAACGGGGATACCGGAAGGATCTAAAAATCGACCGCTGGCACGAGAAGAGTTAACTTTGTTTTCATGCTTATAACTTCTGACTGCCATATTTTTTCAAGATTTTTAAAGCCTGATGCTGCCTTTGCAATTCTAACTTCCTTTCTGGTGTCACCCTATTGCTGAGATACAGCTGCTGAGGTACTCATATGCAGATTACTTACTTCTTCAACAGCTGTTCTTTTCAAGTATATTTTTCCTTCTTGAGTAATGAGAAATTTCATTTTTTAATTTTGTCCTTGTTAATTTCAAGTCCTATTCTACTACCCACTGAAGAGTTCTGTTTTTTCTTGCATCAAATTCACATTGTCACTGATAAGGGCTATGTCATCTGCAAAGTCAAGGTCCTCTAGTTGACTCCCAAGTATCCATCCAATCAATGCCCATTTTACCCATTATGAAATCTATGGCATTTCAAAAAAGCAAGGGAGATAGCAATGTTTCACATCCATTTTGATTTGGAGCCATTTGCTTATTCCGTCTTCTGTGCAGACTGCACAAACATAGCCGTCATACAGATTTTAATGATTTTAGATTGTATTCCATATAACCTTAAAATGCTCCACAATGAATCTCTGTGTATGTTATAAAATGCCTTTTTAAAGTTTATGAAGTTAAAGATTAACAGTTTTTGCTCTGCAATATGTTCTTTATGTATTATGACAGAAAGTTTCCTATCTATTCTCTAGGTATTTCCAAATTACATTTAGTAATCTGAAATTAAAACAGGATAATAACAGCTATTTTTTATAAAAAGTAAAGCAGGAGATGATTTTGAAAAAAAGAAAGGAATTAAAAACTTTAGAACGTTCATCCCTAAGTGAAAGTTTCCATGGTGGTTATAAAAAAAAAAGAAAAGATAATTAGTTATGACTTAATGACAATTTTACAGTAGCACATTAGGCCTGAGACATTATTTAAAAGTTCTATCAACCAGAAACAATTACTGTGTATGAATGACTAATATCACCACAGGATGTTAAGTACTTTAAAAACTGAATACATATACTGGTAATGAAGCACTTGAGGTACTTTTTCAGACAGGTAGTAGTGGCATGGTGTTCCCCCAGCACCAAGTTTGTGCGTGTGTGATTTTTTTTTAAATAACTGCATTAGATTTCCTCTGCATTAGAATCATGTGAGGTTCGCCCAAATGAGCGTTTCATAATTTCAAACTTTTGGCTCTGAGACTACATCTATTTGTGTCAATAAGTTGCAGGTGTGCATACAGTTTTTTAAAAAATCTTAGCTTTTAAACACTTGGTTAACGTTGTGCCATTCCTCCACTCTTGATTTCTAGCATTATCAACTCCTGCTTAACTGCTGAAATGATAACAGTGTTAGGTTGCAATGACATGTCTTTGATAAATACGGGGTATTCCCTTTTTCATCTCTGACATCTATTATGAATTCAACTGCTTCATTTGGCAGTCTTCTTCTTCTTTGTTCGCTTCTACCATCAAGATCGCCCTGTGATCCTACTGAGTTTACTCCTGTGGTTCTCACAATAGTCAATTTAGGATGGAGTCTCAGGGCATCATGGGGCTTGGGCCTATATTCTTAGTGCATCACAGAAGCGGCATTGTGTGACACTGTGGTTTTCATTGTACCAGTTTAATCTAGAGTTGGACTTTCTCACTGGAAAACCTTGCCATGGTTTGGATATGAATATATCCCTGCCGGGCAAGAGGAGGTTGCCCATTCAGCCTAGAGTTGGACTTCCTCAAAGGAAAACCTCAACATGTTTTGGATATCAGTATATCCCCGCCAGGTGAGAGCTGGTTGCCTATCTAGACTGCACTGGTTCAGTGTCTCCGACTTCAGCATTTTGTGGTTGTTGCCGCTACCCTTTCTGATGGTGACCAGGAAGAGCTTTTGCCGAGGATGATGAATCCTCACCAATAGTAAGTTTCACCCCTGGGTTAAGCCAGTTTAGGCATATTATCCCAGTATGGGTGTATACAGGATGTGACCGGCCTCTAAGAGGTATCTTGATATGATTAGCCATCAAGTTTTACTCCTGGGTTAAGCCAGTTTAGGCATATTGCCCCAGAATGGGTGTATATAGGACACGGGTCGGGCTCTAGAGTGAAGGTGCCATGGTACAAGTAGCCCTCACCACAAGACTACTGGCCATACCGATTAACTTCACTTAATCCTTTCCATCACCTTTTTCACAGTGACACAGAGTGGCAACCCTGATTGCATTCACTGTCCGGGAGAATTTCACCCCACACGCGGCAGCCGAAGAATATTGCCAGCAGAGTCTTAGTTTAACCCCTGGGTTAAGCCAGTTTAAGCATTTGAGCCAGTATGGGTGTATATAGGACGTTGTCAGCCTCTAGAGCAGAGGTGCCGTGATATGAATAGCCCTGACCACGAGACTACTGGCTACTTCACTTAATCCTTTCCAATACCTTTTCCATGGCGGCAATGCCCAGGAGGAGTTTCACCCCATGCACGGCAGCTGAAGAAATTTTCCAAGAGTGAATTTGGCAGTGAAAGAAAGGAATTTTATTTTTGATAACAGCTATTCACTTGAATATGAAGTGCTTTCTTAACTGCAATCTCTCTCTCTCTCTCTCTCTCTCTGAACCTTAAGTGCCCAGGACACATGGGGCTTCCACAAGGGTTTTCTGCTCTTGCCCATGTGAGTCCTCTATTGCTCAACATCCTCTCTATTGTTTTCCATGTCTCTTTTGGTCTACCCTTACTTCTATTCCCCTGTGGTGACCATCTTAGTGCTATTTTTGGTAATGTGTTGTCAGTCATTTGGAGCACATGTCCTAACCATCACCAGCGTCTTTCCTCAATAATTGCTGTTAGTGGCTTCATCTGCATTTCTGCCAATAAGATGTTATTTCTTGTGGTGTATGGCTAAAATATTTTTCTAATTCTCCGTAATTCTGGAAAGAATCCAGCTTGTTTTCTATGGTTTTGGTGATTTTCCAGCATTCACCTCCATAAAGCAGTACACTTAGAACATTACTTTTAAATATCCTGATTTTCATCTTCATTCTTAGTTTTCAGATATCCATATAGTCCAGTGGTTCTCAGACCTTTTTGCTGCACGGCCCACATTCAAAAGTCAAAACTTTTTGTGGCCCACTAATAAATAATTTTATATTTGCAAGGTATAAATCTAATTTTATAAAGTATTATGTAATATTTTCTCTATATGTTTAACTGCATATTCATTGCTACACAATTCATTCACCTTAAAGATGGCACTGTTTCCGGTTGGCTGGAATTTGTGACAAACACACTCGAAGATCATCCTCCATGTTCATCCTTGAATGATATTTAGTTTTCATGGCAGTCAATGCAGAAAATGAAACTTCTCATAAATAAGTTGTTGAAAGAGGTTGAAGAACTTTCATTGCCAGTGGTCACAAAAATGGATATTCCAGTGAAACAGTGCACCAAAAGGAAGAGATATCCACAGCTGGGTCATTAAATTTAATTTGTAATGTGCGATCACTAGACAGTTCCACTAATTTTTCTTGTGCATGACCGGTTAATTCAGAGAATGCACACTGAAAAGGATTACGAATCCAATCATATGCTTCAATGTCTTCGGGCGTGAAGTATTTGCAAAATATTCAGCAAGAGATGTCAGATGTTGTATTATTACACCAGTTACCCCTTCCAGAATCTTGCCATTAACTTCACCGCTCTCTATAAACTCACAGAACAAGTGAAACTTGTCTTGTGATTTGTTCTTAAGTCGCATGCACCAAAGTTGTAGTTAAAATAAAGGGCGCAACTTTTTCGTATGTCTTGAGTATACTGGTATCTTTACCCTGCAGTGATATGTTCAAACTGTTCAAAAGGCTAAAAATGTCAGCAAAGTATGCCAGCATGACAAAGCCACTCAATATCAGTGACCTTACCTGATGGGTCGAGGTTGTGTTCTGTAAAAAACTGCAACAATTCTAAATGAAGCTCAAACACCCTTGCAAGAACTTTTCCTCTGGACAGCCAACACACAGCCAAGTGCAATAGGAGATGCTTGTGTTCTGTATCTGACTCAATACAAAGTTGAGCAAATAATCGACTGTTCACTGTTCTAGCTTTGTGAAGTTCACAATCCGAACACAGTCTTTGAATACAGATCCCAGAGTTCATTCAACTTCTTTGAAGTGAGTGCCTCACAAGGGATCATACAATGGGTGCCTATAATCTTGGGTGACACTCGCTTTATATAAGTTACAATACCACTGTTGTGGCCAGTCATTGTGGCACCAATACATCCACTGCAGTCCAAAAGTTGTAAAAAAATCATTTAAAACATTAAATATTTCATCAGTAATTGTTCTTGCTGACAGTGACTTGCAAAAAAAGAAATTCCTCCTGCATACTATTTTGCCAACAATAGCAAACATAAACAAGCAGCTGTGACTCGCCGGCGATGTCAGCTGACTCATCTAACTGAATAGCAAACTTAGTAGACTGTAATCATTCAGTTAGCTGTGCGACAATGTTCCCAGACATTTCAGATATTCTTCTGCAGACAGTATCATTCGAAATGGAACTGCTTTTCAGTTCTGTAGCGTATTTTGAGCTGAACAATATGTCACAAATCTCAACAGTGGCTGGCATGATAAGATCTCCAATCGTGTGCATTTCTTTGATTTTGCTACTCTCTGGGCAATCAGGTACAATACTTTAAGAGCTTTTTCACTGAGAGTGGCTCTTGTTTTTAACACTATCTTCTGTTTACTATATTCCTCGGCTTTGCGTCTGAAAAATTCTTTCATTTTATTCTGTAGATCCGATCTGGATGTCTTGTAGTTAATGACGACGCAATTTCATTGGCTTCATTGCCTCATTAGAGTGGATTTGCAAGCAAATAACACACTGTGGCAGATTCTGGTCATTTGGTGATGGAATGAAACCATACTTAATATATCCCACATCATATTTTTTAGCGTATTTAGTTTTCTTACAAGTATCAACATTAATGTCATCTTGATCACAATGACTTTCGCTGCCACTACTATCAATTTGTTTTTGCGAAGTCGAAGGCTTATGTTTAAAAAATTGATCCATTTTAGTGCCTAAAGTTTGAAAATTTAAACAATAAAAAAGGCTATTCGAAAAGTCTCCATGATCACTACATGGGTAAATGGAATCCGTTGATTAATCCAATACAAATTACACACAGCACCAAAGCCGAATAGCAGCTCTCAAGCCAACGAAATATGATTTTTAAACTAAAATACAATTGCTGAGAATTATATTTCACTTCTACTCTCTCACAGAATCTACACGACTGTTCTCTAAAATTACATTGTAAAACTGCACGTTTCAGCAACACAGTCAGAAAGACGCTGGTGTTGCACTTCAAAAACAATGCCATCTTTTTATGTACATCACATTTCTGTTTGATGCTGGAAGAAATGCTGTTTGGACCATCTTTTCTCCAACAGCTGCACTGCGGACATACTAATAGTGACCTACAATTCTGCGGCTTGCATCCATGCAGTCTGCCCCTGTGCATTGCATGAAAATGCAAAATAATTTTTTATCGTATCTGCTTTTTTCTTTTTTTTTGGCTGCTTTGAGATTTCAGCGTGGCCCACAATACTCCCTGTCATAGCCCACCTTTGGGTCATGGCCCACTTTTGGGTTGCGGCCCATTTGTTGAGAACCACTGATATAGTCTGCAGAACTGCACACTAACTGTTCTATTAACTGTCTACTGTGTCTGTTTATACAGAACTTGTTGGACCACAGCATTTTCTTTGTCAGTTGATAAATTTGTACTTCAAACTCAAATCCCATGACACTGGCAAAACCATCCTTTTATTTCATTACTCACTTTGAAAACATCCTTGTATAAATGATAAGAATTTAATATGATTAATTGGTATGTGGCTATGCATAAGTGAGAAGCTTAAGGCTGAATGTCCCACTACTCAGTGTGATTTTCCCACAGCCAAATTTTTTTTCAGTTTATGTCATTCTTTTCATTGAGTTTGACTTTGCATGTCCTTTGTATCCCATTTGCCTATACACATCATTTTCTGAAGTCACAAAAAAATCCTTTCAATTGCTATCACTTTACGATTCAGAAGTGATGGTCCATGAGCTTGAAGATGACATATGTCAGTTGATAATATAGAAATCTATTTCTGGCCTACCATTTCTCATATTCTTCTATATGGATGTAACAGTTATAGTACCTGCTATGAGTATGATTATTGGAAGTTTCAAAGATTAGCCTGGGCTAATAATGCTTGTGGGTGGCCATTAAAAGAGTGGAACTTGAACTGGTGAAGTATTTTTTCTCTTACATGCTACATCCAATACGCTGTTATCTTTCTATTTACTTTCATTTAATGAAAACTAATTAACTATACCGCAGTTAATTTAAACATTAAAACTAATATAATTACATAAATATGATATACCATTTGATTTTTTTTACCTGTCTGGTATTTGCTGAAAAAAATATCTAAACCACTCAATTTTACTGCCATATAATTTTTGCAAAGACACATTAAAAAAATGAACAAAGTCCCTTAACAAACATAAAATTTACCACTGCTGCTTTCCATAAGCTTGACAAGAATTGAAATGGCTGCTACAGCTGCAGACATCTCTGAATCTGCCTTCAGCAGCTCATGAAAGGAATTTAAAACAACTGTAAAGAAAAGCAAGCATTCATGTTGTGAAGTCACATTTTTTTTTTTTACTTGCTAAAACATCTATAGTTAACAAACCTGAAGAGAATTTGTACATAGCATTCAAAAATATCTCCAAAAGTTTTCTGTTCCTTATGCTGCCTGTATCACACATGCATTTTCCTCTTCACTACAAACATTTTAATCATATACCAAATGAAAATTTTTGTGATGAAGAGGAAGATGCATGTGTAATACAGGCAGCATAAAGGACAGAAAACTTTTGGAGATCAAAATTTTTAAGGGCTTGCATCCTTCCCATTGCAACATATGCCTGTGAGACCTGGACACTTAACAAAACAGTTGAGAAACACAATTGTTTGTCTTTGAATGTAAATGCTACAGAAGAGTCCTTCACATATCATGGACACAAAAAAGAAATATATTCATACTACAGGAACTTAATATTAACATTAAACGTCATGAGAATTTAGAGAAGACTTATGAGTCTTGGAAGGGTACATAATAGGAAAAACAGAGGGAGACCAAGGCGAAGATGGCTGCAAGACATCACTGATGATCTGCGAATGGACGCATCAATGGCAGGCATCTTGCTTACAACCGAGAGGCCTACAGGAGAACTGTTAGAAAGGCAAAGTTCTGCAAGGGACATGCAAATGACTGGCTGACTGGCCATCAGGTAATATGGGTGATTATGTCTTTCCATAGAACTTGATCATCAATGCTGATTTAAACAGTTTTCTGTAGTGTCATCAGGGTATATTGTCCATTATCTTCTCTCTCAACATTTTTCTGCTGCACTTCCATTTGATCTTTTCCGTTATTAAACCCAGGCTTTGCTGGGTTAAATTCAGCCTTTAAAATAGATTTCCTTAAGTCTCAAGAAAATGCAGGAAGTACAGATGGGCTGATTTCAATGGAAAATTAAGAATATTAAAGGACAAAGATGTAGAAAAGTATTTTTTAAATATGTACTATCAACATATGTGGCATAAATGACAAAAAGAGGAATAGTAGAAAAATGAACAAGAGAAAAACATAAAAATTATTGGAGCTTCACATGCCAAAGTAACATGAACAGGTTATGACCAAATACATGACAACTACACCAGTCTTTATTTCAGAGTGGATAAGCATGAAAGAGCTAAGTGGAATGATTACAGAACTAACAAAATTTATATTAAAAAGATACCTGTTAAAATAAAAGATGATCAGAAGACCACCATGTCCAAATATATATCCCTTACATGAAAAGTACAATAAGGATGAATGAAGAATTTTTTACAATCTTCATGACACACTAAATAATATGAGTTGAATAGAAAATATAGTTATGGGGGAACTTTAATGCAATACTTGGAACAAGCGAAACAGAGTAAGTAGACCATCTGGGAGCGTTTGGAGACTCACAATGCTTTAGAAATGAAATCAACAATAAGCTTAAAGAGCTGTGCACAATCTTTCAATCAAGAATACACTCTTTAAACACAGAGTAAGGAACAAAAAAAAAAAAAAAGATCATTGCATAACTGTCAAAACTAGAACACACGAAAGGAAATAAAACTAAGCAAACTATAGGCAAAGAAAGAGAAAGATGAAATGGATAAGAAAGTAAGAAAAAAACTTTTCAAGGCAGAATCAGGGAAATGGTGCACTGATCAGTAAATAATGATTACACTTACATCTTACATCCTTCCCGTGCCATTAAACAGCACACAGGGCTCGCTTAGTTGTTTGCCAAGTTCTCCTGTTCTCTGAGAGTCTTTCAACTTCATCAAGGGATGTTACGTCCACTAAACTGGCTTCTCTTAACAATGTCCTCTTTCATGTGGTCGACATCTTTTTCTTCAGCCTGTTGTGCTCCACTTTATAGCTTGTTTTGGTATTCTCTGACTGTTTCTTCTCATCACATGACTACATATTCCATCTTCTTTTTCTCACCACCCATGAGACAGGTTGTTTGCTCATGTCTTATCTCTATGTTGTTCTTAAATTCATCCACTTTATACCAAGTATTTTCGTTAGGCATTTCTTTTCAAAAGAGTCTAATTTCTTGTATATTTCTTTAGTTGATTTCCATCTTTCGCATGCATAAATAAGGGTGGATATCACATTTGAATTGAATAATCTTAACTTGGTTTTTGTGCTTATAACTTTTTAATTCCATACATTCTTAAGATTTTTTAAGGAAAATGCTGCTTTTGCAATTCTACCTTCCGTTCTGGTGTCACCATCTTGGTCTATGTGGCTGCCGAGGTATGCAAATTGATTGACTTCTTCAATATCTGTCCCTTCTACATGTATTTTTCCATTTTGATTAATGAGAAGTTTCATTATTTTTGTTTTGTCTTTGTTAATTTCAAGATCTATTTTGCTAGCCAAGGAATCTGAAACAGGGAATCTGTTTTTTTCCTGCATCGATTTCACATTGTCACTGTCATCTGCAAAATTAAGATCTTCTATTTGAGTTCTATGTACCCAGTCATGCTTGTTTTACCAGTACAGCATCTTTTCACTATAAAGTCTATGGCACTTCCAAAAAGCAATGGAGATAATATGCATCCTTGTTTCACGCCTGTTTCAATCTGAAACCATTTGCTCATTCCTTCTTCTGTCTTGACCGCACAAACATATCTGTTGTAGAGATCTCTATTGATGTTGACAATTTTAGATTGTATTCCATATAGTCTTAAAATTCTCCACAATGAATCTCTGTGTATGCTATCAAATGCTTTTTTAAAGTCTATAAAGTTCAGGATTAATGGTTTTTGCTTTTCAATATGTTCTTCAAGTATTATTCTTAGAGTAAAGATCTGATCGAGACAGCTTCTCCCTTTTTGAAATCCTGCCTGTTCTTCTCTCAATGCAATATCCACTACATCCTTAATTCTATTCAGAATCACTTTACCTTTGACATAAGTGATAGTAAGGTTACACTCCTCCAGTTATTGCAGTCACTGAGATTGCCTTTTTTAGTTATTTTAACAATGATTCCTTGTTTCCATTTGGAAGGGACCTTTTCTTCTTTATTGTTTTTATTAAACATTCTTTGTAGTTCGCTCATTTTGTCACTGTTAATAGCTTTTAACATTTCGACTGTTATTTCATCTTCACCTGCAGCTTTGTGTTAGCCATTAGATTCACTGCTGTTTCAATTTCATTAAGTGTAACTTCATCTAGGTTGACATTTAGTTGTGGAACTGGTAAATCGGTTTCAAGATTTATTAATTCATTTGGGTGTGGTCAGTTAAATACTTCTTGCAAGTTTTCAGCCCATCTTTGCTTTTGGTCCTTACTTGATGTTAACAGGTTGCCTGTTTTGCTAAAGACTGGTCTTTCTCTGGAGTTAGCTTCTTCTGTATATTATATAGAGTTTTGCTGTCTCCTGTTTTTGCTGCATTTTCTGCTTCTTTTGCCATATTGTCCATATATTCTCTTTTGTCTATTCTAGCTGAACTTTTTACTTTATTGTCTAGTTCTTTGGTTGTTGCTTTTGCCAAAACTTTTCCCAGATCTGTCTTTACATTCAACATGGCTAATTTGGTTGCTTGTCTTTCATGTATGTATTCCCATGTGTTATATCTGATATCCACGCTTTTCTACCTGTTGATTGCAGTCCAGCACTTGCTTTTGCTGTCATGAGACATTTGCTGTGCTGTATGAATTCCACAATTCATCTATATCTGTCTCGTTTACCTCGTCGAGTGCTGCAAAATGATTAGTTAAGTTCCAGATTGAAATTACTTTTGGTATTTTCTTCTTGTAGGCTATGAGTACTGCTTTCTTGTGTTGGGTTTACAGTTTTAAGTCTTATCTTCCCTATACACAGATTGTGATCACTGTTGACATCTGCACTCCTATATGCTCTTACATCTATCAAAGATGTTCTGAATTGTTTTCTAATACAAAAATAATCTATCTGGTTCACTGTTCTATTATCTGGAGATATCCATGTTGTTTTATGTATTTCTTTGTGTGGAAATGTTGTTCCTCCAATGACCATGCCCTCCGTTAGACATATTTCAATCAATCTTTCTCCATTCTGATTTATTGTATCAATTCCTTCTTTCCCCATTACTTTTTTGACATCAGTGTTATCTTTTCCTACCTTGGTGTTGAAGTCTCCCATGACTTCTTCTTCTTCTTCTTCTTCGTTCACACTGTCTGTCTATATCTGCAGTCCTGTCTCTTGGATAAATTTCACTGTTTTTTGTAACTCATGTATGGAACCGTAGAGCTTATCTTCTTTAGTGGTTTCACTGGGCCAGTAATTATTTCTCAGTGTCTCGTAGTTGATGCAGTTCTGGAGGATATGTTCCACGGTTTGGGGCACCTGGGCACATGTACATAGATTAGTAGTACCAACCTTAAACTTTGTATACATATGACTTCGGAGTCGGCTGTGTCCTGTTCGGAGACGGAAGATGGTGACTTGTTCCTTTCTGTTTAGCATGTGATAGTCATCATGTGGTGGTGTTTGTGGCTTCCTGTAGGTTTTTATCATGCTTTTCTTCTGATTATAGGTGACTGGTATGTCTGGTTGCTCCATTTCAGTGCCCTCTTTAGCCAGATGGTCAGCTTTCTCATTGCCTGGTATCCCACAGTGGGAGGGAATCCACTGCAAAGTGACTCCATGTTGTAAGCCAATTTTTGACAAGGCATCCTTAAGGTCTGGTAGTTTGTTGCACTGAAGAGCCTCCAGTACTTCTTCTTCTTCTTCTTCTTCGTTCACTTCTACCACCAAAAACCGCACTGTGAACCTACTGAATTCACACATGTGGTCCTCGTTAGGTCCGGTGGTCCCCTGTGTGGTCCAAAATAGACCACACGAGTTCCACGAAAGGACCACAAGGGGTTCAGAGTATCACAGTGCTTTAGCCTGTATTCTTGGTGGGTCTCGGAAGCGGGATTGCGTGACACCGTGGTTTTCATTGCACCAGTTTGGTCTAGGGTTGGACTTTCTCACCGGAAGACCTCGACGTGTTTGGAATATCAGTGCATCCCCGCTGGGTGAGAGGCGTTAGCCCACCCAGGCCAGAGTTGGACTTTCTCACCGGAAAACCTCGACGTGTTATGAGATACCCATGTATCACCGCCGGGTGAGAGGTGGTTGCCCATCCAGTCCAGGGTTGGACTTTCTCACCGGAAAACCTCAGCGTGATTAGGATACGCAGACATCCCCGCCGGGTGAGAGGTGGTTGCCTATCTAGACTTCCCTGGTCCAGTGTCTCCGACTTCAGCATTTTGCGGTCGTGGCCGCTACCCTTCCTAGTTGTGACCAGGATGGAGCTTTTGTCCAGGAGGACGAATCCTCGCCACTAGTGACTTCTACCCCTGGGTTGAGCCGGTTTAGGCATTTCCCAGTATGGGCATGTTTGGGACGGGACCGACCTCTAGGGCAGAGGTACTGTGACATTCATAGCCTTCAAGATTCACCCCTGGTATGAGCCGGTTTAGGCAAAATTCACCAGTATGGGTGTTTATCAGGCGTTACCGACCTCTAGAGCGGAGGTGGCATGACATGTCTAGCCATCGAGTTCCACCCCTGGTGTATGCCGGTTTAGGCATATATCACCAGTGTAGGTGTATTTCGGACGTAGGCGGCCTCTAGAGCAGAGGTGCCGTGGTATAGCTCTCGTAGCGATACTACTGGACATACCAGGTTAAACTTAACTTTCCACCACCTTTTCCCATCGGCGCCGCACAGCAACCTTTATTTCCGCATTTACTTCCTTAACCGGGAGGAGCTTCACTCCACGCGCGGCATTTGAAAAGTCAAGCCAGCAGTGACTTAACCTCTGGGACAAACCGGTTCATGCATTTCACCCGATATGACTGCACTCAGGACGTGGCCGACCTCCAGACCAGAGGTGCCGTGATTTGGCTGTTTGCTTTGCTTTATTCTTTCAACCACCTTTTGCTTTGCTTTATTCTTTCAACCACCTTTTCCGCAGTGATGCTGCGCGGCAACCTCATTTGCAAATTTCTTCATTGGCCGGGAAGAGCACCGCTCCACGCACGGCAGCTGAAGATCTCGCCAACAGCGGCAGATGAGCTACCAAACGTGACACTCATCTACCCTAAGTAACTGGTTTTCAGGCGCCAGATATTCGCCCTCGCCCCTTCTCCTGTCAGTTTAAACAGTTCTGCCACGGGAAGGCCAGGAGCTGGACTTGACTGCCAGAGGCTGTTTGTGGCGCGTTTGCAGTCCTTAGAACCCCTCCAGTACTGATCTTGCATCTGTGAGAATTACTACAGGACATGTATCAATTCTGGAGTCTGATAGTTTTTCAACTGCAGCAATAATTGCCCTAACTTCTGCATCAAAGTTGTTGCAGTATTTACCAGTGGGTATGGAAATCTTGTCAATGGTGTTGTTTGGATATTCAATATATGCTCCTGCCCCACCATTTTTTATGGCATTATGTGCAGATCCATCTGTATACACACGTATCCAGGTGTCACATGGATATCTGTCATCTAGAACACTAAGTGTGGCTATTGATCTTACAAGACTGCTCTGCATCTCACCATTCTGCACACCTTTCACTTCAGTCTGAATAGTTATTTGTGTATAATCTGCTTCTTTCCATGGTGTATGCTCTGGTACAGATGATAATGGAGTGACTACAGTTGGAAGGTCAGGTATCAGCTTACGCATACGCTTGGCCTGATGAATGAAGCTGCTTCTTTTAAGCCGTCCTAATGCCAAGTTATTGAATCTCTCCTTCAGGGGATGGCTTACAGAGCTAAGGAATTTTTCTCCCATGGTCATGACCTTTGTGTCTCTACGTTCCTTTAGCGGCTGAACACCAACTATTTTCTGCATTTCTACTATTGGTGTGGACCTCATGGCACCTGTGATAATCCGTAGTGACTGATTTTGAACTTTGTCTAGATTATGCAGCGTAGTGTTTGATGCTGTGCACCAAGATGTTGAGCCATATTCTAAATGTGGTAGAATACTTTGCTGATATACATTCTTGAGGATTCTTTCACTAGCTCCCCATGTAGTCCCACTCAATTTTCTTAATATGGCTAGTTTTCTTCTGGCTTTTGCTTCTGCACTGTTGATGTGTTGCTTCCAAGTCAGTTTTGAGTCAAGAGTCACTCCTAAGTAAGTGGGTTGGTTGTCCATCCTTAAGGGTATTTCATTTACAAAGATCTTACCTGCTTTCTGTTTAGATGAGAGGGTGAACAGAGTGGTACTTGATTTCTCTGTGTTGATACTTACACACCATTTGTTTGTCCATGATGTCAAGATGTCTGCTGCTCTTTGGAGTCTCTGTGTAGCAACTGTCGCATATTCATCTGTACACCACATGACCAGATCATCTGCATACAGTGCTGCTTTGATTCCATAGGGAAGTTCCTTGACCAGGTCATTAATGAATACAAGGAATAGTGTAGGCGAAAGGACTCCTCCTTGTGGTACACCGTGTCGCAGAAGTACTTTCTGGCTTTTGTGTCCATCCATTACTACTCTAGCTCTTCTATTGTGTAAATAGGACTTTATCCAGTTGTACAGTCTTCCATTCACATTGCAGTTTCTTAGTTTCCACAACAGACCTTTTTTCCATACTTTATCAAAGGCTTTCTTCAGGTCTATCCACGCTGCTAGTACAAGGTTTTTCTCTTGGAATGCATCCTCAATCTCTTGAGAGAGATAGGTCACTTGATCTTCCGTACTGTAGTACTGCCTAAATCCTGCTTGTTGTGGAACGAGAAGGTTTTCACTTTCTAGGTACCATTTTAGCCTCAGGTCAATGATGCGTTCCATCGTTTTGCATAGGCAGCTAGTGAGACTGATTGGCCTGTAGCTGGAGGCAGTATCACTGTTTTTCCCTGGTTTTAGCAGTGGTACCATGCTTGCTTCCCTCCAGATTTGAGGTAACTTACCTGTGCTCCAGCACATATTGAAAATATCCAACAGCTTTCCCATTGCTGCCATTCCCAGGTTCTTGATCATTTCATTGGACACTCCATCTGGTCCTGGTGATTTCCTTGGTTTCAGTTTACTAACTGCTAGGTCTAACTCACTGTGTGATTGGTGCATCCATGACCTCCACTTTTCTGACTTGTTCCTCCTCTTTCTGTGGCTCGATGCGCACTGTACGCTCCTTCTCTGGATGGATATCAATGTTGCAGTCCTGTGCAAACATGCGAGCAAAGTGATTGCTACCTGCTTACCTGTAAGAGTTTTCCCATCCTCTATTAGTGTAATCTTTGTACTTCTTCCAGTACTCTCATCATTTAACTGTTTGATTAGTTTCCACAGTTTCCTTCCATCCTTTTCAAAGTTTAGGGACTCTGTTTTCTCTCTCCAACTTTCCCGTCTGGCTTGCAGCTTTGCTCTCTGAAATTTGGCCTTAGAATGTTGGTAATTATTGTGGTGTTCTTGGCATGGTCTATTTTCTGCTTGCTTTCGAGCTGCTTCCACGTCATCATGGAGTTTTCCCAGCTCACTAGACCAGTATGGTTTATAGTCCCTGCGAGCTCCTCTGGGAATGGTTTCACGAGCAGCCTGAAGGATACAAGCATTGAACTCCTTCACTATGCTGTTAATATCCTTACCTTCTATGGACAGCTGTCCCACCAGGATACCTGTACGATGTCTGTACATTGTCCAGTTTGCTTTTTTATAGTTCCATTTGGGGAGAGGGTTACTGGTGTTAAGGAGTTCATTTTCTATTGTCAGGAAGACTGGTCGATGGTCGCTACCTCCAAGTTGTTTTCCAACTTCACGTGTAATGTTCCACTTCAGATCTGGAGAGTGGAATGCCAGATCTGGTGTTGATTTTGTATGCCAAGCCCTTGAGTAAAATGTTGGGGCATCCATTGGCTGGTTGATCAGGAGAAGTCCATTATCATCCTGCCAGCTCTCAACTTCCTCTCCTCTCTTGTCTATGTGGTCATAGCCCCAGCTCTGGGAATGACTGTTAAAATCACCACAGACCATCAGTCTCTCTTTGTGTGGGATTGTTCCTAAAGCAAGTGGACGGTCATTAGGACAGTAATAGTTAAGGAGGTGGAAATCTGTATTACTACTTTTTAGATGGATCATCTGGTATTCGGCTCCTTCCATGTACACTCCCACCTGACATGCGCTGATGTTATTCTTAACAAGTGTGAGTACTCCTCCTTTTCTTCTGTCCTGTCGGTCTGATCTAAAACACTGGTAGCCTCTGATTTTAAAGGCGGCATCTTTGGTTAGGTGTGTCTCCTGTATGCAGCATATACTTACCTGCTCTGCAAAAAGTATGTTCTCTAGTTCCACCTTTTTGCTATAGCCATCTCTAACACTGCTGACACCCTCAGCATTCCACTGCATTATTTTAAGTTCTTGCTTTTTGGCTGTTTTCTTCTGTTGTATTTTTTGGCCAGTAGCTCTACTCTCATGTCTCCTGACTCCACAAGACGAACTGAGAGGACCTCCAGTAGCATTGGGTGGACCCTTTCGAGGCAGGGGGCCCGGCACTGCACCTGCCTGGTTAGTCTTCACAGGGCGAGCACCATGTTTGAAAACTGTAGATATAGACATTTCATTAGCGATAATGCGTGTTACCCTGATTTTTGCGATGCGCCTTTTGGCTGGGTAACTCCGACTTCAGCACCTTTCCTTGCTAGGGCAGACTGTGGTCTTGCTCGGACTGCCATGAAGACAGTGTGGCTGGCCTGGCCAAAACTTTGTTTTCCAGCCTCTGGTGGCTGTACTTAAACCCCTTCTCCATGTCAGATGGTTTGAGACAGTTCCACAAAGACACTCTGACTCTGAGATGAGGAATCTGATGAGTGCTTCAACGATATCCATTCCCCGCCACCTATAGTCTACTGGCTCTGTTTTGTTCACATCATTCTGATAGCCATTGTTGTAAAGACCCATAGGCTTGTCACGTCCTGGATTCATTGGTTTCACACCAGACTTCCCTCATCCCCGCCAGAGATCTCCATGTCCCCATCTGTCCACCAACCTGACATTACATTTTGCAAAAATAACAATTACAATTACAATTAGTGTTGATTGCTACAAGTTTCTGGGCTACATAGGTAGGTCAGAGTTTTTAAGCAAACAGATCTATGTTCCCTGTCTCACAAACACTGTGTTAAGATAAGTGTGCTCTTAACACAGTTGTTCCCAGGGGATCCCATGACAATTAAGATGTCGTGTTTAGGTACTTTGTTGATGAGTTGTTGTAGTTGGTAATAGAAATCATCTTTTATTTCATCATCTGCATCGTTCATGAGTTCATAGCAATGTACGATCGTCATTCCTCCATGCCTTATTTTGTATTGTGCTCTTATTATACGACTGTTCACTGGTTCCCAGTCTGAAAGACTATTTGCTGCCGCAGATGACATAATTATACCCACTCCTTCTTGGTATTTCCCATCGTTTCTGCCAGAATATATTATTAGCTTACGGTTTTCCGCCATTCTTTTCCCTGCTTCTGGCCATAGCATTTCACTGATGTCCAACACACTGAGGTGATATCTATCCATTTCTTTTACTACCTGAGCAGTTTTTGTTGTTGCGGTCATCATTCTTACATTCCAAAATCCAGTTTTTATCCATTTGGGGCCGACGAATTTTTTTTATCGTTGTCAACGGCATGCAGAGTTGGTGTCCTTGATGTTCGGTTACAACTGTTGTGAGATTCCATAATAGCAGGGTTACACTTCAGTGCAACAAACTACCAGACCTTAAGGATGCCTTGTCAAAAATTGGCTTACAACATGGAGTCACTTTGCAATGGATTCCCTCCCACTGTGGGATACCAGGCAATGAGAAAGCTGACCATCTGGCCAAAGAGGGCACTGAAATGGAGCAACCAGACATACCAGTCACCTATAATCAGAAGAAAAGCATGATAAAAACCTACAGGAAGCCACAAACACCACCACATGATGACTATCACATGCTAAACAGAAAGGAACAAGTCACCATCTTCCGTCTCCGAACAGGACACAGCCGACTCCGAAGTCATATGTATACAAAGTTTAAGGTTGTTACTACTAATCTATGTACATGTGCCCAGGTGCCCCAAACTGTGGAACATATCCTCCAGAACTGCACCAACTATGAAACACTGAGAAATAATTACTGGCCCAGTGAAACCACTAAAGAAGATAAGCTCTACGGTTCCATACGCGAATTACAAAAAACAGTGAAATTTATCCAAGAGACAGGACTGCAGATATAGACAAACAATGCGAACGAAGAAGAAAAAGAAGAAGCAGGGTTACACTTAGGCTACAAAAAAGATCAAAGCAGTGATGAAAACTGCAGAGCACTTCATTTCAAAACAGACTGCAAATGATGATAACAGTTAGCCAATATGTGAACCTGAATTTGTATTGGAGGGGTGGAAACAATATTTTGACCAGCTTCTCAGCATACATCTGAAGCACACAAACATTTGGAGAACAATACAAATGATTCCACAGAATTCAAGCCTGCCATGCTACCAGGTGAAACATGAATCAATACTTAATGAATACAATCTTCAAAATTTTTATGATGAATCAACTTTCACAGCCCCAATGAATAAAGCTCTCAGTTAAGTAGCCAATGAGTTAATCAAATTTCCTAATGAGGTCAAAACATCCAGGCTCTACAGACTTTCTATATCTGGATAAAACAAGAAATTCCACAAGACTGGAAAAATCCTATAATCACTGCCATCTGGAACCAAAAAAAAAGGCATTACAAGGAATTGCAATCAAAAGATTCTGCAGTATACTTAAAAAAAAAAAAAACAAGACCGGCCATAATGGAGTCATGATGGTATTTAGTAAAACAAACTATGGATGACATTGTGCTCTAAGACGACTAAACATTGCAAATAGCCTATATTCATTCATTCATTTATTTGCATGTCCCTTGCGGAACTTTGCCTCCCAAACAACACTCCTGTAGGCCTCTCGGTTGTGAGCAAGATGGCCTGCTGCTGCGGCATCCATTTGCAGATCGTCAACGATGTCTTGCAGCCATCTTCGTTTTGGTCTTCCTCTTTTTCTTTTTCCCATTATGTATCCTATTTACTAGCCAGCCTTCTTCAATACTGAGTTCTTGTAATATAGATATATTTGTTCTTTTTTGTGTCCACGATATTTGGAGAACTCTTCTGTAGCATTTACATTCAAAGGCATTTATGTGTTTCTCAGCTGTTTTGTTAAGTGTCCAGGTCTCACAGGCATATGTTGCGATGGGAAATATGCATGCCCTTAAAAATCTTATTTTTGTAGTTCTGTCTGCTCCTCTCCACAGATTCTTTATTTGTTTTACTTTCTGAAGAGCGATAGATGTCCTCCTTTTAATTTCCCTCATTGTATCTCCATTATTAGTTAGTAGTGATCCAAGATATTCAAAACTCTCCACTTCTTCCAGTTTTTCCTCACTGATACATATATCAGTTGCCTTGTTTGTTTTGTCAGTTGTCATCAAGTTAGTTTTCTTTGCATTAAGATAGAGGTTCTGCTCTTCGCTGTTCTTACGGACTGACATAATTAGGTTTTCCATTCCTCTTTGTGTTGTGGACAGTAACACTGTGTCATTAGCATATCTAATCTCTGGTATTTCATAACCTCCAATTGTTATGGCATCGTAATATTCTTTGTCTACATCTTCTCTAACATTCCTCATTATATTTTCAGTATACAAGTTAAATAAGTAGGGTGACAATATAGCCTATATATGTCAAGCAAAATCACTAACAGAGTTAATAAAAACTGAGTACACATCCAACCATCCTGTCTGAAAATCATTATGATAATAGCCAATGTTCAAGTAGAAAAAAAAATGCACAAAACTGAACCATTTATCATAAAATCTGGAATCTGATCAAGTTGTGTACTGTCACTCTTTTACAATTCATAACATTAATCAACATCTGCAAAGAAATCAACATGGGTGGTAAAACCTCATTTAACTGCCTGACAGTCAAACTCCCATTAGAAAATACATCCAACAGATAATCATCAGCATCAGGTGCCGTGCCGACTGGTGTTGGCTATTATGCTTCTCCAGAGTAAACGATCCTTCATGTAGGCCATCAGTTCAGTTGGTGATCTCCTCTCACACCATCCCGTCAGACTGTCCAGTATCATTTCTCTTGGTCTTCCTCTTGATCTTCTTCCTTCTATTTTTCCTCTTGTTATAATATTTTCAATGTCCCCTCTTCTCACTGCATGTCCTATGAAAGTACACTGTCTCTCTCTTATCTTTTTGACAAGGTTTTTTTGTCTCTCCAGCTCTTCTCATACATTCTTCATTAGTTATTTTTGCTGTCCAGGGGATTCGCAACGTTCTAATAAACCACATTTCTGCTGTTTCCAATGATTTTTGTGCAGACTTGCCTATTGTCCATGATTCACTTCCATATAACAAGATAGGTTCAATATAGCATTTTAGGACTCGTTTTCTAACATTCATTGATAAAGATGTGTTAGCTAATATTTTTCTCATTCTCTGAAATGCAGTCTTTGCTTGATCTATTCTGTTCCTAATTTCTGTTCTGCATTTCCTATCTGAAGTTATTACTGCTCCAAGGTATTTGAATTTCTGCACCTGTTTAGAATAGTTCTGTTTAATTTAATACTGCATTTTGGTGGATTCTGTTTCTTAGATATAACCATAGTCTCTGTCTTTTTGTCAACTTTTTGTCAATTTTTTTATCTGTCAACAGATAAACACTTTTTATTTGCTGATGACCAAGTACTTATAAAGAATTAGAAAAATATTTTGGCCAAACACCATAAGAAATAACATCTTATTAGCAGAAATGCAGATGAAACCACTGACAACAATTACTGAAGAAAGACGCTGGCGATGGTTGGGACATGTGCTCCGAATGACTGACAACTCACTACCAAAAATAGCAATAAGATGGACACCACAGGGGAGCAGAAGTAAGAGTAGACCAAAAGAGACATGGAGAAGAACAACAGAAAGGATGTTGAGCAATAGAGGGCTCACCTGGGCAAGAGCAGAAAAAAAGGCGAAGGACAGGCATTTGTGGAAAACCCTTGCGGAAGCCCCATGTGCCCTGGGCACTTAAGGTTCAGAGAGAGAGAGAGAGAGAGAGAAGTACTTATAACCATATCAGTCATACCTACAACAGAACATGGACAATTTAACAGTAGCATATAAAAACTAAAACATGAAAATCAGTGTAAAAAAACTGAACTCATGTCCATTTCCAAGGAAGAAATCTCAATGTAGATTATCCTAGTTAATCAGTCTTTGACTGTCACATGGTGCGGGTGCCTTGTCATGATCCAAAAGCTTGTGTACCCTGACCACCCCCTGAGCTATACCAGCAGGAGTTCTACTATTGGCAGGTTCAGCCAAGCTGGAAAGGTCTGCATGGGTAGTGATCAGATGAAACTTGCACCCTGATCCTCCACGTTATGGGTTGGAGCATATGGCTAAGATTGGAGTAACACCAGTATTACACTATGTCTAGAAACAGCAAGTCAAATGATCTGGATATGTTACACGGTTACCACCAGACAGTATACCACAGAAAACACTCACACTAAGATTTGTAGGAAGAGACTATCCATGCAAGAAAGGAAATTACAAAAGCATTAAATATCCCATTATATGAAGCAAAATGTCAAACCCCTAAACACTGAAAGGTATATCTGGAAGGAGACAGGACAGGACAATAAAATCAATATGACAAAAATGAAATGTCTGAGAATACTAAATTTACCAAAATGAGGCAAAAAATCAGAAATGGCACATCAAAAGTTGAAGTACCACCAGTAATAAACTGCATCCATCAAGTCAAATGGTCTGGCCACGTTGCACATAACAGTATACCACAGACACTCTGAGAATATTGGAAAACTGGCAGAGTGACTGTCCCTGCATGAGATGGACGGGAGGAATGACATAAACCTTAAATATCCCCTTATATGACAGAAATCTCAATGTGCTGTCTATTCGTTCGTCTCGAACAAACAGACAAAACAAGGCTGCTTGATCATGGCCAGACCCATTCGAAGATTTGCACAAGAGATTCATTTGACCCTTTGGTTGTTTTACCTGTATTATAATTCTTGATTTTCGTTGCTAACTTTATATAAATTGTGCACTCAAACATTTCATTCATGTGTTATGAAACTTACCGCCGCTATCCATTTCATCAGCTAAATTAAACTCTCCACAAGCTATTGCATTTTGCCGGAAGCCATCTATTCTTAATCATCTGATATAAAAGAGTGGCGATGGGTTTTGCTCATCATCCTGCAGCACGATGATTTAGCACGGTGTTGCATGATTAGCATTCGAGAAATAGCAAACAGATCACTTTAGACGCGTGAGAGAACGAAAAAATGTAATCAGACATCTTGTTTATGGAGATGTGAAATGACCTAGTCATAATGCGCTCTTTTCTCATGTCTAGGCGGCTGGAAAATATGTTGGAAAACAAATATAGATGGCGACCTTCGTTGAAACTGCACATGTCCCGCGGCCCTTGACCCCATGCCAATAACATTGCAGACAGATCAGCCGACTTGATGCCTGAATGTATAAATCTAGGAAAAAAGTAGGAACAGCTTTATTACCTGTCCAGCTTCGCTGTCCGTGTCATGGAATGTGCTACGGCGCCGGTTTTTTTTAAAAATTATCATCCCGGATTCCCAGCGCGTCACACATGACGGATGGTGAAAGTCCTCCAGATATGGAGGATCCCTGTGAATAAGGATTTACCCAAATAAGAACGCGCGGACCAACTGGCGGTAGACTCAGAGAGCGAGGTGGGGTAGAATGTGGCTCTACTACTCCTATAAAGTGCCTCATTTGCTCAGTGAAGGGAATACCAGGCAGGTAAGAGGCGCCTTAAAACCTCTCGCTCCCGCTACCTTGCGGGTAGGACAGGGAGTCCAAAGGCTAGCGGAGAGTCCGTACACAAACCGGCAGAAGGCAACGGGAAACCACTGCTGTAGCTCCCAATAACAATTATGCTTATTCCGAGTAATAGATTTGTCATGAACGACGTTAATGGATGTTCCTCTGGAACAGCCTCGTCTGGTAGGCCAGCTCACGAGCCACAGATGAAGCCAGATCGTCATCAAGCTACTGGTGCCAAAACTAACAAGTTCAAAATAGCAACATGGAATGTTAGAACTTTATTCCAGGATGGAAAATTAGAAAATGTAAAGAGGAAAATGGAAAGGATGAATATCAACATATTAGGAATGAGTGAAGTTAGATGGACAGGTACAGGGAAGATAAACTCTGATAAATATATAATAATAAACAGCAAGGACAGTTGTAAGATATTTGAACATCTCGGACCGAGTCCTGCTAGCCCAACTGAAAGGACGGCCAATAAACATAAATATTAAACAAGTGTACGCTCCAACATCTGAAAGTATCTGAAGAAGATGTACAGCTATTTTATAATGACATAGAGACAGCCCTAAAACACACAAAGTCACATGAAGTTACCATAGTCATGGGAGATTTTAATGCCAAATTTGGTAAAGGAAGACGTTCAGACATCGTTGGTGACTATGGACTGGGGGAGAGGAATGACAGAGGTAGTAAATTAATTGAATGGGCAAAAATACATAGCATGGTTGTAGGAAACACCTGGTTTAAACAACATCCCCAAAGACTGGCAACGTGGTGCAGCCCAGACAAAAAGACGTTTAACCAGATAGACTACGTATTAATCAATAAACTATTCCGGAATGCATTACTGACAACAAAAACCATGCCAGGAGCCGACTGCAATAGTGACCATGACCTACTCTGTGGAAAATTTAAAATAAAGCTAAAGAAAGTAATAAGAAAAGTGAGAAACATCAAACTGAATACAGAACTCCTTAAAAATGACCAAGAATTGTAATTCCAAAACGCAAAGGAGACAGTATACATCCTTGTTTCACGCCTGTTTCAATCTGGAACCATTCACTCATTCCTTCTTCTATTTTGACTGCAAAAAACATATCCATTGTAGAGGTCCTTAATGATGTTGACAGTTTTATGTGGTATTCCATATAGACTTAAAACTCTCCGCAATGAATCTCTGTGTATGCTATCAAATGCCTTTTTAAAGTCTATGAAGTTCAGTATTAATGGTTTCTGCTTTTCAATATGTTCTTCAAGTATTATTCTGAGAGTAAAGATCTGGTCGAGACAGCTTCTCCCTTTTCGAAATCCTGCTTGTTCTTCTCTCATTGCAGTATCCACTATATCTTTAAGTCTATTCAAAATGACCTTACAAAATACTTTTGACACAACTGATATTAAATTTACTCCTCTCCAATTGTTACAGTCACTAGGGTTTCCTTTTTTTTTTTTTTTGGTATTTTAAGAATTATTCCTTTTTTTCCATTTAGAAGGGACGTTTTCTTCTTTCCAAATTTTATTAAACATTCTCTGTAGTTGTCTCATGTTGTCACTATTGATAGCTTTTAACATTTCGGGTGTTATTTCATCTTCACCTGCAGCTTTGTTGTTAGCCATTAAATTCACTGCTGTTTCAATTTCATTCAATGTAATTTCATTTAGGTTGACATTTAGTTGTGGGGCTGGTAAGTCGGTTTCAAGGTTTAACAATTCTTTTGGGTGTGGTCAATTAAGTATTTCTTGAAAGTGTTCAGCCCATCTTTGCTTTTGGTCTTTATTTGATGTTAATAGGGTTCCAGTTTTCCTAAGGATTGGTCTTTCTTTAGATGTAATAGTACTTGTTAGCCTCTTTTGTAGATATAGTATGTCAAATACAGGATATTCGAAAAGTCTCTTAGCGTAGTATCGATTCACGTGTCGCTGTGTTTGAAATATCTAGGCTAGGCACGTGCATTCTACACCAGTGATTCTCAAACTTTTTTGTTACTCACGGCACACTATCCTTTTTTTGTGAGTCCTCTCGGCACACTAACGTACAAACTGGCAACACTGGGGGAGACTCGGTCTAATAGCGCGATTTTCAGTTGTAAGCTTATAATCGTGTAATAACATTTTGTTTATAGTCTGGCATGTTTTGAGAATGATAGTTTGACTGACGCGTACTATAAACAGTAATGCGTTAAACGACGAGGAGTGGTGTGCAAAGGTAGCCTGTTTGGCTTATATTTTCAGCCGTTTAAAATACCTAAACAAGAATATGCAAAAAAAAGGGGGGGGGGGAGAATGTGCTGACTTCAAGGGACAAAATGACTAGATTCTTAAGAAAACTTATAATATGGAAATTATAAGTGGAAAAGAGAAATTTTCAAAAGTTTTCTCTGATGTTCCATGTATATCCACGCGGGACGTGACAACTGAACAGATTTTAAATCACCTCCTAGTTCTGGAGGATAACATGACACAATATTTTTTCTCACCGTCGCCAAGTATGATTTGCACTACTCTATGCCACCAGAATCCATACTCGACCTCCATCTGGTGAAAGAAGAGCAGCTTATACAATGTCTGCTTGGCCAAACATTTCGACTGAATTATGGTGAGCGTTTGGACGTCGGCAAAGAAAGAGTATCCAGAAATACCAGTTTAATACCCCTGCACCACCTACTTGCGCGAGCTGAGCTTTTCGGCACTAACGAACATAAAAGCATTTTTTTGTTTTAAACGAGAGACCTCTCATCTGAGCAGGAAATATATGTATGTTTGCCTACAATTTCACCGCGAATTGAACTTTTGTGTAAGCAATGACAAATTCATGTTTCTGATTGATAACTGAAATCTTTGACTGTAAACCTCTTAAAAATAAATATCTTTCGGGTATTGAAAATGTTGGTCTTCTTAATTTTTCAGCATTAATGTTGAATTAAATTATTTTGATTATTGTTACCAGCATTATCACAGCGTGGAAAGACTGCCAACCCGAGATATGCAGATGACACTGTTTTAATAGCAAAGGATGAAAATAAAATGCAGAGCTGATAAATAGGGTAGATATAGAAAGTGTAAATAACATCTTGTTGACTGAAGCACCAACAGAAATTATTGAGGAAAGACATGGCGATGGTTGTGACATGTGCTACAGATGACTGACGACTCACGATAAAAAATAGCACTAAGATGAACACCACAAGGGAACAGAAGTAAGGGTAGACCAACGGAAACATGGAGAAGAACAACAGAGAGGATTTTGAGCAATAGAGGGCTCACTTAGGCAAGAGCGGAAAAAAAAGGCAAAGGACAGGCGTTTGTGGAACACTCATGTGCCTTGGGCGCTTAAGGTTGAGAGAGCGATAGAAAGTGAAAAAAAGGGGACTCAGGCTGGATGGGAAGAAAACAGAAGTCATAGTCATCTCTAAAAAGAAAGTGATTCCGATTTGTAAACTAACAGTCAACAACACAACAATGAAGCAGGTAGAGGACTTTAAATATCTAGGGACAACTTCCGGTGGAAGATGTGAAACTGAGATAAAGAACAGAATAACACAGGCTAGAATAGTGTTTCAAAGGATGACAAATATTTTAATCGCTAACACTTAAAATGAGGAAAATAGCACTCCAGTATTATACTAAACCAATCCTGTTTATGGATGTGAAATATGAGCAGTCATCAGGGAAGCACAGCCCCGCCTGTGGTTCCTTCAAACGGCGGTTCTCAAAATTATTTGTGGTAACACTAATTGATTTGTATGTATGTGCGCGTGTGTGCGCCTGTTCATATATGGCTTCTATCTTACTGTCATTCGTCAGAATGTCTATCTGATTATAATAGGCAGAGGCTTAGGCAAACATAATTTGTCTTCTATACAAATGTAAACTTGTGAGTTAATATCAAGAAAAACTTTACACATCTTATTTTCTCACGCGGAATGGAAACTTGTCACAGTTTAGATCTATACTCGTATACTATGCGGGTAAGGAAGATCGAAATTGTTTCTCAACAAGAGATAATGGGGACACCCGCCACTGTCACCTAATTCACTGTTAACCATTATCACCTATTTTTTGTTGCTTTGCGGTTTTGCACCTGGGAACAACTGTGTTAAGAACACACTCATCTTAACATAGTCTTTGTGAAACAGGGAACATAGATCTGTTTCTTTAAAAACTCTGACATACCTCTATAACCCAGAAGCCTGTAGCAGTCATCACTAGTTGTTAGTTTTGTAAAATGTAATGTCAGGTTGGTGGACGCATAGAGACATGGAGGGTCACTGGCAGGGATGAGGAAAATCTGAATCCAGGACGTGACAAGCCTATGGGTCTTTACAACAGTGGCTATCAGAATGAGGTAAACAAAACAGAGCCAGCAGACTATAAGCTGCGGAGAATGGATATTGCTGAACCAATATAATAATAATTTTCATCGAATAATCATCCCAAAGTAGGAGCATATCTGTGGAACTGTCTCAAGGTCTTGAGATGCTCAGAGATGCTCCGACTTTGTAATGATTATTCGATGTCTTTGGGATGATTATTCGATATCTGACCAGTCAGCGTTGTATGCTGGATCTGACGTGGAGAAGGGGCTTAAGTACAGCCACCAAAGGCTGGAAAACAAAGTTTTGGCCATGCTAGGCCTAGCTAACACCATTGTCTTCATGGCTGTCCGAGCAAGACCACAGTCTGCCCTATCAAGGAAAAGTGATGAAGTCAGAGGTACCCAGCCAAAAGGGGCATCGCAAAAATCAGGGTATCACGCATCAACGCCAGTGTGCGTACGAAGAAGAAGAAGAAGCTTTGCGGTGTGATCCCAGTTTTTCACCACTTCATAGTTCAGATCAGAAGTGGTGGGTAATTTCATTCGATCGATCGATAAATAGGTAGGTAAGCAGGTAGGTGAACAGATGGCTAGTTTTCATCTTAAACCTGCATACCCGAACAACCCCGGGAATATCTGCTAATTAATGTGTATGTTAGTGTATGTGCGCGCGCGTGTGTGCATTTTATTTCGTATATTTGGTGTATATCTCATAAAGTTCCCGTGCTTCATTCTTATTCCAGTTTTCTCTGATAGGGCCACGGAGTTTCTAAATCTACTTCCAGAATGATGGCATACTTGTGGATAGTGATCAATTGAAAAATTAAATTATATGCATACTTGTGGATGTTAAACTTAATCTCATGGCAAGCAACTATAGGATTCAGGTAGAATAAAAGGTAAAGGTAAAGTTCCCAGTTTCCATGGCTGAGCTTATTATAATAGAATTTTGAGCCGTGGTGCATCTTGAAATAACAGGGTAATCTTTTGGTGACACAGACTTTACTGTGTATATGACACTCGTTAGCTGGGCCGCGTCGACATAAGTTGTGCTGATTCACGTTACGCACGTGAATATCAGGGTCGACTTCCATCTTGCTCTTCGAGAGTTGAGCTTAGTGGACTAGTTACACACATAATTCCAGCTCTCACTCTCACCTGCTGGATTAGTTACACACTGTTCCAGACATACTTCTCATCCAGGCTCTTCAAAATCTCACGTTGACGACAACTGGTACAGATACTCAAGTAAATCCTGGGTAACGGTGACTTGGAACATTTAATTGATGGGATGATGATAATGCTGATGAAAATAACATTAAATTCGACTGCCGGCTGGTTATCCCTGCCATGTGGCCAGTCCATTCATACGTACAACTAAAATGTTCATCTGTTCCACGAAGACATCACACAGCTCGACAAAACACGTCCACACAGTTACACGTTCAAACCAAAAACAAAAACTCCACGGACTCAGCATTGCCCCTACAATTTCCTGTCACAGGTTTTGCAGCCCACGTGACCTTCTCGAAGGATCTCAACAGGAGAAAATTGAAAAGGAAAAAACTACAATAATGCCCTTACTATCATTGTTACACGAATACTGCTATATTATGCGCACAATTGTGCAAATAACCACCGAGATTATTGGCATAATGTGTGACCTGCATCGAAACTGTGCATACCCCGCGGCTCTTGTCCCGTGCCAATAATCACTCCACCTTGTGAAATAAAATAGAGGTATATGATACAATTCTACACGGTGGCAGAGGGAGTGAGGACAAAAAAAAAAATAGCAGAAAGTATGCGAATAAGATAAGAATGAAGAAAAACATACAACATTCAATATTTCGGAGTGAGCCTTTTACACAACAACATTTAACTAAAAGAACACGAAAATGAAAACTTAGATTTGTGGCATCCTCCCAGAAAGAAAACACTCGAATGCATCCTAGAGGCGATGAAAATTGTCCACAAAGGAAAGCGGATAAAGCCAATCGATGTGAGATGGGGGGAAAGTGAGAGATCGGGGGCGGGGGGGGGAGGTGCAGGGACGAGACCAGGAGGGGCAATAAACACCTGTAGGTCGCGAGAGAAGCAGGTGGTGGTGGGGAGGGAGGTGGAAGCTGGGAGATGACGTGAAACTGATACGTTGAATTTATTGATACTGTGAGAAGGGGGTAGATACAGGAACCGTCTTTCTGGCATGGCCAACCAGTGGGGCGGATTCCAAACGCATCGCGTGTAGATAGAGAGGGCAAGGATGGAAGAAAAAAAGGGAGTGAACGATTTCACTTTAGGTTTGTGATTTTTTTCGTGAGGTAAGGGGAGAATTTAAAATGTGTGCCGTTCTTAGCATATATTGTGTATATGTGCCTAACTAATCAGAATAGAGTTGTAGTTTTGTGTTATAAATCAAGGTTACCGCGCCACCTCTGTAACGTTGTTTTCGTGAATGATCTGTGTGTAGATGTAAATGATGTTGTTGTTATTATTATTAAGATGGAAATAGGTAATCGAGAGCAGACTGCTGGTTAGAATGTGTATACTTTTCATTATATGTATCGAGTGCATTTAGAGGGCCACTACATATTGTTCATGTGATTATCGCTTTGATTGTATTGATTATTGTGTGACTATATTGTTGAATATATGCATTTGTATGGAAAGCAGGAGTGTTGCACAAGGAAGAGTTCACGGAGAGCTAACAGAGCAGTAGGCGAAATGACGGGTGTCATAAGGTGAAGGAAGGAAGGAGTTAGGAGTTATAGACGAAAGGAGACGGTTGCACGGGCAACATAGTAGTACTGAATTAAGATAGGAGGCTACCAGATGCAGAATGCACCGACGACCAACGTTGTATGGTAGAGAGTGTGAAGAAAAGTAGAAAAGGGAGAGATATAATGACCTACCAGGTGCACGAGCACCGATGACCATAGAGGGAGAAGAAGGGGACTAGAAGAAAGGTAGGAACCCAAGAAACAGCTGATGTATGTAGGGAACTAGTAGAAATGGAACTCATGATTGAGACAGTTAGACAATTGATATTAATGAGCCATGATATTATTAGTATTGATCATTCACTAGTTATGTTGTATCATGTATTTTGTGTTGTAGTCCTGTTATGTCATTCTCGTTTATTAAACAGCGAGAGCTGAAACTTGTTTTGAAACTTTTAGTTATGGGTTTTCAATGATATATATTCGGCTGTGTTTCTATGTGTACTGTATATGGATAAGTAACATCTTAAATAATGATTGCCGTCCCAATATATAGGTTATAAATTAATTGAATGGGCAAGAATACACTGCATGGTTGTAGGAAACATCTGGTTTAAACAACATCCTCGAAGACTGGCAACGTGGTGCAACCCAGACAAAAAGACTTTTAACCAGATAGACTACATATTAATCAACAAACGATTCCGCAATGCATTACTGACAACAAAAACCATGCCAGGAGCCGACTGCAATAGTGACCATGATCCACTCTGTGGAAAAATTAGAATAAAACTAAAGAAAGCAGGCAGAAAAGTGAGAAACATCAAACGAATACAGAACTTCTTAAAAATGACCAAGAACTGCAAGAACAATACAAAGTTATTATAACAAATAGATACAATGCAATAGCAAAGATAAATAGTATAGATGAACAATGGGAAATGTTAAGAAATTCTATCCACCAAACTGTTAAAGAGATAATATCACCAAAAAAAGAAGCCTCTAAAAATAAATGGATTACAGACGACATCTTAGGACTGATGGACAAGAGGAGGAGGAGTAAAAATAACGAGGAAAAATATAACAAGATAAATAAAGAAATAAGACGCAAATGCAGAGAAGCAAAAGAAGTGTGGTTAAATGAACAGTGCAGACAGATAGAGGACTTTCATAATAAAGACAGCAAAAACATGCACAAACGAATTAATGAACTCACAGGCAGGAAAACAAAATATACCACAGGATGCCTGAAATCGAAAGAAGGTAAAATGTTAATGGGAAAAGAAGACATTGTGGACAGGTGGACAGAGTATATCGGTGAGCTATATGGAGGAGAAAGACCAGAATTAACACCAGATACTGAAAACTGTGATGGACCGCCAATACTTGAAGATGAAATCATATATGCCATCAAACACATGAAGAAAGGAAAAGCGACTAGGCCTGATAATATAACAATAGAAGAAATAGAGGCACTAGAGGAGACAGGAATAAAAATAATAACCAAGTTACTGAATGACATTTACAACAGTGGTTATATTCCCAGTGACCTGATTAAACCCACGTTTATAGCACTACCAAAGAAACCAGGTGCAAAGGAATGTGACGGCCACCGGACTATCAGCCTCTCATGTAACATAACGAAGCTACTTCTGAGAATAATTATGAGAAGAACAAGGGAAAAGATAAAAATGGAAATAGCAGATGAACAGTTTGGATTTGTTGAAAGAAAGGGAACACACAATACCATTTATGCTTTACGAACACTAACAGAAAGAGCTTTAGAAGTACTGAAAGATCTCTACTTATGCTTCATTGATTACACCAAGGCATTCGACAAAGTGAAACATAATGAAAATATTAAAATGCTTGAAGACATCAATATAGACGG
Organism: Achatina immaculata; assembly: GCA_009760885.1. Lineage (NCBI taxonomy): Eukaryota > Metazoa > Mollusca > Gastropoda > Stylommatophora > Achatinidae > Lissachatina > Lissachatina immaculata. The sequence continues at coordinate 42,730,310 of CM019698.1, forward strand.
CAAAGACCTGAGGATTATAAAACATCTATACTGGCAGCAAGAAGCAGCAGTTCGAGTTGAAAATAGAATTGGAAAATATCAACAAGGGGTGCAACAAGGATGTGTACTATCTCCAGACTTGTTCTCTGTATAGCGAGAATATTCTAAGAACAATCATCACAGAACCAGGCATCAAAATTGGAGGAAACAATATTAACAACCTTCGGTATGCTGACAACACAGTACTGATAGCTGAGAACCAACAAGACCTGCAAAATCTCTTGGATAAAGTCGCCAAAGAAAGTGAACAGAAAGGCCTTACTTTGAACATAAAAAAACAGAGACAATGGTTATATCTAAGAAACAGAATCCACCAGCATGCAGTATTAAATTAAACGGAACTATTCTAAAGCAGGTGCAGAAATTCAAATACCTTGGAGCAGTAATAACTTCAGATGGGAAATGCAGAACAGAAATTAGGAACAGAATAGGCCAAGCAAAGACTGCATTTCAGAGAATGAGAAACATATTAGCTAACACATCTTTATCAATGAATGTTAGAAAACGAGTCCTAAAATGCTATATTGAACCTATCTTGTTATATGGAAGTGAATCATGGACAATAGGCAAGTCTGCACAAAAATCACTGGAAGCAGCAGAAATGTGGTTTATTAGAAGAACGTTGCGAATCCCCTGGACAACAAAAATAACTAATGAAGAATGTATGAGAAGAGCTGGAGAGACAAAAAACCTTGTCAAAAAGATAAGAGAGAGACAATGTACTTTCATAGGACATGCAATGAGAAGAGGGGGCATAGAAAATATTATAACAAGAGGAAAAATAGAAGGAAGAAGATCAAGAGGAAGACCAAGAGAAATGATACTGGACAGTCTGACGGGATGGTGTGAGAGGAGATCACCAACTGAACTGATGACCTGCATGAAGGATCGTGTACTCTGGAGAAGCATAATAGCCAACGCAATCGGCACGGCACCTGATGATGATGATGTCCCAATATGGCAAGCGTAACACAGGTAGAGAGAGGACCGACACAATACGCGAAGTACCATATTACATCACGAGAACCAAAAGAGAAGCAGTAAAAAAAATATAATCTAACGTAATACCATATATGAAAAGATTACATTTATGTAATTAACGAATTATTATAAGTTTACAATACCACCACCTGTTTCTTTCGCGGCCTACAGGTGTTTATTGCTCCTCGTGGTCTCGTCCCTGCGCCTCTTCCTCCACCCTCTCCTCATCTCTCACTTTCCCCGCCTCTATTATCGATTGGTTGTATCCGGTTTCCTTAGTGGAAAATTTTCCTCGTATCTAGGACGCATTCGAGTGTTTTCTTTCTTGGAGGATGCCACAAAACTAAGTTTTTTATTTTCATGTTCTTCTAGTTAAATGTTGTTGTGTTTGTGTACGTAATCCTTGAGAAAGGCTCACGCCGAAATATTGAATGTTGTATGTTTTTCATTTAATTATTCTCATCATACTCTCATACTTTCTGCTATTTGTTTTTTCTTCACTCCCTATGCCGCCGTGTAAAACTGTACCATACACATCCATTTACCTTTATTACTAGAACCAGTTTTACTGCAGTCGCTAATTCCCTTTTAGTATGGAATAGCAATCGGTAACCAAAGATATGTAGACGACACCCTGTTGATGACAGAGAGCAGACCTATAGAAGATAAACCCCAAAAATCAAAAGTACGGACTGGAAATAAATACCAGAAAGACAGATGGTGTGGTAATCAGCAGAGAAGAAATAAAGCAAGCAGTAAATACAAAAATGAATGGAGAATTACTTGAATGGGTAAAATCTTCATGTATTTATGACACATGATAACAGAAAATGGAAACTAACAGAAGAATAGGAATTAAAACAAATCTAGTCTAATCTAAATGCCATACTGTGTGGCATTGGCGATAATTTCTCTCCACAATTCCCTGTCTTTTGCGTTGATTATGAGATCCGCCGGCGACTTTCTTCCTAGCCGTACTGACAGCCCAACCAATAACTTCTCTCCCTCAATTTTTCCAGTTGCCACAGTGTGTTCCAATTTTTCTATTGTCAGTAAATGTCATATAAATTTCGCTTGTCTGTCTCTGATCTTTGCTATAATTTGCTTTTTAACTGCAGCCTCTCTTAAGACTCCGTCATTGGTTTTCTTTGGCTGTCCGTTATATCTTCAACATCCTTCTTATAAACCACATTTCCATGGCCTCCATTTCTCGTTGTTCTCTCTTATGTTTTATGACGTCTTCAGCCAATCTGTTGTCTATGAGACAGCACATGCTTCACACCCATAAAACAAAATCGGCTCGACGTAACATTTAAGTACTCGGAATCTTGTTTCCATTGACATGGATCTGTTGCACAAGATGTTTCTCATTTTCTGGATTGCTGACTTGGCCCAAGCACGTCTGCTTTTTTATTTCGTTGTGACATTTCCCATCAGTTGTTATAACCGTTCATAATTACTTGAATATACCAACTTGTTTCAGATTTGTGCCATTGACGGTAATGATACATTTTGGTAGTATTCTTTTCTTTTAGATGACCATCACATCAGTTTTCTTTTTGTTCAGGCTGAGACCTTTATTTTTACTTTTCATGAACCACGACGCCCAAAAAGAGCCTGTAGCTACCCGTCACTTTTAGCAATCAACTGTGTCGTCTGCATACCTTGTTAGGTTGTACCCACCAATTGATATTCCTGGCATGTTCTCTATATTTCTCATTATGTTTTCGCTGTACAAAGAAAAGAGGTCAGGTGATAGAACACATCCTTATCTCTCAATTTTATGTCTTGGAATGTTCCTATCTGGTTCTCAACCCTCATTGCTGCTGATTGCTGCCAATATATATTTTTGATAAGTTTCAGATCTTTCCCATCTATGTTGATGTCTTCCAGCATTCTTATAATTTCTGTGTGTCTCACTTTATTGAATGCTTTACAGTAGTCTATGAAGCATAAATATAGGTCCATCTTTACTTCTATTGATCTCTTCGTCAGTGTTATATATATATATATATATATGACATTACTTGTGCCTTTTCCTTTGACGAAGCCACACTGTTATTCATATTCAGCGATTTCTGGTTTTATTTTGCCCTTGACTCTTCCCATAACAATACGAAGCAGGATTTTGGTAATATGGCTCATAAGACTAATGGTTCGATGATCTTCACATTCAGGTGCACCTTGTTTCTTTGGTAGGGGAGTGAAAATTGATTGCAAAAGGTCTGCTGGAACATAATTACTATTATAGATGTCATTCAGCAATCAGGCAATTATTTCTAGGCCAAACTCTCCTAATGCTTCCAATTCTTCCTTGGTGAAAAAAAAAAAATTCAGCAGAAAGAGGATGATCCTGACATCAAAACAAATATCACAGCAATGGAGACTACATATCGTAAGATTTTATATATATACTCAACATTCCTGTACGGTGTAGAAGCTTTTACCTTGAATAAGGCAACAGAAAAGAAAATCGAGGCCTTTGAAATGCGGATATATAGAAGAATAGGACATATACTACGGACAGAAATGAAAACAAAGAAGAACCAAACCAGCTAAAAGTGAAAAGAGACAAACTGAAAATCACAAAAGCAAAAACAAATAAGATATTTTGGGTATGCCAAAAGGCATACTACTATACTGAAGGCACTTCTTGAGGGTAAGATCGAAGAGAAGAGAACAAGAGGACAACAGGGGCATAGATGGGTGGTCAACATCAAGAGATAGACAGGATGCAGCATGGCCGAGTGCCCAGAGAAACAGAGCAGGGTGGATATTCATTGCGATTCGGTAGACGGCACGAGATGATGATGACGACGACGAGACATAAGTAGTTGCAAACTGCAGTTTTAACAGTAAAAAAAAAAACACACACACAGAAAGCATGCGGCAGATAAGCTAGAAAGGCGCAGTACGTTCATACTTTTTCTATTAGATATCTCTCTCTCCCCTCTTTTTTTTTAAGTGGCAACCATTAACACCCGATTCTTCCGGTTCACGAAAAAGCAAGTGTGGGTTTGAGCTGTTGTTATAATTCAGCCAGTGTGATGTCAGGATCGATATTTATCAGATTTATGCCCGAATTATATAAGAGCATTTTATCAGGATTTCCTAAAACTAAATGCTCTACAACAGTGAAATCTTACAGTAGAAATAGCAACAGACTGTCGGATCCGAGGAAAAATGCTCGGTACAGCTATGTACAAGGGGACCCGCTGCACGAAGACGTCATAAAACGCATTACTACAAAAAATTCTCTTTCCATGCTGAAAGAAAAATATCAAGTGGTCGACAGTAAAAAGAAAGAAGAACTGAAAAAGCAAAAGGATGTTTTTGAAACAGTATCTGGATTAAAAATCGAGAGATTAATGCATGATGACATTCGACTTGGGTAAGTGTAGTGGTGATTAGTACAAGGCTAAAGTTTGGAAGTTAGCGGTAGCTTAAAATTATGACTCTGTTCGCACTGGAAAGTCAGGATCAAGAATCCAAGTTACTGAGTTGTCCTGCTGCTCAACATCTATAAAGAGATCCGTGTAAAGCTTCGCCAGGCGGAATGTAGGACTATTAAAGCAAAACTAGGAACAGCCCACAGCTGGAACGTTTCAGTTTACACCCAAATCATACAAAAACATAATTGATGTGAATTTATATTTTTCTTCTTTTCCTGTTTCTCTGTCCTTTCTGTTTTTTGCATAATTATGGCATAAATCGAAATGTTACAACTGTGTGCTTCTACTTTTATTTTAAATATTCTTAACATTTTATTATCACAGGTGCAGTGACTTTGTATCTCTCTCTCTCTCTCTCTCTGAACCTTAAGTGCCCAGGGCACATGGGACTTCCACAAGGGTTTTCCACAAATGCCTGTCCTTTGCCTTTTTTTCTGCTCTTGCCCAGGTGAGCCCTCTATTGCTCAACATCCTCTCTGTTGTTCTTCTCCATGTCTCTTTTGGTCTACCCTTACTTCTGTTGCCCTGTGGTGTCCATTTTTGTGCTATTTTTGGTAGTGAGTCATCAGTCATTCGGAGCACATGTCTCAACCATTGTCAGCATCTTTCTTCAATAATTGCTGTTAGTGGCTTCATCTGCATTTCTGCCAACAAGATGTTATTTCTCATGATGTTTGGCCAAAATATTTGTCTAATTCTTTGTAAACATTTAGTCTGGAAAGAAAAGAATTCAACTTCTTTTCTGTGGTTTTGGTGAGTGACTTTATATATATAATAGTTTTATATATGCTCATATCCCAGAACTGTTCGCTAGACAGGGTAAGTTTTATTCATGAACATAATGGGTGATTTGGTGTGATAGCTATTGTTTTGGTGCACCATGCTAACAATCTAGCCCCAAAGTGTGCATTAAAAAAAATCAAAGATATCTGTTTTTTAGTTGAAGGCAACCAAAGTAAGAGTTTTTTTAAAAAATCTCGAGTCTAGAGGTTTTGCACTTTCATGTCAAGTAACGGAATGACTAGTCTGGGGAGTAAAGAATATAGCCATTGCAACCAACCTTCCATGCATGTGACCAAGGGCCAATACATGAAAAATTTATGAATAATCAAAATTAATTGTCGGATGGATCTCAAATGTAAAGCTCATAAGACTGCTAGTGGTGAAAGCCGAAAGGAAGCCAGTAGCATGACATTGGATGTTCTTGCCACAGACTGGAAACTAAAATAGGTTTCTGAAATGTGAGAACAATGTCTGAAACCAGAAAGGTATGACAGATTACAGCAGAAATGAGGAATTACAAACTGCTTATCTTCAGAATAAGTGAGAGCAGGTGGCCAGGGACAGGGAGGGTAAAAACAACAACAGGAGAAAGAGTGTTATTTTCAAGCAGAGAAGATACTGTACTCAACTCTATAGAAGTAAGACAACAGAGGCCAAGTAAGAAAAACTAAAATAAAGTTATAATGAACAGTACAATCAGTTAAATAAATTAGTAAAACAACAAACCTGCACTGGTCTTTCTTTAGGTGTAATAGTACCTGTTAGCCTCTTTTGTATGTTATATAAAGTTTTGCTGTCTCCTGTTTTTGCTGCTTTTTCTGCCTCTTTCACCATATGGTCTATGTATTCTCTTTTATCCCTTCTAGCTGAATTTTTTTCTTTCTTGTCTAGTTCTTTGTATGTTGCTTTCACCAGATCTTTTCCAAGATCTGTTTTTACATTCAACATGTCTAATTTGACTGCTTGTCTTTCATGTATATACTTCCATGTGTTTTCTGATATCCATGCTTTTCTATTTGGTTTTTTCAGTCCAGCGGTTGTATTATTAATCTTATCTTATCTTATATCCTTCCCGTGCCGTTAAACGTCACATAGGGCTCGCAAAGTAGTTCGCCAATTTTTCCTGTCTTCAGCGAGTCTTTCAACCTCATCAAAGGATTTTATGCCTGTTAATTTGGCCTCTCTTAATAATGTCCTCTTCAGAGTTTCACGCGGTCTGCCTCTTTTTCTTTGGCCTGTTGTGCTCCACTTGACAGCTTGTTTTGGTATTCTCTGATTGTTTCTTCTCATCATATAGCCTACATATGTCCATCTTTTTTTTCTGATCACCCATGAGACAGGTTGTTGTTTGGACATCTGTCTTATCTCTGTGTTCTTAAATTCATCCACTTTATACCAAGTATTTTCCTGAGGGATTTATTTTCAAAAGAGTCTAATTTCTTGCCTAATTCTTTAGTTGATATCCAGCTTTCACATGCATAAATGAGGATGGATATCACATTTGAATTGAATAATCTTAACTTGGTTTTTGTGCTTATGACTTTTGAATTCCATATATTCTCAAGATTTTTTAAGGAAAATCTGCTTTTGCAATTCTAATTCTACCTTCCTTTCTGGTATTACTATCCTGGTCTATGTAACTGCCAAGGTATATTTCATCAACAGCCGTTCCTTCTATGTATATTTTTCCTTCTTGATTAATGAGAAGTTTCATTATTTTTGTTTTTGTCTTTGTTAATTTCAAGACCTGTTTTACTAGTCAAAGAAGACAGGGAATCTATTTTTTTCCTGCATCGATTTTACATTGTCACTGATAAGAGTTAGGTCATCAGATTTAAATTACTGTTGGCATTTTCTTCTTGTAGGCTATGACTGTTTATCTTTCTGAGTATTGCTTTCTTGTGTTGGCTTCAGTTTATCTTCCCTATACACAGGTTGTGATCACTGTTGATGTCTGCAACCCTATATGCTCTTACATCTATCAGAGATGTTCTGAATTGTTTCCTAATACAAAAATGATCTATCTGGTATATTTATATACACACATGTATAAATACAGATATATCTCCACAGATGGAAAAAAAAATATATATGTAAGATTTTTAAGGGCATGCATCTTTCCCATCACAACATATGCCTGTGAGACCTGGACACTTAACAAAACAGCTGAGAAACACATAAATGCCTTTGAATGTAAATGCTACAGAAGAGTTCTCCAAATATTGTGGACACAAAAAAGAACAAATATATCTATACTACAAGAGCTTAATATTGAAGAAGGCTGGCTAGTAAAGAGGATTAAAGAGAGAAAACTTAAATATTTTGAACACATTAAACGTCATGATAATTTAGAGAAGACCATATTGGAAGGGTACATAATGGGAAAAAGAAAGAGAGGAAGACCAAAACGAAGATGGCTGCAAGACATTGTTGACAATCTGCAAATGGATGCAGCAGCGGCAGGCCATCTTGTTCACAACCGAGAGGCCTACAGGAGTGCTATTTGGGAGGCAAAGTTCCGCAAGGGACATGCAAATGAATGAATGAATATTTAGCATAACACATAGAAATGAGCCAGGTGACAATCTAATGGTGTTTTGCATGGAAAATGAGCTAATGATTGCTAACATACTTTTTAAACAACATCCAAGAATACTTTACACATGGACATCACCAAGAATCAAATAGATTACATTTTAGTGCAAAGAAGGTGGAGATCAAGTATAACATCAGCAAAAACTTTACCAGGTTCTGATTGTGACACAGACCATGAGTTATTAATAGCAGACATGAAGATAAAGATAAAAAAGACAGTTACAGGATCAAGACCACTCTGATTTGATCTTACAAAAATACCAGAACAATACGGTATAGAAGTGAATAACTGTTTCGAAATCCTGATAGATCTACAGGAGGAGATGACACCAGATGAATTGGCAATGCAGGCTAGAGATATCTTAATAACAACAGCTAAAGACATGGTTCCAGTAAAGAAAGCACAAAAGAGTGGATGGATTACAGCAGGCACACTAGAACCGATAAAACAAGGTAGAGAAATGAAGATGCATTGGAAAGTGACAAACAACAACAAAGAAGAATATAAATCTTTAACAAAAGAAGTATGAAGAAACATAAGAAAATACAAAAATTACATACAAGATTGTTGTGAAAGAACAAAAGGACATCAGAAGTGTAGAAGAGATAGTGAAATGTTTAAAGAATGAAGACATTGACGAGAAATGTCACACCTAAGCTAAATGTAATTTGTGACAAGATGGGAGCTGGGGCTATGACCACATAGACAAGAGAGGAGAGGAAGTTGAGAGCTGGCTGGATGATAATGGACTTTTTCTGATCAACCAGCCAATGGATCCCCCAACATTTTACTCAAGGGCTTGGCGTACAACCTCAACACCAGATCTGGCATTCCACTCTCCAGATCTGAAGTGGAACATTACATGTGAAGTTGGAAAACAACTTGGAGGTAGCGACCATCGACCAGTCTTCCTGACAATAGAAAATGAACTCCTTAACACCAGTAGCCCTTTCCCCAGATGGAACTATAAAAAAGCAAACTGGACAATGTACAGACATCGTACAGGTATCCTGGTGGGACAACTGTCCATAGAAGGTAAGGATATTAACAGCATAGTGAAGGAATTCAATGCTTGTATCCTTCAGGCTGCTCGTGAAACCATTCCCAGAGGAGCTCGCAGCGACTATAAACCATACTGGTCTAGTGAGCTGGGAAAGCTCCATGATGATGTGGAAGCAGCTCGAAAGCAAGCAGAAAATAGACCATGCCAAGAACACCACAATAATTACCAATATTCTAAGGCCAAATTTCAGAGAGCCAAGCTGCAAGCCAGACTGGAAAGTTGGAGAGAGAAAATAGAGTCCTTAAACTTTGAAAAGGATGGAAGGAAACTGGAAATTAATCAAACAGTTAAATGATGAGAGTACTGGAAGAAGTACAAAGATTACACTAATAGAGGATGGGAAAACTCTTACAGGTAAGCAGGTACCACTGCTAAAGGCAGGGAAAAACAGTGATACTGCCTCCAGCTACAGGCCAATCAGTCTCACTAGCTGCCTATGCAAAACGATGGAATGCATCATTGACCTGAGGCTAAAATGGTACCTAGAAAGTGAAAACCTTCTCGTTCCACAACAAGCAGGATTTAGGCAGTACTACAGTACGGAAGATCAAGTGACCTATCTCTCTCAAGAGATTGAGGATGCATTCCAAAAGAAAAACCTTGTACTAGCAGCGTGGATAGTCCTAAAGAAAGCCTTTGATAAAGTATGGAAAAAAGGTCTGCTGTGAAGAAACTGCAATGTGAATGGAAGACTGTACAACTGGATAAAGTCCTGTTTACACAATAGAAGAGCTAGAGTAGTAATGGATGGTCACAAAAGCCAGAAAGTACTTCTGCGACACGGTGTACCACAAGGAGGAGTCCTTTCGCCTACACTATTCCTTGTATTCATTAATGACCTGGTCAAGGAACTTCCCTATGGAATCAAAGTGGCACTGTATGCAGATGATCTGGTCATGTGGTGTACAGATGAATATGTGACAGTTGCTACACAGAGACTCCAAAGAGCAGCAGACATCTTGACATCATGGACAAACAAATGGTGTGTAAGTATCAACACAGAGAAATCAAGTACCACTCTGTTCACTCTCTCATCTAAACAGAAAGCAGGTAAGATCTTTGTAAATGAAATATCCTTAAGAATGGACAACCAACCCACTTACTTAGGAGTGACTCTTGACTCAGAACTGACTTGGAAGCAACACATCAACAGTGCAGAAGCAAAAGCCAGAAGAAAACTAGCCATATTAAGAAAATTAAGTGGAACCACATGGGGAGCTAGTGAAAGAATCCTCAAGAATGTATATCAGCAAAGTATTCTACCACATTTAGAATATGGCTCAACATCTTGGTGCACAGCATCAAACACTATGCTGCATAATCTAGACAAGGTTCAAAATCAGTCACTACGGATTATCACAGGTGCCATGAGGTCCACACCAATAGTAGAAATGCAGAAAATAGTTGGTGTTCAAGCGCTAAAGGAACATAGAATCACAAAGGTCATGACCATGGGAGAGAAATTCCTTAGCTCTGTAAGCCATACCCTGAAGGAGAGATTCAATAACTTGGCATTAAGCCAGCTTAAAAGAAGCAGCTTCATTCACCAGGCCAAGCGTATGCATAAGCTGATACCTGACCTTCCAACTTTAGTCACTCCATTATCATCTGTACCAGAGCATACACCATGGAAAGAAGCAGATTATACACAAATAACTATTCAGACTGAAGTGAAAGGTGTGCAGAATGGTGAGATGCAAAGCAGCCTTGTAAGGTCAACAGCCACACTTAGTGTACTAGATGACAAATATCCATGTGATACCTGAATACATGTGTATACAGTCGGATCTGCACACAATGCCATAAAGAATGGAGGGGCAGGAGCACATATTGAGTATCCAAACAACACCTCTGACAAGATTTCCATACCCACTGGAAAATACTGCAACAACTTTGATGCAGAAGTTAGGGCAATTATTGCTGCAGTTGAAAAACTATCAGACTCCAGAATTGATACATGTCCTGTAGTAATTCTCACAGATGCAAGATCAGTACTGGAAGCTCTTCAGTGCAACAAACTACTAGACCTTAAGGATGCCTTGTCAAAAATTGGCTTACAACATGGAGTCACTCTGCAATGGATTCCCTCCCACTGTGGGATACCAGGCAATGAGAAAGCTGACCATCTGGCCAAAGAGGGCACTGAAATGGAGCAACCAGACATACCAGTCACCTATAATCAGAAGAAAAGCATGATAAAAACCTACAGGAATCCACAAACACCACCACATGATGACTATCACATGCTAAACAGAAAGGAACAAGTCACCATCTTCCGTCTCCGAACAGGACACAGCCGACTCCGAAGTCATATGTATACAAAGTTTAAGGTTGGTACTACTAATCTATGTACATGTGCCCAGGTGCCCCAAACTGTGGAACATATCCTCCAGAACTGCACCAACTATGAAACACTGAGAAATAATTACTGGCCCAGTGAAACCACTAAAGAAGATAAGCTCTACGGTTCCATACATGAATTACAAAAAAACAGTGAAGTTTATCCAAGAGACAGGACTGCAGATATAGACAGACAATGCGAACGAAGAAAAAGAAGAAGAGTGACAAGATGGGGAATACCTTGACAGAGACAGAGGAAATTCTAGAAAGATGGAAATAATATTGCAGAAGAATGTATGAAACAACTGACTGTTAAAGCAGAAATCAACAGTGTGAATTATTATTGGAAGAGAAAGAACCTGAATCGACAATAGAAGAAGTTTTATGGGCAATAAAGAATCTGAAAAATGGTAAATCACCAGGATGCGATGAGATGACATTTGAACTTATTAAAGCAGGAGAAAACAAATGTGCAACAATCTATCATGCATTATGTAAAAAGATATGGCATTTGAACTTATTAAAGCAGGAGAAAACAAATGTGCAACAATCTATCATGCACTATGTAAAAAGATATGGCATTCAGGTATTTGGCCAAAAGAATGGAAAAGAACTGTATTCATACTACTGCCAAAAAAGGGTAACCTGAAATTATGCACAAACAACAGAACTGTTGCCCTGATTAGTTATGCCAGTAAAATTCCATCAGACATCGTAATGGGTAGACTTCGTAAGAAAATAGATGAAGAAGTCAATATGGTCCAAGCTGGTTTCACGCAAGGAAGAGGATCAAGAGATCATATATTCAATATAAGATTAATAATAGTGAAATGCAGAGTTTATTGTTAATCTGTATTTGTCCTTTATAGACTACTCAGAGGCATTTGATTGTGTACAACACCAGAAACTTTGGGAAATAATGGAAAAAAATGGGATTTCCAACACATTTGATACAATTAACATCACTGCTGTATCTAGACCAACAAGCAGGAGTAAGAATAAATGGTGAAACAACAACTTGGTTTGACATAAAACAAGGGGTCCGTCAGGGGTGCATATTGTTGCCTTACTTATTTAACTTGTATACTGATAATATTATGAAGAATGTTAGAGAAGGTATAGACAAAGAATATTACGATGCCATAACAATTGGAGGTTATGAAATAGCAGAGATTAGATATGGTGATGACACAGTATTACTGTCCACAACACAAAAAGGAATGGAAAAATTATGTCAGTCTGTAAGAAAAGCAAAGAGCCAAACCTCTATCTTAATGCGAAGAAAACTAAATTGATGACAACTGACAAAACAAACAAGGCAGCTGAAATATGTATCAATGAGGAAAAACTGGAAGAAGTGGAGAGTTTTGAATATCTTGAATCACAGCTAACTAATAATGTAGATACAATGAGAAAAATTAAAAGGAGGAAATCTGTCGCTCTTCAGAAAGTAAAACAAATAAAGAATCTGTGGAGAGGAACAGACAGAACTACAAAAATAAGATTTTTAAGGGCATGCGTCTTTCCCATCGCAACATATGCCTGTGAGACCTGGACACTTAACAAAACAGCTGAGAAAAACATAAATGCCTTTGAATGTAAATGCTGCAGAAGAGTTCTTCAAATATCGTGGACACAAAAAAGAACAAGTACATCCATGCTACAAGAACTTAATATTGAAGAAGGCTGGCTAGTAAAGAGGATTAAAGAGAGAAAACCTAAATATTTTAGACACATTAAATGTCATGATAATCTAGAAAAGACCATCAGGGAAGAGTACATAATGGGAAAAAGAAAGAGAGGAAGACCAAAGCGAAGATGGCCGCAAGACATCGTTGATGATCTGCAAATGGATGCATCAGCAGCAGGCCATCTTGCTCACAACCGAGATGCCTACAGGAGTGCTGTTAGAGAGGCAAAGTTCCACAAGTGACATGCAAATGAATGAATGATATGTAATATATATATATTTATATATATTCAGGATGTTCGCAAAGTCTGTGTACTCCAGCCCAGTGTTGATTATGGTATCGTAGTGATATCTTAGTGGCTACATCTGCCCGCCATGACTTGAAACACCAATTAAGCATGCTGATAAAAAATGTTACACTGTGTGCATAGTAGCACCATCTTTTTGAAACCATGAGTATGTGATTTCGTCTTCCTCAAGCAGGCCAGTGAAATCATAGAGTATTGACCAGTAATGTTAACTGTTCAAAGAGCATAGGGCCAACAATGAGTTGTCTGGTTATTGCAATCTACACTCCAGGTTTCAGGTCATGCAAGAGTGTTTCATGCAAAGCATGAGGATTTTCTGATGACCACAGTCGTATATTTTGTGTGTTAGCTTAACCCGAGAGGTGAAACCAGGTAAAAAAGTGACATCAAGAATATCAGCAGTTTTAATTTGAATGAAATTTGTAAACCCCACACAGTAATGGAGTCGTTTTTCATGATCCGCCGGCAGCAATTATTGGACTGCAGTTACTTTATATGGGAAGTTTCAAATTTTCTCTGACTTCTTTATGTTCTGTTGCAAGCCCAGTACCTTCCTATTGTGGCAACTTATGCAAAGCTTTGATGGACTCCAAAGCACAGAGTCAGAAATGTTCGATAACTTCTCATTAAGTTTAGATGATCTCTCACAATTTGCCCGTCGTGCACTTCAAACACTGGTTAGCAACTGAATACACACAAAGACAGACTGAATACAGTGAATGTTACACAACAGGAGACTTCAACACACTGATGTATGCAGGTAGATGTGGCTAGATAATGCAGTCACTAAGATATCACTGCGATACTGGAATATCAATTCCACACCAACTTTGTGAATGCCCTATATATTCTGTGGTGAGCTTCTAGTAGGCAGGAGGCTAAGAGATGAACTATAGCTATAGGATCTTTGAAAATCATGCTCTTTCATTCTGTCAGAAAAACTTGGAAGAGCTGATGAAAGTCATTATCAAATTGACAGTGGCACTGTGCATGGACACTGGATCATTTTTAAGAGAAATGAGTCTCATTAAAAAATCATCTAAATCTTATTTTTAATATGACTAACAGATTCAATCAGAATGTGTCTTAAAAATGAAAAATGCATGTACAATTTGATATTCTTGCCTTTTTTTTTTTCATTATTGAATGTTGCCGTCAGTTTTTTTTCTTTTTAAATGCCTGTAACTTCAGAATTTTTGTTTGGATGTGCAGAAGAAAAGCTTAAATAGCATTTAAGAGGCAATCATTATGAAATCTTATAATTTCATTTTCATTATACAGTTTGTTTTACACAGCTGCAAGACCTACAGATGGTCCACAGTTCATGATGTATTTAAGTTAGATGATCTGCAGTTATGACAGTCAGCTTCTCATGCTTCTTTTGTATTAAAATAAATTGAAATAATACATGGTATTTTATAACATTTAAATTGTTCAGTATTTAATGAAATTAAAAAAAAACAGATTTGTTAAGACACTGATGATACATAGCTCATCATCATCATCAGGTGCCGTGCCTACTGGTGTTGGCTGTTATGCTTCTTCAGAGTATACGATACTTCATGCAGGCCATCAGCTCAGTTGGTGATCTCCTCTCACACCATCCAGTCAAACTGTCCAGTATCATTTCTCTTGGTCTTCCTCTTGATCTTCTTCCTTCAATTTTTCCTGTTGTTATAATATTTTCAATGCCCCCTCTTCTCATTGCATATCCTATGAAAGTACATTGTCTCTCTCTTATCTTTTTGACAAGGTTTTTTGTCTCTCCAGCTCTTCTCATACATTCTTCATTAGTTATTTTTGCTGTCCAGGGGATTCACAACATTCTTCTAATAAACCACATTTCTGCTGCTTCCAATGATTTTTGTGCAGACTTGCCATGATTCGCTACCATATAACAAGATAGGTTCAATATAGCATTTTACGACTCGTTTTCTAACATTCATTGATTAGGATGTGCTGGATAATATGTTTCTCATTCTCTGAAATGCAGTCTTTGCTTGGCCTGTTCTGTTCCTAATATCTGTTCTGTATTTCCAGTACATAGCTACAATAGTGAAAATGAATAGAGTAAACAGTTTATAGTGAAAATGAATAGAATAAACATTTTCACTTCAGAAGGCAATTGAACCCCAAGGTAAGTTGGGAGCCATCTGTGTTCTGTTTAATAATGAAATGTAGATCTTTTTTTTTGTTGTTTTTCTGTTGCATTTTCTCTACTCACAAGTGAAAAAAATGGCAAAATACATTTTAGGATATCACATGTTATGAGCTGAGATAGCTGACAGATGTCTGGGGTGTGTGCATTTTTGTGTATTTGTAAACAGTTGCTTTCAACTGTGGGGTTTTCTGCATTACATAGTGTTTCTGATAGGTCATAGTGCTCATTAGCATCTGTGAGCATCTGTGAAAATCATATTATATTAAAATTGTTCCTTAATATTAACAACGGTTAATGAGTGAGGTTACAAAGTTAATTTTCCGTTGAAGAACTTGTACCTGTGTATTATATTATGTGTATTGAATTTAAATGCAGGTTTTTAAAACTTATTCCACAGTTATATTGTTTTGTTTTTAGTTCAACAGATGGAGTGTGCTCATTTAAATTTTTTACTATTGTAAAGTTTCTGTCTTTCTCATTTTTTAAAATGCTTTACTGTGTATATTTGTTTGCACACATGAGGACATATAGACATCATATTATGACCTAGTTGTTTCTTATAAAGCATATTTGGGATCATAATATTTACTTGCTGTTTTTTTATTAGGAAAGCTATTATAGAAGCAAAGTCCAAACAAGCTAAGACTGCAGTTGATACCATTCTCTTAGAAGGACAGAGGCTTATCAAGGATGCACTTAAACTGGGGGCACAAGCCAAAAGTTTATACTTTTGTGATTCAGCAATTCTAGAGAGCTTGCCAACTTGCTCACTAAAAGATGTTGGTCTCTATAAAATTTCATACAAAGATTTGAAAATTTGGTCAGACACTACAACTCCAGCTGGTATTCTAGGTAATGTAATTTACATTTAATCTTTTGGTTCACAGAAAAGAGAATAACTACTTTCCTTTGCTTATATGATATGATAAGGGTTTTGTAGGCTATCAAGCAAGGCCTGCACAGACATAAAATATATTGCCTTCATAAAGTAATACAAAATTAGAAAAATACCTAAAATTAGTTGATGAAGGCCATTGCTGAAACGATATGGTCTTTGTCACATCTTGAGGAGTTCTAAGCCACCAGTTTGTTCATTTGACAGTCCTTTGAACATTATAAAGAACATGAAATTTGAAAACATTAAGGAAGGAAACAGCTGAACAAGTCCTCTTGGGACAACTGTGTTAAGAACACTCTTATCTCATGCATTGAAGACAAAAACTTTATACTGCTAGTACAAGGTTTTTGTTCATGGATAGACCTGATGAAAGCTTTGATAAAGTATGGAAAAAAGGCTGCTGTAGAAACTAAGAAACTGCAATGTGAATGGAATATTGTACAACTGGATAAAGTCCTATTTACACAATAGAAGAGCAAGAATAGTAATGGATGGATACAAAACCCAGAAATTACTGCTGCGACATGGTGTACCACAAGGAGGAGTCCTTTCACCTACATTATTCCTTGTATTCATTAATGACCTGGTCAAGGAACTTCCCTATGGAATCAAAGCGGCACTGTATGCAGATGATCTGGTCATGTAGTGTACAGATGAACATGCAACAGTTGCTACACAGAGACTCTAAAGAGCAGCAGACATCTTGACATATGGACAAACAAGTGGTGTGTAAGTATCAACACAGGGAAATCAAGTACCACTCTGTTCACTCTCTCATCTAAACAGAAAGCAGGTAAGATCTTTGTAAATGAAATATCCTTAAGAATGGACAACCAACCCACTTACTTAGGATTGACTCTTGACTCAAAACTGACCCTGGAAGCAACACATTTTTATTTGTGTGTGTGTGTGTGTGTGTGTGTTTTTCTGTTGCGTTGTTTCACAAGTGAAAAAAAATGGCAAAATATGTTTCAGGATATCATGTTATGAGCTGAGATAGCTGACAGATGTCTGGGATGTGTGCATTTTTGTGTATTTGTAAACAGTTGTTGCCAACTGTGGGTTTTTCTGCATTACATAGTGTTTCTGATAGGTCATAGTGCACATAAGCATCTGAAAATCACATTATATTAAAATTGTTCCTTAATATATCAGTGTGTTGGAGCAGATTTGCAAAACTGACTAAACCAATATTTTTGTTATGGAAACTGATTTAGAAAATGGGCAGTATCTGGTTTTAAAGCAAGTCACCTCAGAGTGTACTCTACACATGATTATCAGTGTTTTAAGAGGAAACAGAATTATTTACACAAACTTCAATCCCCTGATATATGAAGAAAACTGACCAAACACCCCCCCCCCCAAAAAAAAAAACCCCAGCATAATTAGAAATTATTCAGAGATGTATTCCAGATACTTTATATGCATAAAATTAAAAACATGAATGATTTTGTATATTTAGGTATTTTCAAGAAACCGCATCAGGGAGAAGTGTTTTCAGTAGGAGCAGTTACGCTGCCGATCACTCTTATACTGGATAGTGTGAAGGATCCAGGCAATGCTGGAACATTAATTCGTACTGCTGCAGCTGTTGGATGTGAACGTGTCATTGCTACAAAAGGTGAGCATTTGATTCATTGTGTAGAATTGTTATAAGATCACCATCTTTGCAGCCTGGACAAACACATAAGTGCCCTGATCTCTTAATATGTTCCTTCATATACATCAGGTGACACTAATCTTATGTTTATTTATAATGCTTCATGTTCCATTATGTGTGGTAGTGCATTACACTACCATCTCTTTCAAACTAAGTGCAGATATATGTTGAAATCTTCTCTCCTTCTTGCATCCTGAAGTATGTTGAGAATGTCTGTCTGATCCATACAGATTATAATGTAGACTCAGCACTACCAACTGGTCTGTCTTTTTGTGTTCCCCAAAATACCTGCATGCCCTCAGTCAAATATGAAAGTGATTTTACAGATCATTGAATTCTATATGAATGAAATGACTTACAGTGGGGTTAAATTCTGACGAACCATGTGGAAGCTAGAGGATTCATACTGTCATCAGCACGTGATTTGTATAAATACTTTCGCAAGAAAAGACAAGAAAGAGCTCCTAAAAGCCTTTTCAGAAACAGCAGAAAAGACTTCATGCTGGATTTGGAGTACTGTCAGTAAGCAGTGGAAAACTGAAATAGCTTCATTTGTCACTTCCAACACATTTCCCATGAGACAGGTCATGTAGGAGGTGAGGGTTTAACTTCAGGAAGATGGAAAGGAAAAAAAGAAATCTAGCAACTCACAGACCTCTGGGAGTCATGACTCGGAGGGACCATCTCCAATAGAGTACCAAGAAGTTTAAAGGTCAGAATACTTGTTTGATGGAGGATACCTCTGATGGTCTAGGTAGTTGCACAGTTTTATTCATTGTAGAGCACTGAATTATAGTTAACATCTGCCATTGTGTAAGTTTAGTATATTGTTAGAAGCAGTTCTCGATATGAATATGTTACTGACTAAGCCATCCTGAGCAGAGCTGATTGATTGATTCATTGATCTTAAGAGGTAGCATCATTGCTGTCAGGACATTTCTATATCTGATCTATTGCCCGTTCCAGTAATCAGTGTAAGTTGTATATACTCATTTGTCACGCTTCTCATGTTGGAATGTCATACATGTCACTTGTAAGGTTTCTTCTGTGTGTGCTATCCAAGACATCCCATATTTGATGTGCCTCCCTTTTTCCTACATGCAGGGCTGAAATGAGAGGATGATAAGTCCATTTGGCATTGCTGAGGTTAGCCTTCATGCAAACATGCTTATGCCATGCTCTGGTCATCCCAGTAAATACCTAATGGTTATGACAGGTGTATCCCTGGTGAATTCCAGGTATGCTCTCATGACCTCATTCTGGACTCTTTCCAGCTTAAATATCTGGATTGGAGACAGTGTGAAGAGACTGAGCCCATGGTCCAAACTTGTCA
The DNA here is from genome assembly GCA_009760885.1 of Achatina immaculata. Classification (NCBI taxonomy): domain Eukaryota; kingdom Metazoa; phylum Mollusca; class Gastropoda; order Stylommatophora; family Achatinidae; genus Lissachatina; species Lissachatina immaculata. The sequence continues at coordinate 42,749,614 of CM019698.1, forward strand.
TTACCAGGAATTGCATTAGTAGGAAGAGTGCATGGTGCTGAAAACCAGTCAGAGTCATCACCTTGACAGCATAGCATTAATCTTTTTCTGTGCTTTCTCTACTGGGTTGTCCATAAGTATTTGAAAGACAGTTGTCAAAAACAACACCCAGTTACCTTAAGCATTGACCCCTCTCAATGAACACTATTGCACTATACTGGAAGTAGTTGACTCTGCAGATTTTGTTATTCAAGGAGCACCTAGTCATCTTGGCCTTGGCAAGATTAATCATGGCTTTGTTGTTATCCAGCCCAGTTTTGATTCACATTATCTTGAAGCTGGCTGATGATTTGATATCAACATGTTCCACTCACATAAGTCAAAATATAATTTGCAGTGTCAAAGTACTTCCTGGACCAAGTATCTGAAGATGGCTGCTCTTGGCTGAGTAGATGTTGGAACAGCACTAGTGAGAGTGGTGAGACCTGGTGCTAGTCTTCTAGGCTCTGATGTACAGGAATCAAACCATAATGCCATTGTCCTTGCCAGCAGCGTGGACACTATTCTTCATATCAGCTAAGGATCCATCTCCTTGTCAATCAGGAGAGACATGGACCTCAGTAATCAAGCCAGTTGTAGCATGTTCATGGCCTAGAGAAACTATCACTGTCGCCTCCTAAAAAGTCTCATACACATCATAAGAGGCCTGTTCAGAAAGTATCTGACCTTATTTTTTTCCTGTGGAAATAAAAAAGCACAGGAGGTTCCCTCCATTGTGCGAGTATAGGGGACCTTCATGTGCATGTGTGAATTTTTTCTTGCTTGCAGAGTACATCAGCCACTGACAGTCAGCCTGTGAACTTCCATTAGCTGTGAAATGATGGAATGGCATGACCAGTGGTACTGCATCAAATTTTGCTAAAAGCTTGGCAATATCCAAGTGTAAACCATGTGGAAAATCCAACAGGCATTTAGTGACAGTTCAGTGATCATCACACAAATTAGGGAGTGGTACAATCATTTAAAAGGTGGCTGCACATTGGTGGAGAACAGACCACAATCTGGTAGGCCCTTAACAAGCTGAAATGACAAGGTCATTGACCAAGTGCAGACTTTGGTTACTCAGAACTGTTGCTTCACCATATGAGAATTTGTGGATGAGGTGGGGATAAGCATTGGTTCAGTATACTCCATTTTAATGGAGGATTTAGCCATGCAGAGTGTCATGCAAAATTTGTGCTGAAGCTGTTAATGATGGAGCAGAAATGACTCTGTCTGAAAGTTACACAGGACATGCTGGACTGCATAAACGGTGACACTGACTTCCTGAACACTGATGACTGGTGATGAGTTGTGGATTTACTGGTACAGCCCAGAAACCAAGGTGCAGTTGTGGAGACATTCATCATCCCCAAGGCCAAAAAAATGAAGGCAGGTGTGAAGCAATGTAGTGGTTCGTCATAAGTACACATCATAAGCCCAAAAAATTACAAAGAGTACTACCTGGAGGTCATCCATCACCTTCATGATGCTGTGCAACACAAACATCCAGACCCTGTGGGCAAGGAGAACTTGGCAGTTTGGTCATAACAACACTCCAGCCTTTTCTTTGCATCTGATTCAGACTTTCTTGGCCAGATAAAAGGGATGGTGACTGCAGTAAAACTAGTTTAAATAATAAAGGTAGATACAGGTGTATGGTGTAGTTTTACAAAGTGGCGGAGGGAGTGAGTAAAGTGAGAAAAAATGAATAGAAAGTATAAGGATGTATAAATGAAAACATACAACATCCGATATTTTGGTGTGAGCCTTTTTCGAGGATTACATGCACAAACGAGACAAAAAACAAATAACTAAATGAAGAACTTATCTTAATATGGCCTCCTCCAAACAGAGAAATGCGTGTCCACTAGAAAATGCATAGGGACCATGTGGAGCCAACACAAAGGATAAGCCGATAGAATCAGCCGTAAAGAATAGGTAGAGAGAGGAGGAAAACATGTGGTTGAAGGGGAGTGGGGGGGAAGGCAATAGAAACATGATAGCTGCTAGAGGAGAAGGTGTTGGCGGGAGGGGGAAAGGGGAAGCAGAGAGACAACTAATGAAGAACCTGCAGGGAGAAAATGTGAAACTGGTGAATAAGACAAGACCCTATAAACATCAATATGTTGCCAGAGAAGAAAAGAGGGTGGCAGTTGGGAGGGTTAGCTAGGAGAAAGAAAGTAGAGTTAAAAAAAAGGGGGGAAAACTAAAGAAGTTATAGAAAGCTGAAGACATTGTTATTTCTAGCTGGGTGGAGACAGCCAGCCTGGAAAATATGGCACTGTTCTTGGACTTCAGAGATCATAAATCAGCAGAGCAAGAGCGGATCACACTAACAGAAATGTTCTGTTTTCCCCTGTGGTTGCAAAGGCAAAAATGTTTAGCCACAGGTGTCCAGGTCAAACACATTCCTCTGGTTCATCAGGTTCTCCCAGCATGGCTCTTTGTAGTTTTTGGCTGTTCATCAAACCAAAAATGTCACTGAATGGGACCCGATTTGAATCATGAGAAGACATTATGTGGAACAGGATGGCTGAGTTGTACTCTATTCCCAAAGAGGCTGTCATGAAATGCTTCCAAGAATGGTGGGACTGCTGAGAGAAGTGTGTGCAGTCCCAGTGAGAGTACTTAGAAGGGGATTAGGGTTTTGGACCTCAGGGCGATTTATTGTATTTTTTCCCACCAAAAGTCAGATACCTTTTGAACAGGCCTTACATGCCAAGACTACATCATTAGTGGTCTTTAATATGTCTTGACAGAATTAATGGCTCCCCATATAGAACAGCATAACTGTAGTAAAAATATGATACAATATATATGAAAGGACTCCAGCAACATTGGCAAGGCAGCTATGAGATGGACACCTGAGGGAAGGAGAAAGAAAGCCAAGCAAAAGTGACCTAGTGAAGAGCTGTAGAAGCTGAAGTGAATGCCATGCAGCACAGTTGGGGCATTGAACAAAGGCTGGCTACAGACCACAAGAAATGAACAAAATTTGTTGCTCTGCAAGACACCACAAACCATACTTGGCAGTTGACTGCTCAGTAAATCAAAAATTGATAGGAACAGGTGATTGCTCAGTAAATCAAACATTAATAGGAACAAGTTAGTTAACTTGATTGGGTCAAATGATTAACTAAATGAAACAGTGGGTGAATTAGTTAATAACATTTCAGATGTGTTTCTTGACATTCCTTTCAGTCTGTTTGATGTTAAATGTGGATAGTGTGTATGAGGTGTGCTTATTGTTAATACATCTACCACTTCTGATTATTTCCAGCACAGTCCCTATCAAAATCTGTTTGTTTTCTCATTCATTTGTATTCATTTGATGATACATTGTTTTGATATATCAATTTTACTGTTTAGTATTCTATCTGTTTAGTATTCTGTAATATTTTCTGTAACTTAAAACATTATGCTTGATCAGCAGATCTGTTGATAACTAATCATCCATTATTTGAAATGTTGACAAACATTCTTTTTTTTTTTTTTCAGTAATTAGACTGAACGGATATTATTTTCCTTCTGAAAAAAAAAAGACCACTGCTGGTGGAAACACTATAGTGAAATTTCTGTTTTCCACTTCATTTTTTCCCCCCACTTGTTCCATGTCTAGAGTGAAATGGCTATTTTTACACATAGTTAGGAAAATAAAATCACATATAATGATTCTAAAGCACTGTAGATTTGTTGTCATATAAAAAAGAACAAACAAGAAATTTTTGTGTGTGATATATTTCTTGTTGTAACTCTAATAAATATGCATGTTGTGAATAATGTAGCATAAATAAAGTGCTCTTTGCAATTGTGTCAGTGTACATCACTTGCCTTCAATTTCAGGCAGTGTAAATGTGTGGGACTGTAAAGTGCTACGATCAGCCATGGGAGGGCATTTTAGTGTTCCAATTTATTCAGGAGTTAATTGGAGTGGCGTTTATAATTATTTGGAAGACAGTACTCAGATTTTCCTTGCTAATTCAAAGCAAACAGTTACACTGACCAGCTCTTTTGACAGTAAGCTTCAAAATGAAGATTTGAAAGGTATGTGTTTTCAGTCTATAGTTTTAAACAAAAAAAATTAGTTACATCATGTTCTATTTTAGTGATAAAATTGATCTTTCGATTTTAATATGTTCCAGTTTAATACTAATCATTGTGAAAAACATGTCATTGAACCATTAGTTAACATAAACATAGCCTAATCAGTTCTTAGCCTAGAGTCCAAACAAATCAGTGACATGAACTCTGAATGAGAGCAATTTGTAAAACTGAAGATCAATGCAAATACTGTTCAGTGTTTATTTTTCTTCATCTTCATCCTTTTTTTTTTTTAGATGTTGACTCTGGCTTTAGATATAAACTTTGTTGTTGTTTCCAGGTACATGGTGTAACTTTCCTTTCTTTAGGACTCCTACAGGCCATGGCTGGTTCTTCAGCTCTACATACAGATTTCAGTCCTGTAGGATATGTTCCACTGTTATTTCTGATTCTTTGCTTGAGCAAGTTCAATAATACAGTATATAATAATTATGTGTAATGATATAAATGGCAGATTTTGAAAGAAAAAGTTGCATGATGACTTCCGGTTCCAACATGATAGAGGGGCAAATGTGACTTTTGATGATTGTGCCTTTTTTTGCCTTTCTGTACACTTTGTCTGCACCAGTTTTGCTGTGTTGTGGGTTGGGAGTCCAGTTTGGCACCCTAGCTACTGAGTTAAGTGCTGAGAGCATCACTGTGAGCTGTGACTTTCAGTGGCACATGGATTTCCCAGGCAGTGATCAGTCATTGATAAACATGGTCGATGCATTCTGTTATGTTCTTTGGGCACCATATAGCCACTTAGAGCTGGCTATGAGTCTCTCCCTACCAAGGGAGATGTATGCATTCATTATGTGCAGATCACTTTTCATCATTGTGTATGGATATGACGTGGGATGGTTCATGTGCATTGCAGATGTCAGTGGCACAGACAGCAGAACAATTATGGGATATTCTCATTTGCTTTGATGCTGAAACCATACTGAACCTGAAAGAAAAACGAAGACATGTTTACCATTGTTAATATTCAGATAGGATAGTCCAATACAAGTATCTGATTATCAACAATGGTGATGGTAGAGGAAGAAGTTGAGAGGGATTATTGTTTTGAAAGTGAAACATCTGTGACTGTTCCATGCAGAAGAAACAGCTGTTGAAGAAGTACACCAATTTGCATACCTTGGCAGCTACATAGACCAGGATGGCAACACCAGAAAGGAAGTTAGAATTGCAAAAGCAGCATTGACCTTCAAGAATCTTGAGAACATATGGCATTCAAAAGTTATAAGCACAAAAATCAAGTTAAGATTATTTAGTTCAAATGTAATATCCAGCCTCATTTATACATACAAAAGCTGGAAAACAGCTAAAGAAATAGACAACAAATTAGACTCTTTTGAAAACAAATGCCTAAGGAAAATACTCAGTATAAAGTGGAACAAATTCAAGAACAATGCAGAAATAAGACAGATGAGCGAACAACAACCTGTCTCATATGTGATCAGAAAAAGGAGATGGCCATATGTTGGTCACATGATGAGAACAAACAATCAGAGAATCCCAAAACAAGCTATCAAGTGGAGCACAACAGGCTGAAGAAAAAGAGGTCGACCATGTGAATCTCTAATGAGGACATTGTTAAGAAAGGCCAATTTAGTGGGTATAACATTCCTTGATGAAGATGAAAAGCTTGCCGTAAACAGGAAAACTTGGTGAACTATCATGCAAGTCCTGTGTGACATTTAACAGCATGGGAAGAATGTAAGATGTAAGAATATCTGAAAGTTCTTATAAAGTCGCAACATAATCTTAAACTCTTCTGTGCCACCAACCTACTACTAGGCCACGTCTGGTTTCCATGCTTTTGCCGGGAGCCTTTATATAGGACTCTGGTTTGTTTCAGTGTAAAATTGGTTGAATTTTTAGATCGCATGTTATGTGTACATGTCACATTTACCCAGCATTCTTTTCACAAAGTGTTATTGACAATGGGGTCAAATGGCAGTCAAATTCAATGTTTTCGATTGAAGTTTTCACCTTTTTTTGTGTGACTTCAGAGGCAAACATGTCCCCCTACGACTAGAGCACTGTTTTTGAATATATCCTAAGTAGATCTAGACATATTAGACAACTGGAGAAGTAGTTAGAAGGTTATTTCAGACATTATTTTAGCGATTTTTGGCACATATAATCACAATACGACGTTGACAAGTCGATCTAGACGTCTCAGATGATAACTAGTGTCGATCTAGGCCTATCTGATGGTAAATAGGACACAGTTATTGTCTAAAAACATCACATTACGTCTTTTTTCCTAAAACATTCTACATTTATGAAATCTTCATACATTTTTAGTTATTTTGAAACATAAATACACTTCTAGCATGGAAGTACATGTTTCATTCACTCTTACTAATATACCCCTGTTCATATCAAGACCTGTGCTTTTACTCTGGCACCCACTTGAATGTCCACATCTTCTCCCTGCGGCATGAGAAGAGTTAATGTGATGCCAGCTTCTGTTACAAATGCAGCAGTTTGTTTATGGTTTTCAGCTTTTAAGGGAGTTGAAATCTGGCCAGTCCTTTACATGACAGGCTGTACCTGTTTGGCTGACATGAAGCTTGAAGCAGTTATGTTCTTGTCCTGACAAGGCTTCATTGATAAACACCACATCTGGTCAAGATTGGATGCAGCGGTGTCATTTTAGTTTAGGCTACATCACCCCACACCCTGGGCCCATACATGCATCATCAATGTGCATTTTTGTTAGGCTTACTTCCACAGCCTTCAGCCATCCAGCAGAACTAGCAGGGTCTGAATTGAATTGTACTTGTCAGGCCAATACCCCCAGACCAGTCTGGCCTGGATGACCCTGCCAGGAGCTATAACTGCCACCATATAACTTTTTTTTGGGTCATTGGGCTATGCAACACATTATGACAAAGTAATAACTTGGGATAAATGTAATCGTCCTTCTCATTCTCTTCCTCTCATCTGACCTCATTTAGTTTCCCAGACTCTTGGTGATCCCTCTTGTCTGTTTCATGTCTGTTCAGCAACAATTCCTCGTCTGCAGGACCCACTTCCTGACCCAGTAATTCATTCAGTGATACCATGGCCTATTGTGGCATTAAGAAAATTAGCAAACATTTTTTTTTTGTCCTGTGTCTTAAAATTTATAGTCACTTACTGGTCCATTGATTAGAGAATAGATGTCATGTTGGAAAGAAGGACCTAAAAATCATGTCTAGAAAGTGGAGGTGGATTGGCCACACTCTGAGGAAACCTGACACAAACATAGCAAGACAGGCACTGACATGGAATCCTCAAGGAAATAGAAAACAAGGAAGACCTAGACTTACTTGCAGAAGAGAAATTATGACAGCGCTCAGAGACAAGGGATTCACATGGAGGGAAGCGGAGAATAATTCCAAGAACAGGGATGACTGGAGAGCTGTTATCCATGGCCAGTGCTCCCAAGGGAGTGAAAGGCGATGATGATGATGATGATGGATTTGGTTTTCTGTGGTTTTATCTGGGAACCTTTAAGTCACTTTATGGATATTTTTATGTTGGAAAATTGTCCCTTCTGTGGTCATCATGTTTTCTTCACAGAAACTGCACAGTCTTTCTCCATTTTCATTTATTTCTCTGATTCCTTCTCTTCCCATGATTCTTCTTCTATCTTCATTTCCCTCACCTACTTTTGCTTTGAAGTCGCCCAAGATGAGTAGCATATCATGCTTGGGTATTGTTTCTACTATAGCTTGGAGGCTGTTGTAAAAATCTTTTAATTCCTCTTCAGCTGCTTCTGTTGGTGCATAACAAACTATAATGGACAACTTCGTGAATCTTGAGTTGAAGCATCTATATAATAATCTCTCATTTCAGCAATGCTCTTGATGCTTTTTTTGTTATAATCGCTGCTACTCCTCCTTCATGATGATCTTCTTTACCTGACCATATTATTCTATCTTTTGTGTACTGTGTTGTTAATTTCCTTCGGCCTTGTCCAATCCATATTGCCTCTTGTATTCCTAGTATGTCTAGTTTGTATCTGTGCATTTCCTTGATGGTGTGTGCTAGTTTTCCAGTCTGATTAAATGTTTTTACATTGCAGCTGGCTATTTGCATCCTGTGTTTAGGTTCCAGAAGGTCTGCAGTTGGCCTAGGAACTTCCAGTGGCTGGCTTTCATCCACAATCTTCATGTGCTCAGTTTCCTGATAAGTATTTCTCCTTCCACCTGCATTTATTTTTTCTTTTGCTTCTGTTTCTGTAGCAGTCTGATAGTTTTTTACCAGATAAGGTTGCTGGCCCTATGCTGATCCCTCCTTAGTCGCATTTTACGATCATGCGTGGTAGGGTCTTATCTTATATCCTTCCTGTGCCGTTAAATGTCACATAGGGCTCGCAAAGTAGTTCGCCAATTTTTCCTGTCTTCGACGAGTCTTTCAACCTCATCAAAGGATTTTATGCCTGTTAATTTGGCCTCTCTTAATAATGTCCTCTTCAGAGTTTCACGCGGTCTGCCTCTTTTTCTTCGGCCTATTGTGTTCCACTTGATAGCTTGTTTTGGGATTCTCTGATCATTTCTTCTCATCAAGTGACCAACATATGTCCATCTCCTTTTCCTGATCACCCATGAGACTGGTTGTTGTTCAGTCATCTGTCTTATATCTGCATTGTTCTTGAATTTGCTCCACTTGATGCAGAGTATTTTCCTTAGGCATTTGTTTTCAAAAGAGTCTAATTTCTTTTCTATTTCTTTAGTTGTTTTCCAGCTTTCACATGCATAAATGAGGGTGGATATTATATTTGAATTGAATAGTCTTAACTTGGTTTTTGTGCTTATAACTTTTGAATTCCATATGTTCTCAAGATTCTTGATATTGATGCTGCTTTTGCAATTCTGATCCTAACTTCCTTTCTAGTGCCACCATCCTGGTCTATGTAGCTGCCAAGGTATGCAAATTGATTGACTTCTTCAATATCTGTCCCTTCTATGTGTATTTTTCCATTTTGATTGAAAGGAATTTTCGTTATTTTTGTTTTGTCCTTGTTAATTTCAAGTCCTATTTTGCTAGCCAGTGAAGACAGGCTATCTGTTTTTTCTTTCATAGAATTCACATTATTACTGATAAGAGTTATGTCATCAGCAAAATCATGATCTTCTAGTTGGGTCCCATGTACCCAGTCAATACCTGTGTTACCTGTGCAGCATTTTTTCATTATGAAGTCTGTTGTAATCCCAAAAAGTAAAGGAGACAGTATACATCCTTGTTTCATGCCTGTTTCAATCTGGAACCATTCACTCATCCCTTCTTCTGTCTTGACTGGACAAACATATCCATTGTATAAGTCCTTAATGATGTTGACAATTTTAGATGGTATTCCATATAGACATAAAATTCTCCATAATGAATCTCTGTGTATACTATCAAATGCCTTTTTAAAATCTATGAAGTTCAGTATTAATGGTTTCTGCTTTTCAATATGTTCTTCAATTATTATTCTTCAAGTAAAGATCTGGTCGAGACAATTTCTCCCTTTTCGAAATCCTGCTTGTTCTTCTCTCATTGCAGTATCCACTACATCTTTGAGTCTATTCAAAATGACCTTGCAAAATACTTTTGACACAACTGATATTAAGGTTACTCCTCTCCAGTTGTTACAGTCACTAAGGTTGCCCTTTTTTGGTATTTGAACAATGATTCTTTTCTTCCAATTAGAAGGGACCTTTTCTTCTTTCCAAATCTTGTTAAACATTCTCTGTAGTTGTCTCATGTTGTCACTATTGATAGCTTTTAGCATTTCGGCTGTTATTTCATCTTCACCTGCAGCTTTGTTGTTAGCCGTTAAATTCACTGCTGTTTCAGTTTCTTGCAATTTAATTTCATCTAGGTTGACATTTAGTTGTGGGGCTGGTAAGTCAGTTTCAAGGATTAACAATTGTTTTGGGTGTGGTCGATTAAGTATTTCTTGGAAGTGTTCAGCCCATCTTTGCTTTTGGTCTTTATTTGATGTTAATAGGGTTCCAGTTTTGCTAAGGATTGGTCTTTCTTTAGATGTAATAGTACCTGTTAGCCTCTTTTGTATGTTATATAAAGTTTTGCTGTCTCCTGTTTTTGCTGCTTTCTCTGCCTCTTTCGCCATATTGTCTATGTATTCTCTTTTATCCCTTCTAGCTGAACTTTTTTACTTTCTTGTCTGTTTCTTTATATTTTGCTTTCGCCAGATCTTTTCCAAGATCTGTTTTTGCATTCAATATGTCTAATCTGACTGCTCGTCTTTCATATATATATACTTCCATGTTTTATCTGATATCCATGCTTTTCTATTTGGTTTTTCTAGTCCAGCGCTTACTTTTGCTGCTGTGATTATGGCTGTGCTGTAAGAATTCCATAACTCATCTATACCTATCTCTTCAACTTTACTGGGTGTTTTGGAATGATTGGCAAGTTCCTGATTTAAATTAATGTTAGTATTTTCTTCTTGTAGGCTGTGGCTGTTTATCTTTCTGTGTACTGATTTCTTGTGTTGGCTTTTCAATTTTAGTTTTATTTTCCCTATGCACAGGTTGTGATCACTGTTGACATCTGCACCTCTATAAGCCCTTACATCTATTGGAGATGTTCTGTATTGCTTTCTAATACAAAAATGATCTATCTGGTTTCTAGTTCTATCATCTGGAGATATCCATGTTGCTTTATGCATCTTTTTGTGTGGGAATATTGTGCCTCCAATGACCATGACAGTGGTCTTATTCTGTGCAGATCCCTGGTACCATACAGGTGACTTCATATCACCCAAGTCTTTTTATTGACATAAGCTTTGTGTTCTGACAAGACAGCTTCCACCCTTGTCATGTTGGGCAGCTTTTTCCAAAAGTGTCTTATCTCATCAGCATTATACACTTGTTTTTATATAAATACAGTTTGTTGCTCAACAAATTTACCAGAGCTAACTCAGCCCTAAATATTCCATGTCCTTGTCCTGTGATTGATTATGCAATCACAGCCTATTATGCCCTGTGGCATCTTACAGGTAGCAACAGATTCTCTGTTTCTCATGGTCTGCAGCCGGCCTTTTTTTTATAGTGGCCTAGCGGTGTTGTCACCTTTGACTCAGTTTTTTTTTTCCTCATGAAACTCTAAAGAGAACATTGTTAAAAGAAGCAAGTTTAGTGGATATAACATCCCTTGATGAGGTTGAAAAGCTTGCTGAAAACAGAAAAACTTGGCAAACTACCAAGGGAGTCCCGTGTGACATTTAACAGCATAGATGTAAGATGTAAATCGTGTTGTGTGCTATTCATTTCTCCTTCTGCAGTTCTTTGCCAGGCCATTTTTGTTGGTCTGGTAGTTTGTTGCTCTGAAGAGCTTCCAGTACTGATCTTGCATCTGTGAGAATTACTACAAGACATGTATCAGTTCTGGAGTCTGATAGTTTTTCAACTGCAGCAATAATTGCCCTAACTTCTGCATCAAAGTTGTTGCAGTTTTACCAGTGGGTATGGAAATCTTGTCAGTAGTGTTGTTTGGATATTCAATATATGCTCCTGCCCCTCCATTCTTTATGGCATTATATGCAGATCCATCTGTATACACACGTATCCAGGTGTCACATGGATATTTGTCATCTAGCAAACTAAGTGTGGCTGTTGATCTTACAAGACTGCTCTGCATCTCACCATTCTGCATACCTTTCACTTCAGTCTGAATAGTTATTTGTGTATAATCTGCTTCTTTCCATGGTGTATGCTCTAGTACAGATGATAATGGAGCGACTACAGTTGGAAGGTCAGGTATCAGCTTACGCATACGCTTGGCCTGATGAATGAAACTGCTTCTTTTAAGCTGGCTTAATGCCAAGTTATTGAATCTCTCCTTCAGGGTATGGCTTACAGAGCTAAGGAATTTTTCTCCCATGGTCATGACCTTTGTGTCTCTACGTTCCTTTAGCGGTTGAACACCAACTATTTTCTGCATTTCTACTATTGGTGTGGACCTCATGGCACCTGTGATAATCCGTAGTGACTGATTTTGAACCTTGTCTAGATTATGCAGCGTAGTGTTTGATGCTGTGCACCAAGATGTTGAGCCATATTCTAAATGTGGTAGAATACTTTGCTGATATACATTCTTGAGAATTCTTTCACTAGCTGCCCATGTGGTTCCACTTAATTTTCTTAATATGGCTAGTTTTCTTCTGGCTTTTGCTTCTGCACTGTTGATGTGTTGCTTCCATGTCAGTTTTGAGTCAAGAGTCACTCCTAAGTAAGTGGGTTGGTTGTCCATCCTTAAGGGTATTTCATTTACAAAGATCTTACCTGCTTTCTGTTTAGATGAGAGGGTGAACAGAGTGATACTTGATTTCTCTGTGTTGATACTTACACACCATTTGTTTGTCCATGATGTCAAGATGTCTGCTGCTCTTTGGAGTCTCTGTGTAGCAACTGTCACATATTCATCTGTACACCACATGACCAGATCATCTGCATATAGTGCCGCTTTGATTCCATAGGGAAGTTCCTTGACCAGGTCATTAATGAATACAAGGAATAGTATAAGTGAAAGGACTCCTCCTTGTGGTACACCGTGTCGCAGAAGTACTTTCTGGCTTTTGTGACCATCCATTACTACTCTAGCTCTTCTGTTGTGTAAATAGGACTTTATCCAGTTGTACAGTCTTCCATTCACATTGCAGTTTCTTAGTTTCCACAGCAGACCTTTTTTCCATACTTTATCAAAGGCTTTCTTCAGGTCTATCCACGCTGCTAGTACAAGGTTTTTCTCTTGGAATACATCCTCAATCTCTTGAGAGAGATGGGTCACTTGATCTTCCGTACTGTAGTACTGCCTAAATCCTGCTTGTTGTGGAATGAGAAGGTTTTCACTTTCTAGGTACCATTTTAGCCTCAGGTCAATGATGCGTTCCATCGTTTTGCATAGGCAGCTAGTGAGACTGATTGGCCTGTAGCTGGAGGCAGAATCACTGTTTTTCCCTGGTGCAGTGGTACCATGCTTGCTTGCTTCCAGATTTGAGGTAACTTACCTGTGCTCCAGCACATATTGAAAATATCCAACAGCTTTCCCATTGCTGCCATTCCCAGGTTCTTGATAATTTCATTGGACACTCCATCTGGTCCTGGTGATTTCCTTGGTTTCAGTTTACTAACTGCTAGGTCTAACTCACTGCGTGTGATTGGTGCATCCATGACCTCCACTTTTCTGACTTGTTCCTCCTCTTTCTGTGGCTCAGTGCGCACTGTACGCTCCTTCTCTGGATGGATATCAATGTTGCAGTCCTGTGCAAACATGCGAGCAAAGTGATCTGCTACCTGCTTACCTGTAAGAGTTTTCCCATCCTCTATTAGTGTAACCTTTGTACTTCTTCCAGTACTTTCATCATTTAACTGTTTGATTAGTTTCCACAGTTTCCTTCCATCCTTTTCAAAGTTTAAGGACTCTGTTTTCTCTCTCCAACTTTCCAGTCTGGCTTGCAGCTTGGCTCTCTGAAATTTGGCCTTAGAATGTTGGTAATTATTGTGGTGTTCTTGGCATGGCCTATTTTCTGCTTGCTTTCGAGCTGCTTCCACGTCATCATGGAGTTTTCCCAGCTCACTAGACCAGTATGGTTTATAGTCGCTGCGAGCTCCTCTGGGAATGGTTTCATGAGCGGCCTGATGGATACAAGCATTGAATTCCTTCACTATGCTGTTAATATCCTTACCTTCTATTGACAGCTGTCCCACCAGGATACCTGTATGATGTCTGTACATTGTCCAGTTTGCTTTTTTATAGTTCCATCTGGGGAAAGGGCTACTGGTGTTAAGGAGTTCATTTTCTATTGTCAGGAAGACTGGTCGATGGTCGCTACCTCCAAGTTGTTTGCCAACTTCACATGTAATGTTCCACTTCAGATCTGGAGAGTGGAATGCCAGATCTGGTGTTGATTTTGTATGCCAAGCCCTTGAGTAAAATGTTGGGGGATCCATTGGCTGGTTGATCAGGAGAAGTCCATTATCATCCTGCCAGCTCTCAACTTCCTCTCCTCTCTTGTCTATGTGGTCATAGCCCCAGCTCTGGGAATGGGTGTTAAAATCACCACAGACCATCAGTCTCTCTTTGTGTGGGATTGTTTCTAAAGCAAGCGGGCGGTCATTAGGACAGTAATAGTTAAGGAGGTAGAAATCTGTATTACTGCTTTTTAGATGGATCATCTGGTATTCGGCTCCTTCCGTGTACACTCCCACCTGACATGCGCTGATGTTATTCTTAACAAGTGTGAGTACTCCTCCTTTTCTTCTGTCCTGTCGGTCTGATCTAAAACACTGGTAGCCTCTGATTTTAAAGGCGGCATCTTTGGTTAGGTGCGTCTCCTGTATGCAGCATATACTTACCTGCTCTGCAAAAAGTATGTTCTCTAGTTCCACCTTTTTGCTATAGCCATCTCTAATACTGCTGACACCCTCAGCATTCCACTGCATTATTTTAAGTTCTTGCTTTTTGGCTGTTTTCTTCTGTTGTATTTTTGGGCCAGTAGCTCTACTCTCATGTCTCCTGACTCCACAAGACGAACTGAGAGGACCTCCAGTAGCATTGGGTGGACCCTTTCGAGGCAGGGGGCCCGGCACTGCACCTGCCTGGTTAGTCTCATGAGCTCAGTGAGTTGTATAATGATAATGTACTCATTTGTGAGTACTTAACACACTCAGCAGGAGCTGGGGTAGTGTCATTGATAACACTCAAGGTATTGCATTGGACACTGCACTGCTTGAGTCTAGTCTAAAAATTCTCAACTGTTACAGAATGATCAGATTAGCCACATGATTCATGGATACAAATTCCAACACTGATTTGGCATTGGTTCCTATTCATTTGCAGCACATTGGCATGTGCTCACATATCATAAAATTGATCACATAGCTGTATGGATCGTCAAAGGTGTACTCGTACCACAAAAAAAGATTCAACATGTATTCAGATATGATTATGAAGTCAGGACAGCGCTAGGGGATCTAAAGCAGGAGGTGAGGAAGAAGGATCTGTGAAGTCATTGGTGCCCAAAAGGTATAAGCCTCTCTTGTGTTCTGACAGGATCAAACTGGCATGGATGAATAAGAAGAAAGATGGAGTTGTGGCAAAAAGCTGGTAATATGGACCGCCTGAAGATGAAATTAAGGTAACTATGCATGAATTTACATCACTAGTGAACAAGCAGACATTTGCACAGGAAGTTTCTACCAACAAGGCGGTACATCAGTTCTGGCGAATGTGTCAGGGAATCAAAATCATATCAAGGGTAATGGAAGATAAAAAAACTAATCATATCAAGGGTAATGGAAGATAAAAAAACTATGTTCATATGATCAGATAAGGAGGGCTTTTCTCAGGTGATATCTACAACAAACAGATCATAAAAGATCTTGAATGACTGTTTGAGATGCAGTGTCTAATGTGCTCATGCATATGGAATTCGAGTATGCTATAAATATAGAAGAGGTAAGAAGGATCATTGGTAAGGCAAAATTGAGTCCCCTTGGTCTAGATCACATTACCTACAGTCATTGAAGCAAATCAGTGAGACTGGTGATGAGGATGACTGCAGAACACAATCAGAGTCTACATTCAGGCAAAATATCATCAGAGTGGTTGCACAGCTGACACCACTTTGTAAGGACCACTCTGTGCGGTTACCGAATAATCACCATTAGAATTATATTTGGCAAAGTCATGGAAAAGATTGTTTGCCAGATGAATAATCTCATAATCTAGAGGTTCGGATAAATTACTTGAGGTACTTTGTGAGTATCACCATGGTAGAGACATTGCAATTAATTCTTCAGTCGTTGCATGTGATATTTCATGGTTTTTTAAGAAAAGACAAGGCAGTGATGGCCGCCATTGGTTTGGATGATTCATATAACTGGGCGTGCTACAAAAAACTTATCCACTTCCTCATTGAGATCGACATAAATCCTTGGTTAACACACTGGATCGCTGCCATACTGGTATCCCAAATAGTAGCTTTACAGTTTAGTTCCTGGATCTTGGAGCCAATAGAAATAGCACCAAGTCTTCCACTGTCACCAGTCATATTTAATATCTATACTGCTAGTATTTCCAGTAGATGCTGCAATGAGAGAAGAGCAAGCAGGATTTCGAAAAGGGAGAAGCTGTCTTGACCAGATCTTTACTTTAAGAATAATACTTGAAGAACATATCGAAAGGCAAAGACCATTAATCCTGAACTTCATAGATTTTAAAAAGGCATTTGATAGCATACACAGAGATTCATTGTGGAGAACTTAAAAAATTTATGGAATACCATCTAAGACTGTCAACATCATCAGACACCTACAATGGATATGTTTGCACAGTCAAAGACAGAAGAAGGATGAGTGAATGGTTCTAGATTGAAACAGGTGTGAAACAAGGATGTATATTATCTCCTTTTCTTTTTGGAATTGCCATAGACTTCATAGTGAAAAAATGCTGCACAGGTAAAACAGGCATTTATTGGGTACATGAGACCCAACTGGAAGATCTTGATTTTGCAGATGACATAACTCTTATCAGTCAAAATGTGAAATCAATGCAAGTAAAAATAGATACCCTGTCTTCAGTGGCCAGTAATCGCTGCTGGCGAGATTCTTCAGCTGCTGTGTGTGTTAGAAACTCCTCCCTGCCAATGAAGAAAAAATGCGACTAGAGTTGCCGCAGAGCCGCTGTGGAAATGGTGAAGGAAAGGATTGAGTGAAGTAACCAGTAGTATCGAGGTCAGTACTGCTTAAACCATGGCACCTTTGCTCTAGATGCTGGCCACATCCTATGTACACCCATACTGGGGCAGATTGCCTGAATTGGCCTAACCCAGGGGTTAAACTAAGACACTGCTGGTGAGATTCTTCAGATGCCATGCCTGGAGTGAAACTCCTCCCGGTCAATGAAGAAAATGCAAAAAAAGCAACTAGGGTTGCCATGTGGCACCGCTGTGAAAAGGTGATGGAAAGGATAAAGTGAAGGTTAATTGATATGTCCAGTAGTCTCGCGGCGAGAGCTATTCATACCACGGCACCTCTGCTCTAGAGGCCGGCCATGTCCAATATACACCCATACTGGTGAAATATGCCTAAACTGGCTTAACCCAGAGGTAAAACTTGATGACTAATCATGTCACGGTACCTCCGCCCTAGAGGTCAGTTACATCCTAAACACGCCCATACCGGGATAATATGCCTAAACTGGCTCAATCCAGGGGGTGAAACTTACTCGTGCCGAGGATTTGTCCTCATGGACAAAAGCTCCATCCTGGTCTCAACTAGCAAGGGTAGCAGCCATGACCACAAAATGCTGAAGCTGGAGACACTGGACCAGTGCAGCTTAGATAGGCAACCACCTCTCACCCAAGGGGATGTATGCGTATCCTAATCACGCTGAGGTTTTTTGGTGAGAAAGTCCAATGCTGGACTGGATGGGCAACCACCTCTCACCCGGCGGGGATATGCTGATATCCAAAACACGTCGAGGTTTTCCAGTGAGAAAGTCCAACTCTAGATTAAACTCTCTCTCTCTCTCTCTCTGAACCTTAAGTGCCCAGGGCACATGGGGCTTCCGCAAGGGTTTTCCACAAATGCCTGTCCTTCGCCTTTTTTTCTGCTCTTGCCCAGGTGAGCCCTCTATTGCTCAACATCCTTTCTGTTGTTCTTCTCCATGTCTCTTTTGGTCTACCCTTACTTCTGCTCCCCTGTGGTGTCACAACCTTCATGGGCTCAGTTTCCTGATACGCATTTCTCCTTCCACCTGCATTTGCTTTTTCCCTTGCTTCCGTTTCTGTAGCAGTCTGATAGTTTTTTTACCAGATAGGGTTGCTGGCCCTATGCTGAACCCTCCTTAGTCGCCTTTTACGATCATGCATGGTAGGGTACAGTGGTCCTATTCTTTGCAGATCCCGGGTACCACACGGGATTAAACTGGTGCAACAAAAAGCACGGTGTCACGCACTCTCACTTCTGCGACCCACCAGGAATTCAGGCCCAAGCTCCATGATACTCTGAACCTCATGTGATCCTTTCAGGGATCTCTTGTGAGCCTCTCAGGGATCTCTTGTGGGCCTCTCAGGGACCACAGGACACATTGAGGACCACAGGAGTAAAATCAGCAGGATCACAGGGCGATCTTGGTGGTAGAAGTGAAATAAAAAGGAGGAAGAAGAAGAATGGCTAGTAAAATAGGACTTGAAATGAACAAGGATAAAATAAAAATAATGTAACCTCTCATTAACCACAAAGGACAGTTATACATAGAAGGAACAGCTGTTGAAGAAATAAACCATTTTACATATCTTGGCAGCTACATAGACCAGGATGGTGGCATCAGAAAGGAAGTTAGAATTTGAATTGCAACAGCAGCATTGACCTTCTAGAATATGGCATTCTTCTGGAAATATACCAAGAAACCCAAACAGAAACATGGAAATGGATGCATCAGCAGCAGGCCATCTTGCTCACAACCAAGAGGTCTACAGGAGTGCTGTTAGGGAAGCAAAGTTCTGCAAAGGACATGCAAATGAATGAATGAATCAGTGAATGGCATTCAAAAGTTATAAGCACAGAAACCAAGTTAACATTATTCAATTCAAATGTCTAATTTCTTGTCAATTTCTTTAGTTGATTTCCAACTTTCACATGCATAAATGAGGGTAGATATCACATTTGAATTGAATAATCTTAACTTGGTTTCTGTGCTTATAACTTTTGAATTCCATATATTCTCAAGATTTTTGAAGGACAATACTGCTTTTGCAATTCTAGCTTCCTCACCATCCTGGTCTATATAGCTTCCAAAGTATGCAAATTGGTTTACTTCATCAACAGCTGTTCCTTCTATGTATATTTTTCTTCTTGATTAATAAAAAGTTTCATTATTTTTGTTTTGTCTTTGTTAATTTCAAGACCTATTTTGCTAGCCAAAGAAAACAGGGAATCTGTTTTTTTCCTGCATCGATTTCACGTTGTCACTGATAAGAGTTATGTCATCAGCAAAATCAAGATCTTCTGTTTGGGTCCCATGTATCCAGTCAATGCCGGTTTTATCCGTATAACATCGTTTTATTATATAGTCTATGGCAATTCCAAAAAGCAATGGAAATAATATACATCCTTGTTTCACACCTGTTTCAATCTGAAACCATTCACTCACTCCTTATTCTGCCTTGACCCATAAACATATCCATTGTAGAGATCTCTAATGATGTTGACAATTTTAGATTGTATTCCATATAGTCCTAAAATTCTCCGCAGTGAATCTCTGTGTATGGTATCAAATGCTTTTTTAAAGTCTGAAGCTCAGGATTAATGGTTTCTGTTTTTCAATATGTTCTTCAGGTATTATTCTTAGAGTAAAGATATGGTCAAGACAGCTTCTCCCTTTTTGAAATCCTGCCCGTTCTTTTCTCATTGCAGTATCCACTACATTCTTAATTCTGTTCAGAATCACTTTACAAAACACCTTTGATACAACTGATAGTAAGATTCACACCCCCCCCTAGTTATTGCAGTCACTGAGGTTGCCTTTTGTATTTTAACAATTCCCTTTTTCCAGTGCTTTTAAGGCAGTTGTTATTTGGGAAATGCAACAGTGGATACTTGCCCACTTAATGCAGTCACTAGTGCTAGCAGTAGTTGATTATGAACTTGAAATATTGACCTTATCCAGAACCCATATTGATAGATTGGACAGAATTGAAAATGAAACCATGCATATGGTACTTGGATGTACATGTCTTAGCTAGGTCTCCTTAGCATCGTGGTCAGACTGAGAGTTGCACAGGTCAAATCTTATCTCATGGTTGCTGCAATACCCTGCGCATATCACTGGCAGCACTGAAAGGTTGTTGTATTAAACACGGTAGTCCATAGGTGGTTGATTCCAAAATATCCCTTAATGTAGCGTGTGATGTGGAGAATATAGTGAAAGGTCCTGGGTGGATAGAGGTGAGAGATGACACCAGCAGGCTTACCAGCGTGGTCATATCCTCACCTAGCATAAAATGTAGAGAATGGGTAGGAGGCAGGACTGAGCATGAAATTCAAGGTATCATTTACGCTCAGCCAAGAGACCCGGCCATCCTTACTGATGACCTATTACTGAGAGGCAAAAAAAGGGGCGGGGACCTTATGGTCTATAGGCGGGCAGGGTGGTGGCACAGAATGCAGGGGCCTCCTATATGACGACTTCAAGCATGCAGATGGAGATTAAGGCAGTGACCAAGGCTGTGACTTGGCAAGTGACATTCTCAGAGCATGTTTTGCAAGATAGAAGGGTGTCAAGAATGCATTTCAGCTCTTGGGGAAATCGTCACCAAGCTGATGTAGATATATTGTCCAGGACATGCAGGAGTGAGATGCAATGAGATAGCCAAACATGTTGCTCATAACGCTATAGTAGAAGATATGATGGTGGCTGACAGACAGAATTCGAGTTGCCAGAACCAACAGTTGACTGGTATAATTAGCATTCACACTTTTCAGTATTTACTGAAACAGAAAGTGGAGCATATATGGGTGTGTCCCAAGTACTGTGATGCTGATTCCAAGATTCAAGATATAATGAACAGGATAACTGACAAAATATGTCTTAGTACCCTGAGATAAAAATCTTAAAAGTTTCATGGCTTTGATCAGTACTGCATGTAAAAGATAATTGTTACAAAATAAACTCGCAAGTAACAGTACTGTCAAAAGCTTTTTTTGAAATGTGGACTATGTATCTCTTGTGTTGTGCTTATGTCATAATTTCTGATCTAATGCTGATGAAATTCTGTTGATACTGATCTTTTGAAATATTTTACCATAGACAGAGAGAATAGTAATTCCTGTCTATTACACTGTGTAAAATCTCTTTTTCTTTTTAATGTTTTAATAAATTTCCTATTACATTTTGTGGAAATTGCACTCAGATTTCTTAAAGTAATAGTGGTAGAAGTTCCATCTATTTTAAATAGTTTTGCTCTTAAGTTGTACTGTTCAGGAACAATCTCATATGTTGCAATGTAATTGCTGTAATATTTTCTTCTTTACTAGTGCTTTAGTAATGTTTGTATTTGGCTGAGTAAAAAGTAAAATGTGAATATCCATATCAGAGAAAAAAAATAGAATATAAAATTAGAATGTTCACACATATTTTTCAGGGATAAGCAAAATTATTATCAGGGATATGTACCAGTGTGTAGTAGTATGATAAAGCCTAGACGTTAAATAAACAGGATTTTAACTATTTCCATGCCAGACGGCAACATGTTACCATATCCCGGGGGGGGGGGGGGAGAGGTAGAGTTCCATGCCACTAGGCATCATATTGCCACATGCTTGATTTCTATTAAAAACGGTGTAACTTTTTCATTGTAAATGTTTTATTTGCATATGTCTGGTGACTCTTCATAGTTCAATCCAAAACATGGTTAGCAACAGAGTGAAGTGGATGTTTTTATGAGAATTTTCAATTTTTTTGTGATTTCAGAGGCATACAGATATGTCCTATGACTAGACCAATGTTCTTGAATGTACCCCAGGTAGATCTAGACCTATAAAACAGATGAAAGAAGTAGTTAGAAGGTTATTTCAGACATTATTTTAGTGAGCATGCCACATATCATCACAAGATGAGATCGTCTAAATCTACAAGTAGATTTAGACTTTGCTGATGATAGATCTAGACCTAGCCAATGGTAAGTAGGACACAGTTATCAGCTAAAATCATCACACTACTTTTTTTTCCCTAAAAAACTCTGCATTTATGGAATCTTTATACATTTAGAAGGTTTTTTATGCATAATAAATATACTTTTAACGTGGAAATAATTTGTTGCATTCATTTTTCCAACTATACCCCCTATACATATCAAGACCCGCACTTTTTATCTGGCAAAAATGGAACGTCCACATTTTTGTCTCTGGCATGGGAACAGCTAAACTTATGACTCCCAGAAGTATGTGAAATGTTTGTTTTAATTCCATGACAAGGTTGAATATACTGTATTATGATTTCTGTTGTACTTGGTGGGAATCTTAATCTCTGCACTGTGACTAAGCCTCATCATTGTAACAGTTGACACTGTCATGCCAAGATTGATGGTTTTTGATGGATGATAAAAACTTGCCCTGCAAGTCTATCATGTAAAATCTGGTTGCATAGTTTACTTGTCTGGTATCTTTCATCATATACCCAAAAATGGCAAGAAAGGGGATTTGTTTAAATAATTTGCCCTGAAAGAATAAAGAGATCAAGGAGTCATCATAGGTGCCATGCTGACTAGTATTGGCTATTATGCTTCTCCAGAGTACCCGATTCTTCATGCAGGCCATTAGCTCACTTGGCGATCTCCTCACACGCCATATCATCACTGTCCAGTATCATTTCCCCTGGCTCTTCTTCCCCGTATTTTCCCTGTTGTCACAATATTTTTAATGCCCCATCTTTTCATTGCAAAAGTACATTATCTCTCATATTTTTTGACAAGATTTTTTTGTTTCTCTGGCTCTTCTCACACATTCTTCATTAGTTATTTTTGTTGTCCAGGGGATTTGCAACATTCTTCTAATAAACCACATTTCTGCTGTTTCCAAAGATTTTTATGCAGACCTATCTATTGTTCATGATTCACTTCCATATAATAGAGTGCTAAGTATTGTTCAACTACTTTTTGAATGAAATTATGTTCTTCAACATTTTCCTTCAGAAGGAGGTTGTTAGCATTGTGTTGCGTTTATGAGCTTTGTGGCCTGACACATCTGCCTTCAATATTTAGGACTACATTCATCTTTCCATTTTGATCCATGGGCATATGACTAGATCACTATCAGTTTCTACAGATGCAACTTGGAAGTAGAATAGGGTTGGCTGTGCTTTGCCTGACAAAGGCAGTCAACTAGGGTCACTAATCACTGTCTGATTTATTTTAAATAGTGTTTTCACCCACAGTGAATTTTTCTGAGTGAAATATTTAGCTATAAATTTGTATCAGATTTCTCTTTTATACTTGTAGCAGTAATTACATATATGTGCAAACTCAAATTTAATACTTTTGTTTCAACCAGTTTAATATTCGCATTTATATTCATATTCTTATATCTTATATCCTTCCCGTGCCGTTAGACGTCACCTAGGGCTCGCAAAGTAGTTCGCCAATTTTTCCTGTCTTCGGCGAGTCTTTCAACCTCAACAAAGGATTTTATGCCTGTTAACTTGGCCTCTCTTAATAATGTCCTCTTCAGAGTTTCACGCGGTCTGCCCCTTTTTCTTCGGCCTGTTGTGTTCCACTTGATAGCTTGTTTTGGGATTCTCTGATCATTTCTTCTCATCAAGTGACCAACATATGTCCATCTCCTTTTCCTGATCACCCATGAGACTGGTTGTTGTTCAGTCATCTGTCTTATATCTGCATTGTTCTTGAATTTGCTACACTTGATGCAGAGTATTTTCCTTAGGCATTTGTTTTCAAAAGAGTCTAATTTCTTTTCTATTTCTTTAGTTGTTTTCCAGCTTTCGCATGCATAAATGAGGGTGGATATTACATTTGAATTGAATAGTCTTAATTTGGTTTTTGTGCTTATAACTTTTGAATTCCATATGTTCTCAAGATTCTTGAAGATTGATGCTGCTTTTGCAATTCTGATCCTAACTTCCTTTCTAGTGTCACCATCCTGGTCTATGTAGCTGCCAAGGTATGCAAATTGATTGACTTCTTCAATATCTGTCCCTTCTATGTGTATTTTTCCATTTTGATTGATGGGAATTTTCATTATTTTTGTTTTGTCCTTGTTAATTTCAAGTCCTATTTTGCTAGCCAGTGAAGATAGGCTATCTGTTTTTTCTTGCATGGAATTCACATTATTACTGATAAGAGTTATGTCATCAGCAAAATCAAGATCTTCTAGTTGGGTCCCATGTACCCAGTCAATACCTGTGTTACCTGTGCAGCATTTTGTCATTATGAAGTCTATTGTAATTCCAAAAAGTAAAGGAGACAGTATACATCCTTGTTTCACGCCTGTTTCAATCTGGAACCATTCACTCATCCCTTCTTCTGTCTTGACTGCACAACCATATCCATTGTATAAGTCCTTAATGATGTTGACAATTTTAGATGGTATTCCATATAGACATAAAATTCTCCGTAATGATGAATATTAAAATCTTCTTTTGGTATATCCCTTTTATATTTTTGTTTTTGGTCAGTTTAATTTAGTTCTGTTAAGCAGGTTTCTCAAATTGAAAATTATAGAATGCTGTTTAAATAGTGTTTCATTTTTGTCAGAATGAACTATCAGTAGATAAAAGGGGTGATTGATAAGTTCACAGCCTAAAGTAGAAATGCTTGAAGCACACAATTGATATTGGGCGCATTTGTAGATCAGGTTAATGTAAGATTAAACACAAAGTTTCAAGAAATTAAATGCAACCAGTTTTTTTTTTTTACAGGCTACTAAAGTGGTAAGGGGTGGCAGAAAGTGAGGAAATGGATAAAATTTCTCATCGAGCAGTCATTCACTACCTCTGCATCAAGGGCTTATCAAAGGAGATCCACGAGGATATAGTCGAGACTCTAGGGGAAGTACCCCTTCTTATAGCACAGTGAAGAAATGGGCAAACATGGAAGAGAGAGTCTGGAAGATGATCCCCATCCAGGAAGACCAAGAACGGTAACTACCAATGAAATCACTGGTAGAGTCCATGACGTGATAATGGAGGATTGATGACTAACTGAGTGGTACATTGCTATTGTGTTGGGCATCTCCCAGGAACATGTTCATGCCATTATTCACAATGATCTTCAAATGACAAAGGTCTCTGCTCGATGGGTCCTGAAATTTCTTGGAGGTGATCACAAACGACAGCGTCTCATCATGTCAAGAATCTTGGTAATTTTTCTGCAGATCCTGAAAAGTTTTTTCAGCAATTTGTGACTATGGATGAGACTTGGGCTCATCATTTTCAACCAGAAACTGAAGAACAGTCAAAGCAGTGGAAACATCATGGATCCCCACCTCCAAAGAAAGCAAGGGTGGTTCTGTCTGCAGGCAAAATGATTGCTTCCATCTTTTGGGATTCAGAAGACGTGCTATTGGTAGACTATCTTCAAAGGGGCAGAA
The DNA here is from genome assembly GCA_009760885.1 of Achatina immaculata. Taxonomy (NCBI): domain Eukaryota; kingdom Metazoa; phylum Mollusca; class Gastropoda; order Stylommatophora; family Achatinidae; genus Lissachatina; species Lissachatina immaculata. The sequence continues at coordinate 42,774,837 of CM019698.1, forward strand.
TGGTCACCAGGGCCTGTTTGCACTAATCTTATGCAGCAACTGCGAGTCAAACTGAAGGGTCAAGGGAAATTGATGAGAGGAGTCATCTTTCAGCAAGACAATGCTCCAGTTCACAAGTCAGCGGTGGCAATGGCTGCCATTCATGAATGCAGCTTCCAGCTTCTTGAACATCCTCTTTATTCCGCAGATTGGCCCCTTTGGACTATTACCTTTTTTACCAAACTCAAAAAGAAGCTCGGTGGTCGCAAATTTGCTTCAGATGATGACGTCATTCATGTTGTAGACCACTTTCTACTGGCACAAGATGCTGACTTTTACAAAGAAGGGATCCGTATGCTCCAGGATCGCTGGACTAAGTGCATAAACTTGCAAAGGGACTATGTTGAGAAATGACCCAAAAAAGTTATCCACAAATAATCTGTTGTACCTTAGGGCGAGAAGTTATCAATCACCCCTCATAGTAATATGAAAGTGAAAGTATTACTGAGAAACATGTTGGTCTTTATGGCAAATTGTTTTAGTTTAATAAAAGGTTCACTTTTTTTTTTAAAGTAAACATTTGAAATCTTCCATGACTACTTTTATTATGCTTTCAGAATGTTTTTTTTTTTAATTGCATTTTTTTTTTGTTTTAACAAAATGAGAACACATAAACAGATGGGCCATAGTAGTTCATGAAAGATTTTTGTTCTGTAAAATATATTACCAGACTGAAAAATGTGGCTACTTCTACTTTAGGATATTTGGGGGTTTTTTTTACAGTGTAGATAAGAACAGTGATATTCCCATAATTATAGACTGCATTCAAAATGACAGATCTTTGTAGCTTATAAAACAGGTATGTCGCTGACATTTAGAGAAAGGGTGTGAAGGAAATTATTTATGTACTGTCAGCTTGTTCGTGTTTCAGATACCTTTGAAATGTTAAATATATATATATATATTTTTTTTTTTAGTTTCAGTTGAAAATGGAACCAACACTGAGAGTGAAGAAAGTGGAAAAACACTAATATTGGCCAAGAAGTATGTAAATACCTTTCAGAATGTCCCACTGCCTGTTTGTGAACACACAGAAATTAAGGTGAAGAATCCTGAGTCCACCCACAAGGAAAATGGTGCAGTAAGTGCAGCACTAGTTGTAGGTGGTGAAATAGGACTGAGTGAACAGGCAGAAAGGTTTGCTTATGAACATTATGGACACTGTATCAGCATCCCAATGAACAAAACTATCAATAGCTTGAATACTGCTGTAGCTGGAAGTATCATACTATATGAGCTAAGAAAGAAAATGTTAGAGTAAGCATGTGTAGATGGGTTCATTGTACAAATAAATAGTGCTTTGTTCCTGTCATGTTCAAACCTTTTTATGCTGTTTTATCATGAAAAGTCTAATTCCCACAACTACACTTTACAGCATTATCCATAATGATAAATCTGTGTCACAATTTTCCCTCTAAGTGTCATTACTGGAGAATACTTTTTGAACCATTAAAGTATCAAATGGTTGAATTTAACATTTAACACAATTTAAAAAGGGAAATGGATGTAATTGTTGTTAGAACAACTTTGCATTGGATTGACAAGTCTCAGTATTGTAGAAGAACCCCCTGGGAACAACTATGTTAACATAGTTTTTGTGATACAGGGAAATAGACCTGATTGCTTAAGAAAAAACTCTGACCTGCACATGTATCTCAGAAGCTTGGAGGAGTAAACATTATCATTATAGTTAATTAAAACATAATGTCACCCTCTTATAAGACAGAATTACAAGGGAACAGAACTTTCTGTAAGAGAAAAGGAACAGAGAACTGAGAAATCTGCTGGAAGCTTCTTGTACACTAAGAAAACCCACTCAGCTGTGAACAAAACAAGCTTAAAGTACCCTTCCTAGCATAGAAGGCATTCCAGCTTTTGGCATTGTTTACTCATCAATAGGTGGGGCCGAGACATTGGTTTGAGGCCACACTTGGCTGCTTGAAATGGCAGACTGATGGGAAAATGGAGACTGCCTGCAGGGCTAAGAAAAATCTGATGTGAAACATAGGATGTAGCAAGCTGATGGGTCTTTCTACAATAGTGGCTGTCAGAATATGATACATGAAACAGAGCCAGCAGAATATAGGTGGTTGGAAATGAACATAATTGAAGCATTCATTGTATTCTTCGTTCCAAATTCAGGGTGTCTCTCTGAAACTGTCTCAGCTGGTGTTGCACACAGAGCCAGATTCAAACTCCCCACTGGAAAGGCCACCTAGGTATGAAAGAAAAACTTAGGGGAAAAAAACTCCAACATGAAAAAGCCAGAAATAAAAAAAGAAAAACATTTGAGCTCTGATTCTACCCTTCGCTATTCTGAGCAAAAAATCAGCTGGTGCTGGATGAGGGATACTAAACATTCTCAGAATCAACAGTTCTGGACTCAGGCCAAAGACCTCAGAATTAAAACATCTGAAAAAACATATATTGTGATAATACAAGAAACCCTTCTGTATGAAAAAAAGATCACACTGGATACATGTCCATATGTGAATGTGGTAAGTGCCACACTCCTGAAAAGTGACATACAAGGAGAGATTAAAAACATAAAGTGACATCAAAGAGGTATCAATATGGCATGGTGGTCTGCAGTGCACCCTGTACAATGTTTATTGTCACCCAGATTTGAAGATACAGAGCAGCTGAAAAAGACTTGTACATTCCACTTCTGGCAAAAAGCAAAAAGGAATCTTCCAGTTGGGTTTCTGACCCAGCTGTTCATCCACTGTTGCTTTCAGTTGTCATGTATATATATAGATGTTCTCATGTTTCTGAAGACATGAGGCTGTGGTATAGTGGCTCCATTCTTTGTCAGTCTATCAGCACATTCACTGCCTCTGATATCCATGTGCCCTGGTATCTACTGTAGGGTGGTTTTGTTATCATAGGAGACAAGTAGGTTTAATGCACTTATTATGTCAGTTGTGCTGTGTTCAACTGTTGGAATCCAATTTTCAAGGGCTTGGAGAGCAGAAAATAACAAGGTTTTTGTGTATGTGGCACTGTTTTTGTATTAGTGGTGATGGCTATGAGGGCTGCATCTAGGCATCATAATTGGAGCAGCAAGGAGCAGAAATGGTGCTTGTTGTTTTATCTGAAAACACTGTGAGTACCCCATATTGTCTGGTTTTTTTTAAAAATGCTGACCCATTAATGTATGCATGGATCTAGTCCTTGGAGTGGTCTGTGGTCTTCAGTACTGACAGTTGGCTCTGTTTATCAGTTTAGTAGTTTGTTGTTAGTTTGGAGAAGTATGTAGTTAATGTTTGGTAGGATGTCTGGCAGTTTAGTGTTAGTTTGGAGAAGTATGTAGTTAGTGTTTGGTGGGATGTCTGGCAGTTTGGTGTTAGTTTGGAGAAGTATGTAGTTAGTGTTTGGTAGGATGTCTAGCAGTTTGGTGTTAGTTTGGAGAAGTATGTAGTTAGTGTTTGGTGGGATGTCTGGCACTTTCGTAAGTTCTCTTTCTTCATGAAGCTTGTGTCTTGTGTTAGCTATTCTTGCTATCAGGACTCCATTTATCATTCTGATAGGATGGTCTGGGGGCATGCATTTGTCTTTCAGATGCCTCAGTGGTTAAACTTTTCTTATATCTAGTGGTTCGATGTTTGAATCAATTTCACATGCATCTGCAGGTATTGATGTCATCCCCCACAGATGAAAGAAGAAGCTTCATTCTGGATTTTGACTGCTTGTTTTTTGAGAGCTCTTTGATGCTGTGACTTGAAGGGGGGACATTATAATCTATTATAGATCTAACATATCCTGTGTACAGTTTTCTGAGTGTTGTTTTGTTGGCTCTCTCAGATTTTGTCTACTTGTGTATGAGAGCTCAAAATTTTGTGGCTCCCAGGATGTACTTACAAGTCATTTGAGTAAGTTTAGTCTTTTGGATGCCTTTTCTGCATTTTCCATCCATGAACTTTTTCTGACACCAAGGTTTATTGGATTTTTTTCTCATGATTTGAGCAACATCCAGGAATATTTTCACTTCAGTCTTTGCTTGCTTGTTGCTAAGGGTGAAGTCTGTAGTTTTACTGACATTGATCCAGCTTCCAGAAATTGCAATAGGCTGATAATGGTAAGGAGGGCTCCATTAAGTCTATCAGTACCCCGTTGCAGATCTGTTCTGCTAGTCCATATGACAAGGTCATCAGCAAATATGGCTTTGTGGGTGTTCAACAGTTCTAGGAGGTCGTTTGTTAAAATTAGAAACAGTGCAACTAAGAGCTGAGCCTTGTGGCAGTTCTTCAAGGGTATGCTTGTTTGACAGACTGGTATTCAAAAAGTTCAAAATTCAGACTCTGGCTTGACTGCATTCGGGGCAACCCCATATATGCTCCGCTGTATGCCACAGCATCCATCCAAGAGTATATTTGCTAATAGTTCCTGTCAAATGTTGGTTGTTTACAGTGTGTTTTCTGCCACACATTTTGGATTTCCTGCCAGTGCCTTTAATTTGTCCTAGCTCCAGCAGTATGTTCAGACAGAGTTTGTATAGTTCTGTTGCTCAGTTTTTAACTTATTGATACATTTCTCCATATGTGTCCTTGTTCTGCATCATTAATAGTAGGCCTTTTCACCAGACCCTGTCGTATGCTTGCTGGAAGTCTGCAAAGACAGCTACAGAGTTTGCTCTTGTGCAAAATACTTTTTCACACTTTGGGTGAGGAGAAAGAGAGCTGGTTTTCTGTTCATGATCTTTTGAAGAATCCTGACTGAAAGCTACTGAGGAATCCTGAGGATTCCAACCACCAGTATAGTCTGTTCTGCTAACTTACCAGTCAGTATTGGAAGTCACTCATATTTGTGAGATTAGTCTAAGACTTTTTAAGTCATCATCTGGCTTTCCTTTTTTCATGATGGCTAATTTTTCCTCATCCTGAGATCCATCTAGAGGTGACTCTAGATGGGGAAAAACCCTGCCGTTATGGAATCGCGCAACAGTTGTAACTGAACATCAAGGTAACCAGTTTTGCATGCCGGTGACAACAATCGAAAATTCATCGGCCCCAAATGCATGTTAAGAGAAGCCAGTTTAGTGGGCATAAAATCCCTTGAGGAGATTGAAAGACTTGCTGAGAACAGGAAAACTTGGCAACCAACTATGCGAGCCTATGTGACATTTAATGACATGGGAAGGATGTAAGAAGAATTTTCAAGATTTTGAAAGTACTTCACTTTACTATGTCTTGCTCTGATGAAGTTAAGCAGTGCAGATTTTCCACTAGGGCCTAGATGAAGATTTTATATTTTATCTGATTCTGGTGCTTTTCTTAGCTTTAACTTACCCATACCACTCTCAAGGCCATGGATGATAAAGTTTTCCTTGAGAAGTGAAATGTTTGCTGAGCTAGATTTCTCTTTACTTTTCAGAATTTTGCACTTACCCAGTACCTTGTCAAGTACTTTCCTGTTGGAGAATTTGTTGCTGGTGGCTTTTTCTGAGTTGTTTGAAAGAACTCATCCAAAGATTTGCATTGACTTTGGGTTAGTTTGTTTCCCTGACATGCTGAAAGTTTCCAAGCCTTCTTTCCTTCACCTATGGGGTTAAGATCGCTACAAGCCTAACTAGTTTTCTTTCGTTGCTTTTTTTGTATCAGGTCTTTTATTAGCTGTATGGAGCAGAATTTTCTCTGCTTTTTTTTTTCTGGCCTCCCCCTCCCCTTTTTTATTGACTAAGTCCAAAAGTGGTTATATTTCTTTTTGCATTTCCAGGGGGGTTGTTTTGTAGGCTGCTCGAAGTATGCTTGGAATATTGTTGGTGTAGTTTGTATTGTCATCCCAAAACAAGCTATTAAGTGGAACACAACAAGCAGAAGAAAAAGAGGTTGACCATTTGAAACTCTAAAGAGGACATTGTTAAGAGAGGCCAAATTAGTAGGCATAAAATTCCTTGGTGGAATTGAAAAGCTTGCTGAAAACAGGAAAACTTTGATCTACCATGTGAGCCCTATGTGACATTTAACAGCACAGGAAGGATATAAGATGTTAGATGTAAGTTTTTGTTGTCACAGATTGTTGATAGGTTTTCATCTCTTAGATGGTAGATGTGCATTAAAGTCTCCTGCAGTGATAGTTGTCTGAATGTTGTTTATGTTGATTTGGCTTTTAGAATTTGGGGGATAATAAACATTATACAGGGTGTATCACATTCCATAATCAGTCATCTGAAACTCTTAAGAGAATATTGTTGAGAGATGCTAAATTAGTGGCCTGAGATCCCTTGATGAGGTTAAAAAACTTGCCAAAAATGGAAAAATATGGAGAACTAAATGCAAGCCCTACATGATGGCATGGGAATCCATCATGCCATACTGCTACCTCTTGGATATTGTTTTCATTGCATTTTCTGTTCAGAGACATGGGTTATGACCAACACAATACAGCAGAGGATACAAACATTCATGAACTACTGCATGAGGAGGATTTTAAACATTAAATGGCAGGACAAGATCAGGAACGAGAAGATCTGGGAAAGGGCAGAACCAATAAACCTACAAATCATATCTAGGAAGTGGAGGTGGATTGACCACACACTGATGAAACCCAACACCAGCATAGCAAGACAAGCACTAACAAGGAATCCTCAAGGAAATAGAAAATGAGGAAGACCTAGACTTAGTTGGAGAAGAGAAATTATGACAGTGCTCAGAGATAAAGGATGGAAAGAAGTAGAGAATAATGCCAAGAGCAGAGATGACTGGAGAGCATTTATCCGTAGCCTATGCTGTCAAGGGAGTGAAAGGCGATGATGATGATGATGATTTTCCATTTGTAAATGGTGTATCCAGGTATAGGATGATCTTTTTCAAATAGAAAGGTTTCCTGTGTGATCACAATGTGGATGTTGAGCTTTTCAGGTGTCTGTTTAATTCTGAGGCCTTTGGGCTGAGTCGAGAAATGTTGATTTGAAGAATGTTTCGTAAGGGTAAGGTGACATCTGGGCTCATATGTTTTGCCATAGAGACATTCTGACCCTGGAATGAGGAACCTGATGTGTGGTTCAGCAGCATTCATACCCCACCACCAGTGGTATGTTGGCTGTTTTGTTTACCACATTCTGATAGCCATTGTTGTAAAAACCCATAGGCTTTTCACATTCTGGATTCATTGGTTTCATGTTAGATTCTCCTTTTCATACCCCCCCCCCCAACAGGTTCTCCATCAGTCCACTATCATGACCAGCCAAGTGTGGCCACAGATCAGTGTCTCTCACCCCCACCTAATGATGGATATGCAATGCCAAAAGATAGCTGGCCTAGGAGCGGTACTAGAGTGCTTGTCATTTTGCCCATGGCTGACTGGGTTTTCTTAGCGTACACAGAATTTTATCTGAGTTATTGTATTAAACAAGAGCCTTCAGCAGATTTATCAATTCTGTGTTCCATCCTTTTACAGAAAGTTCTGTTCCCTTGCATTTCTGTCTTATAAGAGGGTAACAGTGTTTTATAACAGTCCTGTTGATTGTTCTATGTTTCTGAGCTACGGGAGGTCAGATTTTATTTTAGAGCAATCTTCTTCTTCTTCTTCTTCGTTCGCACTGTCTGTCTATATCTGCAGTCCTGTCTCTTGGATAAATTTCACTGTTTTTTGTAATTCATGTATGGAACCGTAGAGCTTATCTTCTTTAGTGGTTTCACTGGGCCAGTAATTATTTCTCAGTGTCTCATAGTTGATGCAGTTCTGGAGGATATGTTCCACGGTTTGGGGCACCTGGGCACATGTACACAGATTAGTAGTACCAACCTTAAACTTTGTATACATATGACTTCGGAGTCGGCTGTGTCCTGTTCGGAGACGGAAGATGGTGACTTGTTCCTTTCTGTTTAGCATGTGATAGTCATCATGTGGTGGTGTTTGTGGCTTCCTGTAGGTTTTTATCATGCTTTTCTTCTGATTATAGGTGACTGGTATGTCTGGTTGCTCCATTTCAGTGCCCTCTTTGGCCAGATGGTCAGCTTTCTCATTGCCTGGTATCCCACAGTGGGAGGGAATCCATTGCAAAGTGACTCCATGTTGTAAGCCAATTTTTGACAAGGCATCCTTAAGGTCTGGTAGTTTGTTGCACTGAAGAGCCTCCAGTACTGATCTTGCATCTGTGAGAATTACTACAGGACATGTATCAATTCTGGAGTCTGATAGTTTTTCAACTGCAGCAATAATTGCCCTAACTTCTGCATCAAAGTTGTTGCAGTATTTACCAGTGGGTATGGAAATCTTGTCAATGGTGTTGTTTGGATATTCAATATGTGCTCCTGCCCCACCATTCTTTATGGCATTATGTGCAGATCCATCTGTATACACACGTATCCAGGTGTCACATGGATATTTGTCATCTAGAACACTAAGTGTGGCTGTTGATCTTACAAGACTGCTCTGCATCTCACCATTCTGCACACCTTTCACTTCAGTCTGAATAGTTATTTGTGTATAATCTGCTTCTTTCCATGGTGTATGCTCTGGTACAGATGATAATGGAGTGACTACAGTTGGAAGGTCAGGTATCAGCTTACGCATACGCTTGGCCTGATGAATGAAGCTGCTTCTTTTAAGCCGTCCTAATGCCAAGTTATTGAATCTCTCCTTCAGGGGATGGCTTACAGAGCTAAGGAATTTTTCTCCCATGGTCATGACCTTTGTGTCTCTACGTTCCTTTAGCGGTTGAATACCAACTATTTTCTGCATTTCTACTATTGGTGTGGACCTCATGGCACCTGTGATAATCCGTAGTGACTGATTTTGAACCTTGTCTAGATTATGCAGCGTAGTGTCTGATGCTGTGCACCAAGATGTTGAGCCATATTCTAAATGTGGTAGAATACTTTGCTGATATACGTTCTTGAGGATTCTTTCACTAGCTCCCCATGTAGTCCCACTCAATTTTCTTAATATGGCTAGTTTTCTTCTGGCTTTTGCTTCTGCACTGTTGATGTGTTGCTTCCAAGTCAGTTTTGAGTCAAGAGTCACTCCTAAGTAAGTGGGTTGGTTGTCCATCCTTAAGGGTATTTCATTTACAAAGATCTTACCTGCTTTCTGTTTAGATGAGAGGGTGAACAGAGTGGTGCTTGATTTCTCTGTGTTGATACTTACACACCATTTGTTTGTCCATGATGTCAAGATGTCTGCTGCTCTTTGGAGTCTCTGTGTAGCAACTGTCGCATATTCATCTGTACACCACATGACCAGATCATCTGCATACAGTGCTGCTTTGATTCCATAGGGAAGTTCCTTGACCAGGTCATTAATGAATACAAGGAATAGTGTAGGCGAAAGGACTCCTCCTTGTGGTACACCGTGTCGCAGAAGTACTTTCTGGCTTTTGTGTCCATCCATTACTACTCTAGCTCTTCTATTGTGTAAATAGGACTTTATCCAGTTGTACAGTCTTCCATTCACATTGCAGTTTCTTAGTTTCCACAACAGACCTTTTTTCCATACTTTATCAAAGGCTTTCTTCAGGTCTATCCACGCTGCTAGTACAAGGTTTTTCTCTTGGAATGCATCCTCAATCTCTTGAGAGAGATAGGTCACTTGATCTTCCGTACTGTAGTACTGCCTAAATCCTGCTTGTTGTGGAACGAGAAGGTTTTCACTTTCTAGGTACCATTTTAGCCTCAGGTCAATGATGCGTTCCATCGTTTTGCATAGGCAGCTAGTGAGACTGATTGGCCTGTAGCTGGAGGCAGTATCACTGTTTTTCCCTGGTTTTAGCAGTGGTACCATGCTTGCTTCCTTCCAGATTTGAGGTAACTTACCTGTGCTCCAACACATATTGAAAATATCCAACAGCTTTCCCATTGCTGCCATTCCCAGGTTCTTGATCATTTCATTGGACACTCCATCTGGTCCTGGTGATTTCCTTGGTTTCAGTTTACTAACTGCTAGATCTAACTCACTGCGTGTGATTGGTGCATCCATGACCTCCACTTTTCTGACTTGTTCCTCCTCTTTCTGTGGCTCGATGCGCACTGTACGCTCCTTCTCTGGATGGATATCAATGTTGCAGTCCTGTGCAAACATGCGAGCAAAGTGATCTGCTACCTGCTTACCTGTAAGAGTTTTCCCATCCTCTATTAGTGTAATCTTTGTACTTCTTCCAGTACTCTCATCATTTAACTGTTTGATTAGTTTCCACAGTTTCCTTCCATCCTTTTCAAAGTTTAAGGACTCTGTTTTCTCTCTCCAACTTTCCCGTCTGGCTTGCAGCTTTGCTCTCTGAAATTTGGCCTTAGAATGTTGGTAATTATTGTGGTGTTCTTGGCATGGTCTATTTTCTGCTTGCTTTCGAGCTGCTTCCACGTCATCATGGAGTTTTCCCAGCTCACTAGACCAGTATGGTTTATAGTCCCTGCGAGCTCCTCTGGGAATGGTTTCACGAGCGGCCTGAAGGATACAAGCATTGAATTCCTTCACTATGCTGTTAATATCCTTACCTTCTATGGACAGCTGTCCCACCAGGATACCTGTACGATGTCTGTACATTGTCCAGTTTGCTTTTTTATAGTTCCATCTGGGGAGAGGGTTACTGGTGTTAAGGAGTTCATTTTCTATTGTCAGGAAGACTGGTCGATGGTCGCTACCTCCAAGTTGTTTGCCAACTTCACGTGTAATGTTCCACTTCAGATCTGGAGAGTGGAATGCCAGATCTGGTGTTGATTTTGTATGCCAAGCCCTTGAGTAAAATGTTGGGGCATCCATTGGCTGGTTGATCAGGAGAAGTCCATTATCATCCTGCCAGCTCTCAACTTCCTCTCCTCTCTTGTCTATGTGGTCATAGCCCCAGCTCTGGGAATGACTGTTAAAATCACCACAGACCATCAGTCTCTCTTTGTGTGGGATTGTTCCTAAAGCAAGTGGGCGGTCATTAGGACAGTAATAGTTAAGGAGGTGGAAATCTGTATTACTATTAGAGCAATCAGATTTGATATTCCTTGTCTCACAAAGACTATGTTAAGGTAAGTGTGTTTCTTAAAACAGTTGTTCCCAAGGGAGACTAATGGATGAAAAGAATATCTTAATACTAAGAGTAAACTTTGTTATTTATCCCATTCCAGCATCACATAATGTGGATTTTAGATGAGTGAAAAGAACAGCGCTTGGAATTTTTTTGTATACAGCTTGAAATCCATACCAAATCATGTTCTAGCTCTCCATTTTAGTGTTGCAAACCCTCAAATAAGACATAACCAACACTGTTAATGTCTGCTGTTTTTCTTGCATAGAGCAGGTGATAAAGACATTCCACTATCTGACACAATGAAAAAAACTGAGAAAGCTCATTGTTCACAAAGAAAAAAAAATTATTGTTTTTGATATACTATCTATTATACATAATTCTGGTTTTGAAAAACACTGCATTCCTTGTAAGTACAATTTTAGTTTTTTTTTTCTTAACGGTTCATGAATGCAGAAATGGACAATTGCTTTATCAAAGTAAATCTGTTTGGGAAACTCACAGTGAAACCCAATTAATCTTTGCATAAGTAAAAGGTTCTTTATGGCAGATCATTAGTATTATGTGCAGAAATGTTACCAGCATAAATCATAGACTACATTGTGTCCGGTGAAAAGAAGGTTAGTGTGTCCCTATAAGAACACTCTAAAAAAGCTTTGTCATAACATGCATATGGCAGAAGAACAATTAACTTAATAAAAGTTAACTGCACATTAGTTAAAATTTTTATACATTTTCTTAAAGCATTTTGAGATTTGTGAAGGAGCATGACCGTCTATGCCTAGAACCCAAAACTCTCCACTTCTTCCAGTTTTTCCCCATTGACGCATATTTCAGCTGCCTTGTTTGTTTTGTCAGTTGTCATCAATTTAGTTTTCTTCACATTGAGATAGAGGTTTTGCTCTTCTCTATTCTTATGAGTGGACATAATTAGTTTTTCCATTCCTTTTTGTGTTGTGGATAGTAATACTGTGTCATCAGATTATCTAATCTCTGGTATTTCATAACCTCCAATTGTTATGGCATCGTAATATTCTTTGTCTACATCTTCTCTATCATCTTCTTTAACATTCCTCATAGTGACAGCATGCAACCCAGAAGGACCCCTTGTTTTACATGAAGCCAAGTTGTTGTTTCACCATTTATTCTTTGTGCTGTCTGTTGTTCTAGATACAGCAGTGATATTAATTGTATCATATGTGTTGGAAATCCCATTTTTTCCATTATTTCCAAAAGTTTCTGATGTTGTACACAATCAAATGCCTTTGGATAGTCTATAAAAGACAAATATGGATTCACATTAAATTCTCTGCATTTCTCAATCTTATATTGAATATATGATCTCTTGTTGCACTTCCTTGTCTAAAACCAGCTTGGACCATATTGACTTCTGTTTTCTTACAACATCTGCCCATTATGATTTTTAATAGAATTTTATTGGCATGACTAATCAGGGCACTGGTTCTGTGCATAATTTCAAGTTGCCCTTTTTCGGCAGTGGTATCCTCTTCATACACACACTGGCAGTGATGCATGGTATCTTGATTTTTACGATACTCCTTTTGGCTGAATACTTCTGATTTCAGCACTTTTCCTTGCTAGGTCAGACTGTGATTTTTCTTAGACTGCCATGAAGACAGTGGTGTAGGCTGGCCTGGCCAAAACTTTGTTTTCCAGCCTCTGGTGGCTGTACTTAACCCCCTTCTCCACATCAGATCCACCATGCAATGCTGGCTGGCCAGATGGGTTTGAGACAGTTCCACAGAGACACTCCAACTTTGTAGATGAGGAACCCAATGAGTGCCTCAACGATAATCCATTCCTCGCCACCTGTAGTCTGCTGGCTCTGTTTTGTTTACATCATTCTGATAGCCATTGTTGTAAAGACCCATAGGCTTTGTCACATCCTAGATTCATTGGTTTCACACCAGACTTCCCTCATCCCTGCTGGCGATCTCCTTGTCCCCATCCATCCACCAACCTGACATTCTTATATCCTTCCCAAGCCGTTAAACGTCACATAGGGCTCATAAGGTAGTTCGCCAATTGTTCCTGTTTTCAGCAACCTTTTCAACCTCATCAAGGAATTTTATGCCTATTAGTTTGGGCTCTCTTATCAGCGTCCTCTTTAGAGTTTCATGTGGTCTGCCTCTTTTCCTTTGGCCTGTTGTGCTCCACTTGATAGCTTGTTTTGGTATTCTCTGATCATTTTTTCTCATCACTTGACCAACATATGTCCATCTCCTTTTCCTGATCACCCCTGAGACTGGTTGTTGTTCACTCATCTGTCTTATCTCTGCGTTGTTCTTGAATTCGTTCCACTTGATGCCGAGTATTTTCCTTAGGCATTTGTTTTCAATGGAGTCTAATTTCTTTTCTATTTCTTTAGTTGTTTTCTAGCTTTCATATGCATAAATGAGAGTGGATATTATATTTGAATTGAATAGTCTTAACTTGTTTTTTGTGCTTATAACTTTTGAATGCCATATGTTCTCAAGATTCCTGAAGATCGATGCTGCTTTTGCAATTCTAATTCTAACTTCCTTTCTGGTGTCATCATCCTGGTCTATGTAGCTGCCAAGATATGCAGATTGATTGAGTTCCTCAACATTTGTCTTTTCTACATGTATTTTTCCATTTTGATTAATGAGTAGTTTCATTATTTTTGTTTTGTCCTTGTTAATTTCAAGTCCTATTTTACTAGGCAGTGAAGAAGGCTATCTGTTTTTTCTTGCATGGAATTCACATTGTTACTGTTAAGAGTTATGTCATCAGCAAAATCAAGATCTTCTAGTTGGGTCCCATTTACCCAGTCAACACCTGTGTTACCTGTGCAGCATGTTTTCATTATGAAGTCTATTGCAATTCCAAAAAGCAGCGGAGATAGTATACATTACATTTGAGATAAATAACATTTACAATCAGTGTTGATTGCTACAGGTTTCTGGGCTACAGATGTAGGTTAGAGTTTTTAACCAAACAGATCTGTGTTCCCTGTCTGACAAAGACTGTGTTAAGATGAGTGTGTTCTTAACACAGTTGTACCCAGGAGATGGCAGGGGTATGAATATAGTTCTTTTCCATTCTTTTGGTGAAATACCTGAATGTCATATCTTTTTACATAGTGCATGATAGATTAAGATGGACATATGTAGGCCTTGTGATGAGAAGAAACAATCGGAATACCAAAACAAACTATGAAGTGGAGCACAACAGGCTGAAGAATAAGAGGTCAACCACGTAAAACTCTAAAGAGGACATTGTTAAGAGAAGCCAGTTTAGTGGGCATAACATTCCTTGATGAAGTTGAAAAACTCACCAAAAACAGGAAAACTTGGCAAACAGCTATACAAGCCCTATGTAACATTTAATGGCACAGGAAGGATCTAAGATGTAAGATAATAGATTGTTGCACGTTCCTTCCCTCATGCTTTAATAAGTTCAGCTGTTATCTCATCACATCCTGGTGATATACCATTTTTCAGACTCTTTCATAAAACTTCTTCTATTGTCGGTTCGGGTTCTTTCTCCTCCAATAATTCACATTGTTGATTTCTGCTTTCACAGTCAAAAATGTATCATACATTCCTCAGCAATATTCCTTCCATCTTTCTAGAATTTGCTCTGGCTGTGTCAGTCTTTCTCATCTCATCACAACTTAATTTAGCTTAGGTGTGACATTTCTCATCAATGTCTTCATTTATTTAAACACTTCACTATCTCTTCCACACTTTTGATGTCCTTCTTATTCTTTCACAACAATCTTGTATGTATTGTTTTTTTGTCTGTTTCTTCTTACTTCTTCTGTTAAAGTCACTTTCCATTTTCATTCCTCTATGTTGTTTTATTAGTTTTGGTGTGCCTGTTGTAATCCATCCATTCTTTTGTGTTTTATTTAGCTGTTATTAAGATATCTCTGGCCTGTGTAGCCATTTCATCTGGTGTCATCTCATTCTGTATAGACATCAGTATCTCGAAACGATTCTTCACTTCTATACTGTATTGTTCTGGTATTTTTGTAAGATCAAAGTGGAGTGGTCTTGATCCCCAAATGTCTTTTTTTATCTTTATCTTCATGTCTGCTTTTAATAACTCATGATCTGTATCACAATCGGCACCTGGTAGAGTTTTTGCTGAAGTTATACTTAATCTCTACCTTCTTTGCACTAAAATGTTATCTGTTTGATTCTTGGTTTTCCCATCAAGTGACGTCCATGTATAAAGTCTTCTTGGATGTTGTCTAAAAAATGTGTTAGCAACCATTAGCTCATTTTTACCGTGCAAAAGCCATTAGATTGTCACCTGCCACATTTCTATGCCCGATACTTCTTCTTCTGCTCTTTCTAATCTTTGCATTAAAATCCCCCATTATTAATACAATATCATTTTTTTGTACATGGTCTATTGTTATTTGCAGTGTGTTATAAATTCTTCTACTTCCTCTTCTGCTGCTGCTGATGTAGGTGCATATATCTGGATAATTGTTACATTTCTAGGAGTGCCCTTAAGTCCGCTAATGAGGATTCTATCACTTACTGGATTGTAACCTAGTAATGCTTTTGGTGTTAATTTGTCCAAGTAAAAAGCCACTCCATTCTTTCCTCCTAATTCTCCACTAGAGTATATAAAGTATATGATCTTGAAGTGTCCTGATCCTTTCCATCGATGTTTTGCAGATTCCCAAAATGTGTATCCCCGTTCTTTTCATCTCGTCACTTATTATTTGATACTTTCTCTCATACATACTTTTCACATTCCATGTTCCTACTCTTATTTTTCTTTTTAGTTTGATGCAGGGGTTTTCTTTGGTAACACTGTCAGGATTTTGTCTGTCATCACAATTACTAGTACTGACTTCTGTCTCACACTCTTCCCCAGTGTTAAAATTAGATTTGTCTGGTCTGGAGGACTCTCCACCAGATTTTTTTTTTCAATCTGACCTTCCGTATTGCTGTTTAAAGTTTCTTGGTATGTTTACAGAAGGTAAACATTTTAAAATGTTTTTAGATTATTTTGGCATCATTTAAAAAAAAAAATTCTTACTTCGTTATTTTAAAAAATTATTTCGTCATATTTTAAAAATATTATTATTATGTCATCATTGATTATTTTTTATTCTATATCTGTCGTCTCTTTTTAGAGTATGATTTCGCCCTTGTCTTCTTTTCATTTAGATTATTATTTCGTCGTTGATGTTGTCCCTTTTTTTAGATTATTCATTCGTCATAATCGTTTTGGTGTTTTTTTTTTAGATTATTTTATCATGTTTTTTTTTTTAGATTTTGTCGTCATTTTTAACATCATTATTTCGTCTTTTTTTGTTTTGTTTTATTAAGATATTTATTTCGTCATCGTCAGCGTCCTCTTTTGTGTTAGATTGATATTATTTTGTTGTAGTCAACATTTTTTTTTTTTAAGATTATTATTTCGTCATTTTTTATTATTATTTCGTCATCGTCTTTTTTTTCTATGTTAAGACTACTCTTTCGTCAGTGTTGTTTCTTTAGTTTATTAATGGCTGAACTTATGTGGACAATTGTCCCCATAATCACGATATTATGGGGACAGTATTGAAACTGCGTATGTCCCGTGGGCCTTGGCCCCATGCCAATAACATTGTGACTGCGCATGTCTTGTGACCTTCAACTCACAGTGAACAACAAGTGTGATTGATGGGGAGTGATTTTTGGCGGAAACATTTACCTTTTGGTATTGAGGTATCAAACAGACATCTTGATAGGACTTGATGATTTGATTCATACAACAGCATCCTCTCTCCATCTCCTTCATGGACGGCCTCCTCCTCTGTTACCTACAAATCTTAATGTGAAAGTTGTCTGTGATTTACTGACTGGTGGTAACTGTTAACATGGCCAAACCATTTGACTTACTGCTTCTTGATATAGTGTTGTACTGGTGTTACTCCAACCTTTGCCCTGATGTTGTCATTTTTTATTTGGTCACTTCTTGTCACATTTAGTACTCTCATTAATTAAACATCTCATTTCTGTCGTGGTTCTTCTCATTAATTAAACATCTCATTTCTTTCGTGGTTTGTGTCTATATTTTAAATTGATAGATACCATAGTTGGAAGAAAACTGTGTTGTACTGTACAGTGCCCCATTTGTATTACATCTGTTCTCAATCTCAGTGTCAGTTGTCCCTGGGGATGATATTATACTACCTAGGTATTTGAATATTTCACATGTTTCAAGGGCTGGTTGTGTAAGAACATCTTTGTTTTGATTTCTTCTCTTGCACCTATTATTGGCTGTTCAAATAACTGCTTGGCAAATGAGAATCTGTGGCACTTCTCTCCTGCTTATATAGTTTCCCTCTTTCTTTTGCAGTCTTTCAGCCCTGCAAAAGGTATTATGCTGGGTTTTTAGATACTGCCAAACTTGTCTAATCCTTCCTTATCTGATACATGTGTGTCTTGTTGAACATTTTGCAGGCATGGTTCTTCTGCTGTTTTGCTCTGTCTTCTGGACTTTCTTTGTAATACTTTTTCTCTTTTGCCTGTTTGGTTCCCAACCTTTTTGTAGCAGTGATGGTACCAAATTCTTCCACTTTTTGCTCAAGTTTTTTCCTTATCAGCTGTTTCTCCAGTTCTTTGTATATTCCCATATGCTTCTGGCACTTTCAATTTTACCTCTTTGATATTATTTCAGTGGCCTTATTTGTTTTGTTATTTGTCATCAGTTTAGTTTTCTTTGAATAAAGATAAAGGTATAACTCTTCACTATTCTTGTGGACTGACATAATTTTCTCTGACATTAGTTTTTCTTTCCCTTTTTGTGTTGTGAATAGTAATACTGTCTCATCAGCATGTCTGATCTCTGGTATTTCAGAACCTCCAATTTTTATGGCATCATAACATTCCTCATAATATTTTCAGTATACAAGCTAAATAAGTTAGGCGATAGTATGCACCCTTGACAGACCCTTTGTTTTATGTCAAACCAAGTTATTTCACCATTTGTTGCTACTGATGGCTGTTGGTCTAGATATAGCAGTGATATTAATTGTATCACATGTGTTGGGAATCCTGATTCTTCCCAAAGTTTGTGGTGTAATTCTCTGCAATTCCATATTATTAATCTTATGTTGGAAATGTGATCGCATGTATTTTGCGCGTACTGTATAATTAAGTATGAAACATTTATAGAATTGTATAGACAACATATAATGTTGACAAATTACAAACACAGCAATCCAGTCAGCACAGTGTATAACAACACAAATGCATTCACACTCTCACACAGAGAAGCAAAGTGAAAAACACAAATTTATGTTGTTGTTTTATTGAAAACATTGTAAGCACATAAAGACAACATTTTAAAAAATCAATAACAATGTAAAAGTATTCCTGACAGTCATTAAATAATTGAAATACTACATGGAAAAATGTGAAAGATAAAATAGAATGGTAAAAGGTAATGCAAGAAAATGTGTTAAATAGTAAAAAAAAAAACAAAAAACAAGTATACAACTAAACATATAGGCAAGGAATACAAAAATTCATATTTTTAAATCACATGGGTTAAGTCTGGAACTGCACAGTGAAAGCAGTATTTTTTTTTTAATGTCTACATTTGTACATCAGATTACAAAAGTTTACATGATCTAGGTCAGAGTTATATTTGTGACATGATAAAACATTATGAATAAAGTTAACATTATGCATGACCAACTTATTTAATGAAAAATAAAACAGAATTTTTAAAAATATAATTGCAAGAACCTAAATACGATATTGATAATATTTTGCAAGCAGAAACCAACAGTGTCTGTATCTGATCAGGCCAGCACTTGTCATCTATCGGGATGGTGTAGAATAAAAAGAAGACAAAAAATAAAAACACAAGATCATTTTTACAAACGAGATGGACAAAACCACTTAACACGGTTCATGTTAGATCTGTAATTCACACGCTCACAATGAAAGTGCTTTAAGCTACAATCACATCTAATCAGTCTGAACTCCATGTACAAACAGAACAGACAAACAAATTCTCAGCTTTTGCTGTACCTTATGTTTAACTCATCATTCTACACTAAAATAGAACTTTATAAAATGCAGTTCACTCCCACCAAACAAGCACCTAAAGAGCTGGAACATTTTAAATCTTTAACCAAAAGGGTGGCTCTGATTCCTCTAATATGTAGGGTTTACTTACCAAAAAAAAATGTATCTTTTCATCTTGTGGCCAATCTGTGACAGGAAGAGGAGTTGTTGCCTTTCATTTCCTTTTCAAAGTAAATGTTTATTTCTGGATCTTCCCTTCACTTTCAGTGACAACAACTTCACAAATGAAAAGGAGACATCATTTGTTTCTGACTGAGCATCTGAAAGAAATAAAGAAAAGGTACAATTTGCAACATACCTCTAATGAAATAAAAACAATCATTTATTAGCAACCTAATAAGTACCTCTACCTAACAACAAGCAAATGAAAAACAGTCAGTTTAGTGGGCAAACATTCCTTGATGCTGTTGAAAATCTTGCTGAAAACAGGAAAAT
The DNA here is from genome assembly GCA_009760885.1 of Achatina immaculata. Lineage (NCBI taxonomy): Eukaryota > Metazoa > Mollusca > Gastropoda > Stylommatophora > Achatinidae > Lissachatina > Lissachatina immaculata. Next base: position 42,794,355 of record CM019698.1, read on the forward strand.
TTGGTAAACAACTGTGTGACATTAAATGTGACATTTAAGGATGTAACACTGTAAGCTATCTAAATGAACAAAAGCTGCTGTTACATGTATTGGAGAATGTCACAGTAGGGAAGAACTTTTTTACAATGTAATAGATGTATATAGCCCTTGTGACAGATAAAAAGGATGGCAACTGCAGTAAAACTGGTTCTAATAATAAAGGTAGATAGAGGTGTGGCAGAGGGAGTGAGAAAAAAAAAAGAATAGAAAGTGTGAGAGCGAGATGAGAATGTATGAATGAAAAAACATACAACATCCGATATTTCAGTTTGAGCCTTTTTTGAGGATTACATACACAAATGAGAAAAAAACGTATAACTAAACGAAAATTTATCATAATGTGGCATCCTCCGAAAGTAGGAAACAGAGAAAAATCCATTAGATGAGGCAAAGAGACCACTCGGGGCCACACAAAAAATAAGCCGATAGAGCCAATTATAAAGAATAGATGGAAAGAGGGAGGGAAGCAGGTGGGGTAAAGGCAATAGAAACATGACAGCCACTAGAAGAGGAAGTGTGGGGTGGGGTGGAAGAGGAGAGATAATGAATGAAGAATATAGAACATAAACACCTGCAGTGAGAAAATGTGAAACAAGACCCTATACGCCCATAGGTCGCCAGAAAAGAGAAGGTTGTAATAGGGAGGGGGGCTAGAAGAATGAAAATAGAATATAAATCACAAAAAAGAGAAAAAAAAGGGTGGATAACTAAAGAAGTTAAAGGGAGCTAAAGACAGCTAGCCTGGAAAATAAGGCGCTGTTCTAGGACCCTCCAAGATCATACATGAGCAGAACAAGAGCGGATCGCATTAACAGAAATGACCTGTTTTCCCCTGTGGTTGCTAAGGCAAAAATGTTTAGCCACAGGTGTCCAGGCCCTCATCGTTAAGATGTTGGCGAAAACAATCTCCTAACCGTCAACCGACCTCCCCTATATACTTCATACCACAACGTTTGTATATAATAGCATAAATAACATTGCGCGAAGTGCAGTGAACTGATAATGTGGATTTAGGGAAGGATATCTGGCTAGCCTCGACAACAAATGGAAAGTGTTGCATCTGCAACGTCTGGTACCATAAAAAGTGTCATCTGTCTTAAGTACTATTGAGAATTTAATCCTTGTTTGCTGGTCTTTCAGTTTTGCTGTTTAAAAATATGCCTTCTTGAGTTCTCCAATTTTGGCTTTCCTTAATTTTACTTTTATTGTTGGTACCAGAAGGTTGTGATCACTTCCTACATCTGCTCCTTTCCTTACTCTCACATCTTGTAGTGACAATTTCCACTTGTTATTTATTAGTATGTGATCAATTTGGTTTTCTGTGGTTTTATCCGGGTACCTCCAAGTCACTTTATGGATGTTTTTATGTTGGAAAATTGTCCCTCCGATGGTCATCATGTTTTCTTCACAGAAACTGCACAGTCTTTCTCCATTTTCATTTATTTCTCCGATTCCTTCTCTTCCTATGATTCTTCTTCGCCTACTTTTGCAGTGAAGTCGCCCAAGATGAGTAGCATATATTTGGTATTGTTTCTACTGTGGCTTGGAGGCTGTTGAAAGTTGAAATAATACTCTTTAAATGGACTGGAGGAGTAGTTATAAGGTTATTTCAGGCATTATTTTAGTGAGAATGCCACCACACGACGAGATCGGACGAAAATTTAAGTAGATCTGGAAATCGCAGATGGAAAACATTGTACATCTAGGCATCGCCGATGGTAAGCACTACACAGTTACCAGCTAAAATCATCACACTACTTTTTTTCCTAAAAAAAACTCTTCATTTATGAAATCATATTCATCCATAATATGTATACTTTTAAAGCGGAAATACTTTGTACATTCACATTTACAACTATACCCCCTATACATATCAAGACCCGCGCTTTTTGTGTGGTACGGATGGGAACGTCCGCGTTTTTTTCTGTGGCGCAGGAAAAAGACGACGACGACGAAATAAAAGACGACGACAGGGACTAAATAAAACTCTAATACAAAAGGACGTTGCAGAGACTAAATAAATATCTTAACAAACAAAAAAATCGACTACAACGAAATAATAATATAAAAAGAACGACAATGATGACAAAATCATAATATAAAAAAGACGATAAAATAATAATCTAAACAAAAAATTAATGAAAACCATGACGAAACGACTACGATCAATGTGAAAAAAAAAAACAGACGACGACGAAATAATGTAAACAAAAATATGACGACGAAATCATAACTTTAAAATAAAAGACGACGAAATAATAATCTAAAAAAAGATATTTTAACTAACAAAAATATGAGCGGAACGACCACAATGATTTAATAATCTAAAAAAGACGACGACGAAATAATAATCTAAAAAGAAAAGAAGATGACGAAATCCAAATCTGAATAAAAAACGACGAATTAATATTCTAAAAAAATATGACAATGATGAAATAAAAAAGTTTTAAAAACGACGACGAAATAATCACAATAAAAAGACGACGACGATGAAATAATAATCTTTTTTTAAAAGTACGAAAACGTCATAATCATCTGAAGAACAAAGATTGCAACGACGACGAAATAATTTAAATAAAAAACGACGACAAAATAATCGCAATAAAAAATACGACGATGAAATAATCTTTACAAAAATACGACAACGAAAACGACATAATCATCTAAAGATAACAATAACCTAACAAAATGATGATGGCGAAAGAAAAATCTAGAAAAAATGATGACTACAAAATAATACTAACAAATAGTTGACGACGACATAATATTTAATTTAAAAAAGAAAGACAACGACGACGAAATAATAATCTAAAAAAAAAAAAACCAGATCCTCGATGGAGAAATAATAACTTCAAACAAAAGTAGACGGCGATGAGGAAATACCCTTTTAAAAAGTTTACGAAATATCCTGTTAAAAAAAAACAGTTGACAACGAAATAAAAAAAAAAATAGAACGCCGACAACGATATAATAATGAAAAAAAAAAACAAAAATCGCCGACGATGACGACATAACAATCTAAAAATAAAGATGACCCCTCGTAAGAAAATATAAGATGACGACGAAATAACCTTTTAAAAAATTAAAGACCACGAAACAATAATTTTTAAAATGATGACAACGGCGAATCTTCTTAAGAAGAAAGACAAAAAAAAAAGACGATTATAAAGAATTATATATTATATATAATTATAAAGAATAATAATGTAAGAAAAAAAAAATTTGATTTCGTCGTCTTCTTTTAAAATTATTATACTCTTAAAAAAAAGACGACGATGACAAAATAATAGTCTGAGAAAAAGACGACGAAATGATAATGTAAAAAAAAAAAACCGGCGGCAGCGAAATGATAACCTAAAAAAAAACGACGACGACGGCCGAAGACGAAATAATCTTAAAAAAAAAGACTTTAAAACAAAACAAAAAAAAATGACGACGAAATAATAACCTAAGAGAATATAAGACGACGTCAACAACGAAATTAATTATCAAACCAAAAAAGACGACGAAATAATAACCTGTAAAATAAAAACGATGCCGAAATCTAACTAAAAAAAAAAAAAAATGAGAGAGACGATGATGAAATAATAATCACAAAAAAGCAGACGACGACACAATAATAATCTTACCAAAAAAAAAAAAAACGATGACCACAAAATGATAATCTAAAACAAAGGACGCCTACCAATATTCTAAAAAAAAAGACTACGAAATAATTAACGACGACAAAATAACAATCTAAGTACGGCGGCTGTGGTACTTATCAAAGAGATGTAATCCATGATAGAATGTAGTATTTTGACCAAATGATTAAAGCCCTCCATTAATTATGACGTAGAGGGTCAGGAAAAGGTCCGTTAGAGTCCTTGAAAAAATCACAGGGAATCATGAACTTTATTCTGACATGTTTTATGAAAGTTAAATTTGGAAAGTTCGGTTGTTTTTAACTGAAGGTCATTTTTGGACGTCGACATCCCGAGATTTTGATGACTTTTATTGAACTTTCTCTGGGCATTGTTTTTATAGCTAGCTAATTTTAGGCTGTTTTTGAGAGACTAGTCCAAGATCTGTAAACAGGCGATTTCATGATGTTTAGGGTGCAAAAGTCAAGGGCACGAGTCAAGTTTTGAGAACTCGCACGGAGTTAGGAATCTCGCGCTATAATGAAAGTCATAACAATTACCTTTTGCGTGAAGAGATGGTTCTGGAAGAATGGCAGAGAAAATGCCTGTTATATATAAGAACTCAGAGCCGAGTTGAAGCATATTATGATTATGAGGAAAGTTTGAGAGTCATTTAGAAGGTGTGTTTTTTTTATAGAAGGCATAATCAACAGATTAAAAGTTTTCCAATTATGCTTTAGATTCCTATAGTAATTGTCCTGTAGGACACAGTTTTGTAGGAATAATGTAATCAGTGCTATTGATTAGACTGAAAGTGTTGTAGTGGTTCTTGTGTTTTTTTTTGTGGATGATTTTTGGAGTTTCATAGAGTTGTAAGTTGTGTCTTCATTTGTAACTACTCTGATGTTGGTTATTATTTCCTTCCCCATGGCATATTTGCAGCTGATGATAATAAATTCCACCAGCTAATTGAAGAGAAACAAATACTGGTTTACGGCTATGAAATAATCTAAAAAAAAAGTGGACGACGATGAATAATAATCTTAATTACATATAAAACGACAACGACCAAATAATACTATCCATCAACCCCCCCCCCCCAAAAGGGGATGACGAAATAATAATCGTAAAAAAAGGACGATGCCGAAATCAAAATATCAACACACAAACAAACAAAAATAGACGACGACTAGGAATACTACATAAAAAAAGCAAAGACGACGACGGCCACGAAATAATAATCTAAAATAAAGACGACGAAATAATCTAAATAAAAAAAGAAGACAGCGGCGAAATCATAATGTAAAAAAAAATAGACGATGACGACGAAGAAATAATCTATTTTTTATAACAAAAATACACCAGTCATCATCATCATCAACATGATGTGCCGTGCCGACTGGCTATTATGCTTCTCCAGAGTACACGATCCTTCATGCAGGCCATCAGCTCAGTTGGTGATCTCATCTCACACCATCTCGTCAGACTGTCCAGTATCATTTCTCTTGGTCTTCCTCTTGATCTTCTTCCTTCTATTTTTCCTGTTGTTATAATATTTTCATTGCATGTCCTATGATAGTACATTGTCTCTCTCTTATCTTTTTGACAAGGTTTTTTGTCTCTCCAGCTCTTCTCATACATTCTTCATTAGTTATTTTTGCTGTCCAGGGGATTCGCAATATTCTTCTAATAAACCATATTTCTGCTGCTTCCAATGATTTTTGTGCAGACTTGCCTATTGTTCATGATTTACTTCTATATAACAAGATAGGTTCAATATAGCATTTTAGGACTCGTTTTCTAATATTCATTGATAAGGATGTGTTGGCTAATATGTTTCTCATTCTCTGAAATGCAGTCTTTGCTTGGCCTATTCTGTTCCTAATTTCTGTTCTGAATTTCCCATCTGAAGTTATTATTCTTTTTTTGGTGGTATTATCTCTGTAACAGTTTGGTGGATAGAATCTTTTAACATTGTCCATTGTTCATCTATACTATTTATCTTTGCTATTGCATTGTATCTCATTCATTCATTCATTTGCATGTCCCTTGCGGAACTTTGCCTCCCAAACAGCACTCCTGTAGGCCTCTCGGTTGTGAGCAAGATGGCCTGCTGCTGCGGCATCCATTTGCAGATCGCCAACGATGTCTTGCAGCCATATTCGTTTTGTTCTTCCTATTGTATCTATTTGTTATAATAAATTTGTATTGTTCTCGCAGTTCTTGGTCATTTTTAAGGAGTTCTGTATTCACTTTGATGTTTCTCACTTTTCTGCCTGCTTTCTTTAGCTTTATTCTAATTTTTCCACAGAGTGGGTCATGGTCACTATTGCAGTTAACTCCTGGCATGGTTTTTTGTTGTCAGTAATGCATTCCGGAATCGTTTGTTGATTAATATGTAGTCTATCTGGTTAAAAGTCTTTTTGTCTGGGCTTCACCACGTTGACAGTCTTCGAGGATGTTGTTTAAACCAGGTGTTTCGTACAACCATGCTGTGTATTCTTGCCCATTCAATTAATTTACTACCTCTGTCATTCCTCTCCCCCAGTCCATAGTCACCAACGATGTCTGAAGTTCTTCCTTTACCAACTTTGGCATTAAAATCTCCCATGACTATGGTAACTTCATGTGACTTTGTGTGTTTTAGGGCTGTCTCTATGTCATTATAAAATAGCTGTGCATCTTCTTCAGAACTTTTAGATGTTGGAGCGTACACTTGTATAATATTTATGTTTATTGGTCGTCCTTTCAGTTGGGCTAGCAGGACTCAGTCCGAGATGTTCAAATATTCTACAATTGTCCTTGCTGTTTGTTCGTCAAATATTATTTCTACTCCTCGTTCATGTTTCTCACTTCATGAATATATTATTGTATATTTATCAGAATTTATCTTCACTGCACCTGTCCATCTAACTTCACTCATTCCTAATATGTTGATCTTCGTCCTTTCCATGTCCATCTTTACATTTTCTAATTTTCCAACCTGGAATAAAGCTCTAACATTCCATGTTGCTATTTTGAACTTGTTAGTTTTGGCACCAGTAGCCTGATGACAATCTGGTCTCACCTGTGGCTCGTGAGCTGCCCTACAAGACGAAGCTTTTCCAAAGGAACATGCATTAACGTAGTTCATGACAAATCTAATAAGCATAATTGTTATTGGGATCTACAACAGTGGTTTCCCGTCTCTGGACCCCATGGAGAAATAATCGAAGTAATAATAAAAGAGGAAATCGAAAAACAAACAAACAAACAAACACGCATGCGCGCACGCACGCACACTCACACGACGAAATAATAAAAAGACGACCACGACGAAATAATCTTAAAAAAGTACAACGACGACGACAACGAAATTGTAAAAAAAAAAAATAATATAAAAAGAAAATAGACGACGATGAATTCATAATCTAAAAGAAAAAATAAGACGACAACTACGAAATACTAATCTTAGAAAAAAGACGACGACTAAATAATAATCTAAAAAAAAATAACGACGACGAGGAAATAATGATCGATAAAAAAGACGAATTCCAAATAAAAAGTCTAAAAAAGACACCAACGATGACGAAATAACCGCACGCATGCACACACACACAACGGCTTCGGCGACGAAATAAGTAAAAACAAAAAAAGTGAAAAAGACGAAGATGAAATAATAATTTAAAAATGACGACGACGACACAGTAATATAAGAAAGTGGACGGCGACAAGAATGAAATAATAAGCTGTTTAAAAAAACGACGAGTGTGAAATAATTCTTATATGTTATACCCTTCCCGTGCCGTTAAACGTCACATAGGGCTCGCAAGGTAGTTCGCCCATTTTTCCTGTCTTCGGCGAGTCTTTCAACCTCATCAAAGGATTTTATGCCTGTTAATTTGGCCTCTCTTAAATAATTACACACACACACACAAAAGAAAACGAAATAATAACCTAAAAAAATGACGGGACGACAATGAAACAATCTGAAAAAAAAAGTAACGACTACGAAATTATAATCTAAGAAAATGGACGACGACAAGAGTGAAATAATAATAATATAAAAAAGAGATTACGACGAAATAATAATCTAAAGTAAAGGACAAGGACAAAATAGTAATCTATTTGAAAAAAAAAAAACACAACAGCGACGACAAAAAAGTAATATTAAAACAAAAGACTACGACGACGAGTAAATTATTTAATTTTAAAAAGATGACAACAAAGACGAAATAATACTCGTTTAAAAACGGCGATGATGAAATAATAATCTTTAAAAAAAGACGTCGACGATGAGGACAAAAAATATGTTTAAAATGAAAAACTTATTCGTAAAATGGGTACAACAAACAATCTGGCAGCACTACTTCATAGGCTGGTGGCCTAGCATGAGATCTCTAACGTTTCATCCTTTCTGGCATGTGCTGGCCTACCATTCTGCCAACACTTCTACTTCTACTCGAGGCACTTCGGTTTCTTGTTTTAAGAACATGTCTAGCACTTCCAATGCCGGACGGTAACATGGTGCCATATTGGGGGGATTTCACACCGCTAGGTAACATATTGCTTCGTTTGTACAAAAACGGTGTAACTTTTTAAAATTGTAAACGTTTTATTTGCGCATGTCCGGTAACCCTATGAAATTTCAGTTCGAAGCGTGGTTAGTAACATGTGATTTTTGGTGATTTCCGAGGCATACGGACCTATGCCCAGACCACTGTTCTTGAATGTACCCCAAGTATATCTACACCTATAAAACGGTCTGGAGAACTAGTTAGGTTTTTTGAGACATTATTTTTAGTGAGTAAGGATGTTATTTCAGACATTATTTTAGTGAGCATGCCACATATACAAAATTAGATCGTATAAATCTACAAGTAAATCTAGACGTCGCCGACGGTAGATGTAGACCTAGCCGATGTATTGTAATTGTAGGACACAATTATCAGCTAAAATCATCGCACTACTTTTTTTAATATAAAACAAAACTCGTAAATGTATGAAGATTCCATAAATACAACATTTTTTTTTATGTATAATATACATTTAACATGGAAATAATCTGTTACATTCATTTTTCCAATTATACCCCCTATACTTATCAAGACTCATGCTTTTTATCTGGCAAAAATGGAACGTCTGGTTTTTGCCTGTGGCAGGGAAAGAGTTAAAGCAGTAATCTACAGCGCCTCTATAGCGTGAATGCCTTAATGTGCATTGGCTTACAATGTTTCTCTCGAATGCCCTGGTGCATAACAATAGGGGTATTGCATGTTTTTTTTTCTACTACAAACAAAGGAAGCCCCACAAGACCCTATAACTCTCCACCTTCCACCTTTGATTTCCATCCTTATCTCAATAATAGCTGTATCTTCTTTCCCAATCATACTGACTACTCATATCATTCATTTGCATGTCTCTTGCAGAACTTTGCCTCCCAAACAGAACTCCTATAGGTCTCTCTGTTGTGAGCAAGATGGCCTGCTGCTGATGCATCCACTCATATATATATATATATTATATATATATATATATATATATATATAAGAAATGACAATTCATTAAACTGTTCCTACAGAATCTTGGTTCTCATAGTTTTAGCTCAGAATCCAGATGGTTTAGCTAAGACACAGTTGAAAGAATATATTTCCAGATCTGTCAATATGACAAAACTATTATGCTGTTGTAGCATAATTTGTATGTACCACTAAGTCCTTAGTATGACATGTCACTAGACTGTTGCAACATGCTTAAAACAAAATACATTTGTGTCTTATATCCTTTCAGTGCTCTTAAATGTCACATAAGACTTGCATGGTAGTTCGCCAAAAGTTTTTCGTTTTCTGCGAATTTTTCAACTTTATGAAATGTTCATATACCTTTGACTTTAAAAATTATTTGTAGGTATGAGGTCTAAGTTAAGACTATTCAATTCAAATGTAATATCCACCCTCATTTATGCATGCGAAAGCTGGAAAACAACTAAAGAAATAGAAAAGAAATTAGACACTTTTGAAAACAAATGCCTAAGGAAAATACTCGGCATCAAGTGGAATGAATTCAAGAACAATGCAGAGATAAGACAGATGACTGAACAACAACCAGTCTCACGGGTGATCAGGAAAAGGAGATGGACATATGTTGGTCACTTGATGAGAAGAAATGATCAGAGAATCCCAAAACAAGCTATCAAGTGGAACACAACAGGCCGAAGAAAAAGGGGCAGACCGCGTGAAACTCTGAAGAGGACATTATTAAGAGAGGCCAAGTTAACAGGCATAGGATCCTTTGTTGAGGTTGAAAGACTCGCCGGGGACAGGAAAAATTGGCGAACTACTTTGCGAGCCCTATGTGACGTCTAACGGCACGGGAAGGATATAAGATATAAGATGAGGTCTAGGAACAGTGGGGAAAAAAAAAATAGTGATGAATCTAGCCACGCAAGAGAAAAAATAGATTTGTAAGGAACAGCAATAGAAGAAGCACACGATTTTGTGTTTCAGAAGTTACATAGTTACATGTATGCACAAGAGACGAGGGGAAACAAGACCAAGACAGAAATGGAAAGAGGATATAAAATAAATTGGTGTCACCAACTGGAGAGAGAAGATTAGGAATAGAAAGGAATGGAGGCAAACTATATCTGCAGCAATGACCCGTAATGGCTTGTAAAGCGGAAAAAGAAGTTACACAGATCAGGCAAGAGACATGAGGATAGAAGTAGGAACAAGAACAGCAAAGGCAGTACTGGCCTTTAAGAATCTTCAGAAAATATGGAAATCATAACTCCTAAGCACAAGAACAAGGTTAGGATATTCAACTCAACTGGAATACCCACCCAACAGTCTCAGCAGTGATTAAGAAAAGGTGAGCATAAGTGATGAGAAGAAACAATCAGAGAATCACAAAGCAAGCCATCAAACGCGAAACATCTGGTAAAAAACAAAATGAGGCCAACTTCAAGAGGCCCTAAAGAGAATACTGACAAGAAATGCTAGATGCCTGCCATCAAATCCGTTGATGAGACTGAAAAGCTCACTGAGAACAGAGACTCTTGGTGAGACACACTGTGAGTCCTATGTGATGCATGACAGAATAGGAAGGATGCACGATGTAGTCTAGGACAAAGAATTATTTCAGTTTTGTAACAATTATTGTAATCCATGCCAAAAAATGAAATTTGAATATTTTTCTTTGAAATCATATACTCATTCATTCATTCATTTGCATGTCCCTTGCGGAACTTTGCCTCCCAAACAGCACTCCTGTAGGCCTCTCGGTTGTGAGCAAGATGGCCTACTGCTGATGCATCCATTTGCAGATCCTCAACGATGTCTTGCAGCCATCTTCGCTTTGGTCTTCCTCTCTTTCTTTTTCCCATTATGTACCCTTCTAATCTCTAGATTATCATGACATTTAATGCGTCCAGAATATTTAAGTTTTCTCTCTTTAATCCTCTTTACTAGCCAGCCTTCTTCAATATTAAGTTATTGTAGTAAAGATATATTTGTTCTTTTTTGTATCCATGATATTTGAAGAAATCTTCTGTAGCATTTACATTCAAAGTCATTTATGTGTTTCTCAGCTGTTTTGTTAAGTGTCCACATCTCACAGGCATATGTTGCGACTGGAAAGATGCATGCCCTTAAAAATATTATTTTTCTGGTTCTATCTGCTCCTCTCCACAGATTCTTTAGTTGTTTTACTTTCTGAAGAGCAACAGATGTCCTCCTTTTAATTTCCCTCATTGTATCTCCATTATTAGTTAGTAGTGATCCAAGATATTCAAAACTCTCCACTTCCTCCAGTTTTTTCTCATTGATACATATTTCAGCTGCCTTGTTTGTTTTGTCAGTTGTCATCAATTTAGTTTTCTTCGCATTAAGATAGATGTTTTGCTCTTATGGACTGACATAGTTTTTCCATTCCTTTTTGTGTTGTGGACAGTAATACTGTGTCATCAGCATATCTAATCTCTGGTATTTCATAACCTCCAATTGTTATGGCATCGTAATACTCTTTGTCTACATCTTCTCTAACATTCCTCATTATATTTTCAGTATACAAGTTAAATAAGTAAGGCAACAATATGAACCCCTGACGGACCCCTTGTTTTATGTCAAACCAAGCTGTTGTTTCACCATTTATTTTTACTGCTGTTTATATTTTTGTTGGTCTATATACAGCAGTGATGTTAAATGTATTAAATGCCTTTGAGTAGTCTATAAAGGCTAAATATAGATTCACATTAAACTCTCTGCATTACCATATACTGTAACTTGATATTTTCACTGCTGAAGTTTCTTCCTGATTATTACACTTATACTAATCTGCAAACTTTTCATCTTAATCTCAAAGAAGCTATTAGTGTCAAAGTTTCAGCTGAATTAAGATACTGAACAAAATAATGGACACCAAGGAGCATGAAAAATTAATAAATTTTGCATGATTCAGTGCATCAAGCTTCCATCTTCCCATGCCGCTAAACATCACATATGGCTCACATGGTAGCTTGGCAAAATTAAGCTTCCATCCCTCAAGACAAATTTTCCAGTTAAAATATTTAATGGAGAACTTCTAAACAGAACCAAAATAAAACTGAATCATGGGCACCTATAACAGATTGTTTAATCGGCTACAACTTTTGAGAAAAAGTAGCAAAGAAACTATGCTGGAGAGTTGTCATTTAAGGGGAAGACAGATGATATAAGCAGAAGTATGATTTGCTGTATGGTATTATAGTATTCAATCAGTGTTAAAATGGCTACGAGAAAGCTGTCAAACAGCATCCACATTTAAAGAAAGAACACAGCTTATTAATATGTGGAGTTATCATTTCATTAATTTCATGTGATCAGGATACATGTTCATGCATGAAGTCACAAGGTGCCGTCACAATTTATAAATAATAGCTTATGTTGAAAAAAATGACACTTAAACATCAGTATATGAAAAGTGAAATTATTGCACCATATAACAAAATATTATAATAAACAATTCAGTGGGTTAAAAATATATACATAAGAAATCTTTATAGCACTGATACCACATTTACAATACAAGCACAGTTAATACATGGGTGATCCACTCATCCTGATATTCTTCGATAAATAGTGTATAAGTATACAACTATACACAAAGCACTGCAGTAAAACTGTGATATCAAAATGTATAAAACAGGAAAAAAATAAGAACAGCTTTATAATTTAACGAATACAAAGTCGTGACGTTTCGGCGTGAGCCTTAATCATACAAACATATACAGGATGAAGAATTAGAGAGAGGAGATAAAGTACAGGCATATTGAAAGAACAAAAGAGAGTTAAGACATACAAAAATGTTTGTCGCGGTGAAAATAACTTAGTAGAAGAATCAGAGAGAGAGGAGACAAAGTATAGGATCATATAAAACTATGTTAATGAAATAACAAAAAAATGAACAAATTAATCAAGAAATAAGAACAAGTGCAGTCAACGTAAACAAGAAGTGACTGTTACCAGGGTGATGGCACATACTTCTGAAAAGTGTAAAATAGTGCATGATTAAGTGTAAGAAATGTTGAGAGAAAAGGGATGTGCAGAGAATAAAAATAACGAGGAAAAATATAGCAAGATAAATAAAGAAATAAGATGCAAATGCAGAGAAGCAATGGAAGTGTGGTTAAATGAACAGTGCAGACAGATAGAGGACTCTAATAATAAAGACAGCAAAAACATGCACAAACGAATTAGTGAACTCACAGGCAGGAAAACAAAATATACCACAGGATGCCTGAAATCGAAAGAAGGTAAAATGTTAACGGGAAAGGAAGACATTGTGGACAGGTGGACAGAGTATATCGGTGAGCTATATGGAGGAGAAAGACCAGAATTAACACCAGATACTGAAAACTGTGATGGACCACCAATATTTGAAGATGAAATCGTAGATGCCATCAAACACATGAAGAAAGGAAAAGCGACTGGGCCTGATAATATAACAATAGAAGAAATAGACACACTAGAGGAGACAGGAATAAAAATAATAACCAAGTTACTGAATGACATTTACAACAGTGGTTATATGCCCAGTGACCTGATTAAATCCACGTTTATAGCACTACCAAAGAAACCAGGTGCAAAGGAATGTGATGACAACTGGACTATCAGCCTCTCATGTCACATAACGATCTACTTCTGAGAATCATTATGAGAAGAACAAGGGAAAAGATAGAAATGGAAATAGCTGATGAACAGTTTGGATTTGTTGAAGGAAAGGGAACAGACAGTGCCATTTATACTTTATGAACACTAACAGAAAGAGCTTTAGAAGTACAGAAAGATCTTTACTTATGCTTCATTGATTACACCAAGGCATTCGACAAGGTGAAACATAATGAAATTATTAAAATGCTTGAAGACATCAGCATAGACGGCAAAGACCTGAGGATTGTAAAATATCTATACTGGCAGCAAGAAGCAGCAATTCGAGTTGAAAATAGAACTGGAAAATATCAACCTATAAAGCAAGGGCTGCGACAAGGATGTGTACGATCTCCAGACCTTTTTTCTCTGTTCAGCGAGAATATTCTAGGAACGATCATAACAGAACCAGGCATAAAAATTGGAGGATACAATATTAACAACCTTTGGTATGCTGACAACACAGTACTGATAGCTGAGAACCAACAAGACCTGGAAAATATCTTGGATAAAGTCACCAAAGAAAGTGAACAGAAAGGCCTTACTTTGAACATCAAAAAGACAGAGACTATGGTTATGTCTAAGAAACAGAATCCACCAGCATGCAGTATAAAATTAAACGGAACTATTCTAAAGCAGGTACAGAAATTCAAATACCTTGGAGCAGTAATAACTTCAGATCGGAAATGCAGAACAGAAATTAGGAACAGAATAGGCCAAGTAAAGACTGCATTTCAGAGAATGAGAAACGTATTAGCCAACACATCCTTATCAATGAATATTAGAAAACGAGTCCTAAAATGCTATATTGAACCTATCTTGTTATATGGAAGTGAATCATGGACAATAGGCAAGTCTGCACAAAAATCATTGGAAGCAGCAGAAATGTGGTTTATTAGAAGAATATTGCGAATCCCCTGGACAGCAAAAATAACTAATGAAGAATGTATGAGAAGAGCTGGAGAGACAAAAAACCTTGTCAAAAAGATAAGAGAGAGACAATGTACATAGGACATGCAATGAGAAGAGGGGGCATTGAAAATATTATAACAACAGGAAAAATAGAAGGAATAAGATCAAGAGGAAGACCAAGAGAAATGATACTGGACAGTCTGATGAGATGGTGTGAGAGGAGATCATCAAGTGAGCTGATGGCCTGCATGAAGGATTGTATACTCTGGAGAAGCATAATAGCCAACGCCAGTCGGCACGGCACCTGATGATGATAATGAGAGAATTCTACAAAGAACAGAGATGATCGGAGAGTCAATAACCATGGACAATGCTCTTAAGGGAGTAAAAAGTAGTGTTACATAGTCGTGAATAGATAGGGAATTGTAATGTTAGATAGTAGACAATGGAAGGGAAGGGATGGGAGTCTATACTGGAGAATGTGAAATGAATGATTATGGTTGTGGTAGAGGAATATCAATATGATGGTGCATGAGGAGTCCAAACAAAGTGCACCAAGTGAGAACGAGTATGATTGTGGAAGATTATGTGTAGGTAAATAACAAGTTTAAACCATAATCCTGAATGTAGCAGTTCTCAAGTGCTAACTGGATTGTGTCATAAGAGTGACATTGTTTGATGGCTGTTACCAGAAAATCAGATTTACTTCTATGGTTGGGGTCATTGAAATGATTGGATGGGTTTCAAGGCATGCTGGGTAATATTGTATAGATGTTTTTGTATGCGGTACCCTAGTCTGAGGCCAGTTTCACCAATATAAGTTATCCTGCATCTTTTGCATACTTTGACATATATAACATTATGGGACTCACATATGAATCCCTTATGGAGGTCAGGATAGTTTTAAGGAAGGTGATTGTTGTTGTTTCCCAGACCACAGGGCAGGTAACACAGCGAGGGCCGTTACATTTTCTGGTTCCAACATAGTTAAGGTTCCGCTTTAAGTGACTGTGGATGAGGATGTCCTTGAAAGTTGGCTCATGCTTGTATGCTAATAAGAGTGGATCAGGGAAGATATCATAGTTGTCAAGGCTGAGTTGGATTAATGGTAGATGACGGTAAAGAATTTTCTTAACGATCTGACCACGTGGGTGGAAAGCAGTACCAACTTAACTCTGTCAGATGAGGTAATAGGTTTAGTTTTAAATGCTTCCTGGTGTTTCATTAGTTGGATACAGTTGAAGGCTGCATGGAGGACATTTGCTGAGTAGTTGCGATGATGGAAAAATTCCAATAAATTGTTGGACTGTTCAATAAAGTCGGAGTAATCCTCGCATATGCTTACTTCTATATCCTATGCAAAAACGATGCTACCTTTTCAAATAATAATAAAGTGGAAGCTGCCATCAAAGATTTATTTAAAGAAGGCAGTCTCTCATCTCAGGCTGTCTCTCTTCACATCAAAGACAGTTGTTTAGGCACACCCACCTTCTTATTTTCTTCCTAAAATCCACAAACCAGGTAACCTGGGATGTCCTATTGTGTCAGTATGTTCATGCCCTACTGAGCACATTTCTGACTTTCTGGACAGCATTTTCCAGCCTCTAGTACACAAACTGTCCTCTTATTTGAAAGATGCCAACCACACCCTAACTACTCTTGAAGCAATCATGCTCTCTCCACTCTACTACTATCACCTCTTTCTCCTTGATGGGTGTTCCCTTTACACCTCAGTTCCCCAGTGATGGTGGACTTTTAGCACTCCGTTATTTTCTCAACAAAGACCCACACCCTACCATTAACAATGATGCCATAATAAGACTCACACTAGTACTCAACCTAAATTCTTTTGAATTCAACAGTGAATATTTCAACCAAATCAGTGGTATTGCCATGGGAACAAAAATGGGCCCTAGTTATGTTTATTTATTTATGGGCTTTCTGAAACTTACCTACACTGGTAGACTTCCAGAATTTTATAAAAGATATATTGATGATGGCATTGGAGTCACCAGTATGCCACAGGATGAGCTAAAAAAATTTACTGAATTCTCTAACTCACTCAGTAGTAGCGTCAAGTTCACTTATCAAATTCCTGACAAGTCTGTGAATTTTTGAGACATTAACATATCTATTGACAGAAGTAGGCTTGTTACCTCCATTTTCTACAAGCCCATCGACAGCCACACCTATTTACTTCCATCCTGAAGCATGTAAGAACTCCATCCCATACTCCCAACTCCTCTGTCTATGTCAGGATGACTCCGACTTTATCGAACAGTCCAACAATGTATTGGAATTTTTCCATCATTGCAACTACCCAGAAAATGTCCTCCATGCAGCCTTCAATAGTATCCAACTAATGAAACACCAGGAAGCATTTAGAACTAAACCTATTACCTCATCTGGCAGAGTTAAGTTGGTACTGCCTTTCCACCCACATGGTCAGATGGTTAAGAAAATTCTTTACTGACATCTACCACCAATCCAACTCAACCCTGACACCTATGATATCTTCCCTGATCCACCCTTATTAGCATACAAGCATGAGCCAAATTTCAAGGACATCCTCGTCCACAGTCACTTAAAGCGGAACCTTAACTATGTTGGAACCAGAAAATGTAATGGCCCTCGCTGTGTTACCTGCCCTGTGGTCTGGGAAACAACAACAATCACCTTCCTTAAAACTATCCTGACCCTCCATAAGGGATTCATATGCGAGTCCCATAATGTCAAAGTATGCAAAAGATGCAGGATAACTTATATTGGTGAAACTGGCCTCAGACTAGGGTACCGCATACAAAAACATCTATACATTATTACCCAGCATGCTTCGAAACCCATCTAATCATTTCATTGACTCCAACCATTGAGGTAAATCTGATTTTCTGGTAACAGCCATCAAACAATGTCACTCTTATGACACAATCCAGTTAGCACTTGAGAACTGCTACATTCAGGATTATGGTTTAAACTTGTTATTTAGCTACACATACTCGTCCACAATCATACTCGTTCTCACTTGTTGCACTATGTTTAGACTCCTCATGCACCATCATACTGATATTCCTCTACCACAACCATAATCATTTATTTCACCTTCTCCTATATAGACTCCCATCCCTTCCCTTCCATCGTTCACTATCTAAAATTCCCTATCTATTCACGACTATGTAACACTACTTTTTACTCCCTTAAGAGCACTGTCCATGGTTATTGACTCTCCGATCATCCCTGTTCTTTGTAGAATTCTCTGCACATCCCTTTTCTCTCAACATTTCTTACACTTAATCATGCAATATTTTACACTTCTCAGAATGTATGTGCCATCACCCTGGTAACAGTCACTTCTTGTTTACGTTGATTGCACAGACCAAGAATTATTTGAAAGCTGTCTAAAATATTCAGATAAGTTTTGTTCTAATTATATTTCTTGATTATTTTTTTCATTTTTTGTTATTTCATTAACATAGTTTTATGTGGTCCTATACTTTTCCTATCTCTCTGATTATTCTACTAAGTTATTTTCACTGCGACAAACATTTTTATACATCTTAACTCTCTTTTGTTCTTCCAATACACCTATACCTTATCTCCTCTCTCTAATTCTTCGTCCTGTATGTGTTTGTATATTTACGGCTCACGCCGAAACGTCATGACTTTGTATAATAAAGCCGTTCCTACTTTTTTTCCTAGTTTATATATTCTGATATCCTTGCACGCCATCAATCAGATTTGCAACTAGAATTTTCAGAACTGACAAATGTTACATGGAAACGTTGTACTTGCTGAGGAGCTGGCACATTCTGTGATTCCCTTTTTATATTACTATCACTCTCTACAATATTTTTCCTTAAGTCTGCTTGAGACTGTTGTTTGATCTCCTTGCAGATTAATGATGTACAAAGACTCTCATCTTTTGGTCCAAAACAAATTCCTGCTCCATGTGGCAAATTTACATCTGCTATTTTATTTGTATAAAGGACATGAATTCTGTGGCTTGAGATCTGGACAATGTCAAAAGGTTCAAATCCAGCATCTGAAAATGTGGTAATATTTTTATTACACGGAAATGTAGATGAACGATGAGAGACCAATACATCCTGAGATTTTAAGGACAGAGCATTACTGAATGTGTCTTTGAAGAATTCATTCCTAGCATGGGCAATTAAAGTTTTCATCTCTGATAAGGATCGTTCAGATGAGCTCTTAATTATGACTGATGGTGATGATAAATCATCCCGCAAGTCTGAAGCAACAAAAACAGTTCCATCTACAGTTTGCTCATCAGGCAAAGCAGACATTTTTTTCATAGTAACATCATTTTCTGATATCAAATCATCTGGCAGAACATTCAAAGCAAAGGAATGTGAAATGTTTGGATTTTCTGATGACGATTCCTCTATTTGAACAAATTCATTTCTTTTCATTTTTATATTCAGTAAATCACTCAGATCTGCTTTATTATTTACAATTCTGCTGCTCTTTATTTTTGCAGCAATTATTCTCTTTTTCAGAGGTGGCATGTTGTCTGATGAAAAACATTCTCTCATATTGTGAACATTCATATTTCTCTCTGTATCAAGGCCATCATTTGACAACTGAACTGCTAAATCGGGACTTTTATGTACTTCTGCACCTGAGAATGAATGAGGAATCTTTCTCTCTGTCCTAAACTTTTTTCTATTCATTCTAGAAAACCGTCTGTTATCTTCTTTGGGTTCATGTGACACAGAAAATGTGTAATTCACTGATGGCAAGCTCTTGTGTGAAGTTAGATTGGATAATAACCTTTTTTTTTTTGCTGTTGCTGCATCACCACTAGCTCTTCTGCGTTTCAGTTTTTTCCCAGTATTATCTGGAAATTGGTCATCCTTGTGCAGTTGCCTTTTTGAAGGTAGAATGCCAGTTTTTCTTGCAGATGGGATATATGAGCTTTTACTATTCTCTTCTGCCAGAACTACATTGTGCTCTGCACCTTTAGTGTGAACAGGATAATTGTCTAACAGCTTTATTTTAACTGCCAGATCTTTGTTTTGTGTTATTTTATGAAGAAAAGCTTTATAAGATTCTATGCTGTCATAATGGTTTCCATCGATCCTCTGCATTAACAAAGATCTGTAAGATGTAACTGTATTATGAGAAAGGTTTTCACTAACTTGGCTAGCATATCCATTACCTAGCAGTCTCAATGAGTTCACTGTATCATAAACTGAGGCTCCATCAGAGCGGATGTCAATCTGGCAGAAATCTTTGTCTCCAGCAGTGATAATACCATAATTTACTTCTGCCTCATCTCCAAACTCTACATCACCTCGTGCTTTCCATCGAGCATTGTCTCGTGACCATTTACATACTTTCAGCAATGAGCAGATAACAAAAATAATTATACCAAGCAGTGGCAAGAATGCTAAGCTTGGTGCCTGTTGCAGTTCTGAGTCAAATGACCTCTCATCAGGTGTATATTCCAGAATCTGGCTATTTCCCTTAAGTAAAATGCCATTTGGTGTTGCATCTTTAGAATTCAGAGATGAATTCATAACTAATATATTTTTTTACAGTCTTGTGATTCCCTGATATAAGTCCATTTTGTGCACATCATTCACCACTGTAGTTGGTCATGCTCATATATGTACAAATTCTAAATTTGACTGTATAACTATACTGCAGATGAATTATTACAATCCATACTTTCTAAAAAATGGAAAAATTTCACATTTCACAAGAAAATGTATTACTGGATGGAATGAAATGGCAACCAATAAAATAAAATACTAACATTAAAAATCACAGTAATCCATATCACAGACTTCACTTTACAATCTGACTGTTAAGACAAAATACTTAAATACTAATTATTGTGGATTAATAACTACATAGCTGAAGACACATATGCAATGTATTTTGTTTTTATCACCTAATTATTCCAAAGCAAAAAACAAAACTGATTTTCAACTTCCAGTGTCACATTTACATTTTTTTAATACATATTAAGAAACATGCCATGTTAGTGATTCCTGCACATAAAAATTATTTATCAAATATAAACTGTTTCTTTAAAGTAATGACGCCTGAAAGTGAATTCATTGCCTTATTTTAATCCTTCTTTTCAGAAAGATTTTAATAAATAAGAAGTATGAACTGGGCTGACTGTGACTTTGTAGGATGGTGGTCTCTTGATGGCACGCAGGAAGGTTCAATTTTGCATACTGCTTCTGTATTGATGTAGAATTAAAAGAGTATAAAACATGAAAAATGAATATTCTAATAACTATAACATACATAAGAATGTAAAATAACTTAATATTTACAGAAGAAGAAGAAGGAAGAACAAAGAGGAAGAAAGAATAAAAAGAAAGGAGGAGGAAAAGAAGAAGAATGAAGAAGCTTGCAGTCTGCAATTTAAATATCATAGGATTTTTAAATTATCTCTGAATAGCATTAGTATATTCTAATAGTCTAATATTCTGTAAATAGTCTAACATTAAGTAAATGCAAAAACATTAAAGAAAACTAGTTGTGAAGTCAAAATTAAAAGTAACCCAAATTCCATACCACTGAAGCATTTAGGGGAAATGGCATTTGTGCCCATATTTTCCTTGACCTGTCAGCATTACAGAGGCCGGTGTGGTCAGCATCATGACTGGCTGCCTCTCCTCTACCAGTCACATAAGTAGTCAGGTATCCATTTCTATCATGAGCTCCTCTGACCAGATTCAAGGGTCCAGTAGTGAAGTGAAACAGAGGCTTACATTTAGTGAAGAAAGAAGATGAAACATCACAAATAAGAATGTATGCCCCATAGCATTTGAATGCTATAGGGGTGTGAATTGTTAATGGCTTCACATTTCAAGGCCACTTCATTTATGGCAGCAGATTATGTCAAACTCAAAAGTTAAACAATCAAACAAATTCTGTTTCATCATATATGCATTCACTCACCTCTCATGGCTTAAAAATGTCATCCTAACTTAATTTTCATGAACAATCACAGCAGCTTTAAGAAAAATATTATTTAGGAAGCAGACACACTGTCAGCTACAGTGCATTTCCAGTTCAATCATTTGAGAAATTCAGTTTGTTGCTTTTCATAAAACCATAGAAGATTAAGCTGTGAGTCTTGTCAAGTCAGTGTAAACAAGAGATTTGTGTCAGACTAGGCACTCAAATCTGAAGTCATTCCATTTCTCTAGGCACCTCTAAACCAATTTCTAACCATTCTGATGAGCCAGTCCACGTGAGTCAACAATATTTCAAAGCAATATGTCACTGCAACTTAGATTTTAGAAGTTTCTTTGTCTCTGGACACATCACCCTTTAGTGTGCCAACAGGGCAGCATAACTAGGCTAACTTTTTTCTTATTTTTTTTCTTTTAACAGTTTTGTCTGAACTTCTTTTTCTATCTTGTTATAGGCTTACATTCTTCTTTTCCTCAAAATTTTATCTCGGTAACAGTAAACATTAAAGTGGTTTCTTTGTTCTTTCTCTGTACTCTAGCTCCTTCTTCCAATTCCTACTATGCTTTTCTCCCATCTACATTTTTTGTTACAAATTTTTTTTTCTTCAGCATTTTCATGTAATTTCATGCATTATTTTTATTTACTTTTTCTAACAATGCTGGTTTCTGATCCAAGTGATCTTTGTATCCCACATTTTTACTATTTAGTTATTTATTAATTAAAAGTCACAGATGAACGTGTATGAGATCTGTCAACCAATACTTAAAACAAAAAAAAAAGTTTTACAGTACCAAGTTATCGTCAAGCAGCAGGAAGAAGAAAATGAGTTAGAAAGCCAATTGTAAACCTTATTA
Organism: Achatina immaculata; assembly: GCA_009760885.1. Classification (NCBI taxonomy): domain Eukaryota; kingdom Metazoa; phylum Mollusca; class Gastropoda; order Stylommatophora; family Achatinidae; genus Lissachatina; species Lissachatina immaculata. Next base: position 42,816,906 of record CM019698.1, read on the forward strand.
GATTAACTTAATGAATATGGATATTGTATGTTCAATGTGATTATTTATTAATAAAAGAGAACAGAAAACTCGTTTTAGGAAAAAAGAGAAATATAAAATTTATATGATTAAAGATTTTTTAAAATACTCTGTTACCGCAAGTCACAAGGTCTTTGTGTACTCAAGAAAAACAATCCACTATTATTCTTAATACAGCACTTGTGAGGCCTTTACCAACCCACATCGTTAGTGATTTCTGCGCTTATTTTGTATTTTGACGTATTCCGTTACCAACTATTTAGTTATTAGTTGCTTTAAATATATTGCTTTCTTCGTCAAAGGAGACGGTTTTTACAGGCTCTTTAAAATAGTGCTCCTAAACTCTTCACTGATAATTTGATAAAGTTCCCGTGAAATACGTGTCACGTTTCTTTCCCTGTTAGCGCGTCCTGCGACTACCTATCTGGTTTTGTGTCGTATCCCCCACCCCCTTTTTTCAATGTGTTATGTTTTCGCAACATGGACAAAACTATCCTTCACTAATCAAACCCACTCACATTGTAAAGCTTATGCACACGGGAAAACTTACAATCTTGTATTAAACTGATGCACGGTCCACAAAATTTACGGCATGGCCAAGTCAAATATAATTCACCACCGACAATGTTTCTTACGGTGTAGTTATGCTATTTCCGGCAATAAAGTGCATGCGCATAGTAAGGCTAAGACGTAGTGCGAATAACAGGCGCCTAGGAGCAGTCCTTTTTGTTTGCGGCCCTCAATCACACTGCCTTCCATTTCCCCCCCCCCCCCCCCCTACAGAATGAATCATAAGTTCCAGCCGCTTTAATTAATTTTTAAGACATTACAAGAAAAGATTTCATACATTGTCAAAACTATGTTATTTTAAAATACATGCCATGAGATGTTTATAGTTTGGGGGGGGGGGGGGGGACGGACCACTGTCGTATAATAAATATCACTAGCCAAGAGGACAAATTGTACACCATGTTATCAATATATTTTTTAAATGAATGTATGCATATGATTAATTTTTAATTAAGAGCCAGGGATGGCACGATGAAGCTACCAGCGCCTAACAAAGTGCAACTACAATCTGAAACTGTGCTAGTATGTTGTAAGCATCTGACACCTTGATGGTGTTGGAACTGTAAGTGATTCGCCACCGCCCCGGGTGATTTTTTTTTCGATAGAATTCGGATATGTTGTGTTCATCACATCTGATAATCGCGTTGTCATTCTGCAATAATCATCTTTGCTCTAGTTCCCAATTGGTGGTCCGGGTTCTCCGTGGAACCAGCCGTTGGGGTCTGTGACAAAAACTCAGGGTCCTTTATTTTTATTGTTAATAAAAATAAAGGACCTTGTTTTAACAAGGACTCATCATCAGGTGCCGTGCCGACTGGCGTTGGCTATTATGCTTCTCCAGAGTACCCGATCCTTCATGCAGGCCATCAGTTCAGTTGGTGATCTCCTCTCACACCATCCCGTCAGACTGTCCAGTATCATTTCTCTTGGTCTTCCTCTTGATCTTCTTCCTTCTATTTTTTAACAATGACTACATTGTTAATAAAAATAAAGTTCCTTGTTTTAACAAGGACTACATTGATGCAATCAAACCAGTACCTTTTGCAATCAGACTAGTACCTTTTGTATCCCTATTATTTTTTTTTATATCCCAAGGTAGCTTTTGGTGAGCAATAAACATGGAAAGAAAGAAATTAATTTTTATAAATATTTCCAGTTTTTTTTTAATTTTAAAGTTGGAACTTACAAGTCAGTCACTTGCAGAAGTTTGCCTCCCATCTGTGGCCCTCTTGGTTGTTGCCCTACTGCTGATGAATCCATTTGCAGGGGTGACTGATAAGTTCTCGGCATAAGGTGGACAACTTATTTTTAGTTATTTCTCAACATAGTCCCCTTGCAAGTTTATGCACTTAGTCCAGCGAACCTAGAGCATACGGATCCCTTCTTTGTAAAAAGTCAGTATCTTGTGCCAGTATGAATGATGTTATCATCTGAAGCAAATTTGCGACCAATGAGCGCCTTTTTGAGTTTGGTAGACAGGTAATAGTCCGAAAGGGCCAAATCTGGGGAATAAGGAGGATTTTCAAGAAGCTGGAAGCCGCATTCATGAATGGCAGCCATTGCCACCGCAGACTTGTGAACTGGAGCATTGTCTTGATGAAAGATGACCCCCTTTCGTCAATTTCCCTCGACGCTTTTCCCTTATCTTTGACCCGTATTTCCTTCACAGGATTAGCGCAATAGGCCTCAGTGATCGTTCTGCCCTTTTGAAGATAGTCTACCAATAGCACTCCTTCTGAATCCCAAAAGGTGAAAGTCATCACTTTTGACTGCAGACAGAACCACTTATGCTTTCTTTGGAGGTGGGGATCCATGATGTTTCCACTGCTTTGACTGTTCTTTGTTTTCTGGTTGAAAGTGATGAACTCAAGTCTCATCTATAGTCACAAATTGCTGAAGAAACTTTTCAGGATCTGCAGAAAAATGACCAAGATTGTCTCTTGACATGTTCGAGACGCTGTCATTTGTGATCAGCTCCAAAAAGTATCGGGATCCATCGAGCAGAGACCTTTGTCATTTGAAGACCATTGTGAATGATAATCATTAATGGCAAAAACACGTTCCTGGGAGATGCCCAACTCAGTAGCTCAGTTAGTCGTCGATCCTCTATTATCATGTCCTGGATTCTGCCCGTGGTTTCATCTGTGGTTACCGTTATTGGTCTTCCTGGACGGGGATCATCTTCCAGACTCTTCCTTCCATGTTTCAGTTGAGCTGCCCATTTCTTCACTGTGCTGTAAGAAGGGGCACTCTCTCCTTGAGTCTCTACCATATCCTCATGGATCTCCTTCCTTGATGCAGAGGTAGCAAATGACTTCTTATCTTATATCTTATATCCTTCCCGTGCCGTTAAACGTCACATAGGGCTCGCAAAGTAGTTCGCCAATTTTTCCTGTCTTCGGCGAGTCTTTCAACATCATCAAAGGATTTTATGCCTGTTAATTTAGCCTCCCTTAATAATGTCCTCTTCAGAGTTTCACGCGGTCTGCCTCTTTTTCTTCGGCCTGTTGTGTTCCACTTGATAGCTTGTTTTGGGATTCTCTGATCATTTCTTCTCATCAAGTGACCAACATATGTCCATCTCCTTTTCCTGATCACCCATGAGACTGGTTGTTGTTCAGTCATCTGTCTTATCTCTGCATTGTTCTTGAATTCGAAGAGGGAATGACTGCTCGATGAGAAATGTTATCCATTTCTTCAATTTCTGCCACCCCCTACCACTTCAGTAGCCTGTAAAAAAATTGGTTGCGGTTAATTTCTTGAAACTTGGTGTTTATTCTTACATTAACCTTGTCAACAAATGCACGTAAGGTACAAATACTGCAGGTGAAACAGGAAATATATATATAGAGAGAAGCAGCTAAAAATCAAATATACACAGCTAGTGATAGAACACTAAAGGGGGGGGGGGCAAAATGGGTGATGATTACGACGGGTGATTGATAAATTCGCGGCCTAAGGCACTTGAAACACACAGTTGATATTAACTATTCTCGAGAACTTATTATCCTTCGTATCAACGATGTCTTGCAGCCATCTTCACTTTGATCTTCCTCTCTTTCTTTTCCCCACTATGTACCCTTCCAATGCGATCTTCTCTAAGTTATCATGACGTTTAAAGTATTCAATATATTTAAGTTTTCTCTATTTAATCCTCTTTACTAGGCTGCCTTCTTTAATATTAAGTTATTGTAGTATGCCTAGCTGTAGAAATGGGTACCCGACTTCTTCTGGAGTTGGGGAAGGAAAGGCAGCCAGGAGTGATACTGACCATATCACCCTCTAGTGTGCTGACAGGTCAAGGAAAATATGGGCACTAACACCATATCCCTATGTGCCTCTAAGGCATGACAGGGTTACCTTTACTTTTTTTTTTATTGTAGTATGGATATATTTGTTCTTTTTTGTGTCCATGATATTTGAAGAACTCTTCTGTAGCATTTGTATTCAAAAGCATTTATGTGTTTCTCATTTGTTTTGTTAAGTGTCCAGGTCTCACAGGCATATATTGCGATGGGAAAGATGCGTGCCCTTAAAAACATTATTTTTGTAGTTCTGTCTGTTCCTCTCCATTGCTTCTTCAGTTGTTTTACTTTCTGAAGACTGATAGATGCCCTCCCTTTGATTTCCCTCATTGTATCTCCATTATTAGTTAGTAATGATCCAAGATATTAAAAACTCTCTACCTCTTACAATTTTTCCTCATTGATACATGTATCAGTTGCCTTGTTTGTTTTGTCAGTTGTCATCAATTTAGTTTCCTTCGCATTAAGATAGAGGTTTTGCTCTTCGCTGTTCTTACGGACTGACATAATTAGTTTTTCCATTCCTTTTTGTGTTGTGGACAGTAATACTGTGTCATCAGCATGTCTAATCCACAGATTAGATATTTATCTAACCTCCAGTTGTTATGGCATCGTATTATTCTTTGTGTTTCACTGGAAAGAAAAAGTAAACTCTGGTTGTTGGCAGAAGGCTGTTAAACATATTTCTCTGAGTACCGTTAGGAATGATGTTTGGTTTATGAAATATTACCTTTTAAACAAAGCGGTACCTATGAGTGGCATTAGGATACGAGGATGTGACATTTAAAGACAAAATCAATTAATCAATGCAAATAAAAAATGCAAGTCCACTCCGCACTTGGACTTGTTTCTTATACTTTTTCATTCTCTGTTATATATGACTTGATTTTCTGTAGATCTGCATTTATCTTTCTCTTAGACTTTTTGGTTAGAATCCAGTTTTCAGCTCCTGGCAGTATATACAGATATATTATAATTTTGATTTCACATCTTTTTTTTTTTTTTTGGCGTCCTTATGGATTCATGGATGACAACATTGTTTTCATGGTGTTAAATGTGCGTTTTGCTATTCCTATTTATTTTCTTTATCTTCGTCACACATTTTCCATTCTCGGTTAGAATATGCCCTAGGTAGCTGTAGTTTGTCACTTGTTCCAGTTTCTCTTTGTTTATGCTTATGTCCGTCTGTGGCTTTTGGTCTTTCCTGCTGAGCAACAATGATTTAGCTTCTTGATACTGATCTACAGCCTCCATGTTTGGCTTGTGTTGTTTATCTTATGTAGTAATTTCTATCTCCCGTGTGGTACCCGGGATCTGCAAAGAATAGGACCACTGTACCCTACCACGCATGATCGTAAAAGGCGACTAAGGAGGGTTCAGCATAGGGCCAGCAACCCTATCTGGTAAAAAAACTATCAGACTGCTACAGAAACGGAAGCAAGGGAAAAAACAAATGCAGGTGGAAGGAGAAATGCGTATCAGGAAACTGACCACATGAAGGTTGTGGATGAAAGCCAGCCACTGGAAGTCCCCAGCCCGACTGTAGACCTCCTGGAACCTAAACACAAGATGCAAATAGGCAGCTGGAATGTAAGAACCAGACTGGAAAACTAGCACAAACCATCAAGGAAATGCACAGATACAAACTAGACATACTAGGAATACAAGAAGCAAGATGGACAGGACAAGGCAGAAGGAAATTAACAACACAGCACACAGAAGATACAATAATATGGTCAGGTAAAGAAGATCTTCATGAAGGAGGAGTAGCATTGATTATAACAAAAGAAGCATCAACAGCATTGCTGAAATGGACCCCAATAAATGAGAGATTATTATATGCACGGTTCAACTCAAGATTCACGAAGCTGTCTATTATAGTTTGTTATGCACCAACAGAAGCAGCTGAAGAGGAGTTAAAAGAATATTTGTACAACAGCCTCCAAGCCACAGTAGAAACAATACCCAAGCATGATATGCTACTCATCTTGGGGGACTTTAATGCAAAAGTAGGTGAAGGAAATGAAGATAGAAGAAGAATCATGGGAAGAGAAGGAATGGGAGAAATAAATGAAAATGCAGAAAGACTGTGCAGTTTCTGTGAAGAAAACATGATGACCATCGGAGGGACAATTTTCCAACATAAAAACATCCATAAGGTGACTTGGAGGTCACCAGATAAAACCACAGAAAACCAAATCGATCACATACTAATAAACAACAAGTGGAAACGGTCACTACAAGATGTGCGAGCAAGGAAAGGAGCAGATGTAGGAAGTGATCACAACCTTCTGGTAACAAAAATAAAACTAAAATTAAGGAAAGCCAAAATCAGAGAACACAGAAAGATACATTTTGATAAAAAAAAAAACTGAAAGACCAGCAAACAAGAAATGAATTCTCAATAGTACTTAAGAACCGCTTCAGTGTCCTACAAGACAAAGCAGAAATGTCCATATTAAAGTTCAATAAAACACTACAGGAAACAGCAAAAGAGGTGCTGGGATATCGGAAAAGGAGAAAAGAGGAATGGATAAGCGAGACCACATGGGAAAAGATAGAGCAAAGAAAAGAAATCAAGAAAAAATTACTGAACACCAAATCACAACGGCTTAAAGAACAAGTTTTAAGTAATTATGCACAAAAAGACAAAGAAGCGAAGGAATCATGCCGTCAAGATAAACGTCAATATTATGACAACTTAGAAGAAACAGTAGAGAAAGCAGCATATACAAATGACATGAAAACTATATATAAAATCACAAAGCAGATGACAGGTAACTTCAACACAAGATGTGGAAGTGCAGTAAGAACACAAAATGGACAACTGGTCAGTGGAGAAAGAGAAAAAATAGAAAGATGGAGAGAACACTTTAACACCCTAATAAACAGAACACAAGCAGCACAAACAATAGACATACCTGAAGCAAAAACAGAACTAAACATCAATACAGGACCAATAACAATAAGTGAAGTAAAGGAGACGATAAAGAAGCTAAAATTAGACAGCGCACTAGGTGAAGATGAAGTGACTGCTGAGATGTTGAAAGCAGAAGAAACAGAAACACCAAAACAACTTTGCCGGATATTACAAAAAATTTGGGATCTAGAAAAAGCCCCAGAGGAGTGGAAAACTGGTCTTATAGTAAAACTACCAAAGAAGGGTGACCTCAGAGATTGCGGGAACTGGAGAGGCATTACCCTACTGCCACTCACCAGAAAAGTATTTTGCAGAATAATCATCAACAGAATTGTACCAGCACTTGAGGAAAAACTTCGGAAAGAGCAGGCAGGATTTAGGAAAGGACGATCATGCATAGACCACATATTTGTACTTAGACAAATATTAGAACGGGCAAATGAGTGGCATAGCACAACATATGCATTATTCATAGATTTTGAGAAAGCTTTTGACAGTGTGAACAGAGATGCACTGTGGAAAATCCTAAGATGGCATGGCCTCCCCCATAAAATAGTTAATGTAATCAAAGCCCTATACGAGGGTTTTCAGTGCAAAGTTATCTGTGGAGAACATACCTCCAGCAGCTTTAGGGTACACACAGGAGTGAAACAGGGATGTGTACTATCACCAACATTATTTATCTTGACAGTAGACTGGTTAATGAAGGAGGCAACATCAGACAAACGCAGAGGATTACAATGGACCCTTGGCACAGTGCTGGAGGACCTTGACTTTGCGGACGATATTTGTCTATTATCAAGCAGTCACAAAGATATGCAAGATAAAATAAACAAGCTAACTCAGAATGCAAACAGCATAGGACTAAAGATCAACGTAGGAAAGACAAAGTTAATGAAGCAAAATGTGAACAATTGAAATGTACTCAGAGTAGATAGCAAGTTAGTGGAGGAGGTCAACGAATTTGTATACCTTGGCAGCAGAGTAGTAGAAAATGGAGACAGTACAGAGGACATCAACAGCAGACTTACTAGAGCAAACTAGGCTTTTGCAATGCTGCAGACTATATGGAAATAAAAAAAAACTAAGCATAAATATGAAAATCAGGATATTTAAGAGTAATGTTCTAAGTGTACTACTCTATGGAAGTGAATGCTGGAAAATCACCAAAACCATAGAAAACAAGTTGAATTCTTTCCAGACTAAATGTTTACGAAGAATTAGAAAAATATTTTGGCCAAACACCATAAGAAATAATATCTTATTAGCAGAAATGCAGATGAAACCACTGACAACAATTATTGAAGAAAGACGCTGGCGATGGTTGGGACATGTGGTCCGAATGACTGACAACTCACTACCAAAAATAGCACTAAGATGGACACCACAGGGGAGCAGAAGTAAGGGTAGACCAAAAGAGACATGGAGAAGAACAACAGAAAGGATGTTGAGCAATAGAGGGCTGACCTGGGCAAGAGCAGAAAAAAAGGCAAAGGACAGGCATTTGTGGAAAACCCTTGCGGAAGCCCCATGTGTCCTGGGCACTTAAGGTTCAGACAGAGAGAGAGAGAGAGAGAGAGAGAGTAATTTCTATGCATGCTGTGTTACAAGAATTGTATCATCTGCACATCTTAGGCTGTTGATATTTCTTTCTCTTACGTTGGGTTCTGGTAGTTCTTCTAAGTGTCTGAAGATTTTCTCTGGACGAATAGACAGTGAGACATCCTGATTCTCCTCTTTATGGGTACGTTTGTTGATGTCACTGTGCCGTATTTTAAAGAAGATTTCTGCTCCCAGTAAGGATTTGTTATAATTTGAGTGTCGCATTGGGAACATAAGTAATAAAAAAAAGCAACAACTCACAAGACCTCTGGGAGTCATGATCCAGAGGGGCCCACCCCCCTTAGAATGTCAGGAGTTTAAAGGGCCAAAACATTTGTCTGATGGGGGGGGGGGGTACTTCCTCTGATGATCTGAAGGAGTTGTGTTGTTGTTCCGCTCTCTACGTTAGAGAGTTTCATCCATATATGAATGCATTTCCCATGAAGATTTATTTCCCCAATACATTTTGTATGTTTTTCATTCTTCACTCTGTCGAATGCTGTCGAAGCTATAAAACAAGCATATATATCTTTATGAATTTCATGTACTTCTCAATTAACTTTATTATGCAGAAAATCGCCTCATTTGTGATGCTATTCTGCTTGAAACCAAATTATTCTTAATTGAATTCCATGTCAGTTTTGTTTTTGTCTTTTTTTTTCAAGAATGACTCTGAGGATTATTTTAGCCCCATGACTCATGAGACTTATAGTTCTAAAATCTGAGCAGTCTATGGCTTTTGCTTTCTTAGGTAGCGCAACAAACTTTGAGTGTTTATTTTCTTTATGTATGGATCTATATTGTCAAGATCTCTCTCTCTCTCTCTCTGAACCTTAAGTGCCCAGGGCTCTCTCTCTCTCTCTCTGAACCTTAAGTGCCCAGGGCACATGGGGCTTCCACAAGGGTTTTCCACAAATGCCTGTCCTTCGCCTTTTTTTCTGCTCTTGCCCAGGTCAGCCCTCTATTGCTCAACATCCTTTCTGTTGTTCTTCTCCATGTCTCTTTGGGTCTACCCTTACTTCTGTTCCCATGTGGTGTCCATCTTAGTGCTATTTTTGGTAGTGAGTTGTCAGTCATTCGGACCACATGTCCCAACCATCGCCAGCGTCTTTCTTCAATAATTGTTGTCAGTGGCTTCATCTGAATTTCTGCCAATAAGATATTATTTCTTATGGTGTTTGGCCAAAATATTTTTCTAATTCTTCGTAAACATTTAGTCTGGAAAGAATTCAACTTGTTTTCTATGGTTTTAGTGATTTTCCAGCATTCACTTCCATAGAGTAGTACACTTAGAACATTACTCTTTAATATCCTGATTTTCATATTTATGCTTAGTTTTTTTGATTTCCATATAGTCTGCAGCATTGCAAAAGCCTAGTTTGCTCTAGTAAGTCTGCTGTTGATGTCCTCTGTACTGTCTCCATTTTCTACTACTCTGCTGCCAAGGTATACAAATTCGTTGACCTCCTCCACTAACTTGCTATCTACTCTGAGTACATTTCTGTTGTTCACATTTTGCTTCATTAACTTTGTCTTTCCTACGTTGATCTTTAGTCCTATGTTGTTTGGATTCTGAGTTAGCTTGTTTATTTTATCTTGCATATCTTTGTGACTGCTTGATAATAGACAAATATCGTCCGCAAAGTCAAGGTCCTCCAGCACTGTGTCAGGGGTCCATTGTAATCCTCTGCGTTTGTCTGATGTTGCCTCCTTCATTAACCAGTCTACTGTCAAGATAAATAATGTTGGTGATAATACACATCCATGTTTCACTCCTTTTTGTACCCTAAAGCTGCTGGAGGTATGTTCTCCACAGATCACTTTGCACTGAATACCCTCATATAGGGCTTTGATTACATTTACTATCTTGTAGGGGAGGCCATGCCATCTTAGGATTTTTCACAGTGCATCTCTGTTGACACTGTCAAAGGCTTTCTCAAAATCTATGAATAATGCATATGTTGTGCTATGCCACTCATTTGCCCGTTCTAATACTCATCTAAGTACAAATATGTGGTCTATGCATGATCTTCCTTTCCTAAATCCTGCCTGCTCTTTCCAAAGTTTTTCCTCAAGTTCTGGTACAATTCTGTTGATGATTATTCTGCAAAATACTTTACTGGTGAGTGGCAGTAGGGTAATGCCTCTCCAGTTCCCGCAATCTCTGAGGTCACCCTTCTTTGGTAGTTTTACTATAAGACCAGTTTTCCACTCCTCTGGGGCTTTTTCTAGATCCCAAATTTTTTGTAATATCCGGCAAAATTGTTTTGGTGTTTCTGTTTCTTCTGCTTTCAACATCTCAACAGTCACTTCACTTCACCTGGTGCCCTGTCTGATTTTAGCTTCTTTATCGTCTCCTTTACTTCACTTATTGTTATTGGTCCTGTATTGATGTTTAGTTCTGTTTTTGCTTCAGGTATGTCTATTGTTTGTGCTGCTTGTGTTCTGTTTATTAGGGTGTTAAAGTGTTCTCTCCATCTTTCTATTTTTTCTCTTTCTCCACTGACCAGTTGTCCATTTTGTGTCCTTACTGCACTTTCACATCTTGTGTTGAAGTAACCTGTCATCTGCTTTGTGATTTTATATATGGTTTTCATGTCATTTGTATATGCTGCTTTCTCTGCTGCTTCTGCTAAGTTGTCATAATATTGACGTTTATCTTGACGCATGATTCCTTCACTTCTTTGTCTTTTTGTGCATAATTACTTAAAACTTGTTCTTTATGCCGTTGTGATTTGGTGTTCAGTAATTTTTTTATTGATTTCTTTTCTTTGCTCTATCTTTTCCCATGTGGTCTCGCTTATCCATTCCTCTTTTCTCCTTTTCCGATATCCCAGCACCTCTTTTGCTGTTTCCTGTAGTGTTTTATTGAACTCTAGTATGGACATTTCTGCTTCGTCTTGTAGGACACTGAAGCGGTTCTTAAGTACTATTGAGAATTCATTTCTTGTTTGCTGGTCTTTCAGTTTTTTGTTTTTTTTTTATCAAAATGTATCTTTCTGTGTTCTCTGATTTTGGCTTTCCTTAATTTTAGTTTTATTTTTGTTACCAGAAGGTTGTGATCACTTCCTACATCTGCTCCTTTCCTTGCTCGCACATCTTGTAGTGACCGTTTCCACTTGTTGTTTATTAGTATGTGATCGATTTGGTTTTCTGTGGTTTTATCTGGTGACCTCCAAGTCACCTTATGGATGTTTTTATGTTGGAAAATTGTCCCTCCGATGGTCATCATGTTTTCTTCACAGAAACTGCACAGTCTTTCTGCATTTTCATTTATTTCTCCCATTCCTTCTCTTCCCATGATTCTTCTTCTATCTTCATTTCCTTCACCTACTTTTGCATTAAAGTCCCCCAAGATGAGTAGCATATCATGCTTGGGTATTGTTTCTACTGTTTCTTGGAGGCTGTTGTAAAAATATTCTTTTAACTCTTCTTCAGCTGCTTCTGTTGGTGCATAACAAAATATAATAGACAGCTTCGTGAATCTTGAGTTGAACCGTGCATATAATAATCTCTCATTTATTGGGGTCCATTTCAGCAATGCTGTTGATGCTTCTTTTGTTATAATTAATGCTACTCCTCCTTCATGAAGATCTTCTTTACTTGACCATATTATTGTATCTTCTGTGTGCTGCGTTGTTAATTTCCAGAAGGTTGTGCATAGGGCCAGCAACCCTATCTGGTAAAAAAAAACTATCAGACTGCTACAGAAACGGAAGCAAGGGAAAAAACAAATGCAGGTGGAAGGAGAAATGCTTATCAGGAAACTGACCACATGAAGGTTGTGGATGAAAGCCAGCCTTGTCCTGTCCATCTTGCTTCTTGTATTCCTAATATGTCTAGTTTGTATCTGTGTATTTCCTTGATGGTTTGTGCTAGTTTTCCAGTCTGGTTAAGTGTTCTTACATTCCAGCTGCCTATTTGCATCTTGTGTTTAGGTTCCAGGAGATCTGCAGTCAGGCTGGGGACTTCCAGTGGCTGGCTTTCATCCACAACCTTCATGTGGTCAGTTTCCTGATAAGCATTTCTCCTTCCACCTGCATTTGTTTTTTCCCTTGCTTCCGTTTCTGTAGCAGTCTGATAGTTTTTTTTTACCAGATAGGGTTGCTGGCCCTATGCTGAACCCTCCTTAGTCGCCTTTTACGATCTTGCGTGGTAGGGTACAGTGGTCCTATTCTTTGGAGATCCCGGGTACCACACGGGGGGGGGGGGGGTCAAGATCAAAGTCCTATAACATTTCCTAGTAAGAAGTGGAGATAAAGGATAAAAGAAGAAGTGATCTTCTGTGGTCCCCAAGGAAGACTGATGAAATTATGGGTGATGGCAATTGCTTATTTCGAGCAATTAGCTATTACGGGGGTAAAAAATTCATCACGTTTTTCGATACTTAATCTCGGTCAAAATTCCCGTCTACTGGCGAATGCTATACCGGCATTTGTAGCGTCATGCATACCCATTTCTGATCAATGAATCGCGAGATAAGCAGGAGGAAACATGACGGATCGTAAAGTTGTCGTCCGTCTCTTTCGGAGGCATTATTGGAAGGGGAATGCTGACTGTCTTTGGAAGCTGTTGTGAAATTTGCAGCAAGGGGAAGGAACAATTAATGACAGACTGCAAGGAAGTGGTTCCGAAGGTTCAGGTCTGGGGACACCAACATCAAAGAGTGGGATGCCCCTCAACCATCAGTGATATGCAAAGCTCTGAACCAAGCTATTGAAGATAGTACCAGTATTCGGCGCTTGTCAGTCCAACTGGGCCCTTCTCAAAGCGCCATAGTTCGGCATTTTCACGAGCTCCGCTTCAGCAGCAGGCAGCCTAGACGAGACTCCTACGACCCCACTCCTCAGCAGCCTCAGAAACGTGGTGACGTCTGTCGCCAACTGTTGGCAAACTCACATGACAAAAGTTTTCTCCGCCGTATCGTCACTGGGGATGAAAAGTCGATTCTCCTGCGGTACCCCAACACAAATACCCAATGGCTCCAGCCAAGCAGGTTGTCAGACGATGCCGGTTCAAGAAAGTTATGCTTTGCATCTGGTGAAACTTCGAGAGTAAAATTATTAATTGGGAATTGATTACATTTGGTGGTTCTGTGGACGGGAATCTGTATGCTGGCAAATGAAACGGCTGCATGATATTCTTGACATCCGACAGATACCCAGCACTCATCGACAGGATGAGTGTACTTCTTCAGCACGACGACGTGCTAGCGCACCACTTCCAACATGGTCCGTGGAAAATTCACGGAATGTAAGGGTTTCGAATCTGCCCCATCCACTGTACAGTACCGACCTTGCACCCTCTGACTAACATCTGTTTCGAGCGGTGGTACATTTCCTTCAGGGGCGAGAATTCAGTTCATTGGAAGAAGCTGAAGCCGGCGTAACAGATTTCTTGGTCTCAAAGCATTTCAGAGTGGTACTATAAAGGACTCCTCGCATTGGCCGAGCGATGGCAGAAGACTATCGAAAGTTTTTTTTTTTTTTTAAGACGACGAAAACAACAGGCCGTGACCCGGTGGTACTGCAAACCGGGTCCACCCGTAACGAGATGTAGACCTTACCCCAGGCATTCAATGTGCAGGGCAGGCCTCAGGCACCTCGTTTGTTCCAAAATAAACAAAGTGTAATTCTACAAAGCGTAGAACTACACTTTGATCATAGCCAAAAGGCCGAGAAGAGACTATCGAAAGTTATTGACTGTATTAAAGTGAAGTTATTAATTAATTATTAATGTGACAATTTTGTTATTGCCACGCGATCGGCCCGTGTAATGAGCCGCAACTGTTTCATCTAGTTTGGCATTAAAGTTTTTTTTTAACAACAGTACTAGCCGTTGCTAGTACTGTTGTTAAAAAAAACGCAACACTACTGCAGTCGTAATGGACACCAAATTTCAATATTGTATCAAAATGTTATATTACGGAATTAATGTTTCAATCGTGGCATGAAGAAACTTTACAAACATACGTGGTTTTGTCATGAATTTTGTACAGATCAATGTTTCTTTCTTGCAAATTTCTTTTTCTTTAAGAATCCTCGTAAAGCATCACAAAGTTATCTCTAAAATAAACTATACTGATGTTATCTTTATGTGTAGGTCGTGGTTATGTGAATGTTCTTTTTCTTGTTTGTCTCCACAGTTTTCAGTTTTTTTCTTTTTAAAACTGATAGCAGCTTACTAATCTTACCAGACAGCTAAAACAATTACATATTTAGATATAGCACTGAGTTAGACGGATGTGTATAGTATAAGTTTTACGAAAATAGGTAGGGGGAGGAAGGAAAGAAAGAGGTAAGAAACGTCTGCAATGAGGAGGAACAATGAAATTGTCATGAAAGACAACAAAGAGCAACAATTCAATTTTTTTGACAAAACTGTCTTTATGAAGGATAAATGAAATGACAAAACAAACAGAAAACACACAAAGGAACTTAGCTGTGATCTGTTGTATCTGAAGAAAGTGGACAGAATACAGCTACTGCAGGTGAAAGAGGAAATATAGAGAGTTAGAGAAGCAGCCATGCATCAGATATACACAACTAGTGATATAACTAGTGATAGAGGGGGGGGGGTGATCATTACGAGGGGTGATTGGTAAATTCGCGGCCTAAGGTACAAATACTTGAAACACACAGCTGATATTAAGTGCATTTGTAGACAAGGTTAATGTAAGAATAAACACCAAGTTTCAAGAAATTAACTCCAACCAGTTTTTTTACAGGCTACTGAAGTGGTAAGGGGTGGCAGAAATTGAGGAAATGGATAAAATTTCTCACCGAGCAGTCATTCGCTACCTCTGCATCAAGGAAGGAGATCCATGAGGATATGGTAGAGACTCTAGGGGAGAGTGTCCCTTCTTACAGCACAGTGAAGAAATGGCTAGCTCAATTGAAACATGGAAGGGAGAGTCTGGAAGATGATCCCCGTCCAGGAAGACCAAAAACGGTAACCACAGATGAAACCACGGGCAGAAACCAGGACATGATAATAGAGGATCGACGACTAACTGAGCTACTGAGTTGGGCATCTCCCAGGAACGTGTTCATGCCATTATTCACAATGATCTTCAAATGACAAAGGTCTCTGCTCGATGTGTCCTGAAACTTCTTGGAGCTGATCACAAATGACAGCATCTCAACATGTCGAGAGAAATCTTGGCCATTTTAATGCAGATCTTGAAAAGTTTCTTCAACAATTTGTGACTATATATGAGACTTGGGTTCATCAGTTTCAACCAGAAAACAAAGAACAGTCAAAGCATTTCTCTATTATTAATCTTATACTGAATATATGATCTCTTGATCATCTTCCTTGCCTGAAACCAGCTTGGACCATATTGACTTCTTCTTCTATTTTCTTTTGAAGTCTACCCATTATGATGTTTAACAGAATTTTACTGGCATGACTAATCAGGGCAACAGTTCTGTAGTTTGTGCATAATTTCAGGTTACCCTTTTTTGGCAGTGGTATGAATACAGTTCTTTTCCATTCTTTTGGCCAAATACCAGAATGCCAAATTTTTTTTACATAGTGCATGATAGATTGTTGCACATCCTTTCCTCCTGCAAGTAAGTTCAGCCGTTATCTCATCACATCCTGGTGATTTACCATTTTTCAGATTCTTTATTGCCCATGAAACTTCTATTGTCAGTTCGTGTTCTTTCTCCTCCAATAATAATTCACACTGAAGATTTCTGCTTTCACAGTCAGTTGTTTCATACATTCTTCTGCAATATTCCTTCCATCTTTCTAGAATTTCCTCTGTCTCTGTCAAGGTATTCCCCATCTCATCACAAATTACATTTAGTTTCATCTTGAGACTGAGTAATCAAGGCATCCATTATCATTTCACATTTTGATACTTAAAATCTCTGATTACTGCTGTACTCACATTAAAAAAAACCCACACATCTGCCTGCAAGTTCTTGCAGAGAAATGTGACAGTTTTGTTCATTATAAGCATGATGAGCATATTAGTAACAGTACAAGGTATTCTACTTCCTGGTTTGTCACACATGTCAAAAGCAGTCCTTGTGTTTCTAATATATGCAGCATAATATTCAACATAATATGTATGGAGGATATACAAAGTATAATAATATATAAGGAAGAAAGTCAGAACCCTTCTCTATAAGAACTGGCTTAAAGTTTTTACTATTCATCCTAGTACTAGAAAAGGTAATGAGAAAAGTGAAAGAAGAAAGCAGTACAGAAGAACAAGCTAAAATACTAGGATACACTGATGACATCAACCTGGTGGGGGAAATTATGCAAGAAGTCATCAATACCTGCATACACCTGAGAGATGTAGCACTAAAAGTGGGCTTGACCAAGATAAGAAAGAGTATATGAAGATATCAAGAGACCAGAGGCAGAATCATCTAGGTTATATAAATGTTGGAGAGATGATTATTAGGAAAGTAGAAACATACAAATATCTATCCACAACCTTCAATAGAAGCAACACAGTAAGCGAGGAAATTAAAAGCAGAGCAACACAGTAAGCGAGGAAATTAAAAGCAGAGTACAGACAGGGAATAAAATATACTTCACCTTGCAACACTTGTTAAAATCCAAAATCCTGTCCCAAAACACCAAAATAACAATCTACAAAACTATAATAAGACCAGCGTCATGTATGGATCAGAAACGTGGAGTACAACAAGGAAAAATGCACAATTGCAGATCTTTGAGAACAAGATACTAAGAAGAATCTTTGGGCCCATAAAGGATACCAACAGTGGAGAATGGAGAGCTAAGAAAGAATACAGAATTGAACAGCTTATTTAAATCCCAACGAATTATAAATGTCTTGAAACTGAACAGACTACGCTGGCTGGCCATGCAGAAAGAATGGAAGAGAACAGACAAATGAAAATTATGTATCCACAAGAGATGAAGGAAACAAGACCAAGACAGAGATGGAAAGACAACATAGAAGAGCATATAAAAGAAATTGGTGTCACCAACCGGAGGGAGAGTAGGAATAGAGAGGAATGGAGGCGAACTTTATCTGCAGTAATGAGCTCGGAAACTAAAGAAGAAGAATATTCAACAGATATGTAAAGATTCTTATTTAGAAAAAAAGCCTCCTATTGGAATGTGAACTGCAGTTCGCTGCAGTCAATAATTCTATTGCTATGCTTTACATTTCTTATGCACTGACTCTTCCCGTGCTACAGGAAGAAACATGGACGTTCCGTTTGGTGCCGGGGTAAAAGCGCGGGTCTTGATATGTATCGGGGGTATAGTTGAAAAAGTGAATGAAATACAGTATTTCCATGTTATGTGTACTTATGTTTCAAAATAACAAAAATGTATGAAGATTTCATAAATACAAAGGTTTTTTTTAAGGAAAAAGGAAGTAATGTGATAATAATCGTGTCCTACCTATTACCATTGGCAAAATCTAGAGTACAGTACGTACCATCTGAGATGCCTAGAACTACCTGTCAATCTCGTATTGTGATTGTATGTGCCTTTCTCCCTAAAATAATGTTTGAAATAACCTTCCAACTACTTCTCTAGTCGTCTAATATGTCTAGATCTACTTGGATACATTCAAGAACAGTGGTCTAGTCACAGGGCATGTCCATAGGGGTAGATATGATATCACCAAAAATTGAAATTTCTCGCAGAAAACTTCAATTTTCTCCCTCGTAACTAAGCACTCTTCGGCCATTTTGAAAAAGGTCACGGGGTATGTGCACTAAATGTTTACAATCTAGACATTACACCGGGTTTTTTAACGTAACAAAGCATGTACCGAAATATGGCACTATAGACATAAATCGGAAGTGACCATTTCCGCAGTATATAAATTTTTTTTTTCCAAACTACGAGATTTGATGTTTTATCGGCTGGTTGGATCACTATGTCCTTTCAACGCCGGAGTTTAGACAGTGCCTGTGATTCTGCCTTGGTCAGGTTGAAATGTGGTCGTAGGTTTTGGATTTCACGCCACGTCGTATCAATGTACAGATCTAAAGTTAGAGAATAACCGGAGGACGGTGTCCAGCTAGATTTATGATGGTTGTAAGGGGCAAACGAGTCATCGGGGACTTGTGCGAGTTGGTTAGCTTCTTTGTTCTTATATATCTTATATCCTTCCCGTGCCGTTAAACGTCACATAGGGCTCGCAAGGTAGTTCGCCAATTTTTCCTGTCTTCGGCGAGCCTTTCAACCTCATCAAGGGATTTTATGCCTAATAATTTGACCTCTCTTAAATGTCCTCGTTAGAGTTTCAAGTGGTCTGCGTTTTGTTGTTGTTGTTGTTGGCCTGTTGTATTCCATTTGATAGCTTGTTTTGGGTTTCTCTGACTGTTTGTGATTTTTGTTAGCAAAGTAATATCTGAGAATCTGAGAACCTCCTCACATTACAACCCATCTACCCCTACTATAATCACCTATCAAACCTTCTCATGGCTAGATTACCACTGTATATATCTCCTCTCCACGTTCCTCCCCCATCCTCATTTACGACACCCACCTTTCACAAGTCATTTCTCTACAAGCCATGGGAGAATGTGGTGGATGGAACGGGAGAGCAGCCGACAGATAATGTTGGTTATGGTCACCATTCTATGATGGTAGGCAGATGATTTCAATGTAGGGACAATGGCTACAATCACTGACTTGTACAGTCACTGCCCGGAAGGAAAGCAATGGTAAACTACCTTCTGGAAATATACCAAGAAACCCAAAAGCAACATAGAAAATTAGATTAAAAAAAAAAGATCTCGTGGCGAGTACCCCAGGCCAGATAGATCTAATTTTAACACTGGGGAAGAGTGTGAGACAGATGTCAGTACTAGTAATTGAGATGTCAGTACTAGTAATTATATGACGGTGTTAACAAGGAAAACCCCTGCATCAAGCTAAAAAGAAAAATAAGAGTAGGAACACGCAATGTGAGAAGTATGTACGAAGGAAAGTATAAAATAATAAGTGATGAGATGGAAAGAATGGGGATACACATTTTGGGAATCTGCGAACATCGATGGAAAAGATCATGACATTTCAAGAGCGATAATGATGTTACTCTGGTGGAGAATTGGAAGGAATGGAGAGACTTTTTACTTTGACAAATTAACATCAAAAGCATTACTAGATTACAACACAGTAAATGATAGAATCCTCACTATCAGACCTAAGGGTACTCCTAGAAATGTAACAATTATCCAGATATATGCATTTACATTAGGAGCAGAAGAAGAGGAAGTAGAAGACTTTTATAATACACTGCAAATGATGATAGACCAGGTACGAACAAATGATATTATATTAATAATGGGGGATTTTAATGCAAAGATTGGTAGAAAGAGCAGAAGACAAAGGATATGTTTTGGGAAAATTTAGTATAGGACACATAAATGAGACAGGTGACAAATCTAGTAGCGTTTTGCATGGAAAATGAGCTGATGATCGCTAACACATTTTTTACACAACATCCAAGAAGACTTTACACATGGACATCACCTGACGGAAAATCAAGAATCAAATGGATTGCATTTTAGTGCGAAGAAGGTGGAAATCAAGTATAACTTCAGCAAAAACGCTACCAGGTGCCCATTTTGACACGGACCAATAGCAGACATGAAGATAAAGATAAAAAAGACAGGGGATCAAGACCACGCCGCTTTGATCTTACAAAAATACTAGAGCAATATGGTACAGAAGTGAAGAAGCGTTTTGAGACACTGATGGTTGTTGAGGAGGAGATGACACCTGATTACACAGGTCAGAGATATTTTAATAACAGCAGCTAAAGACATGGTTCCAGTAAAGAAAACACAATCGAATGGATGGATTACAGCAGGCACACTAGAGGGAAAAGGAAGTAATGTGTATTACATTAAAACAACGTAGAGAAATGAAAACGAAATGAAAGTGACAAACAACAACAACAACAACAACAACAACAACGAGAAATATAAATCAAAAGAAGTACGAAGAAAAGACACAAAAAAAAACCCCCCAAAGCAATACATACAAGATTGTTGTGAAAGAATAGAAGGACATCAGAAGTGTGGAAGAGATAGTGAAATGTTTAAAGAAATGAAGACATTGACGAGAAATGTCACACCTAAGCTAAATATAATTTGAGACAAAATGGGGAAGACCTTGACAGAGACAGAGGACATTCTAAAAAGATGGAAGGAATATTGCAGAGGAATGTATGATACAAATGACTGTGAAGGCGAGAATCAAGTGTGAATTATTATTGGAGGAGGAAGAACCCAAATCTACAATTGAAGAAGTTTCATGGGCAATAAAGAGTCTGAAAAATGGTAAATTATTGGGATGTGATGTGATAATAGCTGAACTCGCAAAGGTAGGAGGAAAGGAATGTGTTACAATCTATCGTACACTATGTAAAAAGATATGGCATTCAGGAAAGAATCGTAGACAAAGCACTTTAGTGAGACGTGAGACCTAAAGTGCGAGATAGCGCAGTTTGTTTTACACTGTTCTTTCGTGGGTAGACGGCTGCTCGTCCTACCAGAGTCCCTGGTTCGAATCCCAGGTAATTATTCTTTTGTGATTTTTTTCTCCCAGGTCTCACTAAAGTGCTTTGTCTACGATTTTTTGTTGAGGTCTAACTCTACAACACCGTGTTCTCTTACTTTACCGTACGAAGTCTCGTTACTTCCTATTTATAACAAAAATTGTTCGTTGAGTAATAAAGCTGTTCCTACTTTTTTCCTACTTTATACATTTTCACTCCCTATAAACAATTAAGGGTGATTATTGGAACAACAAAATCTGGTACAAATAGACACGACACGGACAACTGAGCATGTGCACTGACTACTAGCGCGTTTTCTGACCAGTAGACAGAGCACTGCACTGACAACAATGAGTCCTGAAAAGAAATTTTCCAAAGGCTGCATTTTCCCTGGCTTTGAAAGTTGTAAAACTGCAGTCTTGAAGTAGAATGTATAAACTAGGAAAAAAGTAGGACCAGCTTTATTACTTAACGACTACAAAGTTGTGACGTTTCGGCGTGAGGCTCGTAACTAGGCACGCATTCTTCATTTTGAAAGTGTCACCGGAATCGTGGACGAAATCCGTACAATATAAATGTTACACCGCGTGTTTTAATGGAACAATGATTGTCGAATTTTCGACCATACGGTAGCTTGGGGCCACCGGAAGTGTCGAAAATTCGACCATACGCACGGAAAGAGTTAATCATGCAAAAACATACAGGACGAAGAAATATAGAGAAGAGATAAAATATAGATTCACACGAATGCTATATTTAAAAATAATGATAAATAGAGAACCTAGCTGTAGCTTGTGAAGATGTGGCTTGTCCGACTGTAAGATGTGGCTTGTCCAACAGTGTGTGTCAGAAATGGGCATAGTGGAGTGTTAAGACTGTTTAAATGGGAGACTTGTGATGTGTGGGTCGTAACTGGGGGTGGCGAGTGGGGAAACTGTGGAGGGGAGATAGAGTGGTACAATGCCAGGAGAAAGTGAAATAGATGATTATATTTAGGGTAGAGGGGTTGTAATGTGATGCTATGAGGAGGTTCTGAACTATGTGTAACAAGTGAGAAGGGAGTGGAGCCCGGTGGAGAGGGATTATAATTATTGAAGAGGAGAATGTTATGTGTAGCTGAATAGCGAGTTTAACCTGCATGGTTCCTACGTCCCATAAACCTGAATGTAGCTGTTCTCAAGCGCTAAGCGGCTTGTGTCATTTGCATGACATTGTTTGATGGTTGTTACCAGAAAATCAGATTTGCCTCTGTGATTGGGGCCATTGAAAAATGATTTGGAACTGGTTTCGAAGCATGCTGGGTGATATCGTACAGATGTTTCTTTATGCTGTCCCCTAATCTGAGGCCAGTCTCGCCAATATACATTATGCTGCATCTTTTGCATACGATGACATATATCACATTATGGGATTTGCATGTGAATCTCTCATGAAAGGATGGCCTTGGAAAAGGTAATTGTTTTCGTTTCCCAGACTACAGGGCAGGTAAGGCAGCGGGTGCGGTTACATTTTCTAGTGTCTTGAAGCTGTATTCCAGAATGCTGTTTTCTTTTTGAGAACCTCAGCAAAAGTAACAATCCTGTTTAATAGCCAGCATTCTTCAATATTCCGAAGACAGGAAAAATTGGCGAACTACTTTGCGAGCCCTATGTGACGTTTAACGGCACGGGAAGGATATAAGATAAGATTCTTCAATATTAAGTTCTTGTAGTGTGCTAAAAAAAAAGAAACACATAAGCTTCATTTTTTATATACTATGACAAACATTTTTTTCCAGGTATCTCAAACCAAACCAAAAATTGTCACCAATATATCAGGTTCGTGATTTAACGTGAATTTTGGTACTTTCGTGTATAGTCAGAATGCAGCAGCTGCCCTTGCTAATCGCGCATTTTTTTTTTACCATAACTCAGTTTATGGAAAAGTCGTGATGTTTGTGGTGAGCACAACTCACTTTCCACGCAAATGAAACCATATAAAAGGATGAGGTTACACAAATTCAGTTAATTTTCAAGCAGACAATTATGGAGCGTCTATCACAAAATTTACGAAACATTGCTATTGGTCGCCTGTAAGCAGGCGAAAGTCAAAGTCAGGTTGCCAGACATTTAAACGTGAAGCAGAGTATCATCAATCGCTTTTGGAACTGTTTTAAAGCCACTGACTCAGCTGAAGACCGGCACCACAGGGGACAACTCAGGGTGACAACAGCAGCTGATGATTGCTTTTGCTTTATTCTGGTTCGTCACCTCAGAAACAGGTTTACAATAGCTTCCTCAAGTGCCCAGTCATTGCTTGCAGGACGTCATGTGTCTGATCAAACTGTCAGGAATAGACTGCATGAAGCTGGACTGGTGGCACGACGACCTCACCGAGATCCTGTCTTAATGAGACACCATCACCAATATCCACTTATTTGGGTCAACCAGCATCAGCCCTGTACAACTCAATGGAGATGCGTCTGGTTTAGTGATGAATCTTTTTTTGTTGCACCGCTATGATATGCGGAGAAAGGTCTACCGTAAGCTAAATGAATGTTTTGCCCAAAATTGCATTGATGAAGGTTCACTGCATGGTGGTGGAGGTGTAATGGTCAATTTCAATGGAAGGAGTCCATTGGTGCAGACTGAAAGAAGCTTGAATGCAACTATTAAAATTAAATTCTTCGACCCCACGTCCTTCCATTTTTGGCTACGCAAAGGTCTGTGTTTCAACAGGACAAGGCCAGACCCCATTCTGCATGGTTCACCACACAATTCCTGACTGCCAACAACATTTTCACCCTTCCCTGGCCATCCTTGTCTCCAGACATGAATCTGATCAAATACCTATGGGATGAGCTGCAAAGATGTGTTTGTCACCGAAACATTTCTCCAGCCAATCGTTGTGATCTGCGGCAGGCACTCCAAGAAGAGTGAGCAGCCATCCCACAGGCACACATCGGACATCTGATCACATCTATGCCCAGGAGATGGCAGTCGCTGATTGATGCAAGCAGAGGCCACACACCACACTAACTTGAGAACCCCTGGGAATTAACAAATTCTCGTCACACAGATGCAAGAAACTGTCATGTGAGTGATTAAACCCTTAGGTATTATTGTGTGCAATTTGAAAATTGTATTCTTTCAATTCAAAAAGCTATAGAATATAAAAAGTATGGCTAAAATTGGGTCATCAGTAGTTTTGAATTTCTTTTTTTAGACAGTATATTTACAGCATCTTTATGTAATTATTTTATAAATATTATTTTATAATATATAAATTATATATTATGTTTAAATTTCATTCAGGCCATACTTCAAGAGATAGCAAAAGCTGCAAATATGATTCGTTGACTTACGAGTGTAAACATGGATCAGCAAGGAGGAAGTCTAGTTTGCAAGGTGTCAGACCAAACCAGAGGTACCTCTTGAAAGCTGTCTCTCTCTGTCTTTTCCTTCACTGTATTTGCATTGTTCTGCAAATTCTGGTCTCATCTTATTCCTAATTCTGGTCATGATTATGCAATTATGGTTTTGTGGCAAAAGGCTATATACATCTATTACATCGTAACAAATTTATTCCCTACTGTGACATTCTCCAATACATGTAACAGCAGTTTTTTGTCATTTAGATAGCTTACAGTGTTACATCCTTCTTGGCACATAGTTGTTTGCCAAATTTTCCTGTTTTCGACAAGTTTTTCAACTGCATCAAGGGATGTTATGCCCACTAAACTGACTTCTTTTTCATCGGCCTGTTGTTAGCTAGAGGTACTTATTTGGTTGTTAATAAATTATTGTTATTTCATTATTCGTATTACTATCAGTAGTATAATCATTTTTTTTTCTTCTATCACAGGTCCTTGAAGCCTGGGTGTAAAGCCAACGAGGTTGAAAGCCCAAAAAAATCAACGGCCTCTGGTCTAAATCCAATTTGAATCATAATGCACATGTTCCTGCAGTAGAGCTATATTGCTGCAAATTTTTACCTTTTCCTTCTTTTGTTCCTCAATGTTTTTTTTCTTTCTGTTTTCTTCATGTCTCATAAATTTTCTTTTTACTCATTTAAAGATGCAAGCCCATGATGACCACAGAACTGACCCTGTTGGGATGCCCTTCTGTGACAGTCACAGACATCAGGGACACCATATTAGGGCAACAGGGTGTCTTTTTGTTATCCCAAGATGTACATAATATGAGGGCCATGCAGAAACCAACACTGATTTAACTGATCAAATAGCAGTTCAGCACTTGCTATCTTCAATAACAGGCAACAGTGATAGGGTAGAGTTTTGTAAAGATTCTAAAGAAAATGTATCCCGCATACCAGACTAAAGGTATGTGCACCTTGTTAAATGACTATCCTGAAGTTTTGGTAATGGATGTGACGTATAAAACAAATGCCTACCAATTACTGCTTTTGACTATTATGGTTGTGGATGGACATAGCCGAGGACAACCCATCTTGCATGCTTTTCTAAGCAGTGAGACTCAAGCAGTTCTCATACAAGTTTTAGGTTTTCTCAGAAGCTCTTACAATTTTGAGAAAACATCTTGCGTTTTTTGTAGATCAGGATTTTTTGAGCCATCTCTGGCATATTTCCGGATGCAAAGCTCTGTGCCTTCCATGTGCCATTCAAAAGGCATTGTCCAAAATAGGTTTAAAAAGACCTCTGATGGAAACCACTGGCAGTTTCTTTGGCAAGATGAAGAACACAGAGTGTGCCAATGACTATGAAGTGCTCCAAGAGTGCATCAAGGAAATTGCACCAGCAGATGTGATTCAATATCTGAATCCAGTTGGTGGAACAAGCCTGAATTGTGGGCTGCTCATTCTCAGATACTGTACAGCTGTATGGTACTACAACAAACCATTGTGAGTTATATCACTCAAAAATTAAAACAATCATTGAATTACCAGAAGCTATTGAATGAGGTTCTACAGTTTCTGCTCAAAATATGATGAGCGGACTCACAGTACAAGTTTTATCAACAGCTTGGTTCAGGCTAACAGCAGACATTATAACATGGAATTAAATAATCCAGTTGTTGACAAAATCAAATGTGATATTACAAGTTTTGCAGAAAAGCATGTTATAAAACAACTCCTGGCCTTTTACATTTTCTGTCATACCAGTGGAAACTTGGTTTGAAGTGTCATCTCATAATAAATCTTATACATGCCCCAGCCTTTCCTGCACCTGTGCATTTTTTAGACACTTTAATTTACCCTGCATACATATTTTTAGTGTACATAGATTTTGTAATGAAAGTATTTATGTTCCTCTTGAGGAGGGACACAGATTTAAAAATATCAGTCCTGTTAATTTAAATGTGAATTTTCCTGGGTCTTCCTTCATGTCTGTTCATTTAGTAGAGGAGATGCAGCCAAGCTCTACAGAAGCAAAGCTTACTACTGTTTCTTTACTAAGTAGAAAAAATAGCTTCATACTTGTCTCTTTTAGGAGACAGAGACTTCAAGTTTGATCAGCTGTCTGCATTGTATTTGTTATGGTGGGGGGCAGACATTGATGTTATTTCAAGTGACTCTGTTACTCCAATTGATGACAAAGGACATGGTGATTCTCTGGCACTTTCATTGCCTGTTTCTGAACAGCCTATTCTTTCACCTGAACGTCCACACTCTACCTCCTCTGAGGCTAATTTGTCTTCAGATGTCCTTTCTTCCTGCCATCAAAATGTGCCTTTTTCTGATAATATCACCAAAGACAGTCCTTCAACTGCTTCTTGTATTAATTCTGCTGTCCCTTCATCACCTGGACTGTATAACTGTCACAGCAACTCTCCTCAAGCATCTTTAAGTATGTCCTCTTGTGATAATGCTGCAATAGCAGATGGTCAGTCAGAACCTAATGAAGTCTCCTTTTCATCTGTGAAGCTGTTGTGAGTGAAAGTGAAGGGAAGACCCCGAAATAAACATTTACTTTGAAAGGGAAATGAAAGGAGCAACTCTTCTTCCTGTCACAGATTGGCCAAAAGGTGAAAAGATTAAGTTTTTTTTGTTATTAAAGCCTGCATATTGGAGGGATCAGAGCCACCATTTTTGGTTAAAGATTTAAAATGTTCCAGCTCTTTAGATGCTTGTTTGGTGGGGAGTGAGCGCATTTTATAAAGTTCTATTTTAGTGTAGAATGATGAGTTGAAACGTAAGGTACAGCAAAAGCTGAGAATTTGTTTGTCTGTTCTGTTTGTACTTGGAGTTCAGACTGATTAGATGTGATTGTTGCTTAAAGCACTTTCATTGTGAGTGTGTGAATTACAGATCTAACATGAACCATGTTAAGTGGTTTTGTCCATCTCGTTTGTAAAAATGATCTTGTGTTTGTATTTTTTGTCTTCTTTTTATTCTACAGCATCCCGATAGATGACAAGTGCTGGCCTGATCAGATAAAGACATTGTTGGTTTCTGCTTGTAAAATATTATCAATATCGTATTTAGGTTCTTGCAATTATATTTAAAAAAATGTCTGTTTTATTGTTCATTAAATAAGTTGGTCATGCATAATGTTAACTTTATTCATAATGTGTTATCATGTCACAAATATAACTCTGACCTAGATCATGTAAACTTTTGTAATCTGATGTACAAATGCAGACATTAAAAAAAAAATACTGCTTTCACTGTGCAGTTCCAGACTTAACCCATGTGATTTAAAAATATGAATTGTTTTACTCCTTGCCTATATGTTTAGTTGTATACTTGTTTTTTTTTTACTATTTAACAAATTTTCTTGCATTACCTTTTACCATTCTACTTTTATCTTTCACATTTTTCCATGTAGTATTTCTATTATTAACGATTATCAGGAAGACTTTTTCATTGTTATTGATTTTTAAAAAATGTTGTCTTTGTGTTTTTACAATGCGACTGCGCATGTCCTGTGACCCTCAACCTCACATGGAACAACACTGTGAATGTTTCATGGCTCTTGCCACTTATTTAAAAACTGATTGTTATTTTTCTTAATTCTGTTTTTTTAAAAAAATTCCCCATCTATATACGTAAATCTTTCTTTCCTCTTAATTATTCGCCATATATGTTACTATTCGAGTAACAGCTGAATACAATTGTTCCCTATATATGTAATAGTAGCTTACAGTATCTTTCTTCTTTTAAAATGTATAAACTAGGAAAAAAAGTAGGAACGGCTTTATTACTTAACAAGTCCACAGCTGTGACGTTTCAGCATGAGCCTTAATCATACAAAAACATACAGGACGAATAAATAGAGAGAGGAGATAAAATACGAATTCTCATGAATTCACAGAGGAGAACGTTAGGTGTAGCTGAATAACGAGTTCAAACCATGTGGTTCCAGAGTCCAATATTCCTGACTATAGTTGTTCTCAAGCGCTAGGCCACTGAAATGATTTGGGACTGGTTTCGAAGCATGCTGGGTGATATTATGTATACCATCCCCTAATCTGAGGCCAGTTTCACCAATTAAGTTATTCTGCATCTTTTGCATACCATGACATATATCACATTGCGGGACTCGCTCTCCGTGAATCCATGAGGGATTTCAATGGCCTCAACCACAGAAGTAAATCTGACTTTCTAGTAAAAGCCATCAAACAGTGTCATGAACATGACACAAGCCGCCTAACATTCTCCTCTTCCACAATCATAATCCCTCCCCACCAAGTTCCACTCTCTTCTCATTTGTTACACATTTTCAGAACCTCTTCACAGCATCACATTACAACCCCTCTACTCTAACTATAATCACATATTTCACCTTCTCCCAGCTAGATTACCATTGTATCACTCTCTCTCTCCCCTCCACGGTTTCCCCACCCACCACTCTCAGTTATGACCCACCTATCACACATTCCAAGTCTCCATTTAAATACTCTCTACACTCCATCATAGGCATTTCTGACACACAGCATCAGACAAGCCACAGCTTCTTACAAGTTACAGCTAAGTGCTCTATTCATTTTTTTTTTTTAACTTCGTTATTTTTAAAATTCATGTGAATTTATATTTTATCTCGTCTCTCTATTTCTTTGTCCTGTATATTTTTGTATGATTAAAGCTCATGCTGAAATGTCACAACTGTGTACTCATTAAGTAATAAAGCTGTTCCTACTTTTTTCCTAGTTAATGATATCTCAGCTTTACTGCAGTGGCTCTGTGTATATTGTGTGTTACTTTCTTCTTTTAATCTGTCATGCCTTAGAGGCAGATGTGTTAGTGCCCATATTTTCCTTGACCTATCAGCACACTAGAGGGTGATATGGTCAGTATCACAGCTAGCCACCTTTCCTTTCCCAGCTCCAGAAGAAGTCGGGTACCCATTTCTACAGCTGGGTGACTGGGGTGTTTCTGGCTGGATTCAAACCCCCGACCTTCGCCATAAGAGACCAGTGCAAGCTTACGGTATAGAAGACTAAAAAAAAGACATATCAGCAGATGTGAATGTCTCAAAATTTGGAAAGATAAATGGCAACAGACAGAGAGGGATGGAGAGAGATGAGCGCCTATTCTCATGCCCCCATAGGGGCATGACACTATGCAAGCTTACGGCATGGGTTCTTGTCATATACACGATGGATTGTGAGTGATACAACCAAAATGGGTAAAAATGAACACCTACATTCCAAGACAGACAGGCAGACAGACAGATAGATCTAGCAGTGTGCGCTCTATGTGATTCAGCAGTCTCACAACATTACAAAATGACATAAAATCCAAGTATTATTATTGCAAGTAAGCAACAACAGAATTATTGAAAACTGCTAGTTTTTCTAAAAGTTTAAAGTATAACTTTTCTTAATAAAAATGACAAACATAAGGTGTCATAATCTAAAATATAACTTTAAAAAGTAAAAAAAAGTTCACCAAACATGGGGCTTAAACCCATGACCCTGATATTAAGAGTTAGCCAGGTGGTTGAAAGCATTATCACTTTACATTATCCTAGTCTATTATTTGTATGCGCAGTTGTCTGAGTGTGAAATAAGCTAAACCCCGGGGCGTATGTGTGCATATAACACCCCCCTCCCCCCCAAAAAAAAGAGCTGACATTTATATTCTGCTCAGCAAGATGGGGTCCCCTAGGTTAAATTCTGCCCTCAAACCACAACTGGCTCAGCAAGCTGCTGGTGGATCTCTTTACTGGTCATAGAAAACACAGGAAGAATAGACAGACTGATATAAACAGAAAATCAGCCGGAAACATTAAACTTCAAAGAAGCAGAAAAAGCGATTCTTAAAGTATGTACCATCAACATATGTGGGATAAATGATAAAAAGGAGGAATTAGTGGAGGAAATGAAAAGGAGAAAAATAAAGATAATGGGAGTTGTGGACACCAAACTCAGAGGTAAAGGCTGTAAACAAATACATCAGAATTATGTATTCCTACACTCTGGAGTAAGCGAGCAAGAGCAAAACAGGGTGTCAGAATGATCATAGAACCAAACACTGCTGGTAAAATCTTAGAAACAAAATGTATACCAGAAAGAATTATAACTGTCCAAATAAGGGGAGACCACAACCTAATTTCCTTGTAATCCACCAGACGTGGATGAAGAATGCAAGGAGTTCTCTGACAACCTCTAGGATACACTAAACAACATAAGTAAAGAAAAAATGTCATAATCATGAGGGACTTCAATGCAAGACTAGGAACTAGTAGAGTTGATGCAGCAGTCCACCTGGGTGCCTTTAGTGACCAGTGTTAGAAATGAAAATGGTAGCAGACTCCTAGAACTGTGCAACTAGCATGATCTTTTTATCACAAAAACATTCTTTAAATACAGAGTCCCAAATATATACTTGGTACAAATGGAATGATTTGACATGCAAAAGCCAAACTGATTTCATACTAGCAAGGAACAATAAGAAAAGGTCAGTCATTGATGCAAGAGCAATACCCAACCTGAATTCAAGCACCACAGATCATAAAGCTGTAGCAGCAGTCATTAGAGCACACAGGAAAAGCCATAACAGAAACAATAAAACTAATCAAGCTCAAGGAAGAGAATATGAAAGAAGAATATGAGAAGAAACTAAAAGAATTGTTCATAAACTTACCAACAGAAACAGTGGAAGAGGAATGGACCTTGTTAAAAAACAGCTTTTGTGAGCAGCAGAGGAAACATGTGGACTATGAAAAAAGGATGTAGAGGAAAATAACAATATGGTGGAATAATGAGTTGAAATAGGCTGAAAAAGAAAAAGAAAAATAAATATAAAGAATGGATGAGAAGTTAGACTCTTTTGAAAACAAATGCCTAAGGAAAATACTCGGCATCAAGTGGAATGAATTCAAGAACAATCCAGGGATAAGACAGATGACTGAACAACAACCAGTCTCATGGGTGATCAGGAAAAGGAGATGGACATATGTTGGTCACTTGATGAGAAGAAATGATCAGAGAATCCCAAAACAAGCTATCAAGTGGAACACAACAGGCCGAAGAAAAAGGGGCAGACCGCGGGAAACTCTGAAGAAGACATTATTAAGAGAGGCCAAGTTAACAGGCATAAAATCCTTTGATGAGGTTGAAAGACTCACCGAAGACAGGAAAAATTGGCGAACTACTCTGCGAGCCCTATGTGACGTTTAACGGCACGGGAAGGATATAAGATAAGATTAAACAACAATCACAAAGAAGCCATGAAAATCTTTTATAAAAAGATCAGTGCAATGAGAAAGCAAGCAGAGCACTTTGACCCAAATGAGACTGTGAACGATGATAATGGTGATCCAATGTGCAAATCAGACAGGGTAATACAGCAAATGGAGACAGTAATTTGACAAGTTACTCAGTTTCTTGCTAAGCGCCACCTTCGACAGGTCCAGCAACCACCATATTCACTTGATATCACTCCCTGTG
This sequence comes from Achatina immaculata, assembly GCA_009760885.1. Classification (NCBI taxonomy): domain Eukaryota; kingdom Metazoa; phylum Mollusca; class Gastropoda; order Stylommatophora; family Achatinidae; genus Lissachatina; species Lissachatina immaculata. The sequence continues at coordinate 42,848,688 of CM019698.1, forward strand.
ACTTTTTTCTATTCCCAAAAATTAAAAACCACTTGAAAGGGAAAAGTTTTCAGAATGTTGAGGAGAAACAACAGAAGCAGCAAGGCAGCTTTACTCCATATCAGAAGATGACTTTAATGTTCCAGCAGTGGAAACAGTACTGTGTTGCTTCAGAAAGGGAATATTTCAAAGGTGACTAAATCAGTTTTTTTTTTCTGTAAGTCCAGTCCGGATACTTTTTTATCACACCTCATACATTGGTGCCCTGCTACAGCATGTTTCAACAGAACACAAGTCCATATATGATGCTGACAGTCTGCAGACCCTAATTTACTGTCTAGCTAGACTATTCAGATCCTGCTGTTTTTATTTCATCTTGTTGAATTTACTGAGTTACAGTAGTAGTTAGCAGCACATTTCAAAATCAAATGGCTCAGTCTGAAATGGTTTGTAGGCACTGCAAACATTTTGTACCTGTCCAGGACTAAAAATAAAAGAAAAACAATCACAACAGGAATGTGATGTTTAAGAATACTAAATGTAACAAGAAGAGAAAATTAGGAAATGACCATCTTTAGGAAATGATACATCACCATCCAGCACATTAAATGATCTAGTCATGTTACACCTGCTAGACAGTACACCACAGAAAACATTCATGCTAAGAACTGTAGGAAATAGAGATGGAGGCCACCCATACAAGAGGTGGAGGGAGTAAATTAGAGAAATCTTGAATATCCTATTATATCAAAAGGTCTATTTGTCTTCACAACACTGAAAGGTATATGAGATAAGAGACTAGGCAAGCCAAATTTCTCCTTACACGCACAGCATTAGCTTTATATATCTGCATATTTATAACTTTGTGAGGGCTTATACTTCACGCATGTGTACTATTCATATCTGTATTCATATTCAGCCATCTGAAAATTCAAATACTCATATTTGAACAGTTATGAAAGTTTTGTATTTGGTACATCCCAGTTAAACTGAAATCACTTTAAGATGATTAGTGAATATAGTATATGGTTATAATGTGCTGGGATATTACTGTAGTTAAAGAATAAAAAAGATAAAGATTTTTACGCTGTCATTGTTAAAAAAAATACAAACTGTTCAAAAGTCACAATCTTTACACAATCTTTAATCTTTAACGGGCTACCCATCCTCCATCGACAACCAAAGCTGTTCCTGTCATCTGGTTTGCTGCACTGGTACACAGAAAGGCAACAATTTCTGCAACCTGCACATATAAAATTGAGAACATGACAGAGAGAATTAAAAATATAAGCATGTTATAAATTATGCAAGTAACAAGACAGGCAAGTAACTAGACAGGCAAGAAACAGAACTGAGTGAAATGAAATTGGCATGAAAATATCAAATTATTTTTGGTAAATTTAATCTTGATGTCTACTGAAACTGTGGTTTTCATTTTTTCAGATTTCATCAGATTTTAATCTGATCACTTTACGCTTCTTTTTGAAAAATAATTTGTGATTGAGTAAGCTTGCTTCTCCCGTGTAGTACACAGGACCTGGGCACATGCCTGAGAAGCAAAGAATAGGACCAATGTACCCTACCATGCATGATGGTAAAAGGTGACTAAGGAGGGTTCAGCATAGGGCCAGCAACCCTATCTGGTAAAAAAAAAAACATCAGACTGCTACATTAATTTCCTTCTGCCTTGTCCTGTCCATCTTGCTTCTTGTATTCCTAGTATGTCTAGTTTGTATCTGTGCATTTCCTTGATGGTTTGTGCTAGTTTGATGCACAGATACAAACTAGACATACTAGGAATACAAGAAGCAAGATGGACAGGACAAGGCAGAAGGAAATTAACAACACAGGACACAGAAGATAAAATAATATGGTCAGATAAAGAAGATAATCACGAAGGAGTAGCAGCACTGATTATAACAAAAGAAGCATCAAGAGCATTGCTGAAATGGACCCCTATAAATGAATGTATAAAACAGGAAAAAGTAGGAGCAGCTTTATTACTTAACGATTACAAAGTTGTAATGAGAGATTATTATATAGATGCTTCAACTCAAGATTCACGAAGTTGTCCATTATAGTTTGTTATGCACCAACAGAAGCAGCTGAAGAGGAATTAAAAGAAGATTTTTACAACAGCCTCAAAGCCACATTAGAAGAAACAGTGCCCAAGCATACTTACTCATTTTGGGCGACTTCAGTGCAAAAGTAGGTGAGGGAAATGAAGACAGAAGAAGAATCATGGGAAGAGAAGGAATCAGAGAAATAAACGAAATTGGAGAAAGACTGTGCAGTTTCTGTGAAGAAAATATGTTGACCATCAGAGGGACAATTTTCCAACATCATCATCATCATCGTCATCATCATCAGGTGCCATGCCGATTGACATTAACTATTATGCTTCCCCAGAGTACACAATCCTTCATGCAGGCCATCAGCTCAGTTGGTGATCTCCTCTCACGCCATCTCATCAGTATCATTTCTCTTGGTCTTCCTCTTGAACTTCTTCTCTCTATTTTTCCTGTTATAATATTTTTAATGCCCCCTCTTCTCATTGCATGTCCTATTAAAATACATTGTCTCTCTCTTATTTTTTTACAAGATTTTTTGGTCTCTTCAGCTCTTCTCATGCATTCTTCATTAGTTATTTTTGCTGTCCAGGGGATTGGCAACATTCTTCTAATAAACCACATTTCTGCTACTTCCAATGATTTTTGTGCAGACAACATAAAAACATCCATAAAGTGACTTGGAGGTCCCCAGATAAAACCACAGAAAACCAGATCAATCACATACTGATAAACAACAAGTGGAAACAGTCACTACAAGATATGAGACCAAGGAAAGAAGTAGATGTAGGAAGTGATCACAGGCTTCTGGTAGCAAAAATAAGACTAAATTTAAGGAAAGCCAAAATCAGAGAACATAGCAAAACTGAAAGACCAGCAAACAAGGAAGGAATTCTCAATATTACTTAAGAACCGGTTCAGTGTCCTACAAGACGAAGCAGAAATGTCTAGAGTTCAATAAAACACTACAGGAAACAGCAAAAGAGGTGCTGGGATATTGGAAGTGGAGAAAAGAGGAATGGATAAGCAAGACCACATGGGAAAAGACTGAGCAAAGAAAGGAAATCAAGAAAAAATTACTAAGCACCAAATCACAAAGGGTAAAAGAACAACTTTTAAGTAATTATGCACAAAAAGACAAATAAGTGAAGGAATCATGCCATCAAGATAAATGTCAGTATTATGACAACATAGCAGAAGCAGCAGAGAAAGCAGCATATGTAAATGACATGAAAACCATATACAAAATCACAAAACAGATGACAGATAACTTCAGCACAAGATGTGAGGGTGCAGTAAGGACACATAAGGGACAACTGATCAGTGGAGAAAGAGAAAAAATTGAAAGATGGAGGGAACACTTTAACACCCTACTAAACAGAACACAAGCAGTACAAACAATAGACATACCTGAAGCAAAAATGGAACTAAACATCAATACAGGACCAATAACAATAAGTGAAGTAAAGGAGGCAATAAAGAAGCTAAAATTAGACAGAGCACCAGGTGAAGTTAAAGTGACTGCTGAGATGTTGAAAGCAAAGGAAACAGAAACACCAAAACAACTTTGCCGGATACTACAACAAATTTAGGATCTAGAAAAAGCTCCAGAGGAGAAAACTGGCCTCATAGTAAAACTACCAAAGAATAATGACCTCAGAGATTGCGGGAACTGCAGAAGCATTACCGTCCTTCCACTCACCAGTAAAATATTTTGCAGAATAATCATCAACAGAAGTGTACCAGCACTTGAGAGAAAACTTTGGAAAGAGTAGGCAGGATTTAGGAAAGGAAGATCATGCACAGACCACATATTTGTACTTAGACAAATATTAGAACAGGCAAATGAGTGGCATAGCACAACATATGCACTATTTATAGATTTTGAGAAAACCTTTGACAGTGTGAACAGAGATGCACTGTGGAAAATCCTAAGATGGCATGGCCTCCCCTATAAGATAAGTGAATGTCATCAAAGCCCCATACGAGGGTTTTCAGTGCAAAATGATCTGTGGAGAACATACCTCCAGCAGCTTTAGGGTACAAACAGGAGTGAAGCAGGGATGTGTACTATCGCCAACATAATTATCTTGGCAGTAGACTGGTTAATGAAGGAGGCAGCATCAGACAAAAGCAGAGGATTACAATGGAGCCTTGACTGCTGGAGGACTTTGAGTTTGCGGACAATATTTGTCTACTATTAAGCAGCCACAATGATACGCAAGATAAAATAAACAAGCTAACTCAGAATGCCAACAACATAGGATTAAAGAACAATGTAGGAAAGATGAAGTTAATGAAGCAAAATGTGAACAACAGAGATGTACACAGAGCTGATAGCAAGTTAGTGGAGGAGGTCAATGAATTTGTATACCTTGGCAGCAGAGTAGTAGAAAATGGAGACAGCACAGAGGACATCAACAGCAAATAGAAAACAAGTTGAATTCTTTCCAGACTAAATGTTTACAAAGAATTAGAAAAATGTTTTGGCCAAACACTATAAGAAATAACATCTTGTTGGCAGAAATGCAGATGAAGCTACTGACAGCAATTATTGAGGAAAGAAGCTGGCGATGGTTGAGACATGTGCTCCAAATGACTGACAACTCACTACGAAAAATAGCACTAAGATGGACACCACAGGGGAACACAGTAAAGGTAGACCAAAAGAGACATGGAGAAGAACAACAGAGAGGATGTTGAGCAATAGAGGGTTCACTTGAGCAAGAGAATAAAAAAAGGCAAAGGACAGGCATTTGTGGAAAACCCTTGCGGAAGCCCCATGTGCCCTGGGCACTTAAGGTTCAGCAAGAGAGAGAAGTAAGCTTGCTTAACATAACATCTTAAATATTCTTAAATGTAAAAGTGCAGTGGCCTAGTTAGCTGCATGGTTAGGTGCTTGGTTTACTAATTCAGTGGTACCGAGTTCAGTCCTAGTAGTGAGATTTTTTTTCTGGTACACACAAAAAAAGGCCCAGGGGTTCACCCAGGCTCTAAAAACGGGTACCAGAGAAATCTGGGAAGGTGAACGTGGCCAGGCCTGATAGTGATCACATCACACTTTCATGTGCTGAAGGTCATGGAAAATATGGGCCTAGCAACGTGTTCCCAATATCATGGAAATTTTTTTTTTTTATCTTCTGTGCAAATTTTGCAACTTTTTAACAAAATTTTAATTCATGAATGATGCATGTTATAACAATTACTTTTCAAGGACTTTAGTTATACAGACTTTGCAACTTAGATTAAATTATATCATTATTAGATCATCATACCACTTCTTTCACCACTATTGTGGACTATATTAGATGGCAGACAGTGTAGAAATCTTGCTCTAAATAACATATATGAAGTGGAAAAAAATGCAGACAAACCTCTGTCACTTTGACTGGTTCACCAGAAGGATGCACAGCCAGTATTTGTTTCTGTCAAAATATTCAATGAATCATTGAATGAATAAACCAAACATGTCATATATATTATTTTGGTGAACAAATTCTATCCGAATGAAGCTACTGAGAAATTAAATTTACATCAATTTCTTAAAAAAAAAAAAAGAAATAGTTGTTACTGCTGTCACAGAGTTAGTCACATGGCCTATGTAAATAGTGTTAACATTTATGACCAGTTAGCAAGCAGATGTCTTCAGATTCTATAGAGAATAGTTCTATTATGTTTCCTACTGCCATCATGTACGTACGTTTATTCCTGTCACAAAAGGTGATTGGAGGAGGTGAAGAAAAAAAATAAAACATCTTTGACTGGTGGTGGAAAAAGCATGGTACCTTTCATACCTTTGAGACCTGACTGACAAAGAGACGCAGACAACATAAACTTTGGCGTGGTCTGTGGAGGATGATGCTTCTATTTATTATCCAGAAATGTGATTCAGTATTTCAATATCAGTGAAGAACTCAATCATTTGTCAGATTTTTTTCTAGCATAAATGTGAAAAAAATATATTTTATGCTCTCTAAATGAAATGTCAAAGTAGGCTGAAAACTTTCCTGAATAAGAACATCTAGTCTGAACAGTTAAACTTTGTCACAGGGAATAAAAAATTCTCTGTTTGTTTTCTTATTTATTTTGTAATTCAGAAGTATTACAAGGTTTGATCCCAGACAAATTTCTAAAATGAGAGACTCATCATACTGTCTGACTTTAGCAAATATGGGTCCATCGCAAAAAAATTCTATTATCAACAATGAAAGCACTGGTAATGTCAAGACTGGACTATGGCATCGACATGCTTACTTTATCAATACTCAAACAACCCGGTTGGGGAGAATTCAGAATGAAGCAATGAGGACAGTGCTCAGATGCCCCAGGGACACACTGGTAGATGCCATGTGACACCTACTGCACATACAAAGCATGAAAACTCAACATAAAGGCATCCAAATAAAAGAGTACATACAAATTAAGATCATGGAAGACCACCCATTGAAAAAGGAGATTCAAGCATGAATAAAATCATGGATAGTCGAGGCTGAAAAGACCATAGAGCAGATATGTAACACTGAAGAAATTCCCATGGGTGCCGATTGGATTGATGCCTGAAAACATCCATACCTTACCAAAGTTCATATATGGTTTAGTCAAGAATGCTGTAATTGGACGACAGGATGAGCAGAATCAGAAATCAAAGAGTGAATTATTAAGCACTCCAACCCAGATGATCCTATAATATATACAGATGGATCGGTCATGCACGGATGAAGAAGTGGAGGAGATTCATGGTCTATCGCAATGGAGCCCCATTGTCAGTCAGTCTGGAGCCTTCACCACAACGACATCCAGCATAAAGATGGAGACTAAAGCAACCACTCGAGCCATAAGCTGACTAGCAAACTGTCAAGCGTCACAAGCTATAAATATCATCAGACTCACAATGCATGCTAAAAAAATATAGAAAACCGGGTGGCAAGTGGTTGGCCAAAGTAAAACAATCACAAATCTCCTCCCTAATTTGGATTTATTGCCCAGGACATGCCAGTATCAAAGGCAATGAAATGGCAGATCAACTGGCAAACAAAGCAACAACCCTGGGCCTCCTACAAATGGACAAAGCAGACATTATAACAGTCACCCTATCAAAATTACAGGGAGATGAACAAAACAATTTTGAATGCAGTACCTATCACCAGATACTATGCGAAAGAGGAATAATGAAGGGCAGTGGCAGACATTCAGAACAATGTGGAAGAGATCGAGCTATATTAGTCAATGTGCCATTAGCACAATCACCCAACACACACTACAAACAACACTGAGGTTAATGGCTGAGCACATATGGGAGTGTTCTGAATACAAGGAGGTCCATCTTTAGGCCAGCAGCAGAGCATGGCTGTTCTTCAAGTTCAAGACAAGTTGGCAATGAAAAGTGGTCAGCTGTAACAAACAGGAATTTACCTGAATTACAGTGGAGTTCAATCAACTGCGCAAAGATGTCATGAAGAAAAACTGATATGTATGCAGGTACATCTAAAGAAAGACCAATCCTTAGCAAAACTGGAACCCTATTAACATCAAATAAAGACCAAAAGCAAAGATGGGCTGAATACTTCCAAGAAATACTTAATCGACCACACCCAAAACAATTGTTAATCCTTGAAACTGACTTACCAGCCTCACAACTAAATGTCAACCTAGATGAAATTAAATTGCATGAAATTGAAACAGCAATGAATTTAATGGCTAACAACAAAGCTGCAGATGAAGATGAAATAACAGCCGAAATGCTAAAAGCTATCAATAGTGACAACATGAGACAACTACAGAGAATGTTTAACAAGATTTGGAAAGAAGAAAAGGTCCCTTCTAATTGGAAAAAAGGAATCATTGTTAAAATACCAAAAAAAGGCAACCTTAGTGACTGTAACAACTGGAGAGGAGTAATCTTAATATCAGTTGTGTCAAAAGTATTTTGCAAGGTCATTTTGAATAGACTTAAAGATATAGTGGATACTGCAATGAGAGAAGAACATGCAGGATTTCGAAAAGGGAGAAACTGTCTCAATCAGATCTTTACTCGAAGAATAATACTTGAAGAACATATTGAAAAGCAGAAACCATTAATACTGAACTTCATAGATTTTAAAAAGGCATTTGATAGCATACACAGAGATTCATTATGGACAATTTTATGTCTATATGGAATACCATCTAAAATTGTCAACATCATTAAGGACTTATACAACGGATATGTTTGTGCAGTCAAGACAGAAGAAGGGATGAATGAATGGTTCCAGATTGAAACAGATGTGAAACAAGGATGTTTACTGTCTCCTTTACTTTTTGGAATTACAATAGACTTCATAATGAAAAAATGCTGCACAAGTAACACAGGTATTGACTGGGTACATGGGACCCAACTAGAAGATCTTGATTTTCCTGATGACATAACTCTTATCAGTAATAAATGTGAATTCCATGCAAGAAAAAACAGATAGCCTGTCTTCACTGGCTAGCAAAATAGGACTTGAAATTAACAAGGATAAAACAAAAATAATGAAAATTCCCCTTAATCAAAATGGAAAAATACACATAGAAGGGACAGATATTGAAGAAGTCAATCAATTTGCATTACCTTGGCAGCTACCAGGGTGGTGACACTAGAAAGGAAGTTAGGATCAGAATTGCAAAAGCAGCATCAATCTTCAAGAATCTTGAGAACATATGGAATTCAAAAGTTATAAGCACAAAAACCAAGTTAAGATTATTCAATTCAAATGTAATATCCACCCTCATTTATGCATGCGAAAGCTGGAAAACAACTAAAGAAACAGAAAAGAAATTAGACTCTTTTGAAAACAATTGCATAAGGAAAATACTCAGCATCAAGTGGAATGAATTCAAGAACAATGCAGAGATAAGACAGATGACTGAACAACAACCAGTCTCATGGGTGATCAGGAAAAGGAGATGGACATATTTTGGTCACGGGATGAGAAGAAATGATTAGAGAATCCCAAAACAAGCTATCAAGTGGAACACAACAGGCCAAAGAAAAAGAGGCAGACCGTATGAAACTCTAAAAAGGACATTGTTAAGAGAGGTCAAATTAACAGGCATAAAAACACTGCTGGCGAGACTCTTCGAATGCTGCGCATGGAGTGAAGCTCCTCCCGGTCAAGGAAGAAAATGCGGAAAAGAAATAAGGGTTGCTGTGCAGCGCCGATGTGAAAAGGTGATGGAAAGGATAAAATGAAATTTAATCGGTATGTCTGTACCATGGCGCCTCTGCTCTAGAGGCCGGTCATGTCCGAAATACACCTACACTGGTGAAATATGCCTAAACCGGCACACACCAGGGGTGAAACTTATGGCCAAGCATGTAACACCACCTCCGCTCTGGAGGTCGGTCATGCCTGATATACACCCATACTGGTGAAATATGCATAAACCGGCTCATACCAGGGGTGAAATTTGAAGGCTATGCATATCGCGGTACCTCTGCTCTAGAGGTCAGTCACGTCCCAAACACGCCCATACTGGGATAATAAGCCTAAACCGGCTCAACCCAGGGGTGAAAGTCACTAGTGGCGAGGATTCGTCCTCCTGGACAAAAGCTCCACCCTGGTCACAACTAGGAAAGGTAGCGGCCACAACCACAAAATGCTGAAGTTGGAGACCCTGGACCAGGGCAGTCTAGATAGGCAACCACCTCTCACCCGGCGGGGATGTATGCGTATCCTAATCACGCTGAGGTTTTCTGGTGAGAAAGTCCAACATTGGACTGGATGGGCAACCACCTCTCACCCAGTGGTGATACATGGGTATCTCAAACGCGTCAAGGTTTTCTGGTGAGAAAGTCCAACTCTAGACTAAACTGGTGCAACGAAAACCATGGTGTCACGCAATCCGCTTCTGAGACCCACGAAGAATACAGGCTCATGCCCTGAGATACTCTGAACCTCCTGTGGTCCTCTTGGAGATCTCGTGTGGTCCTTTCGGGGGGACCACGGGACTTAACGAGGACCACAGGGGTAAATTCAGTAGGACCACAGAGCGGTCTTGGTGGTAGAAGCGAACGAAGAAGAAGAAGAACAGGCATAAAATCCTTTGATGAGGTTGAAAGACTCGCCGAAGACAGGAAAAACTGGCGAACTACTTTGCGAGCCCTATGTGATGTTTAACGGCACGGGAAGAATATAAGATGCATGTATGCTTCTACATCTCCTTTTTCTCCCTCTCCTCCCCTCCCTCACACACTTAATCTAATCTAAGTGCCACGCTGCGTGGCATAGGCGATCATATTTCTCCACAATTCCCTGTCTTTTGCATTGATTATGAGATCCGCCAGTGACTTTCTTCCTAGCCACTCTGACAGCCCATCCAGTAACTTCTCTCTCTCTGTCTTTATCTGTCTCTTCTTCCCTCAATTTTTCAAGTTGCCACAGTGTGTTCCAATTTTCCTCTTCTCAGGAAATATCCTATAAATCTTGCTTGTCTGCCTCTGATCTTTGCTATAATTTGCTTTTTCACTCCAGCCTCTCTTAAGACTTCTTCACTGGTTTTCTTGGCTGTCCATGGTACCTTCAATATCCTTCTTACAAACCACATTTCCATGGCCTCCATTTCTCACTGTACTCTCTTATTCATAAACCCTTCACACTCATAAACAAAACTGGCTCGATGTAACATTTAAGTACTCGGAATCTTGTTTTCATTGATATAGATCTGTTGCACAAGATGTGTCTCATTGTCTGTAATGCTGATTTGGCCTGAGCACGTCTGCTTTTTATTTCACTGTGACATTTCCCATCAGTTGTTATAATCGTTCCTAAGTACTTAAAATTTATCACCTTGTTTCAGATTTGTGCCATCGATGGTAATGCTACACTTTGGTGATATTTTTTTCTTTGAGATGACCATCACCAGTCTTCTTTTTGTTCAGGCTGAGACCTTTATTTTTACTTTCACAAACCAGGATGTCCAGAAGAGCCTGTAGCGCCCCTTCACTTTTAGCAATCATCTGCATATTTTAAATTGTTAAGCCTGTACCCGCCAACTGATATTCCTGGCATGTTCTCTATATTTCTCATTATGTTTTTGCTGAACAAGAAGACGAAGTCATGAGATAAAACACATCCTTGTCTCACTCCCAATTTTATGTCTTGGAATGCTCCTATTTGGTTCTCAACCCTCATTGCTGCTGATTGCTTATTTTGGATAAGTTTCAGATCTTTCCCATCTATGTTGATGTCTTTCAGCATTCTTATAATTTCTGTGCGTCTCACTTTATCAAATGCTTTACAGTAGTCTATGAAGCATAAGTATAGGTCCGTTTTTATTTTTATTGATCTCTTCATCAATGTTCTCATTATATATATGGCATTACTTGTATCTTTTCCTTCAATGAAGCCGCACTGTTCTTCAGCAATTTCTGGTTTTATCTGGTCCTGACTCTTCTCATGATACGAAGCAGGATTTTGGTAACATGGCTAATAAAATGGTCTTCACACTCAACTGTACCTTGTTTCTTTGGTAGGGGAATGAAAACTGACTGCAAAAGGTCTGATGGGACATAGTTATTGTTACAGATGTCATTCAGCAATCTGGTAATTATTTCTATGCCAAGTTGTCCTAGTGCTTCCAATTCTTCTTTGGTGATTTTATCTGGTCCTGGTGCTTTATTGTTTTTCATGTGTTTGATGGCCTCTTCCACTTCTGCTTTTAATATGTGAGCCCCTTCATTATTATTTCGTATATCTATTTCACTTCTACTGTCCTCATAGAGGCCTCTAATGTATTCGTCTCTGTCCATTATTGTATGCCCCTCCTTTGACTTCAGTCTTGTGGTATGTCCTTTTGTTTGTTAACTGCTTTATTTGTTTGTACATATCTCTTGTGTTTCCATGATGGTGTGTCTCTATTTCATTACATTTCTTATTTACCCACTCTTCTTTAGCTTTATTACATTTGTGTCTTATTTCTTTATTTATTTTGTCATATTCATCTTTATCTTCCTTAAGACTTCTTCTCTGATCCATTAGTTGCAAAATTTCTTCTGTCATCCAACCCTGTTTAGTGTGTCTTTTATTTGGAGGTAGGATTTCGATAGATGTTTGCTGAATAGAGTCTTTGAGCATCTTCCACTGTTCATCAATTGTTTCAGTCTGCTCTATATAGCATTATATCTATTATGGTCCCATATTGTTCTTGTATTGCTTAATTGCTGTAACAGGTCTCTATCTAGTTCTTTGTTTTTAGCTGCTACTTTTAACCCCTTTAGCCTGATTCACACTTTTCCTATGACTGGGATGTGGTCACTGTTGCAATCTGTGCTTGGTCTTTTTTTTTTTTAACGGATATTAGAGAGTTCCTGAATCTTCTGCTGATCATAATGTAATCTATCTGGTTACATACATATGTTATTATTTGGGCTTTTCCATGTTTTTCCTATTATCATGGTGAGTAAAAAGGTAACCTTAATTTTCTTCCTCAACTGAATAAAAAGTACAAACATAATTGAAAACTCTTTTTCACTTTTCAGTTTAGTCCACATCACATTCAATGATGACTTCTTCTTCTTCTTCTTCGTTCGCACTGTCTGTCTATATCTGCAGTCCTGTCTCTTGGATAAATTTCACTGTTTTTTGTAACTCATGTATGGAACCGTAGAGCTTATCTTCTTTAGTGGTTTCACTGGGCCAGTAATTATTTCTCAGTGTCTCGTAGTTGATGCAGTTCTGGAGGATATGTTCCACAGTTTGGGGCACCTGGGCACATGTACATAGATTAGTAGTACCAACCTTAAACTTTGTATACATATGACTTCGGAGTCGGCTGTGTCCTGTTCGGAGACGGAAGATGGTGACTTGTTCCTTTCTGTTTAATTCAATGATGACAGCCACTGCTTCACTAATGTCTGGATTCTTCTATAAAACAAATCATCTGATCCTGTAGTTAACTATGCACAGACTCTTTAATCTCTTCATCCATACTGAACTCACCTAGTGCCATCTTGAGAAGTTCAAACACAGGATAAATCACATAATGTGAGGTCAGGTGAATACACATAGAGCATGAGTCCTTGCAAGAACTAAACTTCATCATCATCATCATCAGGTGCCATGTCAACTGGCATTGGCTATTATGCTTCTCCAGAGTACACAATCTTTCATGCAGGCCATCAGCTCAGTTGGTGATCTCCTCTTACACCATCCCATCAGACTGTCCAGTATCATTTCTCCTGGTCTTCCTCTTGATCTTCTTCCTTCTATTTTTCCTGTTGTTATAACATTTTCAATGCCCCCTCTTCTTATTGCATGTCATATGAAAGTATATTGTCTCTCTCTTATCTTCTTCTTCGTTCGCTTCTACCACCAAAAACCGCACTGTGATCCTACTGAATTCACGCCTGTGGTCCTCGTTAGGTCCCGTGGTCCCCTGTGTGGTCCCCGAAAAGACCACACGAGATCCACGAGAGGACCACAAGGGGTTCAGAGTATCACAGGGCTTTAGCCTATATTCTTGGTGGGTCTCGGAAGCGGGATCTCTCTCTTATCTTTCTGACAAGATTTTTTTGTCTCTCTAGCTCTTCTCATACATTCTTCAGTAGTTATTTTTGCTGTCAAGGGGATTCGCAACATTCTTCTAATAAACCACATTTCTGCTGCTTCCAATGATTTTTGTGCAGACCTGCCTATTGTCCATGATTCACTTCCATATAACAAGATAGGTTCAATATAGCATTTTACGACTCGTTTTCTAACATTCATTGATAAGGATGTGTTGGCTAATATGTTTCTCATTCTCTGAAATGCAGTCTTTGCTTGGCCTATTCTGTTCCTAATTTCTTTTCTGCATTTCCCATCTAAACTAAATTTAGGCTTTTCAATACATATGTAAAGGCTGTCCTGTCATATGGTTTGGAGACATGGGCTGTGACCAAGACAATACAACAGAGGATACAAACATTCAAAAACTATTGGTTGAGGAGGATTTTAAATATTAAATGGCAGGACAAGATCAAGAATGAGGAGGTCTGGGAAAGGGCAGAAGAAGAACCTATGAACCTACAAATCATGTCTAGGAAATGAAGGTGGATTGGCCACACACTAAGAAAACCCAACACCAGCATAGCAAAACAAGCATTTACATGGAATCCTTAAGGAAACAGAAAACAAGGAAGACCTAGACTTACTTGGTGAAGAAAACTTATGACAGTGCTTAGAGACAAGGGATACACATAATAGAAGTACATATTCAAGGTGTTTGAAAAATCTCTTGGCAGTATTGAACTTTCGGTTACACCATATTGTGTGCGGTGCAGTTACTATGATATGTATTCTGCCAGTCCCGTGTTTCTTCTAATGTAACATTTATCAGCATTCAGTGTTAGTGTCCATGTATTCAGTTGTTAAACAGCATTTAAAGTGTTAAAAATGGTGATATGCTTATTTCATTTATTCATTATGGTTTTTTCAACTGAGGAATATATTTTTCTTGTTGAGCAAGTCTTTAGAGAAGGCAATAGATATACTGATTTAGTGTGGAAGCTTTTTGCTAAAAACATTCCCAGGAATACTCATATATTAGCTGCACTGCAGTACACAGCTTTATTGAGAAATTTTGTGAAACAGGATCAGTGATAGATGCACAGCATAGTGGAAGACGACTGATAGCTATTGATGAGAAATTATGGAACATTTTCACCTTGTTGCTTTGGAGTTCATCAAAAACATTGCGCACGTTGGCACAAGGGGAAGATATCAGGCTTGCAACTGCACATAATGTGATCTGGCAACAATTGCAGCTGGCAGATAAATAAATCTATTACAGTGAATGGTTTGAAACTTTCATTCAGCACTCAGATATTAACAGTCGATATTTTTGATGTCATGTTTTTTACAGATGAGGCCTGGTTTCACCTCTCTGGCTATGTTAATTCACAAAACTCACATTTGTGGTCATCAGACCACCATGTAAGACAACTCTCATTCTGCGCATGAAACACCCTTACATGACCAGACAGTTGGAGTGTGGGTTGCAAAAACCAGATGATGCATTGCTGGACCTATATTCTTTGAAGAAACAGGGGTGGATCAGAGAAAATGTTGTGAGTGTCAGGGTGAGCTGGATTAGTGGCAGATGACGATAAAGAATTTTCTTAACCATCTGATCATGCAGGTGGAAAGCCAGTACTCTGTCAGATGGAGTAACAGGCATTTTTCTGACAGAGTTAAGTTAGTTCTGCCTTTCCATCCATGCGGGTCAGACGGTTAAGAAAATTCTTTATCGTCATCTGCCACTAACCCAGCTTTACCCTGACACTCACATTTTCTCTGATCCACCCCTGATGGCATACAAACGTGAGTCAAACCTTAAGGACACTCTCATCCACAGCCATTTGAAGCAGAGCCTTACATATGTTGATACCAGAAAATGTAACCACTCCCGCTGCGTTACCTGCCCCGTAGTCTGGGAAATGAAAACGATCACCTTTCTCAAAACTATCCTCACTCTTCATGAGGGATTCACATGCGAGTCCCATAGTGTGATATATGTCATCACATGCAAAAGATGCAGGATATCGTATACTGGTGAGACTGGCCTCAGATATGGGGACCGCATGCAGAAACATCTGTATGATATCGCTCAGCATGCTTCGAAACCAGTTCCAAATAATTTCAATGGCCCCAACCACAGAGGCAAATCTGATTTTCTGGTAACAGCCTCAAACAATGTCATGCTTGAGAACCACTACATTCAGGATTATGGGATGCTGGAACCACATGGGTTAAACTCGCTATTCAGCTACACATAACATTCTCCTCTTCAACAATTATAATCCCTCTCCACTAAGCTCCACTCCCTTCTCACTTGTTACACATAGTTCAGAACCTCCTCACAGCATCACATTACAACCCCTCTACCCTAACTATAATCATCTATTTCACCTTCTCTTGGCATTGTACCACTCTCTCTCCACTCCACGGTTTCCCCATCCACCACCCCCAGTTACGACCCACCGACCACACATCACAGGTCTCCATTTAAACAGTCTCTACGCCCTACCATGCCCATTTCTGACACACAGCATCGGACAAGCCGCATCTTCTTACAGTTACAGCTAAGTGCTCTATTAATTATTAATTTTTGGTTTTTTAATACAGCATTCATGTGAATCTATACTTTATCTCTCTTCTTTCTATTTCTTCATCCTGTATGTTTTTGTATGATTAAGGCTCACGCCGAAACATCAAAACTTTGTAATCATTAAGTAATAAAGCTGCTCCTTTTTTCCTAGTTTATACATTTTAGTATTACAGCTTTACCACAGTGGTTCGTGTATAGCTGTATATTTATACACTAATTACTGTGAATAGTAAACACTACTGTTCAATATTCCATGATTTTATTGGACTACTTGAGGAGAATAAGATCATTAATTACTCCTAGTTCCTGCAAGATGGTGCTATTGTGCATACAACTGCTAGATCTATGAAACTTTAGGACGAGTTTTTTGGAGAACATATCATCTCCAGAAATTTATGGCCCCCTTGATCATCAGATCATCTGTGGGGAGCAGCAAAATCTACAGTGTATCATGATCACCCACACATGCTTAATGAATTAAAAAAAACTGCAATAAAAGCTTATATAAAAAAAACCATCTGTCAAGCTGATCTATATGTTTGCAAACAATATTAAATGTGAACAAGAGTGTTTTGATATGCAGGGAGGCTACTTTCAAAATATGTTATAAGGCATGTGCCTGATTAACCTATATTACATATTATTTTTCTCATAAGTACATATGATTAGTGTATACAGGTGCTTAACTCTGCAATACTGAATCACTACTGTGCTACTGTCAAGGGACTTTACACTCTGTACATGTAGGTAAGTGTGAGAAAGAGATGGAGAGTTGTTTATATAAATGAAATCTCTTATTGTATTGTTCTATTTCTGACAGATTATAATATAATTTCTATACTCAACAGCAAAATTGCTTCATGTCATTTTCAGTGCTGTCTGATTTTGCTAAATCAATTGGTTTAACATATAATTTGACTAGACGTACCATGTCTGATATTGTACCATGTCTGCTTTGTTTTAATTTTTAAAGCCAACATCTGACAGGAACTATCTTGGATGGATGCTGTGGCATGTAACAGAGCATATATGTGGTTGTCCTGAATGCAGTGAAGCAGGAGTCCAAATTTTGAACCTTTTAATCGCTACCACTCTGGTGGTAGAAGAAATCTATATGTGTTACTTATAAGATATGTCAATTATATATGACAAATACTTTGGTGGTAGAATTCAAGGGTGTTTCATATAGAATTCTGTGGTTTCATAAACTTTAACAACTGAACTTAATTATCTAAGTCTTACAGTGATGATATTAAGATTTTACACTTCTTAACAGATATTTTAAAATTTACCCCTGGTGTTCATACTGCAGATATTAATACAATCTTTCTTTCAGCCTTGGATTAGCTAATGCCATGAATTACCCCAAGGTATCTATCCTTTAGCATTGTTGGCTATGACTTGTACTTGTATGAACTCCCTGTAACCGTGAGCTGTTGTTCTTTGGTGTGCTGACAACACAGTACTGATAGCTGAGAACCAACAAGACCTGCAAAATCTCTTGGATAAAGTTGCCAAAGAAAGTGAACAGAAAGGCCTTACTTTAAACATAAAAAAGACAGAGACTATAGTTATATCTAAGAAACAGAATCCACCAACACGCAATATAAAATTAAATGGAACTACTCTAAAGCAGGTGCAGAAATTCAAATACCTTGGAGCATTAATAACTTCAGATGGGAAATGCAGAACAGAGATTAGGAACAGAATAGGGCAAGCAAAGACTGTATTTCAGAGAATGAGAAACATATTATGCAACACATCCTTATCAATGAATGTTAGAAAATGAGTCGTAAAATGCTATATTGAACCTATCTTGTTATATAGAAGTGAATCAAGGACAATAGGCGGGTCTGCACAAAAATCATTGGAAGCAGCAGAAATGTGGTTTATTAGAAGAATGTTGGCAATCCCCTGGACAGCAAAAATAACTACTGAAGAATGTGTGAGAAGAGCTGGAGGACAAACAAATCTTCTCAAAAAGATAAGAGATAGAGACAATGTACTTTCATAGGACATGCAATGAGAAGAGGAGGCAATGAAAATATAACAACAGAAAAAATAGAAGGAAAAAGATCAAGAGGATGACCAAGAGAAATGATACTGGTGTGAGAGGAGATCACCAAGTGAGCTGACGGCCTGCATGAAGGATCGTGTACTCTGGAGAAGCATAATAGCCAACGCCAGTCGGCATGGCACCTGACGATGATGAAGTTTGATAAAGCAGGTGACAATGACATTATTGAAAGTTATTCAGGAAAGAAAATGGCACAAAAATAAATGATGAAATCAGAGAACAACAATCTGGATTTCAACTAAGTAACAGAATACATGGAGCCTTATACAGTTTTAGCTGATTGCAAAATAAATGGACATTTAAAAAAATTTTTTTTAAAGTTTTTTTAAAATTACACTAACTCCTTTGATAAAGTACACCTCTGTTCTGAGAGAAGAATTCACAAAGCAATGGGAGATTAAAATGTCTCTGGATCACTGATAAAAGTATATAAGAGCATCCAAAGCATTTCATAAAGTTATTAAAACATAGCACATTCAATTTTATCCCAATAACTTTTACCATTAGAACTTCATGAGTATTTGTGGTTACCTTTATACCCATTACAGGTAGTGACAAACTTTTTTACCTCTTCTCATCTTCCTCTACATTTCATCCTTAGCTGACATTTAGATTTATTTTAACACTTCTTATCAAGTCTTCCACAGTGGCACATCTTTCCATCTCACTGTTATTTATATGTATTATTGAACTGTGTCACTTTGAATCATAGGATTTAGGTTACAATTAAATGTTTTCTCTATTCTTACTATTTACTCCAACAATATTATCAATGTTGATGAACTTCTATGTATTTCCTGCCACATAAGATGGTACCAAATATTTGACAAGCAATATTCTGGAACAAAACTAAAAACCCCACACTTTTCATGAACTTCATAGCCCTCCTCTCAATAAGGCTTTGGTTCAAGATTGTATGCAACACTAGATATTCTCCTACTGAATTTCTTAAAAATGTGTAAAATATGCAGCTAACATTGTAAATATTGGTGTATCCACACTTACAGCTAACCTGCATGGGCTGATTTGCTCTGGGTTTATCAGATAGCTCACAAACTACAGAACTGTAAAAGTGGTACAGGTCACTATAACAAAACATAGTATTATGCTCAAACTCTTGGAACCAATTTTGAAAAAATGTAATGATGAATTAAGTAACTACTTAATTCATCATTATAATGACAGAGAAATTTTAAATGGAGGCAAGAAAGTAACCAGACTGTAACTAGAAAATTTTCATTTTATTTGCTGAAGAAATTTGAAAAATAAACTACAATTCTACTCATGTTGTTTGATAAAGGACACCAAGTTCAAGATGTTAGTACTGAGGTTTTCTCAGTTACTTAATCCCTGGTGTTGCTACGGAGACACTGTCCTGACAGTGATCTTACACAGCATCTATCATTCATGGAACATCATAAACATGAATGTTTAGGTGTTAGTCTACTACTGGTAACCTCTGCTCCAAGGTCTACCCAAACCTACCATTGTCATATAGGACATAGGGAGATTACTGGAGGAGTTTTCTTACATGGCAGAAAATATGGTATTTAACTCTTTCTGTGCCAGAAAAGAAATGTGGACGTTCAGTTGGGTGCCAGGATAAAAGCGCAGGTCCTGATCTGTATAGGGGGTGTAGTTGTAAATGGAATGGAAAACAGTATTTCCATGTACTTCCGTCTACTTATTATGTTTCAAATTATAACTAAATGTGAAAATTTCATAAATGCAGAGTTTTTTTAGGAAAAAAGAAGTAATGTGATGTTTTTAGACAATGATTGTGCCCAGCTCACCATCAGCTACATCTAGACATGCACTACTTACCATCTGAGATGTCTAGATCTACTTGTCGATCTCGTATTGTGATTCTATGTTGCATTCTCGCTAAATTAATGTCTGAAATAACATCCTAACTACTTCTCCCATCGTCTAATATGTCTAGATCTACTTGGGATACATTCAAGAGCAGCGGGGTGGTCACAGGCCATGTCCATATACCTATCTACATCATCAAAAATTGAAAAATTTCGGTCTTTCTCTTCTTTTTTCTCGCTCAGCATCACTCGTAACTAGGCACTCTTTCGCCATTTTGAAAGTGTCACCGAAATCGCGGACGAAATATATACAATATAAATGTTACACCGGTTGTTTTACTGAAACAAACCAATGTCACTGTAGCAACAATTGGTAAGCATCGGGAATCCGGAAATGTCGATGCAATGACCAAAGGCGCCGAAAGAGTTAATAGTTTTCTGTTATAAATTATTAAGACTGTTACAAAACATCATGAGTACCTTTCCTTCCTCAAGTGAAATCCCTTGCTCTCTGGCCCTGTCTTCTGCCTGCTTCACAAAAACTGATATAATAGGAAAAAAAAATTAAATTTTAAGTGTTGTAAAATTACCTCAAATGACAAAAATTAAATGTTAAGAAAGGACTGTAGAGCACAGTGATAAGCTGCATATTCCATTTAAAGAGAAAACAAGAAAATGAAATTAAAAAAGCAATTTAGTTTTGGTGAAATTATACATTTATATATATATGTATTCTAATTAATCTGTTTCTTATGTTCCTGTTTTTTACATATGGTGGAAGAACCCAAGAAAGCAGCAAAAACAGGAGACATAAAACATACAAAAGAGACTAATTATATACAAAATACAAAAGAGACTATTACATCCAAAGAAAGACCAATCTTTAGCAAAACTGGCACCATATTAAAGTAAAGACCAAAAACACAGATGGGTTGAACACTTCCAAGAAATATTTAATTGACCATACCAAAAAGAACTGATAGACCTTGAAACCGATTTACTAATTCCACAACTAAATGTGAACCTAGATGAATTTACATTGAACAAAGTTGCAGGCGAAGATGAAATAACAGTTGAAATGTTAAAAGCTATTAACAGTAGCAAACTACAAAGAATGTTTAATAAAGTTTGGAAAGAAGAAGAAGTCTCTTCAAAATGGAAAAAAAAGGAATCATTGTTAAAATCTTATATCTTTCCCATGCCATTAAACATCACATAGGACTCACAAGGTAGTTCAGCAATTTTCCTGCCTTTGGTGAGTCTTTCAACCTCATCAAGGGATATTATGCCTATTAATTTGGCCTCTCTTAACAATGTCCTCTTTAGAGTTTCACACGGTCTGCCTCTTTTTCTTTGGCCTGTTGTGTTCCATTTTATGGCTTATTTTGGGATTCTCTGATTGTTTCTTCTCATCACATGACCAACATATGTCCATCTCCTTTTCCTGATCACCCATGAGACTGGTTGTTGTTCAGTCATCTGTCTTATCTCTGCATTGTTCTTGGATTTGCTCCACTTGATGCCGAGTATTTTCCTTAGGCATTTGTTTTCAAAAGAGTCTAATTTCTTGTCTATTTCTTTAGCTGATTTCCAGCTTTCACATGCATAAATGAGGGTGGATATTACATTTGAATTGAATAGTCTTAACTTGGTTTTCGTGCTTATAACTTTTGAATGCCATATGTTCTCAAGATTCTTGAAGATTGATGCTGCTTTTGCAATTCTAATTCTAACTTTCTTTCTGATGTCACCATTCTGGTCTATGTTGGATTTTTCTATCATCTCATTTAAGTCACATTATATAGCTCATAACATATTTTTTTTTTCATAAGCATTGTTACACAGAATCAAACAAAAAGACATCAAAATAAAATGTTTATTCTCACTGCTTCCATCTAACCAAACAACATGCATTTGATTTATCCATTTGATGTTTGTTGTAATATTTAGTAAGCCGACTCCAGAAATTGGATGTTTGTGAAAACATGATTACGACACGAAGCAGTGAAAAAAATCTGCTGTTTTCCCCCCGTCTCTAACTTCAGGTACAATCTATTTCAGTGGTTTCCAACTAACAAAAGTCTGCGGATACCCTGCTACTTAAAACTCCAGGTCATGAACTCACTCTTGTTTTAAAATTGACTGCCATACTTTGAAAAAGTTTCATATCTGCATGGTAGCTATGTACTTTAAATGCAAAACAATTTTTAGAAGAAAATATGGGTAACCTTTAATGAGTAAACACTACGCTACACTAAAGTACAAACTTGGTGAATTTTCAAAACGAAAATAATGTAGTTAAAAAAAAAAAGAAAGCAGCTGATATTTCTACTTGTTCTAACAAAGAAGGACTCAGTTTTTGTCACAGACCCCCATATTACATAGGGCTCACATGGTAGTTTGCCAAGATTTACTGTTTTCAGCGAGCCTTTCAATGTCATCAAGGGATGTTATTCCCACTAAACTGGCGTCTCTTAACAATGTCCTCTTTAGAGTTTCACGTGGTTGACCTCCTTTTCTTCAGTCTGTTGTGTTCCACTTGATAGCTTGTTTAGGGATTATCTGGTTGTTTCTTCTCAGCACATGATTGACACATGTCCATCTTCTTTTTCTGATCACCCATGAGACAGGTTGCTGTTTGCTCTTCTGTCTTCTCTCTGCATTGCTATTGAATTCGTTCCACCAAGTATTTTCCTGAGGCATTTGTTTTCAAAAGAGTCTAATTTACTGTCTATTTCTTTAGTTGTTTTCCAGCTTTCACATGCATAAATGAGGGTGGATATTACATTTGAACTGAACTTGGTTTTTGTGCTCATAACTTTTGAATGTTCTCAAGATTCTTGAAGGTCAATGCTGCTTTTGCAATTCAAATTCTAACTTCCTTTTTGTATGATTTACCAGATATTAAATGAGAATAAATGTCTACAGCAGTGATAAAGAAAACTTGAAACTAGTTTACACATCTCTAGCACTGGAGGGATGTGTTAATTCATCCTTAGTAGTGACTTAAGAAAATGAGTAAACACGTCTTTAGCAGCAAAAGGGTTAAAAAGACATGTGATAGAAAACACAGAGATACCATATAAAATTGTCAACATCATTAAGGATTTCTACAATGGATATGTTTGTGCAGTCAATACAGAAGAAGGAATCAGTGAATAGTTCCAGAATGAAAAGGACGTGAAGCAAGGATTCATAATTTGGTTTTTGGAATTCCCATAGATTTCATAATGAAAAAATGCTGCATAGGTAAAATGGTACATATGACCCTACCAGAAGACCCTGATTTTGCAGATGTCATAACTCTTATCAGTGACAATGTGAATTTGATGCAAGGAAAAACAGATACCATGTCTTCACTGGCTAGTAAAATAGGACTTGAAATTAACAAGGAAAAAACAAAAATAATGAAATTTCCCAATAATCAAGAAGGAAATATATATGTAGTAGGAACAGCTGTTGAAAAGTACACTAATTTGCACACTTCGGCAGCTACATAGACCAGGATGGTGACGCCAGAAAGGAAGTTAGAATTAGAACTGCAAAAGCAGAAATTGAATCATGAGAACATATGGCAATCAAAAGTTATAAGCACAAAAACCAAGCTAAGATTATTAAATTCAGATGCAATATCCACCCTCATTTATGCATGTGAAAGCTGGGAAACAGCCTTTTTAAAAAAAATAGACAACAAATTAGATTCTTTTGAAAACAAAAAGTGGAACGAATTCAAAAACAACACAGAGATAAATGAATGAACAACAACCTGTCTCATGAGTGATCAGAAAAAGGAGATGGACATATGTTGGTCACATGACGAGAACAGTCTGATAATCCCAAAACAAGCTATGAACAGAAGGCTGAAGAAAAAGAAATCAACCACATGAAACTCTAAAAAGGACACTGTTAAGAGAGGCCAAATTCTCTCTCTCTCTCTGAACCTTAAGTGCCCAGGGCAAGGGTTTTCCACAAATGCCTGTCCTTCGCCTTTTTTTCTGCTCTTGCCCAGGTGAGCCCTCTATTGCTCAACATCCTTTCTGTTGTTTTTCTCCATGTCTCTTTTGGTCTACCCTTACTTCTGTTCCCCTGTGGTGTCCATCTTAGTGCTATTTTTCGTAGTGAGTTGTCAGTCATTCGGAGCACATGTCCCAACCATCGCCAGCGTCTTTCCTCAATAATTGTTGTCAGTGGTTTCATCTGCATTTCTGCTAATAAGATGTTATTTCTTATTGTGTTTGGCCAAAATATTTTTCTAATTCTTCGTAAACATTTAGTCTGGAAAGAATTCAACTTGTTTTCTATGGTTTTGGTGATTTTCCAGCATTCACTTCCATAGAGTAGTACACTTAGAACATTACTCTTAAATATCCTGATTTTCATATTTATGCTTAGTTTTTTTGATTTCCATATAGTCTGCAGCATTGCAAAAGCCTGGTTTGCTCTAGTAAGTCTGCTGTTGATGTCCTCTGTGCTGTCTCCATTTTCTACTACTCTGCTGCCAAGGTATACAAATTCGTTGACCTCCTCCACTAACTTGTTATCTACTCTGAGTACATTTCTGTTGTTCACATTTTGTTTCATTAACTTTGTCTTTCCTACGTTGATCTTTAGTCCTATGTTGTTTGCATTCTGAGTTAGCTTGTTTATTTTATCTTGCATATCTTTGTGACTGCTTGATAACAGACAAATATCGTCCGCAAAGTCAAGGTCTTCCAGCACTGTGTCAAGGGTCCATTGTAATCCTCTGCGTTTGTCTGATGTTGCCTCCTTCATTAACCAGTCTACTGCCAAGATAAATAATGTTGGTGATAATACACATCCCTGTTTCACTCTTGTTTGTACCCTAAAGCTGCTGGAGGTATGTTCTCCACAGATAACTTTGCACTGAAAGCCCTTGTATAGGGCTTTGATTACATTAACTATTTTATGGGGAGGCCATGCCATCTTAGGATTTTCCACAGTGCATCTCTGTTGACACTGTCAAAGGCTTTCTCAAAATCTATGAATAATGCATATGTTGTGCTATGCCACTCATTTGCCTGTTCTAATATTTGTCTAAGTACAAATATGTGGTCTATGCATGATCGTCCTTTCCTAAATCCTGCCTGCTCTTTCCGAAGTTTTTCCTCAAGTGTTGGTACAATTCTGTTGATATTATTCTGCAAAATACTTTACTGGTGAGTGGCAGTAGGGTAATGCCTCTCCAGTTCCCGCAATCTCTGAGGTCACCCTTCTTTGGTAGTTTTACTATAAGCCCAGTTTTCCACTCCTCTGGGGCTTTGTCTAGATCCCAAATTTGTTGTAATATCTGGCAAAGTTGTTTTGGTGTTTCTATTTCTTCTGCTTTCAACATCTCAGCAGGCACTTCATCTTCACCTGGTGCCCTGTCTGATTTTAGCTTCTTTATCGCCTCCTTTACTTCATTTATTGTTATTGGTCCTGTATTGATGTTTAATTCTGTTTTTGCTTCAGGTATGTCTATTGTATGTGCTGCTTATGTTCTGTTTAGTAGGGTGTTAAAGTATTCCCTCCATCTTTCAATTTTTTCTCTTTCTCCACTTACCAGTTGTCCATTTTGTGTTCTTACTGCACTTTCACATCTTGTGTTGAAGTTATCTGTCATCTGCTTTGTGATTTTATATATGGTTTTCATGTCATTTGTATATGCTGCTTTCTCTGCTGTTTCTGCTAAGTTGTCATAATGTTTATCTTGACGGCATGATTCCCTCACTTCTTTGTCTTTTTGTGCATAATTACTTAAAACTCGTTCTTTAAGCCGTTGTGATTTGGTGTTCAGTAATTTTTTCTTGATTTCTTTTCTTTGCTCTATCTTTTCCCATATGGTCTCGCTTATCCATTCCTCTTTTCTCCTTTTCCAATATCCCAGCACCTCTTTTGCTGTTTCCTGTAGTGTTTTATTGAACTTTAATATGGACATTTCTGCTTTGTCTTGTAGGACACTGAAGCGGTTCTTAAGTACTATTGAGAATTCATTTCTTGTTTGCCGGTCTATCAGTTTTCTTGTATCAAAATGTATCTTTCTGTGTTCTCCGATTTTGGCTTTCCTTAATTTTAGTTTTATTTTTGCTACCAGAAGGTTGTGATCACTTCCTACATCTGCTCCTTTCCTTGCTCACACATCTTGTAGTGACCATTTCCACTTGTTGTTTATTAGTATGTGATCGATTTGGTTTTCTGTGGTTTTATCTGGTGACCTCCAAGTCACCTTATGGATGTTTTTATGTTGGAAAATTGTCCCTCCAATGGTCATCATGTTTTCTTCACAGAAACTGCACTGTCTTTCTCCATTTTCATTTATTTCTCCGATTCCTTCTCTTCCCATGATTCTTCTTCTATCTTCATTTCCTTCACCTACTTTTGCATTGAAGTCACCCAAGATGAGTAGCATATCATGCTTGGGTATTGTTTCTACTGTGGCTTGGAGGCTGTTGTAAAAATCTTCTTTTAATTCCTCTTCAGCTGCTTCTGTTGGTGCATAACAAACTATAATAGACAGCTTCGTGAATCTTGAGTTGAACCGTGCATATAATAATCTCTCATTTATTGGGGTCCATTTCAGCAATGCTGTTGATGCTTCTTTTGTTATAATCAATGCTACTCCTCCTTCAAGAAGATCTTCTTTACCTGACCATGTTATTGTATCTTCTGTGTGCTGTGTTGTTAATTTCCTTCTGCCTTGTCCTGTCCATCTTGCTTCTTGTATTCCTAGTATGTCTAGTTTGTATCTGTGCATTTCCTTGATGGTTTGTGCTAGTTTTCCAGTCTGGTTTAGTGTTCTTACATTGCAGCTGGCTATTTGCATCTTGTGTTTAGGTTCCAGGAGGTCTGCAGTTGGGTTGGGGACTTCCAGTGGCTGGCTTTCATCCACAACCTTCATGTGGTCAGTTTCCTGATAAGCATTTCTCCTTCCACCTGCATTTGTTTTTTCCCTTGCTTCCGTTTCTGTAGCAGTCTGATAGTTTTTTTTTTACCAGATAGGGTTGCTGGCCCTATGCTGAACCCTCCTTAGTCGCCTTTTATGATCATGCGTGGTAGGGTACAGTGGTCCTATTCTTTGCAGATCCTGGGTACCATACGGAGGAGAGGCCAAATTAGTAGGCATAAAATCCCTTGATGAGATTGAAAAGCTTGCCAAAAACAGGAAAACTTGGCAAACTACCATGCAACCCCTATGTGACATTTACATGGCATGGGAAGGATGTAAGATGTAAGAATTTTTACACAGCATTCATGTGGATTTATATTCTACCTTCTTTCTCTACTTCTTTGCCCTGTGTGTTTTTGTATGATTAAGGTGCAAACTGAAAAATCACAACTGTGTGCTTGTTAATTAATAAACCTGTTACGACTTTTTTTCCTAGTTTATACATTTAGACAAATTAAGGGTACTTGTAGGAAATCTGAACTGTGTGACAGAAAACACATTGTAAATAACCAACACTATCAGCAAACATACTCTTGGATGGATGCTGCAGCATGCGGCAGAGCATATGTGGGACTGTCCTGAATGCAACAATGTTAAAGTTTATTTTGAATTTTTGAATTAGCAAAGCCCTAGTACCAAAAGAACTGTGGAAGCTATTATCACAAGCTATACAAAGACCTGGATAATGAAGAACTTCTTCCTTGATGGATTCCACCACCGTTTCATCAATGAAATTAATAAATACTTAGAGGACAAGGAGCTTGCATATAAGAATGATACTGCAATGATTATTCTGCTACTTGCATGAAATAATGTTCATTTTCTGGATATACTGATACCTTCTTCTGCATTTGCCTTGAAAAGGGTGTGGTTGTGTTGGGTCACAGTTTGTAGTTAGGCTGTAACATCTGCACCTTTTCCCTGACAACAGTTTTGGCATTATTTATGTTCAGGAGTGGGTTTACCTTCCTATTCAATCTCTGTTGATTTGGCCAGACTATAGTCTACAACTATATTTGCCCAGACTATAGTCTGCATTCAAGGGAGCAGAACAGAGTCTTGGTCAACTGTAACTGTAATCAGAGACTGGCATTCCCATATGTGCTCCAACTTTCATTCCAACACCCATGGAAGCGTATGCCTGCTGATGAAGCCAGTCACACACTGGTTGTGGGTAACATGTACTAAATCATTTCTTTCAGAAAAACAATCACTTTTCCTCTTCTCCCCCAATTTGGTATCCTGATGTGATTGTCATAATTGAACCTGATGTCATCCTCCATATACAGCCTATCCAAAGCAGCTCTTGTAATCTCCTCCTTTTCCATTCTTATGCTGTGCCTGCCAGCATGTCCACTTTTTCATCACCTTTGACTCTTGCGTGACATTGGCAGTATATCCATGTCAAAGTGGATAACTGAGAGCTCTCTAGAAGCTGGACCCGCTCTTTGCAGAAGAAGTGTGTCTTGATTCTCTGTAACATGCTTTGGGAGTTTGTTACAATGACCCCAAGTAAGTCACCCTGCTCTACCAACCAGGAAATTGCTTCTAACACTGCCTGCACCTCCATTCTCATCCAGTTTGCCGTCACAGTAGACATAGGTCAATCCACTTTTTAGACCTTGTGCCATTTACAACAGTGATTATATTCCCAGTGACCTGATTAAATCCATGTTTATAGCACTACCAAAGAAACCAGGTGCAAAGGAATGTGATGACCACTGGACTATCAGCCTCTCATGTCACATAACGAAGCTACTTCTGAGAATCATTATGAGAAGAACAAGGAAAAAGATAAAAATGGAAACAGCAGATGAACAGTTTGGATTTGTTGAAAGAAAGGGAACACACAATGCCATTTATGCTTTACGAACACTAACTGAAAGAGCTTTAGAAGTACAGAAAGATCTCTACTTATGCTTCATTGATTACACCAAGGCATTCAACAAGGTAAAACATAACAAAATTATTAAAATGCTTGAAGACATCAATATAGACGGCAAAGACCTGAGGATTGTAAAACATCTATAATGGCAGCAAGAAGCAGCAATTCAGTTGAAAATAGAACTGGAAAATATCAACCTATAAAACAAGGGATGCAACAAGCATGTGTACTATCTCCAGACCTTTTTTCTCCATACAGTGAGAAAATTCTAAGAACGATCATAACAGAACCAGGTATAAAAATTGGAGGATACAATATTAACAACCCTCTGTATGCTGACAATACAGTACTGATAGCTGAGAACCAACAAGGCTTACAAAATCTCTTGGATAAAATTGCCAAAGAAAGTGAACAGAAAGGCCTTACTTTGAACATCAAAAAGACAGAGATTATGGTTATATCTAAGAAACAGACTCCACCAGCATGCAGTATAAAATTAAATGGAACTATTCTAAAGCAGGTGCAGAAATTAAAATACCTTGGAGCAGTAATAACTTCAGATGGGAAATGCAGAACAGAAATTAGGAACAGAATAGGGCAAGCAAAGACTGTATTTCAGAGAATGAGAAACATATTATGCAACACATCCTTATCAATGAACATTAGAAAACGAGTCCTAAAATGGTATATTGAACCTATCTTGTTATATGGAAATGAATCATGGACAATAGGCAGGTCTGCACAAAAATCATCGGAAGCAGCAAAAATGTGGTTTATTAGAAGAATGTTGCGAATCCCCTGGACAGCAAAAATAACTAATGAAGAATGTATTAGAGGAGCTGGAGAGACAAAAAAACCTTGTCAAAAAGATAAGAGAGAGACAATGTACTTTCATAGGACATGCAATGAGAAGAGGGGGCATTGAAAATATTATAACAACAGGAAAAATAGAAGGAAGAAGATCAAGAGGAAGACCAAGAGAAATGATACTGGACAGTCTGATGGGATGGTGCGAGAAGAGATCACCAACTGAGCTGATGGCCTGAATGAAGGATCGGGTACTCTGGAGAAGCATAATAGCCAACGCCAGTCGGCACGGCACATGATGATGATGATGCCACTGACCATCTGTGAAGATCACAGGGTCATGTGGTTCAGAGTGATGATGAATCTGTTCCTGCACTTGGGCTTCTGTTTTACCCTCAACCCAGTCTTGGCATTCATGGCCTAGCTGGATCATGACCTTCATTAGATTCTGCATATTTGGCATCTTAGTCCATCCTGGTTTTAGGGGAATCTGCCCTGGGTCACAGACTGCTGACAATGTCTCTTTGCCTCCACCATCCATGATCTCCCTTGCTTGATATGCTTGTCCTTTGCCGAGTTCAGCTCTGGCAGTCCTGAGGAACGTCCTAACTTGCGCATACTTGTGTCTTACTTTCATACTGGACATATCCAGCAAGTAACGTATAGCTATGATTGGAATGTCCTTGGTGCACCCCAGAACTGCTCACATGGCATTATTCTGGATGCTTTTGAGCTTGAATATCTGAGTCATGGACTGTCAGAAGGCCAAGGCCATATTCAATCACCAACATCGCTAACACACACACATCAGCAGGAAGAGTGTTCGTTGTGGCAGACCAGCACCTGCCATAGTCTTCACTGCACTGAGCCCTTTCTTTGCTTTCTGAATGACCATGTCCAAATAGTGGTTGAAAGATAGTGTCCTGTCAAACATAATTCCAAGGTATTTAAAAAATTGTTCCCTCTTGATATATTTGTCATCACATTGCACTGCCAGAATGGTAGTCTTTGCAGATTTGTTATCTAATGAGCACCACAGGATTTTAGCCTTGGTGGGGTTTATTACTGCATTGTTGTCCTCACATCAACCCTTGGTATGGTCAATATTTTCCTGAATGCATGCAAATATCCTCTGTCTGCAGTTTCCATGTACATATGTCAGGATGTCATCTGAGTAATCAGCCAGGGCCAGTCTGGTGCAGTTGTGAAATCCTGGCAGTGTAAGTGTTGAAAAGCACTGGTGACAGTGGAAAGCCTTGAGGTAGTCCTGGTGCAATAATCCTAGTCTCCAAGGTACATGACTCATTTTGAGGTGCCACAGTTCTCCTGAGTAGCACTCAGGCAAACCACCAAACAATCCAGTTGTCAATGGCCACTTCCGTCATAAGGCACATTATAGGTATCCTCCAGATCCAGTGAGCAGCTGCCATCTTTTGTTTTCTCCGAAACTCTTCATATACATCATATGCCAGTATGGATGCTTATTGTGTTCTCTGCCAGGTTGATAGCTGTCTAGCATGCCTGGAAGCTATCTGCCATTCTCCAATTCTCATATCAGTTTCTTAGCCATGATCTGCTCCAGCACACTACCATAAATGTTTTGCATGGTAATGATGTAGTACCCTATCAATTTGATGTTGTATTTGCCTCGTTTAGGTAATGGCAGGAGGTATCTATGTAACCATTCTTCTGGTATCTCACCTGACCATATAGTATTGCTGTACTCCTCTGTCATCTTGACTTCCTCTAATACCTGTTTCTACTGGCTATACCAAGCTCCATCTGGACACGGGGGCACTGTTCCTAGATGACTTGATGGTCTGTGAAACCTCAACACTGGCCAAGTCTGCATACTGGTGAGTTTGTAACGATTCTGCTACAATGCTCCATGCTGATATGCAATCTTCAGTGTTGCCCTACCATAACTGGTCAATACATCTGTGGAAGATTGTGGCCCATTTCTCTGAATTTGTCTTCAACACCTGACCACTCTCATCCTTTTGCCACCATTCCTTACACTAGATTTATTGTTCATTCTTCTGTGCAAGTGCCAAAACTTCTGGAGGGCTTCATCTTTCGCTACCTCTTGCAAGTCCTCCCAGCACCATCTTTTTGATTCTGCAGCGAGAGCTTTGAAGGTAAGTGTAGCAAACTGCATATCTTTCACATCTTTTCCATTTTCTCCTGTCCTGTCATAATTTTTCTTTCACCACTGTTTTGTTAGGGTGCATTTCATCTCCCACGCCTTTTTGATTTCCTCCATCCACCATAGGGGCTGATGGAAGCCATTTCATGTGACCTTTCTCTTCTAGGCTACTTGTCATGCTCTATTAGTGGTGTCTGATTAGCGTGCTCATATTTGAACTCTGTATGCATGTGGTGTCTCAGTGGCTGGCCTTTAGCTATTCTCATTGAGCATGGTAAGTGATCACTGCCACAGTAGGATAATGCCTCCCAGTGAACATCCCATCTCGCCTGAGTGGACACCAAAGTCAGGTCGATATTAGAGTCTGAATCAGACTCTCAAGTGGCCAGCTGAGTTATCTTAACGCTGTTCAGAACAGACAGGTTTGTCTTTATCAGGGCATTATCCAGTGTGTGTCCCTAAGTGTTGTCAGTAAGAATGCCCCAGTGCTCTCACTTTAAGCACTGAAGTTCCCACAGATTATCAATCTGTCTCCATCTTAGTCAAGCTAACCCAATCCAAGCAGTCAGCTATGATTCACTGACCACAGTCTCATCCAGCCTGAGTCTCGCATCTTCAGCTCTCAAGTATTGGTATAAAATGTAATCATTTATTGTAAAACATTTAAAATCTTTAGAATGCTTTTAAGCATTGCTCATTTATTGCAACAGTTGCATAAATATTTAGGCATGCACAGAATATATCTTGAGCTATCTAGTACAGATACTGGGGGAATTTTGCATATGAGTCTTTTGCGTTGCCACATTGTAGAACGGGAGTTGGGCGTGAGGCCAACAACCTCATCCTGAGACCCATCTAGAGCTGACTCTAGATGGGAAAAAACCCTGCCGTTATGGAATCTTGCAACAGCTGTAACCGAGCATCAAGGCATTGTTAAGAGAAGCCAGTTTAGTGGGCATAACATCCCTTGATGAAGTTGAAAAACTCGCTGAAAACAGGAAAACTTGGCAAACAATTATGTGAGCCCTATGTGATGTTTAACGGCACGGGAAGGATGTAAAAATGTAAGCATATTTTATTTCTTTGCAAATTTAATTTATACGGTTGGCCATGTTACATAAATTTAGATTAAAATTTTGTGTTTACTGTAACTGCTTTATCATTCTGTGTTACCTGATAACAAAAAATTTAATGAAATCAATACTTACGTGGAGTTTCTACGTAACCAGGACACACTGCATTACAGGTGATACCAGTGCCTGCAGTCTCTAGTCCAACAGACTGAATTGAAAAAAAAAAACCAAGATTACTTTTTATGGTTAATTATATAGACTAGCAGTGGCAGACTGATGAGTTGAAGTGATCTTTATATCCACACAGAAAATAGTCTCTTTACTATATCTTAGAATACTATATTTAAACAGGTATAAGTCAAATGAAATTGAAAATTTCTGAGCATCTTTATATTGAGCTGTTTCTCTCATTCTATCATTATTTTACTGGCATAATTGGTCACAACAAATGTGCCTTCAGTCTTCAAATCTGGCCCTCATTTTTTTTCTCAAATGAGAAAGTGCTTTTATGCAGAGTTGGTCTCAAATTGGCACACCTTTTGCCATTTCTTTCTAGGCCTCGAGGATGCCGGAAAGATCTCTTTTGGATGGCTTACAAACACTGCCATTATGTATTGTAGATACGACTACCCTGTAGTTTCCTCTTTACAACTCAATCTTCTGATAATAGGTGTTTATTTCACAGATGGAGCTTTGTACACTGTATCAAAAGTAATGAAATAATAATACATAATATTTTGAATAACTCTTTATTTTCACCATCGATCACTACAGTATCAGTAATTACATATAGTTCTTTTGTTTTCTAATCCTAGATGATTATACTGTGACACAGTGGTATATTTTGTATGAATTTCATATTGAATTCATTTTTTTTTTCAGAAAACAGCATATGAAATATATAGCCTTTTTTAAAGTGCTTTTGTGTCACATTTATGTGGGTTTGAAAAAAAAGGATTTTGCAATCACTAGATTAATTAATTAATGCCTAAGGAAAATACTTGGTATAAAGTGGAACGAATTCAAGAACAATGCAGAGATAAGACAGATGAGCAAACAACAACCTGTCTCATGAGTGATCAGAAAATGAAGATGGACATATGTAGGCCATGTGATGAGAAGAAACAATCAGAGAATACCAAAACAAGCTATAAAGTGGAGCACAACAGGCCGAAGAAAAAGAGGTTGACTGCGTGAAACTCTAAAGAGGACACTGTTAAAAGGAGACAGTTTAGTGGGCATAAAATCCCTTGATGAGGTTGAAAGACTTGCCGAGAACAGGAAAACTTGGCAAACAACTATGCGAGCCCTATGTGATGTTTAACGGCACGGGAAGGATGTATGATATAAGATTAATGAATGGTGTAGAACACATTTGTGTTCTTTTACACTTTTACTCATCAACAGTCCTCATTTTTTACAGTCTCTTACATGTTTCAAGCACCAGTGTGAAATAGCAAATAACTCTAATGGATCAACAATCATCATCATCATCATCATCATGTGCCGTGCCGACTGGCGTTGGCTATTATGCTTCTCCAGAGTACCCGATCCTTCATTCAGGCCATCAGCTCAGTTGGTGATCTCTTCTCGCACCATCCCGTCAGACTGTCCAGTATCATTTCTCTTGGTCTTCCTCTTGATCTTCTTCCTTCTATTTTTCCTGTTGTTATAATATTTTCAATGCCCCCTCTTCTCATTGCATGTCCTATGAAAGTACATTGTCTCTCTCTTATCTTTTTGACAAGGTTTTTTGTCTCTCCAGCTCTTCTCATACATTCTTCATTAGTTATTTTTGCTGTCCAGGGGATTCGCAACATTATTCTAATAAACCACATTTCTGCTGCTTCCAATGATTTTTGTGCAGACTTGCCTATTGTCCATGATTCACTTCCATATAACAATGCTGAATAAAATAACACATGTAATAATCTTAAAAAATGAGTAAATTTTTTTTTTGGAATGAAAATAAGTATTGTTCACCATGTACGACAGCTCATATTACAGAATATGATCTGTTGATCTTATAGTGCCAGCCCCCATGACCCAGGGCAGCAGTAGATAAATTTCTATTTTGAATGTTCCAGAGTGTTAAGTTTAAATTTGACACTTTCAGCAAAATAGTCCCATACTGAAGCAACACACTTAGTCCAGCACTGTTTCCACTGCTGTAACATTTTTTAAAGTCATCTTCTGATAAGGAGTAAAGCTCCCTCATCGCATTCTGTTGCATTGCCTCATCATCCTGAAAACTTTTCTCTTTCAAGTGATTTTTTTACTTTTGGGAATAGGAAAAGGTCACATGGAGTGATATCAAGTGAAAATGGTGGATATATGGAATGCAGTGCTTGGCAAGAAACTGCTGCACAAGTTGTGATGCATGGGCGGGCAAGTTGTCATGGTGTAGTTGCCACTCACTACTTTCATGCAATGTCAGCCTTTTGTGATGAATCGCACCCCCCAAATGCCACAAAACCTTACAGCAGTATTCCTTATTGGTTGTCTGACGTGATGGAGCATATTCATGATGCACAATTCCACTGCAATCGAAAAAACAGTCAGGATTGTTTTGAAACTGCTGTGGTTCTATCATGCTTTCTTTTGGATCTGGGAGATGTCGAGATCTTCCACTGTGAAGACTGGGCCTTAGTTTTGGGGTCATACCTATAAACCTATGATTCATCACCAGTTACAATTGTTTTTTTAAAAGTTTTCATTGCTTTCAGTGACTTCAAGCAGGTTATGAGCAGTCAAAACATAGGCCTGTTTCTGGTCAGCTGAGAGCATTTTTGACATAAATTTAGCTGAGGCACATCTGTAAGAACTGACTGAATTGAACTGAAACTGACGTGTAAGTCTTCAGATAGTTCACAAATAGTTATTTTGTGATTTTGCAGCACAGATGTGTGGATAGGTCCAATATTTTCTTCAATTTTGCTGGTTGTGGACCTCCCAGACCGTTCATCACTCTCAACACTTTTATGGCCATCTTTAAAATGTTTATACCACTCATAAACTTGTGTATGACTCATACAATCCTCCCCATAGACTAACTTTAAGTATGTGTCTTTGTATGTTTCACCAAGATTTTGACAAAATCTGATGCAAATTCATTGATCCACTTTTTTCAACATGACAAATGCAATGAACAGATTCAGATATGCCAGAACAAAGCACTACCGTAAGCAATACAGATGTGACATATGTCACATGTGCATTATATGCCAAGGTCAACCTGTGCCTATCCACTCCCAGTTGTGTCAGTCAGTTCTGGAGTTATGCCCTCATTCCAGATATTTTTTGATTACATCTTGTATGAGAACCTAATGCCAGGATTGCAACTGCTATTTACTAAACTAAAATGTGATCAATATACTAAAAGAGTGACTTATCTCCTACTATGAGATAAACTATACTTGGATATGAATCTGTAGTCTGGTTATGATGAAATAGTATGTACTAATAAAACATGTGAATAATCATGGCTTCACTCAACTCTTTCAGCCAGCACCTTTCCTTCAGTGAGCTATGCTATTTTTTTTTTTTTTATCTGTGTAGTCCTCGCGAGCAGCCAGATTAACAACACTGAATGTAAAGACCGATCTTGGAAAAGATTTGCCAAAAGCGACAAAGAACTAGACAATAAAGTTAGAAGGCTTAAGAGAGAATGCATAGGCAATTTGGTGAAAAAAAAGCAGAGAAAGCAGCAAGAATAGGAGATAGCAAAACTTTATAAAACATACAAAAGAGGCTAATGAAGCTATTAAATCCAAAGAAAGACCAATCTTTAGCAAAACTGGCACCCTATTAACATCAAGTAAAGATCAAAACCAAAGACTGGCCAAACACTTCTAAGAAATATTTAATTAACCATATCCAAAAGAATTGACAGATCTTGAAACTGACTTGCCAAATGCACAACTAAATGTCAACCTAGATGTAAATTGAACAAAATTGAAAAGCAGTGAATCTAATGGCTAACAACACAGTTGCAGGTGAAGATGAAATAACAGTCGTAATGTTAAAAGCTATTAACAGTGACAACATGAGCAAACTACAGAGAATGTGTAATAAAGTTTCCAAACTTTAAGAAGAAGAGGTCCCTCAAAATGGAAAAAAAAAAGAATCATTGTTAGAATACTAAAACAAACAAAAAAAAAGGGCAACTTTAGTGACTGCAACAACTGGAGAGGAGTAACCTTACTATCAGTTGTGTCAAAAGTATTTTGCGAAAGTTATTCTGAATAGAATTAAAGATATAGTGGATGCTGCAATGAGAGAAGAACAAGCAGGATTTTGAAAAGGGAGAAGCTGTCTCGACCAGATCTTTACTCTAAGAATACTTAAAGAACATATAGAAAAGCAAAAACCATTAATCCTGAACTTCAAAGACTTTAAAAGGCATTTGATAGCATAGAGATTCATTTTGGAGAATTTTAAGACTACCATCTAAAATTGTCAACATCATTAAGGATCTCTACAATCAAGAAGGAAAAATATATGTAGAAGGAACAGCTATCGAAGAACCAAACCAATTTGCAAACCCCTGCACAGGTATATAGACCAGGATGATGACACCAGAAAGGAATTTAGAATTAGAATTTCAAAAGCATCACTGAATCTTGAGAACATATGGCACTCAAAAGTTATAACCACACAAATCAAGTTAAGATTATTCAATTCAAATGTAATATTCACCCTCAATTATGGATGTGAAAACTGGAAAACAACAAAATAACAGACAATGCTCTTTTGAAAACAAATGCCTAAGGAAAATACTCGGTATAAAGTGGAATGAATTAAAAAATAGTGCAGAGATAAGGCAGATGAGTGAACAACAACTTTCTGATATTTGGTGATCAGAAAAAGGAGATGGACGTATATCAGTCACACAATGAGAAGAAACAGTCAGAGAATCCAAAAACAAGCTATCAAATGGAACACAACAGGCTGAAGAAAAAGAGGTCGACCATGTCAAACTTTAAAGAGGACATTGTTAAGAGAGGCCAAATTAGTAGGCATAAAATCCCTTGATGAGGTTGAAAAGCTCACTGAAAACTTGGCAAACTACCATGTGAGCCATATGTGACATTTAATGGCACAGGAAGTATGTAAGATTAAGTCCTCACTTACTTAACAAAAGGCATGAATCTGTGCAATGTGGAAATGCAACATTTTGACCAAGTATTGGAAGCCATAGTATCTACACTGAAGAATATACATTGTAGTCTGCAGGAAAATAACATCATCAAATATATTGACTCTTTCTTGTCAAAATGTGTATCCATGCATGTGAGGGCATACCTAAATTTCATGCAGAAGAAATATGTAAGTTTACATAAGTTTACACCCATGGAAGAAAAGACTCCAGTCTAAAAATGTACATGAAATTATGAATGTGAGAAATTCAAATTTACCAAAAGTTGCCACACTGACTACTTTGTAACCAGCTCACCTTGGTGAATCCTATCATTCCATGCTTTAATGTAACATAGGCCACTTTGTTGGGTGAAGCTACGAGGCTATGGGCAGAAGCAATGTTGATAACACGACCCCAGCCTGGTATGCAACAGTAATTTTCATTTAAGATTTTGAGGAGATGCATTCATGTCTTTTATGGCAAGTCTCAGGTCACTGTCTTCCAGTCTCAAGTCCTTGTAAGCAGCTTCAAGTCTCATGTTGTCTCAAGTCTATAAATCAAACTGCCACAAAATCACTATATTAAGTCTATACAAAGTTTAGGAGTTGTGAAAGTGGTGAAAGTAAAGTAAAACATAAGCAAAACATAATATATACTTTATTTACCATTTCATCAACCTATTAGGAATACAGTCCCTGAAGTGTGTACAAAAAATGCACATAAAAGCTCTTGATACTAACCACTCATAGACTAGAAATACTTAGCTATAACTGTAGTAGTCTACTGTAAGTTAACACAGTAAGCAATTACCCATATAGCCCCTCAATCAGGGTGACGTGAAGCCATGGGAGCAGGTGGTGGATGGAATGGGAGAGCAGCCGACAGATAATGTTGGTTATGGTCACCATTCTATGATGGTAGGCAGATGATCTCAATGTAGGGACAATGGCTATGATCACTGACTAGTACAGTCACTGCCCGGAAGGAAAGCAATCTATCTTCTGGAAAACTTGAAAACTATCTTCTGGAAATGTACCAAGAAACCCAAAACTTAAATATTTTGGACACATTAAACGTCATGATAATCCAGAGAAGACTGTCTTTGAAGGGTACATAATGGGAAAAAGAAAGAGAGGAAGACCAAGGCGAGGATGGCTGCAAGACATCGTTGATGATCTGCAAATGGATGCATCAGCAGCAGGGCATCTTGCTCACAACCAAGAGGCCTACAGGAGCGCTGTTAGGGAGGTAAAGTTCTGCAAGGGACATGCAAATGAATGAATGAGTAAGCAATTAAAACATCAAAGAAAAATCATTTAAATCTGGGTACCAAGTAATAGGCATACGGAAACAGTAACAATGAAATGAAAATACAAGACTAAACATGTGACTGAAAGATCTCTAGTTAATACATACTCTAACAAAACACATGGCAGACAATAAAAATCAAAGATTCACAACTCATCTATATACAGCTAATTCCAGCAGAGACAAAGATATGTTACTGGCAACTTCCAGACAGTGGACTTCGCACTAAGTTCAATACAGCAATGCCAGAGTTAAGCATATGGACTATGATTTGGAAATCCAGACTTGCATTATCTTTCTTGAACCTTACATTTCCCTTCTCTACAAGACACATATGAGCATGGTAGCAATGTAAATCCTTTATTTTTATGGTGGCTGATTGCTTCATATTATGTGCTACGTATCATTTGTCTAGAGCAAGTGAATTATACTTAATATCTAGTCATGCACCAGGTAAAACTAAACAGACATCAGGTTTAGATATGTCTGACAGCACACTGGCCAATGACACCAATGAAGCATGCATTGGCTTACTAAAAAAAAAAAAGCTATAGTAAAAGTGTTGAGTCAACTGACTTTTAGTCAAGTTGCAAAGTCAAGTCATCCACTTTTTCTGCTCTTCAAGTTTAGTCTTTAAAGTGACTTGAGTCATAGTTGATCAATTTGAGTCTGCATCTCTGAGATTTTGTAACTGAACGTATCAAATCTGTTACAGCTCCTGCAAACTTTGAAGGTGAAAAATGCATGGCAAAAATATGTTCATCTAATTATTCAGCGTCTACTTTTCTCATTCTATATCCTTCAATATCTACACTTAGTTAAGGTAAATGATTTTCATGGCATATCAAATGACTCAAGAAACTATGAGAATTGAGACACATGACTTCAGCCCACTATGTCACAAGGTGAGAGTAAGGGTGAAGATGGTGGGCTGCTTGTTGTAAGTAGGTCTTCTAACCCAGGTGTAAGCGTACAGTTACAGTGAGGTTTGGTGAGCAGGACTAAAAAAATATGCCACAAGAAAATTGCAGGACTGTCAATGTTTTCTCAAGGAGTGGGGTGGCCAGCTGAAGATGAGATTATTCAAGTTGAATGAAATAGTGGTTAGCAACCCTTAGCTGACTGCTTCCATTAGGGTTAGCAAAAGAGAGCCTACTCTACCTCTTACTGGTGTCCTGACTGGCTGAGTGAAAAGGGACTGAATAGGATGTATACACAAAAATTTTCAAAGTGAACACAGAAGAAATTTTCTGGGTGGTAAATGTAAACTTTAATAGAACAAAACTAATTCAAGTAGTGCAGGAATGGTGAAACATGATATACTATTTTGAAATTGTAATAAAGTACACTAGTGTAGTAGTATATTAGAATAAGAACAGAGTGATCAGGAAAATCCGATACTCTGGTGGTTGCTCGGGTAGAAAAAAAAAAAGCACCGTTCAGCTCTAGAACTTGCAGAGACTTGACTAGCAGACAACATTAGGAGAATTAGGGGAAGAAATGGTTAGGACATACATGATAGAAGTTTTGATCAGAGTAGAAGTTTTTACTTCTGACTGTGATCAGCGTGAAACTATGTAGAGCAGCTTGAAGTGAATTAGTCTGGTCAGCTTGAACCAAGATGTTTGTGCTAGCTGTTATTGTAGTACTGTTGAGATTTATTAGGACCAGTGGTTCTAAAAATTTGTGTGTGACTTTTATGGAAATTCAGTGGCATGTTCATGACATTCATTAAGTTGCATTTTTGTTATTATGTTGTTAGATTGCTGTTTGTCTGGGTGTGAATGTAGATCACTCACTTCCTATATGGCAAATTTCTGTCTTGCTAGGGGTGGAGCCTAATTGTACTTATTATTTAACATTCTTCACCTCATGTCACCTACCATTAGTACTCATTAATAAAACTTGTTTTGTACTTCACATCTTGTCAAGTCACTACTGTAGTTTTGTCTTGGAAATGTCAGAG
Source organism: Achatina immaculata (assembly GCA_009760885.1). Taxonomy (NCBI): domain Eukaryota; kingdom Metazoa; phylum Mollusca; class Gastropoda; order Stylommatophora; family Achatinidae; genus Lissachatina; species Lissachatina immaculata. The sequence goes on from CM019698.1 coordinate 42,890,004, forward strand.
GTTTTCATACTGTGCTGCTGAGATCTAAGTTGGAGTTGTGTGCCTGGATGTGTTCATTTCTCTGCGTATATCAAAGAAACAATTGCTTGTACTATCAGATTCAACAGTCAAATTGACTATAACTTACTTCACTTAAATTCATAAAGTAGTAGCACACACAATCTCAGTAACTTGTCATCACTTAAAAGTAGTGATACTACTTTACTAGTGCCTATGTGCAATTAGTATGGGTGATCTGATATGAACTGGCAGTGCTGTTTATTCTGCTCAATACATTTTTGTTAGTAATGAACCTTGATGTTTGCTTTTTTTGTTGTTGCTGAACTGGAGGGTGGAACTGTGATGCTATACTGTCTTAGTCATCATTTGCTGAGTGAATATTCTGGTAACAAGAGCATGCTGGTAAATTAAATCATTTTCAATGAACATTTAATACCATAGTTCTCTTTTTTCCACACCAGTGGTCCACAACTTCATGTTGCGACCCCATTTAGGACTCATGGGGGAATCTGAGGAAGGGCTTCAAAAGGTGTGGAAAATGTAAGGAAAAACAAAGAAGAAAGAGTAAGATAAAGGGGGGGGGGGGGGGGAAAGAGAAGCTATGGGATTTTAGGGAAATCACATTTAAATATTCAAATAACAACCACACTCACTAAATCCACTGAAATGTTGTTGCACTTAATACAAACTGAACAGCATGCGAATACTGGACAGAACTGTGCTTTCTACATACAGGTATCTCCCATTTTTTGATTGCTCCCAGTTATAACCAGAACCCATGCACCTGACCATGTGATCTGCCCTTTCAACCAGTTTTACCTACATACCATGCAGCTCTACTCTGACCAATCAGACACTGTTTATCAAACTGGACTCGGTGCCATCAGTCTGTTTTCTGAAATTGTCTGGAGTGGATCTCTTATGTTTGTGCTTATAATATTCTTATATTTGTTATATTCATTCATTCATTCATTCAGCTTCCAAGCCATTGCAGCTCATTGCTGCAGATAAGTCTCCATTCCTCTCTGTTCTTAGTCTTCTCCTGTCAACTGTCCACTCCAAGGTCTTCTTCCAGGTTTGTCATGTCACTGTTGTCTCAGTCTGCCTCTTGGTCTGTATTATTTCTGTATAAGCCCTTTTTGTATGTCTATTCTCGTCCATCCTCTTCAAGAGTCCAAGCCTTCTCAATCTGTTTTTCATAATTGTAGTTATAAGAGGAGATGGGAATAGTGTGTGTATTTCTTTATTATATCTGATTTTCCATTCATGTGATATAGGATTTCTAATTGGTCTAAAACTTCTCATGACTGTATATTTGATACATGACACTTTTATATGCACTCCTATAATGCCTCTTAAATGTGATAAGCTAAAAGAACCTGTGGCACATTCTCAGTTTGAGAAAAAAGCTAGAATTAATAAAACTTTGTGATCAAGGCATGTCCTATGCTGATATGGGCTGCAAGTTAAGCATAACTCACTCAGCAGTTAATGCAGCTCTGAAGACTGAAGCCAAAGTGTTAGAGGAAACTGAAAATGCTACGCCAGTACATAATGAAATCATTAAGAAGTGAGACAGTTTATTTTTGTTTATTTTTCTTTCATGTAAATTTACATTTTTTTGGTGACCAAAATGTAACTGCAAGCAAAAAAAGAATTTCACTTTTCAACCAATTCTGTTGTTCAACTGTGCTCTTTTTCCTACCTAGTTCAATAAGAGTAGAATGCGCACCCAGGAAAAACAAATGTGTCAATTCACTCACTGTCGCCCTTCCCACAATCTTACATCCTTCCCATGCTGCTAAATATCACATAGGGCCTGCATGGTAGTTCACAAAGATTTCCTGTCTTTGGCAAGTTTTTCAATCTCATCAAGGGATGTTATTCCCACTGAACTGGCCTCTCTTAACAATGTCTTCTTTAGAGTTTCACGTGGTCGACCTCTTTTTCTTCTGCCTGTTGTGTTCCACTTGATAGCTTGTTTTGGGATCCTCTGATTGTTTGTGCTCATGACATATGTACCGACATATGTCCATCATATTTTTTTGATCACCCATGAGACAGGTTGTTGTTTGCTCATCTGTCTGATCTCTGCATTCTTGAATTCCTTCCACTTCATACCAAGTACTTTCCTTAGGCAAAAGAGTCTAATTTCTTGTCTATTTCTTTAGTTGTTTTCCAGCTTTCACATGCATTTGAACTGAATAATCTTAACTTAGTTTTTGTGCTTATAACTGTTGAATGCCGTATGTTCTCATGATTCTTGAAGGTCAATGCTGCTTTGGCAATTCGAATTCTAACTTCTTTTCTGGTGTCACCATCCTGCCCTAAGTAGCTGGCGAGGTGTGCAAATTGGTGTACTTCTTCAACAGCTGTTCCTTCTACGTATATCTGTCCTTTGTGGTTAATGAGAAGTTTCATTATTTTTGTTTTATCCTTGTTAATTTCAAGTCCTATTTTACTAGTCACTGAAGACAGGGTATCTGTTTTTACTTGCACTGATTTCACATTATCACTGATAAGCGTTATGTCATCAGCAAAATCAATATCTTTCAGTTGGGTCTCACGTACCCAATCAGTGCCCGTTTTACCTTTGCAACATTTTTTCATTATGAAGTCTTTGGCAATTTCAAAAAGCAAGAGAGACAATATACATCCTTGTTTCATGCCTGTTTCAATCTGGAACCATTCACTCATTCCTTCGTCTGTATTGACTGCACAAACATATCCATTGCAGAGGTCACTAATGATGTTGACAATCTTAGATGGTATTCCATATAGTCTTAAAATCCTCTGTAATGATTCTCTGTGTATACTATCAAATGCCTTCTTAAAGTCTATGAAGTTCAGGATTAATGATCTTTGCTTTTCAATGTTTTTCAAGTATTATTCTTAGAGTAAAGATCTGGTCGAGACAGCTTCTCCCTTTTCGAAATCCTGCTTGTTCTTCTCTCATTGCAGCATCCACTATATCTTGAATTCTATTCTGAATAACTTTTGCAAAATTCTTTTGACACAACTGATAGTAAGGTTACTCCTCTCCAGTTATTGCAATTGCTAAGGCTGCCTTTTTTTGGTATTTTAACAATGATTCCTTTTTTTCCTTTAGAAGGGACCTTTTCTTCTTTCCAAACTTTATTACACATTCTCTGTAGTTGGTTCATGGTGTAAATGTTAATAGCTTTTAACATTTTGGCTATTATTTCATTTTCACCTGCATCTGTTGTTATCCATTAGATTCACTGCTGTTTCAATTTCATGCAATGTAATTTCATCTAAGTTGACATTTAGTTGTGGGAATGGTAAGTCAGTTTCAAGGTCTATCAATTCTTTTGGATGTGGTCGATTAAGTATTTCTTTGGCCCATCTTTGCTTTTGGTCTTTACTTGATGTTAATAGTGTGCCAGTTTTGTTAAGGACTGGTCTTTCTTTGGATGCAATAGTACCTGTTAGCCTCTTTTGTATGTTATATAGTTTTGTTGTCTCCTGTTTTTGCTGCTTTCTCTGCTTCTTCCGCCATATTGTCCATATATTCTCTTTTATACCTTCTAGCTAAACATTGTCTAGTTCTTTGTACGTTGCTTTTGCCAAATCTCTTTCAAGATCTGTTTTTACATTCAACATGGCTAATTAGGCTGCCCATCTTTCATGTATGGATTTCCATGTGTTATTTGATATCCATGCTTTTCTGTTTGTTGTTTGCAGTCCAGCACTTGTTTTAGGTGCTGTAATTATGACTGTGTTGTAAGAATGCCATAAGACATCTATATCTGTCTCCTCTACCTGACCAAGTGCAGTGAATTGTTTGGTAAGTTCCAGATTAAAATTACTCTTAGTATTTTCATCCTGACTGTTTATCTTTCTGAGTATTGCTTTCTTGTGTTGGCTTTTCAGTTTTAGTCTTAATTTTCCTCTAAGCAGACTGTGATCACTGTTGACATCTTTATGCTCTTACATCTATCAGAGATGTTCTGAATTGCTTTCTAATACAAAAATGATCTACCTGATTTCTGGTTCTATCATCTGGAGATATCCATGTTGTTTTATGTATCTCTTTGTGTGGAAATACTGTTCCTCCAATGACCATGCCCTCTATTAGACATAATTCAATTAATCTTTCTCCATTCGGATTTACTGTATCAATACTGTATCAATCCCTTCTTTCTCCATTACTTTTCTGATGTCGGTGTTATCTTTTCCTACCTTGCCAATGAAGTCTCCCATGACAACTTAGATGTTGTGTTTAGGGACTTCGTTAATGAGTTGTTGTAGTTGGTGATAGAAACTGTCTTTTATTTCATCATCTGCATCATTCGTGGGTACATAGCATTGCATGATTGTCATTCTTCTGAGCCTTATTTGGAATCATGCTCTTAATAAATGACTGTTCACAGGTTCCCACTCTGTACAGTTCTTTGCTGCTGCAGTTGACATAATTATACCTACTCCTTCTTGATATTTCCTATCATCTCTGCCTGAATGTATGATTAACTTACGGTTTTCCGCCGATCTTCTCACAATACTTCAGCAAAATTCATTTTAAAATAACATAACCTTATAGCTTTTTAAAAATGTCTGCCCATCTAAATTAAGCAAATTTTTTTTTCTAATGAGCATGCAAAAGATTTTTTGAAAATACTAAATTTCAGAAAAAAAAGTTTAACTAATAAGGTTTCAGTGCTTTCAACATGACATAACTTTGCCACCAATCACAAAAAAATTATATGTAAAGTTCTCTTCCAAAATCAACATTTTTTCAAGATTTTATGAAATACTCAAAACATTAACTAAAACAAAAATGTAAAAAATGGGTCATGTACCATTGCTGGTTTAGGGTCACAGTCATTAAAGGGTTGATAACTGCTCTACACAGTATAATTTTGAGGCAATCAATATAAATTCTCTCAATTCTTTGGGAATTTTTATTTTATTTATTTATTTTTTTTTAATGTATCTATTTTATTACTAAGAAACCCACAACTGTACATTATAATGTGGTGACCATTTTACTACATTTTACTACTGCATAAAAAAGAAAGACCAATCCTTAGCAAAACTGACACACCTTTAACATCAAGTAAAGACCAAAAGCAAAGATGGGCCAAACACTTCCAAGAAATACTTAATCGACCACATCCAAAAGAACTGATAGACCTTGAAACTGACTTACCATTCTCACAACTAAATGTCAACCTAGATGAAATTACATTGCATGAAACTAAAACAGCAGTGCATTTAATAGCTAACAACAAAGCTGCAGGTGAAGATGAAATAACGCCAAAATGTTAAAAGCTATTAATATAGACAACATGAAACAATTACAGAGAATGTTCAATAAAGTTTGGAAAGAAGAAAATGTCCCTTCTAAAGGGAAAAAAGGAATCATTGTTAAAATATCAAAAAAAGGCAACTTTAGCGATTACAACAATCGGAGAGGGGTAACCTTACTATCAATTGTGTCAAAAGTATTTTGCAAAAGTTATTCTGAATAAAATTCAAGATATAGTGGATGCTGCAATGAGAGAAGAACAGGTAGGATTTTGAAAAGGGAGAAGCTGTCTCGACCAGATCTTTACTCTAAGAATAATACTTGAAAAACATATTGAAAACCAAAGACCATTAATCCTGAACTTCATAGACTTTAAGAAGGCATTTGATAGCATACACAGAGAATCACTACGGAGGATTTTAAGAATATATGGAATACCATCTAAGACTGTCAACATCATTAGTGACCTCTGCAATGGATATGTTTGTGCAGTTGATACAGACGAAGGAATGAGTGAATGGTTCCAGACTGAAACAGGCATGAAACAAGGATGTGTATTATCTCTCTTGCTTTTAGGAATTGTCATAGACTTTATAATGAAAAAATGTTGCAAAGGTAAAACGGGCATTGAATGGGTACGTGAGACCCAACTGAAAGATCTTGATTTTATTGATGACATAATGCTTATCAGTGATAATGTAAAATTAATGCAAGTAAAAACAGATACACTGTCTTCAATGGCTAGTAAAATAGGACTTGAAATTAACAAGGATAAAACAAAAATAATGAAAGTTTTTATTAACAAAGGACAAATATACGTAGAAGGAACAGCTGTTGAAGAAGTAAATCATTATGTATATCTCGGCAGCTATACAGACCACAATGGTGATACCAGAAAAGAAGTTAGAATTCGAATTGCCAAAGCAGCACTGACCTTCAAGAATCTTGAGAACATATGGAATTCAAAAGTTATAAGCACAAAAACCAAATTAAGATTATTCAATTCAAATGTAATATCCACCCTTAATTATGCATATGAAAGCTGGAAAACAACTAAAGAAATAGACAAGAAATTAGACTCTTTCGAAAACAAATGCCTAAGGAAAATACTCGGTATAAAGTGGAAGGAATTCAAGAACAACGCAGAGATCAGACAGATGAGCAAACAACAACCTGTCTCATGGTTGATCAGAAAAAGAAAATGGACATATATCGGTCATGTGATGAAAAGAAACAATCAGAGAATCCCCAAACAAGCTATCAAATGGAACACAACAGGACGAAGAAAAAGAGGTCGACCACGTGAAATTCTAAAGAAGACATTGTTAAGAGAAGGCAATTCAGTGGGCATAACATCTCTTGATGAGATTGAAAAACTTGCCAAAGACAGTACATTTTGGCAAACTACCATGCGGACCCTATGTGACGTTTAACGACGTGGGAAGGATGTAAGTAAAATTTTTCACGTGCAGAACAGTTACAGTGTTTCTTTCTACATATGAATCTATAGTTTGGTTTATACTTGGTTTATTCTACTTTTGTATGGTTAGGACTATCTGTTTATCACATGCCAAACCAATTTTATTTATTACTAGCTGATTACCTGGATATTTATTTATCCCAATTGTCTATTAGACAGGAAAAGGAATGAATTCTATCTATAGTGTAATATCAAAGTAATTTTATTTATAGGTATTTTAAAGTATAAGTACAGTATACAAATTATTCCCTCTCTCTCTCTCCCTCCCTCTCTCTCGTGTTAATTATGTTTGTTATATGAGCAGCATATTTGTAGAATGTCTGGAACAGAGTGAAAGTTGTATGATAAAGGGCAGAATGTTAGACAGGACTGCGTGCCCAATTCTTAACCCTTTTGAAATAAAGATCAATCAATCAATCAATCAACCAATCAATCAATCTCTGTCTCCCTGACGCTCCCTCTCTATCTCTTCTCCCTCTCTCCTTTCTCTCCCCCCTCTCCTTCTCTCTCTTCCTATCTATCTCTCTCCCTCTCCCACTTTGAAAAAAAAAATAAGAAAAAGGCACATTGTCATTGAGCAATGAAATCTACTATAGAATACAATAAAAAGCTAATAAGGAAAAAACAAAACTATAATTTATTTATTTGAACTTGCTATGGGAGGCTACAAATGCACCTCTTAGACTAGTGCCGCTATATTTCGCGATTATCTTCCTTAGAACATTTTTTTGTTCCTCCTTGAGTTTAGTGGATAATACTCTTCGTACCACCATTCCTACAGGTGGTAGGGTTCTTATGCCCCAACACTACTTTTCTCCAGACTGCAAGTCATGTGTACCAAGTTTGGTTGAAATTGCTCTAGGTGTTGCAGAGTTATGCTGGAACATACATACACACACATCCATTTATACATATATATATATTTGTGTGTGTTGCTGCTTGGTTAACAAATAACACTGAGAAATAGAACATACAATCTTCTGATAAGATAAAGATTGTATGTTCCATTTCTCAGGTTTTTTTTGTTTTGTTTTCAAAGTCTGTAAATTATGTGGCAAAGATTCTTAAAGTTCTCATCATTAGGTCTTTTGCAATAGTCTATAATAAAACTGAATTGGTCTTTGGCAACACTGATAATATGAGGGTCATACTGAAAGTTGTGAGCAAAAAATTTTTAAAAAATCAGAATTTATGGATACAGAAAATATAAATGTATCATCTTACTCATGGTTAGCGGGGTAGGGGTATCCTCTATCAAAGGAGAAGTAAGACGCCTCCTTACCTCCGTCAGTCTATGGGATACCCTTGGGCAAGGTGGATTACCCGTATAGCCCCCCGATCAGGGTGACATGAAGCCATGGGAGCAGGTGGTGGATGGAATGGGAGAGCAGCTGACAGATAATGTTGGTTATGGTCACCATTCTATGATGGTAGGCAGATGATCTCAATGTAGGGACAAAGGCTATGATCAATGATTAGTACAGTCACTGCCCAGAAGGAAAGCAATGGTAAACTATCTTCTGGAAATATACCAAGAAACCCAAACAGCAATCATAGAAAGTCAAATAGGAAAAAGATCTGGTGGTGAGTCCCCCAGGCCAGATAGATCTAATTTTAACACTGAGGAAGAGTGTGAGGTAGAGGTCAGTACTAGTAATTGTGATGACGGACAAAATCCTGACGGTGTTACCAAGGAAAACCCCTGCATCAAACTAAAAAGAAAAATAAGAGTAGGAACATGGAATGTAAGAAGTATGTATGAGGGAAAATTTCAAGTAATAAGTGACGAGATGAAAAGAACGGGGATACACATTTTGGGAATCTGCGAACATCGATGGAAAGGATCAGGACACTTTAAGAGCGAGAATGATAATATCTTTATATACTCTGGTGGAGAAGTAGGAGGAAAGAATGGAATGGCTTTTTATTTGGACAAATCAACATCAAAAGCATTACTAGGCTACAATCCAGTAAGTGATAGAATCCTAACAATCAGACTTAAGGGCATTCCTAGAAATGTAACAATCATTCAGATATATGCACCTACATCGGCAGCAGAAGAAGAGGAAGTAGAAAACTTTTATAACACACTGCAAACGACAATAGACCAGGTACGGAAAAATGATATTGTATTAATAATGGGGGATTTTAATGCAAAAAATTGGTACAGAAAGAGCAGAAGACGAAGGACATGTTGTAGGGAAATTTAGCATAGGACATAGAAATGAGGCAGGTGACTTCTTCTTCTTCTTCTTCGTTCGCATTGTCTGTCTATATCTGCAGTCCTGTCTCTTGGATAAATTTCACTGTTTTTTGTAATTCATATATGGAACCGTAGAGCTTATCTTCTTTAGTGGTTTCACTGGGCCAGTAATTATTTCTCAGTGTCTCGTAGTTGACGCAGTTCTGGAGGATATGTTCCACAGTTTTGGGCACCTAGGCACATGTACATAGATTAGTTGTAACAACCTTAAACTTTGTATACATATGACTTCGGAGTCGGCTGTGTCCTGTTCGGAGACGGAAGATGGTGACTTGTTCCTTTCTGTTTAGCATGTGATAGTCATCATGTGGTGGTGTTTGTGGCCTCCTGTAGGTTTTTATCATGCTTTTCTTCTGATTATAGGTGACTGGTATGTCTGGTTGCTCCATTTCAGTGCCCTCTTTGGCCAGATGGTCAGCTTTCTCACTGCCTGGTATCCCACAGTGGGAGGGAATCCATTGCAAAGTGACTCCATGTTGTAAGCCAATTTTTGACAAGGCATCTTTAAGGTCTGGTAGTTTGTTGCACTGAAGAGCTTCCAGTACTGACCTTGCATCTGTGAGAATTACTACAGGACATGTATCAATTCTGGAGTCTGATAGTTTTTCAACTGCAGCAATAATTGCCCTAACTTCTGCATCAAAGTTGTTGCAGTATTTACCAGTGGGTATGGAAATCTTGTCAATGGTGTTGTTTGGATATTCAATATATGCTCCTGCCCCTCCATTCTTTATGGCATTATGTGCAGATCCATCTGTATACACACGGATCCCCTGGGAACAACTGTGTTAAGAGCACACTTATCTTAACATAGTGTTTTTGAGACAGGGAACATAGATCTGTTTGCTTAAAAACTCTGACCTACCTCTGTAGCCCAGAAACTTGTAGCAATAAACACTAATTGTAATTGTTATTTTTGTAAAATGTAATGTCAGGTTGGTGGATGGATGGGGACATGGAGATCTCTGGCGGGGATGAAGGAAGTCTGGTGTGAAACCAATGAATCCAGGACGTGACAAGCCTATGAGTCTTTACAACAATGGCTATCAGAATGATGTAAACAAAACAGAGCCAGTAGACTATGGGTGGCGGGGAATGGATATCGTTGAAGCACTCATCAGATTCCTCATCTCAAAGTCAGAGTGTCTTTGTGGAACTGTCTCAAAACCATCTGACATGGAGAAGGGGCTTAAGTACAGCTACCAGAGGCTGGAAAACAAAGTTTTGGCCAGGCCAGCCACACTGTCTTCATGGCAGTCCGAGCAAGACCACAGTCTGCCCTAGCAAGGAAAGGTGCTGAAGTCGGAGTTACCCAGCCAAAAGGCGCATCGCAAAAATCATTGTAACACGCATTATCGCTAATGAAATGTCTCTATCTGCAGTTTTCAAACATGGTGCTTGCCCTGTGAAGACTAACCAGGCAGGTGCAGTGCCGGGCCCCCTGCCCTGAAAGGGTCCACCCAATGCTACTGGAGGTCCTCTCAGTTCGTCTTGTGGAGTCAGGAGACATGAGAGTAGAGCTACAGGCAGGTGACAATCTAATGGTGTTTTGCATGGAAAATGAGCTAATGATCGCTAACACACTTTTTAAACAACATCCAAGAAGACTTTACACAAGGACATCACCTGATGGTAAAACCAGGAATTAAATAGATTACATTTTAGTGCAAAGAAGGTGGAGATCAAGTATAACATCAGCAAAAACTTTACCAGGTGCTGATTGTGACACGGACCATGAGTTATTAATAGCAGACATGAAGATAAAGATAAAAAAGACAGTTACTGGATCAAGACCACTCCGCTTTGATCTTACAAATATACCAGAACAATACGGTATAGAAGTGAAGAACCATTTAGAAATCCTGATGGCTGTACAGGAGGAGATGACACCAGATGAATTGGCTACGCAGGCCAAAGATATCTTAATAACAACAGCTAAAGACATGGTTCCAGTAAAGAAAACACAAAAGAATGGATGGATTACAGCAGGTACACTAGAACTGATAAAACAACATAGAGAAATGATGATGCAATGGAAAGTGACAAACAACAACAAAGAGAAATATAAAACTTTAACAAAAGAAGTATGAAGAAACATAAGAAAAGACAAAAAACAATACATACAAGATTGTTGTGAAAGAATAGAAGAACATCAGAAGTGTGGAAGAGATAGTGAAATGTTTAAAGAAATGAAGACATTAACGAGAAATGTCACACCTAAGCTAAATGTAATTTGTGATGAGAAAGGGAATACCTTGACAGAGACAGAGGAAATTCTAGAAAGATGGAAGGAATATTGCAAAGGAATGTATGAAACAACCGACTGTGGAAACAGAAATCAACAGTGTAAATTATTATTGGAGGAGAAAGAACCTGAACCGACAATAGAAGAAGTTTTATGGGCAATAAAGAATTTGAAAAATGGTAAATCACCAGGATGTGATGAGATAACAGCTGAATTTATTAAAGCAGGAGGAAAGGAGTGTGCAACAATCTATCATGCACTGTGCAAAAAGATATGGCATTCAGGTATTTGGCCAAAAGAATGGAAAAGAACTGTATTCATACCACTGCCAAAAAAAGGGTAACCTGAAATTATGCACAAACTACAGAACTGTTGCCCTGATTAGTCATGCCAGTAAAATTCTGTTAAAAATTATAATGGGTAGGCTTCGTAAGAAAATAGAAGAAGAAGTCAATATTGTCCAAGCTGGTTTCAGGCAAGGAAGAGGATCAAGAGATCATATATTCAATCTAAGATTAATAATAGAGAAATGCAGAGAGTTTAATGTTAATCTATATTTATCCTTTATAGACTACTCAAAGGCATTTGATTGTGTACAACACCAGAAACTTTGGGAAATAATGGAAAAAATGGTATTTCCAACACATTTGATACAATTAACATCACTGCTGTATCTCGACCGACAAGCAGCAGTAAGAATAAATGGTGAAACAACAACTTGGTTTGACATAAAACAAGGGGTCCGTCAGAGGTGCATATTGTCAGCCTACTTATTTAACTTGTATACTGAAAATATAATGAGGAATGTTAGAGAAGATGTAGACAAAGAATATTATGATGTTATAACAATTGGAGGTTATGAAATACCAGAGATTAGATATGCTGATGACACATTGTTACTATCCACAACACAAAAAGGAATGGAAAAACTAATTATGTCAGTCCATAAGAACAGTGAAGAGCAGAACCTCTATCTTAATGCAAAGAAAACTAAACTGATGACAACTGACAAAACAAACAAGGCAGCTGAAATATATATCAATGAGGAAAAATTGGAAGAGGTGGAGAGTTTTGAATATCTTGGATCACTGCTAACTAATAATGGAGATACAATGTGGGAAATTAAAAGGAGGACATCTACTGCTCTTCAGAAAGTAAAGCAAATAAAGAATCTGTGGAGTGGAGCAGACAGAACTACAAAAATAAGATTTTTAAGGTCATGCATCTTTCCCATCACAACATATGCCTGTGAGACCTGGACACTTAACAAAACAGCTGAGAAACACATAAATGCCTTTGAATATAAATGCTACAGAAGAGTTCTCCAAATATCATGGACACAAAAAAGAACAAATATATCTATACTACAAGAGCTTAATATTGAAGATGGCTGGCTAGTAAAGAGGATTAAAGAGAGAAAACTGAAATATTTTGGACACATTAAATGTCATGATAATTTAGAGAAGACCATATTGGAAGGATACATAATGGGAAAAAGAAAAAGAGGAAGACCAAAACAAAGATGGCTGCAAGAAATCGTTGACGATCTGCAAATGGACGCAGCAGCAGCAGCAGGCCACCTTGCTCACAACCGAGAGGCCTACAGGAGTGCTGTTTGGGAGGCAAAGTTCCGCAAGGGACATGCAAATGAATGAATGAATGAATCATCTTAACCTGCATGCGTAAAGGTCACAAGACATCACCATCGTGTATCACGTGACCAAATGGCGAGTGCTGAAGTTTTATTTCATCAACGTGCTGTTATTGAATTCCTTTTTAAAGAGGACATGCCCACTGCTGAAATTCATCAGACTTCAGCTTGTTTATGGAGATGTGTGTATGGGTGCTAGCAGTGTTAGTAGGTGGATGAAACATTTCAAAGATGGAAACACGAGCATCCAAGATATGCCCCGTAGCGGTCTCCCTCGAACTGCCTCCATTAAATACAACATGGAAAGGGTTGATGACATCATTAAAGAAGACAGACATGTCACAGTATCTGAAATCACTGTAATCTTGAAATAGGACACAATGTTGCCCACTGGGTCCCACGTTTGTTGAATGAAGATTACAAAGCTGTGAGAAAAACCATCACTCAGGACCATCTTCAGAGATATCAAAATGAAGGCAGTGAATTTTTTATGAGTATTGTGACAGGTGATGAAAGCTGGTTCCATCATTATGCGCCTGAAACAAAACAGCAGATTATGGAATGGCACCACTTCAATTCTCCAACCAAGAAAAAAGCAAAGACAGTGCATTCTGCTGGGAAGATTATGGACACCATTTTTTTGGATGCAGAGGGGTGCATTCTAGTTGAATTTCTTGAACAAAATGAAACCATAAATGCTGCTCGTTACGTGGAAACACTTAAGAAGCTCAGTCGTGCATTGGGCGATAAATGCCCTGGAAAGAAAATCCTTCTGCACCACAATAATGCTCGGACTCACTCTGCTCGCCGGACAACTGAGGAAATTCAGAAAATAAGTTGGGAAATTCTTCCACACCCTGCCTATAGCCCCGACCTAGCACCCAGTGATTACCATCTTTTCAGTTTTGTGAAAGAATAAATGTGAGGCCATCACTATGACACAGGAGAAAACATCCAGAAAACAGTGTGTCTGTGCCTTCGGTCAGCTGGAACGGAATTCTATTGGGAGGGTATTTTCAAATTTGCAGAGCGATGTGAAAAATGTGTGCAGAGAAATTGAGATTATGTTGAAAAGTGAAGAAAAGGATGCAGGTTAAGGTGAAACATTTATATTTTCTCTATCTATAAATTCTGATTTTAAAAAAATTTCTGCTCATGACATTCAGTAAGGCCCTCATAGGTGAAGGACATTTATAAAAAAAAAAATTAGACTGTATTTTTTAGTTCCAAGAATACAAATTAAAAAAGTTGGAAAACAATTAAAGAAATAAACAACAAATTAGACTCTTTTGAAAACAAATGCCTAAGGAAAATACTTGGTATAAAGTGGAACGAATTCAAAAAACAGCGCAGAGATAAAGCAGATGAGTGAACAATAACTTTCTGATCACGGGTGATCAGAAAAAGGAGGTAGACATATATCCGTCACATAATGAGAAGAAACAGTCAGGGAATCCCAAAACAAGCTATCAAGTGGAACACAACAGGCTGAAGAAAAAAGAGGTTGACCACGTGAAACTCTAAAGAGGATATTGTTAAGAAAGGCCAAATTAGTAGACATAAAATCCCTTGATGAGGTTGAAAAACTCGCAGAAAACAGGAAAACTTGTCAACTACCATGTGAGCCTTATGTGACATTTAAAAGCATGGGAAGGTTGTAAGATGTAAAATAAGACACAAATCAACCTTTCGATTTCATTTCTCCAATGCTGAGTTGTGTAAGTTGAAATGGAGTGGTCAGCATTACTGCCAGCATCTTGTTCCAGACATCTACTGGAAATGATTCCAAAGGAGAAACATGCTGAAAACCTGTTAATGAAATTCATGCTTAAATTGATTTTCTTAATTTAATTGATATTGATAATCAATTATAATAACTCAAAAAATGCTAAAATATTGTACAGACAAATCCATAAGTGCTTCAACCTCCTCTTGCAAATTATTTCAGAACCATGCATGTACTTTGCAACACCAGCGAGGACTTTCAGTTTGATAAGATGCGTTGATATAAATTTGATCATTCCTGCTCAGTGTAATACATTTTGAAGGAATAATATCCTTGTGATATAAACATAAATACTAAAGTTTAGGTAAAATGGTACTGAGTGACAACTCACCAGCGTTGTTCACCAATATGTCAATGCCTCCTGGAAATTTCTTCAATGCTCCTTCATACAAAGCTTTCACATCTTCTGGATTTGATAAGTCTCCACCTACATATGTAGTTTCAACACCATATTCACTGAAGAAATATGATACAAATAGATGAAAACAGTCACAGTATTAAACATGATTTAATTCAGCATTTGAAAATTACACCACAATTATTTTCTCATTAACTGGAGCAAACAGTTAATAAATAAATCAAGAAAAACTTTTCAGTATAACTTATCTTCACAAGAATAATTACTGTATAAGTATATAAAACTATACCCCATTTACTCATTCATTTGCATGTCCATTGTGGAACTCTGCCTCCCTATAAATAGGAAACTACGAGGTTTTTGGTACGGTAAAGTAAGAGAACAAATATTGTAGGATTAGACCTGGAAAAAATTTTTCGAGGTCTAATCCTACAATATTTGTTCTCTGCCTCCCTAACACCTCTCCTGTAGGCCTTTCAGTTGTAAGCAAGATGCCCTGCTGCTGATGCATCCATTTGCAGATCATCAATGACGTCTTGCAATCATCTTTGCCTTGGTCTTCCTCTTTCTTTTTCCCACTATATACCCTTCCAAGATGGTCTTCTCTAGATTATCATGATGCTTAATGTGTCCAAAATATTTAAGTTTTCTTTGTTTAATCTTTTGGCCAAATACCTGAATGTCATATCTTTTTACATAGTGCATGATAGATTGTTGCACATTCCTTTCCTCCTGCTTTAATAAGTTCAGCTGTTACCTCACCATATCCTGGTGATTTACCATTTTTCAGATTCTTTATTGCCCATTATTCCACCCCTTCTTATTTACTACCGACCTGTCACACATCACAAGTCTCCATTTAACATTCCGTATACTCAACCATGCTCACTTCTAAATGCAGCCTCTTACAAGTCACAGCATCTTACAAGTCACAACTAAGTGCTTCATTCATTTTATTTTATTCTATTTTTTTCCATTCCTATCTTTTACATTTGTTAGTGGGGTAGGGGTATCCCCTATCAAAGGAGAAATAAGATGCCTTCTTACCTCCGTCAGTCTACGGGGCACCCTTGGGCAAAGTGGAGTACCTGTATAGCCCCCCGATCAGGGTGACATGAAGCCATGGGAGCAGGTGGTGGATGGAATGGGAGAGTAGCCGACAGATAATGTTGGTTATGGTCACCATTCTGTGATGGTAGGCAGATGATCTCAATGTAGGGACAAT
The DNA here is from genome assembly GCA_009760885.1 of Achatina immaculata. NCBI lineage: Eukaryota > Metazoa > Mollusca > Gastropoda > Stylommatophora > Achatinidae > Lissachatina > Lissachatina immaculata. The sequence goes on from CM019698.1 coordinate 42,906,281, forward strand.
GGCTATGATCACTGACCAGTACAGTCAATGCCCGGAAGGAAAGCATTGTCTTCTTCTTCTTCGTTCGCTTCTACCACCAAGATCACCCTGTGATCCTATTGAATTTAATCCTGTTGTCCTCGATATGTCCTGTGGTCTCCCCTGTGGTCCCCAAAAGGTCCACACGAGATCCCAGAGAGGACCACAAGAGGTTCATAGTATCACAGGGCTTGAGCCTGTATTCTTGGTGGGTCGCAGAAGCGGAACTGTGTGACACTGTGGTTTTCATTGCACCAGTTTAATCTAGAGTTGGTCTTTCTCACTGAAAAACCTCAACGTGTTTTGGGATACCCGTGCATCCCCGCCGGGTGAGAGGTGGTTGCCCATCCAGTCCAGTGTTGGACTTTCTCACCGGAAAACCTCAGCGTGGTTAGGATAACCATCAGGTGAGAGGTGTTTGCCTAAATGCTAAGTCGGAGACACTGGACCAGTGCAGTCTAGATAGACTGCACTGGTCCAGTGTCTCTGACTTCAGTATTTTGTGGTCGTGGCCGCTACCCTTCCTAGTTGTGACCAGGATGGAGCTTTTCTCCAGGAGGACAAATCCTCACCACTAGTAAGTTTCACCCCTGGGTTGAGCCAGTTTAGGAGTATTATCCCAGTATGGGAGTGTTTAGGACGTGACCGACCTCTAGAGTGGAGGTACCGTGACATGAGTAACTATCAAGTTTCACCCCTGGTTTAAGCCGGTTTAGGCATATTTCACCAGTATGGGTGTATATCGGTATATCGGATGTGGCCGGCCTCTAGAGCAGAGGTGCCGTGGTATGAGTAGCTCTTGTCATGAGACTACTGGACATACCGATTAAGCTTCACTTTATCCTTTCCATCACCTTTTCACATCGGCGCTGCACGGCAACCCTAACTTCTTTTCACATTTTCTTCATGGACCGGGAAGAGTTTCACTCCACGCGCGGCATCCAAAGAATCTCGCCAGCAGTGTCTTAACCCACTGGGTTAAGCTGGTTCTGGCAATTCACCCGGTATGAATGCACATAGTTTGTGGCTGAGCTCCAGAGCAGGGGTGTCGTGATTTGAGCAGTCCTGATCTCGAGACTACTTAATCCTTTCTTTCACCTTTTCCATAGTGGCGCTGCGCGGCAAGCCCATTTGCACCTTTCTCCACTGGCTGGGAGGAGCTCCACTCCATGCATGGTAGCTGAAGAATCTTGCCAGAAGCGGTAGATGAGCTATTAAACATGACTCTCATCTACCCGAAACGTCTGGTTTTCAGGCACCAGATATTTGCCTTCGCCCTGTCAATTTGAACAGTTCTGCCATGAGAAGGCCAGGAGCTGAATTTGATCATCAGAAGCTATTTGAGATGCACACCTTGGAGACATTTCATTGGAGTGTAAAGCATATTCCCCACCCCACCTCTAGCTATAACAGTCCTTAGAACCGGAAAGCAATGGTGAACTACCTTCTGGAAATATACCAAGAAACCCAGCAGCAACACAGAAAGTCAGATAGGAAAAAGATCTGGTGGTGAGTGCCCCGGGCCAGGTAGATCTAACTCTAACACTGGGGAAGACTGTGAGACAGAGGCCAGTACTAGTAATTGTGATGACGGACAAAATCCTGACGGTGTTACTAAGGTATATATGAGAGAAAGTATCAAATAATAAATGACAAGATGAAAAGAATGGGGATACACATTTTAGGAATCTGCAAACATCGATGGAAAGGATCATGACACTTCAAGATCATATACCTATATACTCTGGTGGAGAATTAGGAGGAAAGAATGGAGTGGCTTTTTACTTGGACAAATTAACATCAAAAGCATTACTGGGTTATAATCCAGTAAGTGACAGAATCCTCACTATCAGACTTAAGGGCACTTCTAGAAATGTAACAATTATCCAGATATATACACTTACATCAAAAGCAGAAGAATAGGAAGTAGAAGACTTTTATAACACTGCAAACGATGATAGACCAGGTACGGAAAAATAATACTGTATTAATAATGGAGGATTTTAATGCAAAGACTGGTACAGAAAGAGCAGAAGACGAAGGATATGTTTTGGGGAAATTTAGCACAGGACACAGAAATGAGGCAGGTGACAATCTAATGGTGTTTTGCATGGAAAATGGGCTAATGATCTCTAACACACTTTTTAGACAACATCCAAGAAGACTTTACACATGGACATCACTTGAAGGGAAAACCAAGAATCAAATAGATTACATTTTAGTGCAAAGAAAATGGAGATCAAGTATGATGTCAGCAAAAACTTTACCAGGTGCTGATTGTGACATGGACCATGAGTTATTAATAGCAGACATAAAGATAAAGATAAAAAAGACAGTTACGGGATCAAGACCACTCCGCTTTGATCTTACAAAAATACCAGAACAATACGGTATAAAAGTGAAGAACCTTTTTGAAATCATGATGGCTGTACAGGAGGAGATGACACCAGATGAATTGGCTATGCAGGCCAGAGATATCTTAATAACAACAGCTAAAGACATGTTCCAGTAAAGAAAACACAAAAGAATGGATGGATTATAGCAGGCACACTAGAACTGATAAAGTAATGTAGAGAAATGAAGACAAAATGGAATGTGACAAACAACAACAAAGAGGAATATAAATCTTTAACAAAAGAAGTACAAAGAAACATAAGAAAAGACAAAAAAACAATACGTACAAGATTATTGTGAATGAATAGAAGGACATCAGAAGTGTGGAAGAGATAGTGAAATGTTTAAAGAAATGTCACACCTCAGCTAAACGTAATTTGTGACAAGATGGGAAATACCTTGGCAGAGACAGAGGAAATTCTAGAAAGATGGAAGGAATATTGCAGAGGAATGTAAGAAACAACTGACTGCGAAAGCCGAAATCAACAATGTGAATTATTATTGGAGGAGAAAGAACCTGAACTGACAATAGAAGAAGTCTTATGGGCAATAAAGAATCTGAAAAATGGTAAATCACCAGGATGTGATGAGATAACAGCTGAACTTATTAAAGCAGGAGGAAAGGAATGTGCAACAATCTATCATCCACTATGTAAAAAGATATGGCATTCAGGTATTTGGCCAAAAGAATGGAAAAGAACTGTATTCATACCACTGCCAAAAAAAGGGTAACCTGAAATTATGCACAAACTACAGAACTGTTGTCCTGATTAGTCATGCCAGTAAAATTCTGTTAAAAATCATAATGGGTAGACTTCGTAAGAAAATAGAAGAAGAAGAAGTCAATATGGTCCAAGCTGTTTTCAGGTAAGAATGAGGATTAAGTGATCATATATTCAATATAAGATTAATAATAGAGAAATGCAGAGAGTTTAATGTTAATCTATATTTATCTTTTATAGACTACTCAAAGGAATTTGAATGCGTACAACACCAGAAACTGGGAAATAATGGGATTTCCAACACATTTGATACAATCTAGATGAACAGGCAGCAGTAAGAATGAATGGTGAAACAACTTGGTTTGACATAAAACAAGGGTTCCGTCAGAGGTGCATATTGTCACCTTACTTATTATAACTTATATTCTGAAAATATGAGGAATGTTACAGAAAATGTAGACAAAGAATATTATGATGCCATAACAATTGGAGGTTCTGAAATACCAGAGATTAGATATGCTGATGCCATAGTATTAGTATCCACAACACAAAAAGGAATGGAAAAACTAATGACAGTCCGTGAGAATAGTGAAGAGCAAAACCTCTATCTTAATGTGAAGAAAACTAAATTGATGACAACTGACAAAACAAATAAGGCAGCTGAAATATGTATCAATGAGGAAAAATTGAAAGAAGTGGGGAGTTTTGAATATCTTAGATCACTACTAACTAATAATGGAGACACAGTGATAGAAATTAAAAGGAGGACCTCTATCGCTCTTCAGAAAGTAAAACAACTAAAGAATCTGTGGAGAGGAACAAACAGATGTACAAAAATAAGATTTTTAAGGGCATGCATCTTTCCCATTGCAACATATGCCTGCGAGTCCTGGACACTTAACAAAACAGCTGAGAAACACATAAATGTCTTTGAATGTAAATGCTACAGAAGAGTTCTTCAAATATCATGGACACAAAAAATAACAAATATTTCCATACTACAAGAACATAATACTGAATAAGGCTGGCTAGCAAACAGGATTAAACAAAGAAAACTTAAATATTTTGGACACATTAAGTGTCATGATAATCTAGAGAAGACCATCTTGGAATGGTACATAATGGGAAAAAGAAAGAGGAAGACCAAGGCGAAGATGATTGCAGGACATCGTTGATGGCTTGTAAATGGATGCATCAGCAGCAGGGCATCTTGCTTACAACCAAGAAGCCTACAGGAGTGCTGTTAGGGAGGCAAAGTTCCACATGGGATATGTAAATGACTGATCTTTTACATAGAATTCATGTGAATTTAATCTTCTCTCTCTCTATTTCCTCATCCTGTGGTTTTTTGTATGATTAAGGTTCACACTGAAATGTCATAACTGTGTGCTCGTTAAGTATTAAAGCTGTTCTTACTTTTTTCCTAGTTTACACATTTTTTTATCTTCATAAGAATTCATCAGATCAGTCATATTTGGAATTTCTTAACTTCGCAGTTGTATACATTTTTTGGGGTAGATGGAAATGACTTAAAGAGAACAGACATTGTATCATTGCCTCAAACACAGCATATTTTTAAAGATTACACTGAAAGAATCACAGACTATTTGAAGGAGGCAAGTAAGTTCTGGATAAGCTGATCACTTCCAAAACCATTCAGCACTATATTAGCTCCCCTATGGGCCAGACAACGAGCCACACCCTCTCCTATCCCACCAGTTGAGCCCGTCACCAAGGCCACACGGCCAGCAAGGAATTCTGTGAAAAGATATGCAGCCAATGTTATTAAATCAAAATATAAGCATCTGAAATGTTATGTAAAGGTAAGAGTTTCTGTCGCTGATGAAATATAACAACAATATATCTACTTCCTTTGTGAAAGTTTTCAGATCTTCTTATGTTACATCTTTCTAAATAAATCTTAAAATTATGGAATTTTTAAAACTTCTGAAAGAAATTAAATCTTTATCACTGAATGTAAAAAAGGTTTTAAAGATAAATTTTACATTTCAGAATATATTTTAAGATTTCTGAAAACAAACACACAACATTATTTTTTTTTAAATGACAGCCAATAAAACTAAACACTTCATGTTCTTATTTTATGATGAAGGGTTTATTTATTTTTATCTTGTCCTAATTTTTTTTTAAATTTCTAATTTTATTTAATTAATATTACTCCACAGGACTGCTGATATTCACATTTCTTTGCTATCAAAAGATGTTGATTTTAAAAGTGAAATAAAAAAAAAATGTTAGATACACACTGAGAATTCCCATGAACACTGCTTTAGAGTTTGAAGCTACTAAGCATACCAGCACACTAGGGTAAAGAAGAAAGTAGTAAAAGACCAAAGTCCCACTGCCTGTCAACAATGTTATCTTGCTTTATTCAGTGGTAACAAAGTCCAGTATTTGAACCTTGACTCTCACTGATAAACATTGATCTGTTTTGATATTTCTGTAAGTGAGATTCCTGACATAATGGCATTTTCTATAATAAGTGAAGTCTGCAGCTTTAGCTATCAATATTAAATGTATTATACACAATGAGTTAAGAGTTGCGAAAGTGAAGTGGTCAAACTTAAATTATCACTCTGAACCGGTGTTCCCACACACGCGCGTGCACGCTCCTGGCAGGAAAAGAGAGAGAGAGAGAGAGAGAGTAAGTGTGTGTGTGTGACTTGACCAGAGGACTACAAATAACTCGTGTATTATATTGTAAGCACTGTCTTATGACGCCAGAGAACGTACTCGTTACCCTCCCCCGTCCGTATCCGAGACAAGAAACCTTGATGCGTAGTCAGTCTACTTCTTGTCGTCAACTTCTCTGCTCCCCAAGTGTCTGTGGACTATTCATCCTGGTCTGCATTCCCCCCCCCCCCCCACACGGTGTTTAACTTTTGTTGTTACCATTTCCAGTGCTGACAGCAAGTAGCATAAATTATTTAGGTCGATCTATCCGCTGAGTTCAACAGACAGCAAACAGGATCTCGTTCACACTAAAACATTTATGAGTTAAACCACGTGTATATAGTTAATTATAAATTCACTTGATTAAGAAAAATAAGACTGATCAGTCAAAATCGAATCATCATCATCAGGTTCCGTGCTGACTGGCGGCGGCTATTATGGTTCTCCAGAGTACACGATCCTTCATGCAGGCCATCAGCTCACTTGGTGATCTCCTCTCACACCATCCCGTCAGACTGTCCAGTATCATTTCTCTTGGTCTTCCTCTTGATCTTCTTCCCTCTATTTTTCCTGTTGTTATAATATTTTCAATGCCCCCTCTTCTCATTGCATATCCTATGGAAGTACATTGTCTCTCTCTTATCTTTTTGACAAGGTTTTTTTGTCTCTCCAGCTCTTCTCATACATTCTTCATTAGTTATTTTTGCTGTCCAGGGGATTGCCAACATTCTTCTAATAAACCACATTTCTGCTGCTTCCAATGATTTTTGTGCAGACCTGCCATGATTCACTTCCATATAACAAGACAGGTTCAATATAGCATTTTAGGACTCGTTTTCTAACATTCATTGATAAGGATGTGTTGGATAATATGTTTCTCATTCTCTGAAATGCAGTCTTTGCCTGGCCTATTCTGTTCCTAATTTCTGTTCTGCATTTCCCATCTGAAGTTATTACTGCTCCAAGATATTTGAATTTCTGCACCTGCTTTAGAATAGTTCCGTTTAATTTTATACTGCATGTTGGTGGATTCTGTTTCTTAGATATAACCATAGTCAAAATCGAATATAATATTTATTTTTGGTGTTAGTACAGGTATCTTTTATATCTCACTTTCCTAAAAGAGCAGCGAATCTTCGTTTTTTCGAATGCATTTTTGTTATCCGAAAGTTTATATTAAATATTATTTTACAGCAGCAAAAATATGAATACAGTATAGTAAAATAGTATGCGTTGCTATTTTCCCCCCTTATCAGATCAGCCATGTCTAGCTTGGGAAAGAAGATATGTTGATAGTATATAGTTTATTATGCAAAGAGATTATTACGGCATTTCTTAGAAATACTCAAACAATATTGGACGTCAGGAATTTGCTCACTTTTCTTCTTTAGCAGCAGTAAGTTATGAATGAAAAGATGACGACATATTCTTGTATGTGGACCATTTGGAGCAGGTAAATTAAGTTATGGAAGTTCGTTTCTGTGATAATTGAACTACAAAGCAACATAAGAAGTCCAATCAATATTTTAGACGAGGAGAAAAAAAAAACACATTATTTTTGAGTGAACACTGGTGTTTCCAACAAAAGTTTTCACAGCTTAGGGGGGAAGGGTAAACTGTTTTTATGACATTTCCACGTCACATTTGGTAGAATCTCGTTTCAGACGAGAGAGTTATTTGTTAACATAAGTGCCCACACGCCTGGACAGTGATCTTCGCTTATCAGTTACCTTCACATAAGTCTCACACAGAAAATATCACATCACCGAGCTCAAGGGTCATATTGCGAAAGTGATAAATTACACTAATAGTAAAATTGTGCATGTAACTGTGTGGTGAAAACCGCATTACTAAATGTTTGTAAACAGAAAAATATAGTCTGTTGACAAAGCAAGTAGCTATTTTTTAAAACCAGTAATGGGACTTGGTGGGCCACAGAAAAAAAACCAAGGTAGAAATGGGGCCACGGGTTAAAAAAAAAAAGGTTGAGAAACACTGCTTTAAACTTAACTGTTTTTTATCTTTACAAAACGCTGTGATAGTATGAGAAAAGGCGGCAATATGTCAGGGGCTTGTGATTGAAATTCTATAGTCTGGTTATGTGTGTTTTATCTTCCCAGTTGTACATTACTCTGTATAGAATAAACAGATTATTTTATAATGACCAAACCTCTATCTTAATGCAAAGAAAACTAAATTGATGACAACTGGCAAAACAAACAAGGCAGATGAAATATGTATCAATGAGGAACAACTGGAAGAAGTGGAAAGTTTTGAATATCTTAGATCACTACTAACTAATAATGGAGATACAATGAGGGAAATTAAAAGGAGGACATCTATTGCTCTTCAGAAAGTAAAACAAATAAGGGAGCTGTGGAGAGGAGCAGACAGAACCACAAAAATAAGATTTTTAAGGGCATGCATCTTTCTCATCGTAACATATGCCTGTGAGACCTGGACACTTAACAAAACAGCTGAGAAACACATAAATGCCTTTGGATGTAAATGCTACAGAAGAGTTCTCCAAATATCGCGGACACAAAAAAGAACAAATATATCTATACTACAAGAGTTTAATATTGAAGAATGCTGGCTAGTAAAGAGGATTAAAGAGAGAAAACTTAAATATTTTGGACACATTAAACGTCATGATAATTTAGAGAAGACCGTATTGGAAGGATACATAATGGGAAAAAGAAAGAGAGGAAGACCAAAACGAAGATGGCTGCAAGACATCGTTGACAATCTGCAAATGGATGCAGCAGCGGCAGGCCATCTTGTTCACAACCGAGAGCCCTACAGGAGTGCTGTATGGGAGGCAAAGTTCCGCAAGGGACATGCAAATGAATGAATGACCAGACATGTATGAGGGATAATTAAACAGATGATAGGTATGTTCACATCGCAATTATGTCACTGAAGTATGCACTATTATTAGTAAAGTCACTGAACTGAATGGCTAAAAAAAAAAAAGAGTCGCAAGTCGAGTCTGAGTTCTCCATATTTTAGTCACAACTTTAAAGAGACTTTAGTCACACTCGTTCAAGTCTGTCAGCTCAAACCTACAATTCATAATCTTAGTACATGGGGTGAAAAAAAAAGCTCTTCTATTCTTTAGTAACTCGTGGCAGATCCGATACATTGTTGTACATTGCTCTCTTGCGTTACATTCTTGCGTTATCTTAACTACATCTGTTGGTAATCTACTGAACTTTTTCTATATCATGTAATAATATAAGCTATTTCTCATGTGATTTTAGATTCTTGTTCGTCTTAAATAGTCTAGTCACTGCTTCTTACAATATTGTCCATGTATCAATGTTAATATGACATAACTCTTATCAATGAATTCCATGCAAGAAAAAACAGATAGCCTGTCTTCACTGGCTAGCAAAATAGGACTTGAAATTAACAAGGACAAAACAAAAATAATGAAAATTCCTCTCAATCAAAAATGGAAAAATACACATAGAAGGGACAGATATTGAAGAAGTCAATCAATTTGCATACCTTGGCAGCTACACAGACCAGGATGGTGACACTAGAAAGGAAGTTAGGATCAGAATTTCAAAAGCAGCATCAATCTTCAAGAATCTTGAGAACATATGGAATTCAAAAGTTATAAGCACAAAAACCAAGTTAAGACTATTCAATTCAAATGTAATATCCACCCTCATTTATGCATGCGAAAGCTCGAAAACAACTAAAGAAACAGACAGGAAATTAGATTCTTTTGAAAACAAATGCCTAAGGAAAATACTCTGCATCAAGTGGAATGAATTCAAGAACAATCCAGAGATAAGACAGATGACTGAACAACAACCAGTCTCATAGGTGATCAGGAAAAGGAGATGGACATATGTTGGTCACTTGATGAGTAGAAATGATAATGAATCGCAAAACAAGCTATCAAGTGGAACACAACAGGCCGAAGAAAAAGAGGCAGACCGCGTGAAACTCTGAAGAGGACATTATTAAGAGAGGCCAAATTAACAGGCATAAAATCCTTTGATGAGGTTGAAAGACTCGCCGAAGACAGGAAAAATTGGCGAACTACTTTGCGAGCCCTATGTGACGTTTAACGGCACGGGAAGGATATAAGACAAGATCAATGTTAAATTGCCACATCTTTTGTGCCAACATCTCTTTTGGTTTCCAAGCAGTTTTCTTAACTCTTTCCCCACGGGAAAAAAAAAAAAGGGCCGACGTTACATTATCAAGCGGGCGTTGCGATTTTTTTTTTTTTGGGTCCCTTTCTAAAATTAATTTTAACAAACTAATTCAGCGTTCAACATAAGTGTATCACATATTAAAATAAGTGAAATTGAATGAGGATTTCATAAATGTAGTTATTTGTCAATGAAAGAGAACTGGTGAGAAAAAATTGAAAAAAGTTTGTGAGCAAAAAAAAAAAATATATATATTTAGGACAAATATCCGTTGTATTCGGCCATTATGTTGAGCTTACTATTTGTCATACTTTTTTTTTAATGAAAGCCCTTGGATTTTTTTTTTGTTGGTAGTCTTATCAACGTGTTTCCAGCAATCATTTTTATTTCTGTTAAATGGATCACTCATCTTTAATGATATCTTTATTGCCTGACATTTTTTTTTCCAAATTTCCTTTTCCTCCCAAAGGCTCTGATTATACTAAGAAAAACATTTTTCTCTGCAATGTCTATGTTTTTCGTATTAATGACTTTGATACTTTGAAGACTTGATAATTTGTATTAACATTTGTATTAATTAAGAAATTAATCTAATTATAGTTAACATGTTCTTCAGGCTGAAGACAAACTTTGCTATTATCAATGTTTGATTACACTGGCATTAAAAAAAATGTTTTCTTTCCTTTATAAAATTGGCCCCACTAAGAGTTATATCCTTCCCGTGCCGTTAAACGTCACATAGGGCTCGCAAGAAGAAGAAGAAGAGAGTGTGTTAGCATAACCAGAGAGGTGAAACCAGGTTTAAAAAAAAAGTTGACATCAAGAATATCAGCAGTTTTAATTTGAATGAAATTTGTAAACCACACACAGTAATGGAGTCGTTTTTCATGATCCGCCGGCAGCAACTGTTGGACCGCAGTTACTTTATATGGGAAGTTTCAAATTTTCTCTGACTGCTTTATGTTCTGTTGCAAGCCCAGTACCTTCCTGTTGTGCCAACTTATGCAAAGCTTTGATGGACTCCAAAGCACAGAGTCAGAAATGTTCGATAACTTCTCATTAAGTTTAGATGGTCTCTCACAATTCGCCCGTCGTGCATTTCAAACGCTGGTTAGCAACTGAATACACACAAAGACAGACTGAATACAGTGAATGTTACACAACACAATAATGTACGCAGTTAGATGTGGCTAGAAACCACAGCCACTAGGAATCGATACTGGGCTAGTGCACATCCGACTTTACGAATCCCCTGTATAATTTGAAGAGGTGTGAAGAAACAACTTCCCCGAGGTGACCTTGACACCAGACAGCTCGAAAATAGGTTAGTTTTCGATAAATATCTAAACACCGGACAAATATGCCACATAACCCCTGCAACATTTCATGATAGACTGCCTTATGCTGAACAACTATATATGGCGGGGGAATGGCTCATGAGACGTGTCTGATTATAAACCTGACTGAAAACAAATTCTAACGAAAGACTGTGGGCGGGGTGGGGGAGCAGGAGAGAAATACGTGACAAGCCTGTAGACGGTTCAGCATATCTGCAATGCAATACACTCCCAAATACAGTGATACCTTGGAATCGGAATGTCCCAAAACTCGAACAACTTGGAATTGGAACAAAAATTTCGAGTAAATTTGGCCCCGGAATCCGAACGGTCAGCACGTTGTTCGTGTGTGTTTGTTCGTACCTTTCCCCTGAGCTTGGGCCACCAACACGCTTTGTCGTTCAGTTCGTTGTCAGAGGCTGTAGTGAAAGCATCTCGTGTGATTTTCGCTGCTAATTTTATGCTTTTGTGCCTGTTTTGTGTTATTTAAAAATATAATAACAACTTAGTGTATTCGCCATAGGTCCTAAAAATGCAGTGGGAAAATAAGGGTAAGAGGAAAGCTGTTATAGCAACAACTGAAGTTAAGAAAGATCTTATCCCTAAGCATGAAAGCGGTACACGTGTGGCTGATCTCGCTACTATGTTCGGGATGACTAAATAAAATGTTTGTACGATTTTGAAAAATAAAGAAGCTATCAAAACAGCTGATGTGGCGAAAGGGGTTACGACACTGATCTCTAGGAGATCGAAAATTATGGAAGAGATGGAAAAACTTTGCATGTGGCCAAAAACCCAGGCAGACATTGAGAATTCAAATTTTCAAAATGATTTTAACAGTAAATACACTGTATTTTAAGGTAAAATATTAACAAATAATAATATTTGAATAAAAATGTAAATTAATAAAATTAAAAATATTAAAGCCTGCATTTACCTTAAAAAGGAATGGCGATGGCGCATGTGGAAGCTGGAGGAGGAGGCGGATATTATTGCTTGGAAGGCTTTCAATGATAACATCAGGTAACTGCATTTCTGGTGGTTCTGGTGTCTGCATTCTTTGCCATTTCATGCCCTTTGCTAAGGTGCCACTTGTTGAGGGCCTGGGGTCACTGGCCGCGGTGTCTTTTGAGAACCAACGTTCCAGAGTGGTCTGATGTTGGCGACTTTTTAAACTTTTCTAAAATGTTCAGTGATGCTAGCATTGCTGTGTTCAGCATATGTGCATCATTTATTCAAATAAGTAGAAATGAATGACGATTCCATAAATGAAGTTATGTGTTATAAAAAAAACATTTTTGACCAAAAAAAAATAGGCTGAGAAATAAAATCATGTTCTACCACATGCCATAAATCCAGCGTGAAATATATAATCCAACAGATTCGGTGACTGCAACATTATTTGGGGATTTTTTTTTTTACATCCGATAAATCCAGGAGTCAAATAGTTGCACAGAAAACACACCAACACATTTCCCAACAATATTTGGGAATTTTTAAAAACACCACTGCCATCAAAATAACTGCTAGTAGGAGTTTCTCCCCCGTGTGGTACCCGGGATCTGCAAAGAATAGGACCACTGTACCCTACCATGCATGATCGTAAAAGGCGACTAAGGAGGGTTCAGCATAGGGCCAGCAACCCTATCTGGTAAAAAACTATCAGACTGCTACAGAAACAGAAGCAAGGGAAAAAGCAAATGCAGGTGGAAGGAGAAATGCGTATCAGGAAACTGAGCCCATGAAGGTTGTGGATGAAAGCCAGCCACTGGAAGTCCCCAGCCCGACTGCAGACCTCCTGGAACCTAAACAAAAGATGCAAATAGGCAGCTGGAATGTAAGAACACTAAACCAGACTGGAAAACTAGCACAAACCATCAAGGAAATGCACAGATACAAACTAGACATACTAGGAATACAAGAAGCAAGATGGACAGGACAAGGCAGAAGGAAATTAACACAGCACACAGAAGATACAATAATATGGTCAGGTAAAGAAGATCTTCATGAAGGAGGAGTAGCATTGATTATAACAAAAGAAGCATCAAGAGCATTGCTGAAATGGACCCCAATAAATGAGAGATTATTATATGCACGGTTCAACTCAAGATTCACGAAGCTGTCTATTATAGTTTGTTATGCACCAACAGAAGCAGCTGAAGAGGAATTAAAAGAAGATTTTTATAACAGCCTCCAAGCCACAGTAGAAACAATACCCAAGCATGATATGCTACTCATCTTGGGCGACTTCAATGCAAAAGTAGGTGAAGGAAATGAGGATAGAAGAAGAATCATGGGAAGAGAAGGAATCGGAGAAATAAATGAAAATGGAGAAAGACTGTGCAGTTTCTGCGAAGAAAACATGATGACCATCGGAGGGACAATTTTCCAACACAAAAACATCCATAAGGTGACTTGGAGGTCACCAGATAAAACCACAGAAAACCAAATCGATCACATACTAATAAACAACAAGTGGAAACGGTCACTACAAGATGTGCGAGCAAGGAAAGGAGCAGATATAGGAAGTGATCACAACCTTCTGGTAGCAAAAATAAAACTAAAATTAAGGAAAGCCAGAATCGGAGATCACAGAAAGATACATTTTGATACAAGAAAACTGATAGACCAGCAAACAAGAAATGAATTCTCAATAATTCTTAAGAACCGCTTCAGTGTCCTACAAGACGAAGCAGAAATGTCCATATTAGAGTTCAATAAAACACTACAGGAAACAGCAAAAGAGGTGCTGGGATATCGGAAAAGGAGAAAAGAGGAATGGATAAGTGAGACCACATGGGAAAAGATAGAGCAAAGAAAAGAAATCAAGAAAAAATTACTGAACACCAAATCACAACGGCTTAAAGAACGAGTTTTAAGTAATTATGCACAAAAAGACAAAGAAGTAAAGGAATCATGCCGTCAAGATAAACGTCAATATTATGACAACTTAGCAGAAACAGCAGAGAAAGCAGCATATACAAATGACATGAAAACCATATATAAAATCACAAAGCAGATGACAGGTAACTTCAATACAAGATGTGAAAGTGCAGTAAGAACACAAAATGGACAACTGGTCAGTGGAGAAAGAGAAAAAATTGAAAGATGGAGGGAACACTTTAACACCCTACTAAACAGAACACAAGCAGCACAAGCAATAGATATACCTGAAGCAAAAGCGGAACTAAACATCAATACAGGACCAATAACAATAAATGAAGTAAAAGAGGCGATAAAGATGCTAAAATCAGACAGGGCACCAGGTGAAGATGAAGTGACTGCTGAGATGTTGAAAGCAGAAGAAACAGAAACACCAAAACAACTTTGCCGGATATTACAACAAATTTGGGATTTAGAAAAAGCCCCAGAGGAGTGGAAAACTGGTCTTATAGTAAAACTACCAAAGAAGGGTGACCTCAGAGATTGCGGGAACTGGAGAGGCATTACCCTACTGCCACTCACTAGTAAAGTATTTTGCAGAATAATCATCAACAGAATTGTACCAACACTTGAGGAAAAACTTCGGAAAGAGCAGGCAGGATTTAGGAAAGGAAGATCATGCATAGACCATATATTTGTACTTAGACAAATATTAGAACAGGCAAATGAGTGGCATAGCACAACATATGCATTATTCATAGATTTTGAGAAAGCCTTTGACAGTGTCAACAGAGATGCACTGTGGAAAATCCTAAGATGGCATGGCCTCCCCCATAAAATAGTTAATGTAATCAAAGCCCTATACGAGGGTTTTCAGTGCAAAGTTATCTGTGGAGAACATACCTCCAGCAGCTTTAGGGTACAAACAGGAGTGAAACAGGGATGTGTACTATCACCAACATTATTTATCTTGGCAGTAGACTGGTTAATGAAGGAGGCAACATCAGACAAACGCAGAGGATTACAATGGACCCTTGACACAGTGCTGGAGGACCTTGACTTTGCGGACGACATTTGTCTATTATCAAGCAGTCACAAAGATATGCAAGATAAAATAAACAAGTTAACCCAGAATGCAAACAACATAGGACTAAAGATCAACGTAGGAAAGACAAAGTTAATGAAGCAAAATGTGAACAACAGAAATGTACTCAGAGTAGATAACAAGTTAGTGGAGGAGGTTAACGAATTTGTATACCTTGGCAGCAGAGTAGTAGAAAATGGAGACAGCACAGAGGACATCAACAGCAGACTTACTAGAGCAAACCAGGCTTTTGCAATGCTACAGAATATATGGAAATCAAATAAACTAAGCATAAATATGAAAATCAGGATATTTAAGAGTAATGTTCTAAGTGTACTACTCTATGGAAGTGAATGCTGGAAAATCACCAAAACCATAGAAAACAAGTTGAATTCTTTCCAGACTAAATGTTTACGTAGAATTAAAAAAATATTTTGGCCAAACACCATAAGAAATAACATCTTATTGGCAGAAATGCAGATGAAACCACTGACAACAATTATTGAGGAAAGACGCTGGCGATGGTTGGGACATGTGCTCCGAATGACTGACAACTCACTACCAAAAATAGCACTAAGATGGACACCACAGGGGAGCAGAAGTAAGGGTAGACCAAAAGAGACATGGAGAAGAACAACAGAAAGGATGTTGAGCAATAGAGGGCTCACCTGGGCAAGAGCAGAAAAAAAGGCGAAAGACAGGCATTTGTGGAAAACCCTTGCGGAAGCCCCATGTGCCCTGGGCACTTAAGGTTCAGAGAGAGAGAGAGAGAGAGGAGTTTCTACCCCTTCATTTACCTGTGCTGTTTTAAACTGGTTCTGAATGTGTCAGATAATGTCCGTAAAAACCTCCTAGCTGCGTCTGCAATCTAACAGATCTACTGCTGCCAGAAACACATACAGTGAGATTTGTCGAGTTAGTGGGTGTATCCATTATGTCTGCCGGTCTCATAAAACACTTTAAAACACACTAACCCCGTTTAAAGCTGAAAATGCTGTCAACAACGCACGTAGGCAGAGCTCTGACTGGTTAAATAAACATTTACATCGAGTTTGTCAACGAAACGAAAAATCCAACCATGAATGGATATAGGGTAAAACCTCGCAGACCGGAAGCAGCCATCCGTGGATGTTGGGTATCGAATCTGATTTAAAGAAAATATCAGACGCAAATAAACTACGCAATTGCTGGATGAAATTAAATTAAATTAAATTGACTTTTTAAGGCCATCAGCAGTTCAAATATTAGAGAGACAGAACTACTTGATGAAACGAAGTCCCTCCATAATTTTATTTCAGATGAAGCAATTTCTCTTATATTTTTTCCTATATAAATTATTCAGTTGTTAAAATTAAATATTCTAGAGTTGTATAAGATTTATCCGTTACTTGAAAATTTTACTAACAAATATGTTACAGTAGTTGCACGCGATAGAAGCTTTAGTAACTGAAAATAATTATTTAAAATTAGCTATGAGATACGAAAATATAATTTATTTCCGATGTGATTTAAAAAGAAATTAAACTACTTCTACCACTGTAAATGAAAATATCTACTTAAAAAAAAAAAGAAAACAAGAAATGCAACACTACATGAAGAAACTTTAATACTTTAACAATGAAATTGTGTTCATTAAATTTGGTCTGGACTTTTATTCTTTGAGACTGAGGCCTCCGTTTCAGTAAGGTGTAAGGCCTCCTCTGGCCTGTATCAGAGAACGACATCTCCTTGACACAGATCCGATTAGTCATTGGATCTGTTGTTGTGGGATGGCTGCCCACTCTTCCCGCAGTGCAAGAGACAACTGTCGGAGACTGGTTGGAGCCACGTCTCGCTGGCGGACTTGTCTGTTAAGTTCATCTCATAAGAATTCTATTGGGTTCATGCCTGATGACATGTATGGCCACAGAATGGTCTGGACGTTGTTGTCAGCGAGGAACTGGGTGATGAGATGTACCACATGAGGTCGAGCGTTATCCTGCTGAAAAATCGACCCTGGTGCAGCCAGAAGTGGAAGGACGTGAGGACGATGAATTTCAGCGACGTATCGTTGGCCTTCTTTCCATGAGGTTGATTGTCCCCTACACCAGTACACCTCCACCACAATGTGGAGGAGCTCCATCCACGCAGTTCTGGGTGTAACGCTCATGGAGTCTGCAGTAAACTCTTCTCCGTATATCGTGTCGCTGAAGCAGAAGAATGATTCATCACTAAACCAAACTCTTCTCCAATCATTCACAACGGTCCATTGACGATGATGGTTCGCCCACTGCAGTCGGTTCTGTAAGAACAGGACCTCTGTAGGGTATTCTAACCCAAAGACCAGCGTCGTGCAGCTGGTTCCTGACCGTTTGATCTGAAATTCGACGAGCTGCTGTCATTGACTTGACTGTTGAGGACGCAGATGCAAATCGATTCCTGAAGTGACGCACCCACATGAAACGGTCTTCAGCAGGAGTTGTGACTATGGGGCTTCCACTGCGCGGCCGGTCTGCAACTGAGCCAGTTTCTTTAAATCTTCTCCAAAGGCGACTAATGGTGCTTCTCACCACATTAAATTGTCTGGCCACTATACTTTGTGACTGACAGTCTGTAAACATCCAATGATGATGAGTCGTTCTGTAGTAAGATGAGCCATACTTTGGCATTGAATTTTCAAATAAATTGATTCGAGGAGCGTCAATCTTTTATAGACACTCAATAACATGGTCAGTGAGTTTTGTGTTTAGTAAGTTTCACAGGATTCTCGTGAACCTGTCGTGAGTTACTGTCAAAAATGCTGTTTTGACTAGTGTCGCTTTTCTGTGCTCATGAATCATCTGCTGAGTACAATTCAGGTCAGCACGTGAAGATGATGTCCAAGTGAACGTTTCAGGCAATATTCCCTTGTCTGATCAGCAAACTTCAGTTTAAATTGCAACATCGCACGTGTTGCGTTTCTTTCTTTCTTTTTTTTCTTTTTTTTCTTTTTTGAACAGTATATACTGTATACGTAAGAACTGCTCTGTTTATTAAAATGTATAAACTAGGACAAAAGTATTTTCCTAGTTTATACATTTTGGTATCACAGCGTTATTGCAGTGGCTTCGTGTATAGTTATATACTTATACACTAATTATTCGTGTGCTCTGTTTATAGGTCCAGAGAAATGTTACAGCAAACACTGCTTTCTTTCAAATATGACATTGAAGTTTTAACATTAAGTGCCAAAAAAAAACCAACTTTTATAACATGTACATGCAACTCGTATCAGATTAATAACAAGAGACTTCACAGCATAATTGTGAATATTCGAATAATAAATTATATAAAGTTGTAAGCGCTAGAATTTAATTATGGCAATGTGAATCTAATCGTGACCACTGACCATTGTAAAAACAAATAGCAACATTTGAAATGTGATTATTGTTAGCGCCCAAATGTTCGCTATGTCTTAATAATCATGAAACAGTCACACATCATCATCTAGAATTCATTCAAAGTTTTAGGACAAGAACACCTGAACACCCAGATATCGAGAACATTTACACAAACTCAATACAATTAATGACCTGCAGATACTTTGTCATCGCTTCGAGCATAAAACTCAAGCTCAAACAGCTGCTAGATCATAGAAAAGAAGAGAAAGAGAGAGAGAGAGAGAGAGAGAGAGAGAGAGAGAGAGAGAGAGAGATGAGAGAGAGGGAGTGAGTGAGAAAATTAATCAGATGATAAATATATATTTTTTAATACCGGAATTTCCCGGACGGTCCTAGTGAGATTTACAAATCACTATCCTACGCCTTCACAGATTGTTGTAATATTACTGTTTAGCAGATGGCCGCCAAATAAAAAAAATGCTGAACGCCACTGTCGCTAAATGCAATGGGAAACAATATTGTCACATCAATTTTAAAATTACTATTATTAAATCATAATTCATGAAGGCGAAGTACTGACAAATTATATAACACAAGAATAATTATAATTAGCGTTTAAGTATTACTCATGGAAAAAAAAGTAAGTGTGCAATGCTTTAAAAAGCACAATGAACGTGCTCAGGTGATGAATGAAATAACATTTGGCACACATTTTCTTTGATTATCCAATAACAGATAAAATTATAACTTTCAGGCCAGTCATATGTCACAAAAAAGTGAAAAAAAGCCTCACCTAATGTGACTCACCACCCCAAGAAAAGAAAATCAGGGTTTCAATATCGTGTGTGTTCTCCTCGGGCAGTTATCACTGCTTGACACCGCCTTCTAATCGAACCAATGACACGTTGTATCAATTGCTGAGGCATGTTATTCAATTCTTTTTGCAACGCTTGGGCTAATTCTTGGTGGTTTCCAGGACGATTGTGTCGTCTTCGCAAACCTGCGGTCCAGTTCCTCCCAAATGTACTCGATAGGTGACAGGTCCGGTGAAACTGCTGGCCATGGCAAGACAGTAATCTGATGCTGCAGAAAGTGGTCCCTGACCACACGTGCAACATGTGGACGAGCGTTATCCTGCTGCAGTATCACGCCTTATCCATTAGCATCCAGAAAAGGCTTTACGTGGCGTGTAATGATTTCGTCCCTATATCGTAAACCTGTAAGGTTGCCATTGAGGAAGACTAGGTTTGTTCGGCCAGCATAGGAAATTCCTCTCCAAACATTACACTGCCTCATCTCCTCCTATCCATCTCTAGCACACATTTATTTGCAAAGCGTTCTCCTCATCGCCTGTACACTAAAGCACGCCCATCATGGCCTTGCAGACAGAATCTGGACGCATCAATGAATAGGATCCGTCTCCATTGATGATAGGGCCATGCCACGTGGTGCTGGCCCAGGTCAAGCGGGTTTGTCTGTGGCGAACTGTTAGTACTGGTCTAACTGCAGGTCTGTTTACCTCTCTGAATCTGTCCCGCACTGTCCTGCCCGACACACGTCTTAAACCTGGAATGTTGCTGGCAGTCCATGTTGCCTGGAGAAACATGTTACGAAGGTGCATGAGTTGGATGCAGGGGTCTTGTACAAGGGTGGTAACTCGCGGTCTATCACTTCTATGGCCGAAAGCAACGGAACCATTTTGGTTAAAACGACTTTGAAGGTGTGATATTGTGTTTCTATGAACATTAAAATGTTGAGATAATGCTGCTACTGTTGATCCAGCAATTAACATCCCAACAGTTATTTCTCGCTGGTGTTCGTTCAATCTTGGCATGACGAAAAAAGATGTTTATGTTGTAATTCCAATACTCATTTCTTCAACGATTACGTGAAGAGATTTATGAGAACAGAATTACACACTTACCCTCATTTTATCCGTGGTCCGCAACCAATCATTAATCACTGCACGTGATTTCACTGGAGCTGTGGTTATCTCCCCATGAATAGTGCGATCAACTTCGTGCAGCACGGGGAAGTGCACAAAACTTAGACAAAACTTCGTGCCAAATTTGATTTCGTTTCACTCATTGACACCACTGCACACTTACTTTTTTCCGCGAATATGTAACTGTGTACGAAGCCACTGCAGTAAAGCTGTGATAACAAAATGTATAAAGTAGGAAAAAAATAGGAATAGCTTTATTACATACCGAGTGTGCTCGTTAAATTAAGTAATAAAGCTGTTCGGACTTTTTTTCCCGGTTTATACATTTTGACAAATTACATAAGTAATGAAAGCGAAATGCGGACAAATTATGTACTTTTGCAGCATTGCAAAACGTAGCGTGCAAAGTAAAAGCTGCTTCACTAACAAAAGAATCAGGACGCATTTTTAGGATCGTTTGAACTAGCATGGGGGTGAAGGCGCCTGTCCGATGAGGTGTAACAGTTTTCCGTGCTGACACCCAATACGATTGTACAGACATAAGACGAGAACTCTCTGCAATGATATACTCTTTGCAGGACACCCAGGACGATCACATACTGGCACATTGGATATAACTATCAAGACACTCACATCCGATTTACTGCGTGAACGTGATGATGATGGTGATGACTGACGACGAAAATATATGAAGACAATTTCTCAGAACATGCACAATCCAACATAAATACTTCCGGGCAGCTATCTAGCCACACTAGGATAGCGCTATAAGAATTTAATCTGGCTCACAACTAACACATACTAAATACGTCTACATTTATCAACCAGACCGGACTACACTACATTCTCACTAAACAGTCCAAAAACTTTTTTCCTATCACTTACTTTCCCCGGGCAAAACGACCTGGAAATCACGAACTCTGACAGTGAAAACAAGCATGGGCCTACATCTACGCAATAATTTAGAGTTATATCAAGGGTTAGATCTTCTTATATCTTATATCCTTCCCGTGCCGCTAAACGTCACATAGGGCTCGCAAGGTAGTTCGCCACTTTTTGCTGTTTTCGGTGAGTCTTTCAACTTCATCAAGGGATTTTATACTTATTAATTTGGCCTCTCTTAACAATGTCCTGTTCAGAGTTTCACGCGGTCTGGCTCTTTTTCTTTGGCCTGTTGTGTTCCATTTTATAGCTTGTTGTGGGATTCTCTGACTTTCTTCTCATCATGTGACCAACTCCTTTTCCTGATCACCCATGAGATTGGTTGTTGTTCAGTCATCTGCCTTATCTCTGCATTGTTCTTGAATTCGTTCCACTTGATGCCGAGTATTTTCCTTAGGCATTTGTTTTCGTTAGTTGTTTTCCAGCTTTCGTATATATATAAATGAGGGTGGATATTAAATTTGAATTGAATAGTCTTAATTTGGTTTTGTGCTTATAACTTTTGAATGTCATATGTTCTCAATATTCTGGAAGATCGATGCTGCTTTTGAAATTCTAACTTCCTTTCTAGTGTCACCATGTAATAGTTTTGGCTATTTATAATTTTAAGGCACCCCTGAAATAGTATTGGCGCCAACTAAAATGGTTTTCTACTGGTTTGATCATTGTCTACTTGTGGAGTACAGTTTGAACTTATACATTTCTTCTTGTTGTTGGTGTTCTAACAATCACTTAATTTTCTATATTATACACTGAGAAAATACAACAAGACACCCAGGCTTCCAACTCCACAAACTAATACAAATACAACAGCTTAACATAACTTGGCAGCCTTCTAACCAAAACAACTGGTCAACAATGAGAATTCCAACAAAGCCAATTGATGTAGTATTTCATCAGACCACGCACATTTATTAATGGACAAAATGAGGGTGAAATCATGAATGATGAAAACATGGCCATCAGGCTAAACAAGAATTACATTAACAGTGCCCGGCGTGAGCGAACTCTACGCCATATGGGCGAAAACCTTACAATGTACTATACACAAAAAAATCAATACTTACAACATTATCAACAAAACCTCAACCAACACAGGGAAAAAACAAATTCTTCCATCTCACTACCAACAAATTGCCAAATGGTGGAAACTCTTCCTAAACGAGATTCCAATCTGCAATAAAACTACTAAAATTCTTCCTACATCACAAAACCAATAAAGCTTCTGCTACAACAAACAAGTAAGGCTCTCTCTACTACATACTAGAGACAATCACACAACCTTTCTCTAACACATTCTGACCACAGACTAACTTTCTCAGCCCATGCATACCTCCCGCTCAACTCAACCACGTGACTTCGAATTTTCTCAAACCACGTGCTTGGTACACGGTGATGAGTTGTGGTCTGAGACCACAACTACAGGGCTATACACAATACACTCTGTACAGAATTGTTATTCTGTTACAACCATCCTGGTCTATGTAGCCGCCAAGGTATGCAAATTGATTGACTTCTTCAACAGCTGTCCCTTCTATGTGTATTTTTCCATTTTGATTAATGCGAAGTTTAAGTATTTTTGTTTTGTCCTTGTTAATTTCAAGTTTTTTTTTTGCATGGAATTCACACTGTTACTTATAAGAGTTTATGTCATCAGGAAAATCAAGATCTTTTAGTTGGGTCCCATGTACCCAGTCAATACCTGTGCAGCATTTTTTCATTATGAAGTCTATTGTAATTCCAAAAAGTAAAGGAGACAGTATACATCCTTGTTTCACACCTGTTTCAATCTGGAACAATTCACTCATCCCTTCTTCTGTCTTGACTGCACAAACATATCCATTGTAGAAGTCATAAATGATGTTGACAGTTTTAGATGGTATTCCATATACACTTAAAATTCTCCATAATGAATCTCTGCATATGCTATCAAATGCCTTTTAAAAGTCTATGAAGTTCAGTATTACTGGTTTCTGCTTTTCAATATGTTCTTCAAGTATTATTCTGAGAGTAAAGATCTGGTCGAGACAGCTTCTCCCTTTTCAAAATCCCGCTTGTTCTTCTCTCATTGCAGTATCCACTATATCTTTAAGTCTATTCAAAATGACCTTGCAAAATACTTTTGACACAACTGATACTAAGGTTACTCCTCTCCAATTGTTATAGTCACTAAGGTTGCCTTTTTTGATATTTTAACAATGATTCCTTTTTTCCATTTAGAGGGGACCTTTTCTTCTTTCCAAATCTTGTTAAACATTCTCTGTAGTTGTCTCATGTTGTCACTATTGATAGCTTTTAGCATTTCGGCTGCTATTTCATCTTCACCTGCAGCTTTGTTGTTAGCCATTAAATTCACTCATTCATTCATTCATTTGCATGTCCCTTGCGGAACTTTGCCTCCCAAACAGCACTCCTGTAGGCCTCTCGGTTGTGAGCAAGATGGCCTGCTGCTGTTGCATCCATTTCCAGATCGTCAACGATGTCTTGCAGCCATTTTCGTCTTGGTCTTCCTCTTTTTCTTTTTCCCATTATGTATCCTTCCAATACGGTCTTCTCTAAATTATCATGACGTTTAATGTGTCCAAAATATTTCAGTTTTCTCTCTTAAATTCACTGCTGTTTCAATTTCATGCAATTTAATTTCATCTAGGTTGACATTTAGTTGTGGGGTTGGTAAGTCGGTTTCAAGGTTTAACAATTCTTTTGGGTGTGGTCGATTAAGCATTTCTTGGAAGTATTCAGCCCATCTTCGCTTTTGGTCATTACTTGATGTTAACAGGGTTTCAGTTTTGCTAAGGATTGGTCTTTCTTTAGATGTAATAATACTTGTTAGCCTCTTTTGTATGTTATATAGAGTTTTGGTGTCTCCTGTTTTTGTTGCTTTCTCTGCCTCTTTCGCCATATTGTCTATGTATTCTCTTTTATCCCTTCTAGCTGAACTTTTTACTATCTTGTCTATTTCTTTATATGTTGTTTTCACAAGATCTTTTCCAAGGTCTGTTTTTACATTCAACATGTCTAATTTGGCTGCTTGTCTTTCATGTATGTACTTCCATGTGTTTTCTGATATCAATGCTTTTCTGTTTGGCTTTTTAAGCCCAGCACTTGCTTTCGCTGCTGTGATTATGGCTGTGCTGTAAGAATTCCATAATTCATCTATACTTATCTCCTCTACTTCACTGAGTGTTGTGGATGATTGGCAAGTTCCTGACTGAAATTACTTTTAGTATTCTCTTCTTGTAGGCTCTGGCTGTTTATCTCTCTGTGTACTGATTTCTTGTGTAAGGGTTAGATACCCTTGACCAAATACTGTCACAGAGGCAATCAAGCAACTCATAGCTGATATGCTAGCGTTAGGGTTAGCGAACCATAGCTGACCAAAACCCTGTCCCACCTCTCCGTGGTACCCCTAGCCACAGGGCTAGCCTGGTTAATGGAGCTAGGATTGCATAGTTCCCATGGTGTTGGAGTCTGCTAAAGAAGCATTGCACACCCCCTGCCTTTTAGCTGTATGCTGGGGCTGAAAAAATAGCTGCCATAACCCGCTCTCAAGCCGATACGATGCTGTGCCTCAACACCTCTACAGCATTGGCTGCAAAGAACATCAGCTCGCAGTTACAGAGTCTGTACAAGCACAAGATATAACCACCAAATTGGTATATCTGGGACACAATTCAGTGTCAGCAAATTCGCAAAATTCTCTCAGATTTTCTACTCAAACAGTAAAATTGTGAAAAAAGCCTGTATATTCTGATGACATTCATTTCTACATCAAAAGGTAATTTATCATCACCACTCTGTACACAACTATGAACATCACGAGCACATCATTTTAAATCAAAAGTTAGAAATGATTAAGCTTATGTAGAGAAACACATAGAACCCAGAGACAGGTTGAAAGCTAAGTCTCATTTACGCAAACATGCCAAGTTAAGAATGGAAAGCAGTTCTAAGGAAATTTAATGCCTAAAAGTTCTACCAAGTATGTAGTCGTAACTTTTATGAAAATGCTGATTTTGTCCTGCCTTCTCAAAGTTTGTATCTGTGTTATTTGCACAGTATGATACTGCTTTATTTTCTAAACCATTTTTATCACATGTTGTGTTGTTAAATGACCTTTTGCCTTTCAAGTTAAATCATCATCCTATCACTCGCGATTTAATACCAAACTGTGGAGCAAATATTCTAGCTAATACACATAGAAGCTTTACATCAAATCTATGTGAGGCGTCACAGATATAGTTACATAACTGCCACAGTTTAATTCATTTTACTTCTTATTCAACTCCCCATGTTCTTTTCTACTTTCTCATCTGCTCTGTGAGATGGCAAAGATTTTTTTTACTATTTACCTACTCTACCCTGAGTTTTATTTATTTCTGTTGCTCCATCTCTAGCTGACAGTATTCCCACGCCTGGCTGCCTCTCCAACTCCTGCGACTAAACTATAGTCTGCTCAGTTTTCTCTGACAGCGGGTGGCAGATAAAGTTCTTTGCTTGTTTTTACCCCTTTGTCTTTTCTGTTGTCACCAATAAAGGCAATTTTGCCAAAATATTGAGCTGTTATTGTTCCTTTGCATAATCATTTCACTGTTCCTACTTTTTATTGCCAGTTTTTATTTCTTTCTTCTCTCTACCTTTTTTTTTTTCCTTTTAAATAAAACTGCAATTATAACTCTACTCCACTAGTACCAGTTTTACTGAAGTTATTATCACAGTTATCCTACACTGAAGAATGAATTTGAAGATTTCACTGCAATCCAAGCAACTCATCTGTAACACTGGTTCCTGGTCCAAGATGACAGGGAAGGGAGGGGGAAATGGTTTCAAGAAAAACCTGAATGTTAAAACATTGAAATATCTAACACTTCCTTCTCAATACACAGCAACTGCTAGAACTTTCATTATATTTTAATTCTATTATGAATTTTTAAAAATTGATTTTTTTTTCTTGTTCACCATCCCCCGTTCTGTAGCAGAATTATCTTAGCATTTAAATCGAATAATTCTTCTGTGTCATGTGAATAATCATCTTTTTCCAAGTTGTCTTCTTTTATCCCTTTTTTCGTTATCTTTACTAACAATAATCTGAACATGTTTCTTGGACATTTTCATCTATCAGGTAATTTTCTGGTCGTTTTGTTTTGTTTTTACCCTCTGATCATAGCATGTTTGCTTTAAAATAGATGGAGGTCAAAGGTACCATAATTTGGGCAACAAGTCAGTGCTCCTTTATGCTTGTTCTGACGTCCTGCCTTTGTGGCATTTGGAAATTGTAATACATGTACTAGACTTTCTATATCTGCACATATAAAATGTTTTAACAAAAATATAACATGATTCACTCAGTTCATTGTAACACCAAATGGCAGAAAAACTGAAAATAAGTCACTGTACTCTGACTATATTGCTAAATTTCAGGCAAAACACAGGAGACTTTACAATATACATTCAATGAATGAACAACTTTACATTTTTTTTCTCTCTCGCTGATGAAACAAACAGACACGCTATCTAATATGTGATTAATGTTTATTATTTTCATTTTGTTCATAGTCTCAAACAAGCCCACATAAAAACATGTTCATATGAAGCAGAACATGCTGGTGGAAGATACTATGATTCTGTTTATTTAAATGAATGAATTTGCAGAACTGTTCATGCAGTCTTTCTCAAGTACAAAGTGCATCTGGAATGACAAAAGACAAACAAGAAAGCTAAATAATGCACAAATTTCAAACACATTAACTTGCTCTTAGATAAAAATTAAAAATAAATAAATAATATATTAAGTTTTCTGTCTGTTTTATCAAACACTGAAACAGAAAAGTGGACTTTGGTTTGGATTTAAAAAATTATGTCAGTGTAAAATAAGTTTAAGCATGTAGTAACTTTTAACAAGTTAAAAATAAAAAGTTAACATTTTTGAAAAGCATTTATTTGAAAACTAATCATTCGATTTCGATGCAGTAAGTGGTATAGCCGTGAACAGTTCTCACTTCTCCTTTGTTAATAAAAAACTGCTCATGCTGTGAAATCACATGAAATGCACGTTTTCCTAATTTCTCAAAGTTTTGTGCTATCCATACTCTCCTATGGACCAGAATGCTGGAAAACTGAAAAGGAAAGTGAGATATTATCCTCATTCCACAAAACCTGCCCCAGACAAATTTTGAATATTTACTGGCCACAGACAATAGACTTACTTGCCCAATGTGAGCAAGAAGATATGCACTTACACCAGCAAAAAAACGCTGGGAATGGATTAGTTATGTGCTTCAAAGGGACATCACTTAGGTGTGTTAAATGGACAGCTGAGGGAAGGAGAGGCCAATCAAAGAATAGTTAGCAAAGAACTGTGGAATAAAAAAAAAGAATAGTGTGCAACAAGCTGGGGCACTAACACAAAGGCTGGCCTTAAATCATAAGAAGTGGAGAGGATTTTTGCTCCCCTGCAAGATGCCACAAAGTGTATCGGGTGGTGACTGCTTAGCTGATATTTATGGGATAGATGGTCTCTTTTTGTGGTGCACCTAGCAAGTCATCCTTTCAGTTTTATCATCAGCTACTGTTTTAGGTGTATTATCACAACTTATGATATGGCAAAAATATTTCAGTTTTAAATTATTCCCCTTTTCAATTTCAGTTGTTCTACTATTTTATTAATCTTGGTAGACTACCATGCGAGCCCTATGTGACATTTAACAGCACGGTAAGGATGTAAGATGTAAAACTATTTTTTTTATTTATCCACTTATATGAGCATGAAATACAGTGTTGCAAATATTAGTGTGAGTAAAAAGTTCATCACATTTTTGCAGTGTTTCAATGCAAACCAAAATCAAGCAACACAATATATATCATATATTTAACAGTGTTCCCAGTGCTACATAAATGTTAATAATGATGTAACTTCACTCTTCAAAATACATTCCATAACTTTCAATGATCTTCTGCCATCACTCAGCCAATACGAAGAATCCTTTGTATTGCTACTTGGAAGGCTTTGAGGCCAAGAAATCTCTCACACTGTCTTCAGTTTCTTTCAATGAACTGAATTCCCACCCTTGAAGGAAGCATGGCATTGCACAGAATAGATGAAAGGGTGCAAGGTTGGGACTGTACAGTTGATGGGGCCAGGATCTCAAATTCCTCCATTTCTGTAAGTTGTCCACAGACCATACTGGGAATATGCACTGGGAATATGCAGTAATGCTGTGCTGGATAAGTACCCTCTTTCTGTTAATGTGTGCTTGATATTGGGTGTGCAGAACATCATGCAGCCACTTCAGTTGCTTAGCATACAGATTCCCATCCATGAAGCAACCAAATAGAACCAACTGGTATGCATGTTTCCAGCGCAGGGGACCCTCAAAGTTCCACCAGATGAAAAGCATAACCTTTATCTTGAACCAGCTTGATTGGACAACCGTATCCGCCACTGGCTTGACTGGAGCCATCGGGTACCTGTGTTGGGGTACCACAGGAGAATTCACTTTTCATCCCCAGTGATGATATGGTGGAGAAACCGTTGTCATGTGAGTTTGCCAACAGATGGCGACAGATGTAAACATGTCTCTGCACTCGCTGGAGAGTGAGATCACAGGGGACACATCAAGGCTGCTGAAGCAGAGCTCATGCAAATCCGAACTATGGTGCTTTGAGAAGGGCCAAACTAGGCTGACTAGGACCAAGTACTGGCACTGCAATAACTTGGCACAGGACTTCATCACTGGTGGCTGAGGGGTGTCCCAACTTGGGCTTGTCTTTGATGTTGGTGTCCCAGGTGTTCAGAACCTTTGGAACCACTTCCTTGCACTGCTGTCATCAACTGTTCCTTCCTCTTCCATACTGCAAATTTTACAGGCAGCTGCAGAAGCATACAGCTCTTTCTTCCAATAATGCCTCAGGAGGACATGAACAACAACCTTGCTGCCGTCCATCATATTTCCTCCTGCTGATCACTCATCTCCCAATTCACTGTCTAAAAACTGGTATACATATTTTCAGAATCAAGCAGCACATGACATCAGCATGACATTACAAATGCCAGTATAGCATATAAGACAGGAACCTTGATCGAAATTAGGGTATTGAAATACCATAGAACACAACAACTCTCAATTTTAACATGATATTTGTAAGATTCTGTAATCAGAGACTGGCATCTTCGCATTTCAGGCATTTCCATATGTGCTCCACCTTTTATTCTAACTCCCACTGAAGTGTGTGCCTGCTGATGAAGCCAGTCACACACAGGTTGTGGATGATGTGTGCTAAACCATTTCATTCAGAAAAATGTCCATGTCCCCTCTCCTCCTCCAGTTCAATTATTCTCCTGATGTGATTGTTGTAATTCAACCCAATGCTGTTCTCCATACCCAGCCTATTCAAAGTCGGTCTTGCAATTTTCTCCTTGTCCATTTTTAGGGTGCCCTAAATTGATACCATGCCTGCCAGCCTGTCTGCTCTTTCAATGCCTTTAACTCTCAGATGACCCGGGCAGCAGATCCACGTCAAGCTGGATAACTGAGAGTCCAGTAGAAGCTAGATCAACTCCCTATGGAAGAAATGTCTCTTGATTCTCCTAACATGTTTTGGGAGTCTGCTACAATAACCCCATGCAACCATCCTGCTCAACCAACCAGGAAATTGCTTCTGATGCAGGCTGTATCTCCATTCTCATGCTCAAAGTGGTGGTTGCATGGGCTCCTGATTTACTAGCAACCAGTGTGCTGTTGCAGTAGACAACATAGCCCCCATCCACTTTTTAGAATTTTTTTGTTTGTTTGTTAGAATTTGTAAGAATATGTCTCATAATGTTCAAAGGACACTAAAAAGTCTTGTAACACTTGCATGCTATAAGACTGCAAAATGTTAGTGCCTTCATGTTTTTAGGTCACAGAATTGTGAGGTAAGAAAGCCAGAACCTGTCTTTTATTAGTTCCCACAGAAATTCCCAGTACCCATTTCTTGAGGCAATGCTGATTGATCAGAGAAAAGATTTAGTGGAATGGAGAATCAAACCTCACACCTGGTTGGTAAGTGAATGAACTAACTGTTATACCACAAAGCAGATCACCTTTATTGCCTGCTGTTCTGTTTCTTTCTGCCTGTAAGAGCTCAAACTGCCTGAGATAGAAAAAAATTGTGGTTTAGTGATGAAACTGAACTTACATAATAAAGATATCGTGCATATCATCTAGGCATAATTTTAGAGAACTCTTATACCAAGATTTATGTCTACTGATTCAACTGCATGGACAAAAGTTTCTTGTGAATAATATATTTTGAAACAGACAATAATCTCCTGATCAGTCAGCTGCAATTCACATCTTACCTCATATGTACATATACAAGGTAGTGACGGGGGGGGGGGGGGAGGAATAACATTTGATACCTGAATGGAAAACATCCAGATTCTGAAGTGCCCAGGAGCACAATCCAAAATAAGAAATATCTTCAAAGGAACTGTCATTATCTTTAAAATATTTTGTTCACTTCAGGCCGCTGTTGGCGAGATCTTCAGCTGCCGTGTGTGGAGCGGTGCTCTTCCCGGCCAATGAAGAAATTTGCAAATGAGGTTGCCGCGCAGCATCACTGCGGAAAAGGTGGTTGAAAGAATAAAGCGAAGCAAACAGTCAAATCACGGCACCTCTGGTCTGGAGGTCGGCCACGTCATATCGGGTGAAATGCATGAACCGGCTTGTCCCAGAGGTTAAGTCACTGCTGGCTTGACTTTTCAAATGCCGCGCGCGGAGTGAAGCTCCTCCCGGTTAAGGAAGTAAATGCGGAAATAAAGGTTGCTGTGCGGAGCCGATGGGAAAAGGTGGTGGAAAGTGAAGTTCAACCGGTATGTCCAGTAGTATCGCTACGAGAGCTATACCACGGCACCTCTGCTCTAGAGGCCGCCTACGTCCGAAATACACCTACACTGGTGAAATATGCCTAAACCGGCACACACCAGGGGTGGAACTCGATGGCTAGACATGTCATGCCACCTCCGCTCTAGAGGTCGGTAACGCCTGATAAACACCCATACTGGTGAATTTTGCCTAAACCGGCTCATACCAGGGGTGAATCTTGAAGGCTATGAATGTCACAGTACCTCTGCCCTAGAGGTCGGTCCCGTCCCAAACACGCCCATACTGGGAAATGCCTAAACCGGCTCAACCCAGGGGTAGAAGTCACTAGTGGCGAGGATTCGTCCTCCTGGACAAAAGCTCCATCCTGGTCACAACTAGGAAGGGTGTATGCTGAAGTCGGAGACACTGGACCAGGGAAGTCTAGATAGGCAACCACCTCTCACCCGGCGGGGATGTCTGCGTATCCTAATCACGCTGAGGTTTTCCGGTGAGAAAGTCCAACCCTGGACTGGATGGGCAACCACCTCTCACCCGGCGGTGATACACGGGTATCTCAAAACACGTCGAGGTTTTCCGGTGAGAAAGTCCAACTCTGGCCTGGGTGGGCTAACGCCTCTCACCCAGCGGGGATGCACTGATATTCCAAACACGTCGAGGTCTTCCGGTGAGAAAGTCCAACCCTAGACCAAACTGGTGCAATGAAAACCACGGTGTCACGCAATCCCGCTTCCGAGACCCACCAAGAATACAGGCTAAAGCACTGTGATACTCTGAACCCCTTGTTGTCCTTTCGTGGAACTCATGTGGTCTATTTTGGACCACACAGGGGACCACGGGACCTAACGAGGACCACAGGCGTGAATTCAGTAGGTTCACAGTGCGGTTTTTGGTGGTAGAAGTGAACGAAGAAGAAGAAGAAGTTCACTTCAGGAACAAAACAGCTCATGAGTAAGTCTTCCAAAAAAAAATGCTATAGTGACCCAAGCTTGTACCAAGTTACTGTGTTCCTTCAGGATATTTTCCCCTTAAAGTCATCAAAAAGCCTTTGTGCCTTGTTAAAATAATTATTACAGATCCTCTGGGAACAACTGTGTTAAGAATACACTTATCTTAATATAGTTTTTGTGAGACAGGGAATGTCGATCTGATTGCTTAAAAACTCTACTTACTTCTGTAGCCCAGAAACCTGTAGCAATCAACACCAACTGTAATGTTATTTTTGTAAAATATAGTGTAATGTAATGTCAGGATGGGAACATGGAGTCATCTGGGGGAAAAATAAAATCTGATGTGAAACCAATGAATCCAGGAAGTGACAAGCCCATGATGCTTCGAAACCAGTCCCAAATCATTTCAATGGCCCCAACCACAGAGGAAAATCTGATTTTCTGGTAACAGCCATCAAACAATGTCACGCAGATGACACAAGCCGCCTGGTGCTTGAGAACCGCTGCATTCAAAATTATAGGATGGTGGAGCCACATGAGTTAAATTCGCTGTTCAGCTACACTTAACACTCTCTTCAATCATTATAGTACCTCTCTACTAAGCTCTACCCCTTCTTACTTGTCAAACCTCCTCATAGCATCACTTTGCAACCCCTCTTCCCTAATCATCTATTTCAACTTCTCCTGGTTAGGTCAACATTGCATCTCTCTCCCCTCCCCGGTTCCCCATCCACCACCCCCAGTTACAACCTATTGACCACATATCACAGGTCTCCATTTAAACCCCACAGTTACAACATATCGACCACATATCACAGGTCTCCATTTAAACAGTCTCCACGTTCTACTAAATCCATTCCGGACAAGCCACACCTTGCAATTTACAGCTAGGTACTCTATTTAATTTTTACGTTTTTTAAAAATAGTATTCATATGAATCTATACTTTATCTCCTCTCTATTTCTTCATCCTGTAAGTTTTTGTATGATTAAGGCTCATGCCGAAACGTCACAACTTTGTAGTCGTTAAGTAATAAAGTGTTTCCTACATTTTTCCTAGTTTATACATTCTGGTATCACAGCTTTATTGCAGTGCTTCATGTATAGTTATATACTTATACACTAATTATTGTGTGTCACAGAAGAAAAGGATGAGTACTCACACTTGTTAAGAATAACATCAGCGCATGTCAAGTGGGAGTGTACATGGAAGGAGCCGAATAGCAGATGATCCATCTAAAAACCAGTAATACAGACTTCCACCTCCTTAACTATTACAGTCCTAATGACCGCCCACTTGCTCTAGAAACACTCACACATTGAAATTGATGGTCTGTGGAGATTTTAACAGCTATTCCCAGAGCTGGGGCTATGACCACATAGACATGAGGGGAGAGGAAATTGAGAGCTGGCAGGATGATAATGGACTTCTCTGGCCAATCAGTCAATGGATCCTTTACTCAAGGGCTTGGCAAATTTGGCATTCCACTCTCCAGACCTCTCCAAAGATGGAACTATAAAAAAACAAACTGGATAATGTACAGATATTGAACAAGTATCCTGGTGGGACTGCTTTCCATAGAAAGTAAGGATATTAACATCATAGTTAAGGAATTCAATGCTTGCATCCTTAAGGAATTCAATGCTTGCATCCTTCAGGCCACCCATGAAACCATTCCCAGAGGAGCTTGTAGGGACTATAAGCAATACTGCTCTAGTGAGCTGTGAAAATTCCATGATGACGTGGAAACAGCTCAAAAGCAAGCAGAAAATAGACCGTGCCAAGAAAACCACAATAATTACCAACATGTTAAGGCCAAATTTCAGCTGCAAGCTGAATGGGAAAGCTGGAGAGAGAAAACAGAGTCCCTAAACTTTGGAAAGGATGGAAGGAAAGTGTGGAAACTAATCAAATAGTTAAATGATGAGAGAACTGGAAGAAGTACAAAAATTACACTAATAGAGGATGGGAAAACTCTTACAGGTAAGCAGATAGCAGATCACTTTGCTCTCATTTTTGCACAAGACTCAATTCAAGTGCTGTGCCATGTGGCGTAGGCGATCATTTCTCTCCACAATTCCCTGTCTTTTAGACTTGATTATGAGATCCGCCGGTGACTTTTTTCTTAGCCACACTGACAGCGCATCCAGTAACTTCTCTCTCTGTCTTTTCTTCCCTCAATTTTTCCAGTTGCCACAATGCGTTCCAGTTTTCCTCTTCTCAGAAAATGCCATACAAATCTCGCTTGTCTGCCTCTGATCTTTGCTGTAATTTACCTTTTAACTCCAGCCTCTCTTAAGACTTCTTCATTGGTTTTCTTAGCTGTCCATGGTATCTTCAACATCCTTCTTATGAACCACATTTCCATGGCCTCTATTTCTCGCTGTACCTTCTTATCCATGGACCATGCTTCATAAGACTGCAGCATTGATATTCACCCAAAGAAAGAATGTAAGGTGTGCACTGACCCACAGAAAGAAGAAGAAGAACAAGGCACAAAAATTGGAGGTCATGGATGCACCAATCATACGCACAAGTTAGACCTAGCAGTCAGTAAAATGAAACCAAGGAAATCATCAGGACCAGATGGAGTGTCCAATGAAATGATCAAGAACCTGGAAGTGGCAGCAATTGGAAGGCTGTTAGATATTTTCAATATGTGTTGGAGCACAGGTAAGTTATCTCAAATCTGGAAGGAAGCAAGCATGGTACCACCAGGGAAAAGCAGCATTACAGCCTGCAGCTATAGGCCAAAAAGTTTCACTAGCTGCTTCTGCAAAATGATGGAACACATCATTTACCTGAGGCTAAAATGGTACTTAGAGAGTGAAAACCTCACTAAGCAATGTTTTAGGCAGTACTACAGTACAAATGATCAAGTGACCTATCTCTCTCCTGAGACATTCCAAGACAACAACCTTGTACTAGCAGCATGGATAGACCTGAAGAAAGCCTTGATAAAGTATGGAAAAATGGTCTCTGGTGGAAACTAAGCAAATGCAATGTAAGTGGAAGACTACAACTGGATAAAGTCCTATTTACACAAGAGCAAGATGGACACAAAAGCCAGAAAGTACTGCTGTGACATGCATACCACAAGGTGCAGTCCTTTCATCTACACTATTCCTGGTATTCATGAATGACCTAGTCAAGGAGGTTCCCTATGGAATCAAAGCACCACTGCAAATGATCTGGTCATGTGGTGTACAGACAAACATGTGACAGTTGCTATACAGACTCTACAGAACAGCAGACATCTTGACACTATGGACAAACAAAAAGTGTGTGTAAGTAATCAACAATCAAGTACCACTCTGTTTACTCTCTCATCTAAACAGAAAGTAGGTAAGATCTTTGTAAATGAAATATCCTTAAGGATGGACAACCAACCTTCTTACATAGGAGTGACTCTTGACTCAAAACTGATTTGGAAGCAACACATCAACAGTGCAGAAGCAAAGGCCAGAAGAAAACTAGCCATATTAAGAAAATTGAGTGGAATCACATGGGGAGCTAGTGAAAGAATCCTTAAGAATGTATATCAGCAAAGTATTCTACCACATTTAAAATATGGCTCAACATCTTGGTGCACAGCATCAAACACTACGCTGCATAATCTAGACAAGGTACAAAATCAGTCACTATGGATTTTCACAGGTGCCATGAGGTCCACACCAGTAGCAGATACACAGAAAATCATTGGTGGTCAAGTGCTAAAGGTATGCAGAGACACAAAGGTCATGACCTCAAGAGAGAAATTCCTCAGCTCTGTAAGCCATCCATCCCCTGAAGGAGAGATTCAATAACTTGGCACGAAGGTGGCTTAAAAGAAGCAGCTTCATTCAAGTGCCTGTGTAAGCTGATTCCAGACCTCCCAACTGTAGTTGCTCCATTATAATCTGTACCAGAGCATACACCATGGAAAGAAGCAGACTGTACACAAATAACTTCAAAATGAAGTGAAAGGTGTGCAGAATGGTGAGATGCATAGTACTCCTGTAAGATCAACAGCCACACTTAGTGTGCTAGATGACAAAATGAATATCCAAACAACACCACAGACAAGATTTCCATACCCACTGGAAAATACTGCAACAACTATGATTCAGAAGTTAGGGCAATTATTGCCACAGATGAAAAACTATCAAACTCCAGAACTGATACATGGTCACCATTTTCCATCTCCGAACAGGACACAGCCATATATATAATATATATATACACACACAAAGTTTAAAATTTGTACCATCACTCTTTGTGTATGTGCCCAGGTGCCCCAAACTGTGGAACATATCCTCCTAAACTGCACCAACTATGAGACGCTGAGAAGCAATTACTGGCCTAGTGAAACCGCCAAAGAAGACAAGCTCTACAATTCCATAATTACAAAAAAACAGTGAAATTTATCCAAGCATGGGCTGCAGATATAGACAGAAAATGCATAGGAGGAAGACGCTGTTACAGGCTTAGTGGAAGGTCTTTCTGCATCAGGGCTTCCACTTAATAATAAGTAAATTCTCCATTTCAATATACATTGGTTATTATTGTATATTTCATCAATGATGTTCCCTTCACATGTTCTTTGATGCAAGAGGAATCCTTCACAATGATATTTACTTCATACATACAACCTCATTTCAGTAATTGCTAATAAAGTTTGATTTGTCTCATATTTCTTTATCATTTTGGTTTCAATTCCAAATCAATCTGTGTTTGTTTACAAGCTAATTGAAACCTTACTTCACTTGCACATTTACAATTGGCTTTGGTGTTTAACAGCATAAAAGAACAATGTATCTTAATGTGAAACAACTCCATCTGGTAAAAAACATCAGAGTGCTACAGAAACATTAACAAGAAAGTCTACATGTCAAGCCTTGGCAGAGAGCAAGGGACTGCGGTAGTGATACCACCAATGACGAGCAGGGATGAAAGCTGCGAGGAAGTTTCTGGTCTGACTCAATACTTGGCACCCCCAAGCAACAACTAAGAATAGGAACCTGGAACATCCACACCATGTTTGAGACTGAGAAAGCAGCACAAGTAGTTAAAGAGATGCAAAGGTACAGATTAAACATACTAGGATTGAGTGAGGTCAGGTGGACTGGATCAGGGAAGATTACAACAAACACAGGAGAAATCATGTGTTACTCAGGCAGAACAGATGATCAGCATTATGAAGGTGTGGCTATAATTATGGATAAAATGGTAGGAAGGAGTCTACTAGAACAGGAACCTGTTGATTCATGAATAATACAAGCCAGATTCTATTCAAAATTCACTGAGAGCAGAGCACCATCTTGCAATGCTATTCATCCACTGAACAGGCAGAAGAACAAAAAGAGGAATTACAAATGCCACCAAGGTCAGATAGATAAGACACAAACACACAATATTCTCCTGGTAATGGGAGATTTCAATGCACGGGGAAACATGGTATAGGATCAAGGAATAATAATGGAGAATGAATGGCAGACCTATGTAGAGAAAACGGGTTAATTATAGGAGGTACTGTCTTTCAACACAAGAGAATTCACAAAAGCACTTGGAATTCACCAGATGGTAAAACCAGCAACCAAATCGATCAAATAACAATATGAAGAAACTAGAGAGGGTCATTTTGTGATGTGAAGGCAATGAGACGAGCTGATGTTGGAAGTGACTACCAATTGTTGCTGGGTAAGATAAGATTGAAATCGAGGAGAGTAAGGACAGCAACAGAAAAACCAGTCTTCATCTTAACTCCCAATGCCTAAAGGATCCAACAATCAGAACACAGTTCATCCTAGAACTCACAACAAATAGATTCCAAGCATTAACCAATGCAACAAATGAAACACTAGATTGACAATGTGAAAGACAATAGAAAGACTGGACTTTGGAAGAGTCATGGAAGTTAACAGAAGAGAGGAAAGCCATAAAAATTCTAACAGCCAGGAAAAGGAATGAAGAGAACCTAAGAAGAGAATATTCACAAAAGAACACCCAGATTAAGAAGGTGAGAAGAGAAAAGAGACAATATACAGACACACTAGCAGAAGAAGTCCAAGAAGCAGCAAACAAAGGAGACTCTAGAACAGTATACTAAATTACCAAGACTCTGACCAGAGGATTTATCAGTGGAACCACCACGGTCCAGAACAAGAATGGGACCTCTCTTTGGAAACAGCAAGAACAACTTAACAGGTGTGAGGAACACTTCCAAAAAACATTCAATAGACCAGACCCAGAAATAGAACCTGACATACCACCACCAGGCCTCGAGATCAAGAAAGGTAGAATCACACATCAGGAAACTGAGATAGCCATCCAACAAAGCTAAAGCAACAAGGCTCCAGAAAAGACAGAATCACAGCAGATAAGCTAAACACAGATACTACCCTTAGTGCTAAGATCCTGGAAGACCTTTTCAACAAAGTTTGGGAAGCAGAGAAGGTACCTGAGTTGTGGAAAATGGGTATCATTGTTAAAATCCCCAAGAAAGGCAATCTCACAAAATGTGAGAAGTGGAGACAAATCAACCTCCTATCGATGCCAAGCAAATTCTTCTGTAGGGTACTTTTACAACGAATAAAGGGCAGGGTGGACAAAATACTTAGTAGAGGAAGAGGCAGGATTCAGGAAGGGGAGATCATGTACAGACCAAATATTCCTCATGAGAACAATTACTGAACAGTCACTAGAATGGAATTCCCCACTGTACATAAACTTTGTGGACATCAAGAAGGTCTTTGACAGTATCCATCATCCTTCCTTGTGGAAGATAATGCTGGCCTATGAATTCCCCGAAAAAATCATAAACATTATGAAAGATATGTAGATGAACAAAGAGAGCTGCATGAAACATGACATACAACAAACTACATGGTTCCAGATAAAAATGGGAGTAAGACAAGTATGCATACTCTCCCCACTTATTTTTCGTGATCGTTGTGGACTGGATAATGAAGACTGCCACCAAAAACAGACCTAGAGGATTAACCTGGAGGCTCACAAATCATCTAGAGGACTGCGACTTTGCAAACAATCACATACCCAAAGAGACATACAGGAGAAGACAACTGGGATTTACAAAGCAGCCAGGTCAATAATTCCGAATATACATACACAAGACTAAGATCATGAAACGTAATGGAAAAAAATAAGGAAAGAATCTCAGTTGGGACAAGAGAAGCTGAAGAAGTACAACAGTTTAAGTATCTTGAAACCCCATTTCAACAGACAGCAATAATGAAAAGGATATATCAACAAGAACTGGACTGGCATATTGGGCCTTTAACAAATTAGCAAATATGGAAATCTCCCATTCTTCATACAAGCCTCAAGCTCAGAAGCTATAAATCCATTTTATTATTTGCAGCCAAAACAAGAAGAACCAATCAGAGAACTGAAAGTAGACTGAAAGGATCTGAAGGAAGATGCCTTTGAAAAATTTTTAAGAATACACTGGGAAGAACACATGACAAGTGAGGAGAACATTACTAAAGAGGTCAAAAGATGAAGATGGAAATGCACATACTACAAATGGAAAGAACAAGACAGCCCTAAGCTGCCTTGACTTGGAATCCTAAGGGGAAAAGAAAGAGGGGCTAACTTTGGGGACATAGAGACGCACAAACACAGGAAGAACTAAAAGAAGCAGGAAAGACATGGTTTGAGGTATCCCGACTTGCTCAGGACAGAACTGGCTGGAGAACCTTTGTTAATGCCCTATGCTTCATTGGGAGTACAGAGGACTGATGATGATGACCTTAATGTGAAAATAGTCACCATAAAGGAAATACACCAAATATATTTATACATGTGTATGATAATTCTGAGATGTGAACTGTAAACGGAACTGTTCTAAAGCAGGTGCAGAAATTCAAATACCTTGGAGCAGTAATAACTTCAGATGGGAAATGCAGAACAGAAATTAGGAACAGAATAGGCCAAGCAAAGACTGCATTTCAGAGAATGAGAAACATATTGACCAACACATCCTTATCAATGAATGTTAGAAAACGAGTCCTAAAATGCTATATTGAACCTATCTTGTTATATGGAAGTGAATCATGGACAATAGGCAAGTCTGCACAAAAATCATTGGAAGCAGCAGAAATATGGTTTATTAGAAGAATGTTGCGAATCCCCTGGACAGCAAAAATAACTAATGAAGAATGTAGGAGAAGAGCTGGAGAGACAAAAAACCTTGTCAAAAAGATAAGAGAGAGACAATGTACTCTCATAGGACATGCAATGAGAAGAGGGGGCATTGAAAATATTATAACAACAGGAAAAATAGAAGGAAGAAGATCAAGAGGAAGACCAAGAGAAATGATACTGGACAGTCTGACGGGATGGTGTGAGAGGAGATCACCAACTGAGCTGATGGCCTGCATGAAGGATCGCGTACTCTGGAGAAGCATAATAGCCAACGCCAGTCGGCACGGCACATGATGATGATGATGATATAACTCTTATCAGTAACAATGTGAATTCCATGCAAGAAAAAACAGATAGCCTGTCTTCACTGTCTAGCAAAATAGGACTTGAAATTGACAAGGACAAAACACCCTCATTTATGCATGTGAAAGCTGGAAAACAACTAAAGAAATAGACAAGAAATTAGACTCGTTTGAAAATAAATGCCTAAGGAAAATACTCTGCATCAAGTGGAAAAAATTCAAGAACAATGCAGAGATAAGACAGATGACTGAACAACAACCAGTCTCATGGGTGATCAGGAAAAGGAGATGGACATATATGTTGGTCACTTGATGAGAAGAAATGATCAGAGAATCCCAAAACAAGCTATCAAGTGGAACACAACAGGCCAAAGAAAAAGAGGCAGACCACGTGAAACTCTGAAGAGGACATTGTTAAGAGAGGCCAAATTAACAGGCATAAAATCCCTTGATGAGGTTGAAAGACTCACCGAAGACATGAAAAATTGGCAAACTACTTTGTGAGCCCTATGTGACGTTTAACGGCACAGGAAGGATATAAGATAAGATATAAATAGTCATCAGAAAAAAGGGAATTCATTTATAGTCCATCTATTTGGACGTTTTCTGAAGGGTGTTCTGACTTCATCAGATTTCTGGAGCTGGGCTGTTTAGCAGTTTCATGATGGAATGTTTACTGTGCAGTTACCTTCTTTTCCAATGTTGTCAGTGTATGTTATGAATAGTAACATACTATCACTACTACACAACCCTGCCTCACACCACATTTTATGATGAATGTTTCGGAGCATTCTGCATTTGTTCTGACTGTACACTGACTGTTTTCATACAGTTTTTTGGCAAAATGTATCAAATGTGTACTAATTTCATGTTTATATATATCTTCTCTATCAAATGCTTTTTCTTGATCTACATAGACTGTATGCAGTACCTGATTGTGTTCAACTGATCTTTCTTTAGTTGTCTTAAGAAGAAGATGGCATCTGTGCACCTTCTATTTTTCCCAAACTCCATCTGAATTTCATTTCATTGTGGTTCAGCCACTGGCCACAATTTGTTTTCTAGCATCTTGCAGAATATTTTTCCAGTAATGACTATAACTCTGTATTGGTTGCATTACCGTTTACTCTCTTTTTTCTTCCATATTGGAGTAAATATCTCTCCATTGCTGTGGTATTTTTTTCTTTCTCCCTTACCAGGTTAGACAGTCTATTAAGCATAGACATTATATTCTTTGATACTGATTCTTTGATTTATGTACACACAGCAGAACATAGCAGTTTCTCATTGTTGTTCATAACAAAATAATCATTTTCCCAGAGTTCCTGATATGCTCTATTTTCACTTCCAATTTTATGTTTCTTCTTCCTCATTTTGATACCCTTCACAAAACTGAACAATTATCAAAGACTCAAAAAAAAAAAGCTTGGAAAAAAAAAAAGATGAAAACATTTGGAAAAAAAAATCTTATCTCAAGAGATCTATCACTAGTAATGACTGAGATTCATAGTAATCACAGAGTTGGTGAGCATGGAGGAAAACAACACAGGCTGCCCATACACACACAGGACTCAGACTTAAGGTGTCAGAATTGGTAACATGAACAATGTTTTAAACATTTTTAAACAAATTCTTCTGGGAATTTGGCTATGAACTGCATGGTCAGTTGGGTTACGACAAGTTTTGTGCACGGTGGGTACCAAAATAAATGACTGATGTTCACAAAACTCAGAGAATGGACTCAAAAAAAAAAAAAAAGCCCAGGAAATCTCTCTATGGCAACTCAAAATAGATTAGTCATTGACATTTAGGAAATTCATCACAAAGATTCGATTATTAAACATTTTTCATTTACAACATGATTGACCTTTGAATGAGTTCACCAGCTGCAACTAAGTGTCACTGTGGCAGTTGGTTAATTTTTATCAGCCAATCAGAGGCTGATTTTGGAATAGCTCTCATATAATGTATGTTAATGATTACCTGACTTTTTTTCTGCATAACTTATGATTATTTTCTATTTTTGTACATTACACATAACATAATGATTTAAAGATAAAGATAGTCCCATGGTAAATGCTGTAGGGGATGAAGCATTAGGGACCACGTTACGCTGGGCCATTAGCGTATGAAGTAGGGTGGCCAGTTCCTTTCCTCTCTGCCTTTCCTTCCCAGATTTTCTCTGGTACACATTTTAGTAGGCTTGGTCGACCTCGGGGCCATATTGGTTGGAAAAAAAAATCCCGCTCAACTGGGGATTTGAACCCTCGACCATTTGGTTGCTAGATGAGTGCTCTAACCACTATACTAGATGGCCCCCTGAATAATGATTTACTTTCATACTAAAAGTTTTTTTTTTCTTTTTTTTTAAAAAGAAACAAGAATCCGAAAAGCATAATTCTACCTGATTTCTTCTCTCAATGTTGAAATTAATGTAGTTTCAAGATCCTCTAGCCTTGCTTTCTCTACAAGCAGATCTCCCTAGGGAAAAAAAAAAAAAAACAGAACAAGGTGGATTTTCGTGTGGAATGAATTCCTGCAGTTAAAAAAAAAAAAGTAAAATGTAAAATTCCTGTATCATGTCACTGAGGCATATTGGGGATACAGTGTTAGGCCCATATTTCCAAGACCTTTAGTACATGAAAGTATGAAGCGGTCAGTATCATGCCTGGCCATATTTACCTTCTGAGATTTCTCTGGTACCCATTTTTAAAGGCTAGGTAGACCCAAGGGCCTTTTTTTGCATGTACCAGAAAAAATTCCACTGCTGGGACATGAACCCAGAACCTTAGAATAGTAAACCAAGCATGTATTCCTGTAGAAAGCAACAATTTGCATTTTCATAAAATCCCTGTATAAACCCTGTATGTGTAATTATAAAATTCATGTATCTGAAAATGATTTATGCAGTACTGGCACAACAAAATGACTTGCTGTATTCACAGCAAAGCTCTAGCTGTATGTGCATGAACACTGTATACTACTGAAAATTTGAAATGAAGGTTACCTGTATGGAGTTCAGTGATTCAACATCAACCCACTTCTCATGTGGGACCTTGACCTCTTCTAAGGCACGCTGGATGCTACAGCAAATAAAATATTTGAATCAGATTTTATTAAAAGATATAAAGTATAATATATAAGTTCACTTATTCATTATATGCCATGCTTATAGCTGCTGATGATATGCTTTGCCAATTTTTGGGGTTGTTTGTATACAAAATCAGATTATCTGTATTTTCATGTACCACCTTTTCAGGTATATTTCCCTCACTCTCATTTCTTTTCACTGGCTAAGTCATTCTATATTCTTCAACTTCTGACTTCTCATGATGCCTCTTTCTCACAGTTTTAATTAGTTCTCAGCAAATTCAATGGGCTGTCTTAATTTGTTTTATTTAGCATTAAAAGCATATAGTGCATTTTCCTTTATAACAACATTGCTGTTGGTTGTTTGTTTATTG
The DNA here is from genome assembly GCA_009760885.1 of Achatina immaculata. NCBI lineage: Eukaryota > Metazoa > Mollusca > Gastropoda > Stylommatophora > Achatinidae > Lissachatina > Lissachatina immaculata. The sequence goes on from CM019698.1 coordinate 42,950,555, forward strand.
TCCAAGTATAGAGTAATTTTGGCTCTACAAAGCATTGCATTACTCATTTACTGTTATGAAATGCTCTTTTATTTGTTAGTGCTTTCTTCACATCATAAAATATTGCTTTTGGTCATCCTATTTTTTTTACCAGACTTTTTTTGTGCATGGTAACCATCTGCAGTTATTGTTGTTTTGCAACTAAATTTATTTAGTTATGGTAAGAGTCTTTCAGCTTGCTACTTCAATATTTGTATTATTTCTGTATAGTTTCTATTTAGCTGTAATCCTTTTCTAGCTCTCAGATTAACTTTATTCATTAGTGTTTGCAAACTACATTTACTTTCTGCTATCAACACGAAGATGTCAATATGTCTCAGATTACTGACACTGTGATCTCCTGTTTTCAAATTTTCAATGCCTCTCATGACATTTTCACTGCATAAAGAACAGGAGGTCACTATGTCTTATTCCTTGTTTTATCTCTGGATATTCAGTGTTCACTCATTCATTTTGATTCTAGTACATTTTCTTAGTAATTTTGATATCTTCACCATTGATATGCGTTTCTCATTGCACGTCCTATGAAAGTACATTGTCTCTCTCTTATTTTTTTGACAAGATTTTTTGTCTCCCCAGCTCTTCTCATACATTCTTCATTAGTTATTTTTGCTGCGAATCCCCTGGACAGCAAAAATGTCACATGTTTTTTATGATTCCTTTCTGACAATAATAACTTTGTCCTCTTTCTTTTAAAAGATCCGTTTCTTTGCTTTTTACTTTCATACAAAATTGTTTTACCTTTACATGAAAGTCTCTGCCACTTTGAAATTATTTTTTAACTTCATACCATTCTTCTGAAAGCCATATTTACTTCTCTTCTTTGCTCCGCTTTATCATTTCTTTTCTCTTCTGATATGTGACATAGGGAAATGCAAATCAAAGCATCAACAGGTTAATGACCCTTGAGGTCAATGAACTAGATAAAACAGGATGGTTAGAGAAGTCTTTGTTTGGGACATGTATATAAGGGCGGAGCATTACAAGAAGAAGGAAGAGAGAAAGAAGGAGAAGAGGGAGAGCAGTGAATTTTACATCTAACTGTGAGGTTTATAGTGAAGAAGAGATACTGCAATAGCGTGTGATATTACAATAATACTTTGACTTTGATAGAGTTAGATATTACTTGACAGACATCTAGAACTGATCTTAGAAGATCAGCCAAATGTAGAAATATTCAGGAGTCAGTGCCAAAACACTGTAGATAGCAGTCAAGTATAGAAATTGAGAGTGGCAACATGCTAACAAGAAACTGAGAACATTAACATTAGTATGCTAAGTTCAGTAGTTGTGGCAATCACCACTAAGTCAAATATCAGTCAAAGCATGAAAGCAACTAGTGTTTTATTGCCTGTGTATTCTGCAAGAAATGATGAACAATAAATGTGCTTTACAGTTGGTGATTTGAAATCAGTGCATGGTAGTAATGGATTAAACTTTTACATTCTAGACTGATTCTTCAAAAGCCAGTCACTGACTGTAAATAAATTATGATTTACAGGCTGATCATCATGGAGTTGTTCACTATATTCAGACATTTATGTGAGAAATAGTGATTTCAATAATACCTTATGGACTTAATGTTGTCGCCAAGTGTTTGTGAGTCTAATGATGAGTATGGTCATATAAAATAAAGATTATCTACTATAAAATGTTAAACTAACTATAAAATATGGAACACTGATATGTCATAGATGCTGTTTGGCCATTTCCATTCTTCATTTTCATCAGTTTTAGGATATCTTTTGTCATCCACTTTTTCTTTTGCTCTCACTGTGGTTTTGGCTCTGAGGATTTCTAGGCTTAGTGCAATTTATCATTTAAAGTTTGGGCAATATTTCCAAGTTCAGCAATGCATCATATATGTTCTATGCTAAATTTATCTGTTATTTTGTAATCTTTATCAAGCATATCTGCAAACACAATAGTTGGGTATGATTAAATTTGTCAGAACTGAATGGAAAGTTATGTGCAAATAGAATATAAATGAACTTCACAAAGGTCACAACAATGGCTGCCTGATTATCTCTCAAATGATAACAGTTCCTATTTTATGTACAATTACAGGTCAATATATATTTGTCCAAAACAGGTTACTGGATAAAGTTTCTTTTCAGTTACAAAAGAAAGATATATAAGTTTTGTGGACATTAATCCACAGGTTTTCATTTTTATCTGTTTAGTGTAAAGCAATCATTCATTTTTCACCTATGTGAAATACTGAAAAGGTGACATTTCACATTTGGTTTAAAAATAGAAGATTATTATTATTATTATGAAACTGTGGACCTGTGGTGTTTCTTGGAGTGGAGGGAGAGAACTGTGATGGATTTATCACACTCTTATACTCTCAACCTTCTGAAAAAGAATGTCCATGTCCACTTTAGTAGTTAACAATCACTGAAATCAAAACCTGTAAACCAGAGCTGACCAATATTCTATCAACTTCTATATGCTGTTCCTAGTATCAAGTTATTGTGTTCCTTTAGCCTCAGCATGATGGTAGTTGAGTTCATGGAAGTCTTTTAATTTTCTTTCCTCAAGAGAAAAAGCTGTGCTTCGAAAACAACACAAGTAATGCTTTCAAAATGGCCAAAGACAAAAAGGTCTACAACGCAAACATAACACAGAAACCATGTTACAACACCTGCAGTCAAAATAGAAAACCCACGATTGAAAAGTTGGGGAGATGAACATATAAAGAAACATTTCTAATAAACATTAAAAATTTAATATAAGGATAAAGGGATAAAAGAGGAAGACTACTGCTAGATTAATTTCTCCATGAATAGTCATATTATAAAAATCTGCTTCTGTCAGAGTGTAAAGGTCACAATGATTACTCATCATGACCTCTTGATCTCATTATAGTTCTCAATATTTTATCTAAGTCAAAGAACAGAAAAGTACTGGGAATATGGAAAAGAAGTACATATCTTCAATGACTTCAAGAAAGCTTACGGCAGTATGGATAGGAGCAGCTTATGGAAAATAATGAAAGAATTTGAAATACCTAATAAATTAATCAATTTGACCAGAATATGCATGGAGAATGCACAAAATACAGAAATATATAAAGGAAGAATGTCAGAACCATTCTATATAAGAAATGGTTAAAACAAGATGATACATTATCCTCATTACTATTCAACCAAGTACTAGAAAAGGTAATCAGAAAAATGAAAGAAGAAACCAGTACAGAAGAATTAGCTAAAATACTAGGATATGCTGATGACACTGACCTGGTGGGGGAAACTATGCATCAATACCTGCAATACACCTGAGACCAAGATAAGACAGAGTATATGAAGATACCAAGAGACCAGAGGCAGAATGATGCAGAATATATAAATGTTGGAGAGATGATTATTAGGAAAGCAGAAACATACAAATATCTATCACAATCTTCAACAGAAGCAACACAGTAAGTGAGAAAATTAAAAGCAGAGTAAGATAGGGAATAAAATATACTGTGCTTTGCAACACCAATTAAAATTAAAAATCCTGTCCCAAAACAACAATCTACAGAACTATAATAAGACCAGCTGTCATGTATGGATCAGAAACGTGGAGTACAACAAAGTAAGATCAACAACTGCAGATTTTTGAGAACAAGATCCGAAGAAGAATCTTTGGACCCATAAAGGACCAACAGTGGAGAATGGAGAGATAGAAATAACACTGAACTGAACAGTTTATTTAAATCCCAATGAATTATAAATGTCTTGAAACTGAACAGACTATGCTGGTTGGGCCTACATGAAAGAAAGGAAGAGCACAGACAAATGAAAATGATGTACGCACAAGAGATGAGAGAAACAAGACAAAGGGTAGACCAAGACAGAGATGGAAAGACAACACAAAAGAGGATATAAAAGCTGGTGTATGAAACAATCGATTGTTAAAGCAGAAATCAACAGTGTGAATTATTATTGGAGGAGAAAGAACCCGAACCGACAACAGAAGAAGTTTTATGGGGAATAAAGAATTTGAAAAATGGTAAATCACCAGGATGTGATGAGATAACAGCTGAACTTATTAAAGCAGGAGGAAAGAAATGTGCAACAATCTATCATGCACTATGTAAAAAAGATATGGCATTCAAGTATTTGGACAAAAAAATGGAAAAGAACTGTATTCATACCACTGCCAAAAAAGGGTAAACTGAAATTATGCACAAATTACAGAACTGTTGCCCTGATTAGTTATGCCGGTACCAGTAAAATTCTGTTAAAAATCATAATGGGTAGACTTTGTAAGAAAACAGAAGAAGTCAGTATGGTCCAAGCTGGTTTTAGACAAGGATGAGGAACAAGAGATCATATATTCAATATAAAATTAATAATGGAGAAATGCAGAGAATTTAATGTGAATCTATATTTATCTTTTATAGACTATTCAAAGGCATTTGATTGTGTACAACACCAGAAACTTTGGGAAATAATGGAAAAAATGAGATTTCCAACACATCTGATATAATTAGGATCACTGTTATATCTAAACCAACAGGCAGCAGTAAGAATAAATGATGAAACAACAACTTGGTTTGACATAAAACAAGGGGTCCATCAGGGGGTGCATATTGTTGCCTTACTTATTTAACTCTTTCCACTCGCGAGAGCCCCATAAGGATCTCTGCGGTTTAGCAATGGCACCCTCGAGAGCCCTATGTGACACCGGAGTTTCTTTCGTTGAAAACATGATGTTACTTTTCATTTAACCAGCTAGAACTCTTCTGGATTCAAAGTTATGCTAGTGTTTTAAGCATGGGGGATAAAGACGCCATTTTTGATACATAGATAGGGGGTAAAATTCAAGTTTATTTCGAGATTGAGTGGTAGAATGGTTACACCGACCGACTAGATCTAACTTACTATATGTGTTTCTAGTAGCTGTAGATCTGTTAGATTTATTGGATGTCACAAAAATCCATAAATATTGATTCTTCCGTGTTGAAATTTGAATGACTACGTATTCTATACTGGATTATGACACAGCTAAGGTAAGTATAAAGTAGATTTTATTGTTCAGCCCTAAAATTTTTTTAGCGCCAAAAATCGTTCCATCGTTTCACACCAGTTTTTTTTCTTTTCTTTGTTTTTTTTTATGACAAATAACTTCATTTATGGAATCTTCATTCATTTCTGCTTATTTTAATGTGTGATACACACGTGTTGATCATGGAATTAATTTGGTACAATAACTTTTACACAGGGACCCCTTCTCCAAAATGTCCGCGCCGTAAGAAACTAAGGAACATTTTGGAAGTAACGCGGGTGGAAAGAGTTAGGTTGTATACTGAAAATAAAGAATCTGTGGAGAGGAGCAGACAGAACCACAAAAATAAGATTTGTAAGGACATGCATCTTTCCAATCGCAACATATGCCTGTGAGACCTGGACACTTAACAAAACAGCTGAGAAACACATAAATGCCTTTGAATGTAAATGCTACAGAAGAGTTCTTCAAATATCATGGGCACAAAAAAATAACAAATATATCTATACTACAAGAGCTTAATATTGAAGAAGGCTGGCTAGTAAAGAGGATTAAAGAGAGAAAACTTAAATATTTTGGACACATTAAACGTCATGATAATTTAGAGAAGACTGTATTGGAAGGATACATAATGGGAAAAAGAAAAAGAGGAAACCCAAAACGAAGATGGCTGCAAGACATCGTTGACGATCTGCAAATGAATGCAGCAGCAGCAGGCCATCTTGCTCACAACCAAGAGGCCCACAGGAGTGCTGTTTGGGAGGCAAAGAGACATGCAAATGAATGAATGAATGATACTGAAAATATAATGAGGAATGTTAGAGAAGATGTAGACAAAGAATATTACAACACAATAACAATAGGAGGTTATGAAATACCAGAGATTAGATATGCTGATGACACAGTATTACTGTCCACAATACAAAAAGGAATGGAAAAACTAATTATGTCAGTCCATAAGAACAGTGAAGAGCAAAACCTCTATCTTAATATGAAGAAAACTAAATTGATGACAACCGACAAAACAAATAAGACAGCTGAAATATGTATTAATGAGGAAAACTTGGAAGAAGTGGAGAATTTTGAATATCTTGGATCATTACCAACTAATAATGGAGAAAAAATTATGGAAATTAAAAGGAGGACATCTATCGTTCTTCAAAGAATAAAACAACTAAAGAATCTGTGGAGAGGACAGACAGAATTACAAAAATAAGATTTTTAAGGGCATGCATTTTTCCCATCACAACATATGCCTGTGAGACCTGGACACTTAACAAAACAACTGAGAAATATATAAACACCTTTGAATGTAAATGCTACAGAAGAGTTCTTCAAATATCATTTTCACAAAAAAGAACAAATATATCCATACTACAAGAACTTAATATTGAAGAAGGTTGACTAGTAAAGATGATTAAAGTGAGAAAACTTAAAATATTTTGGACACATTAAACGTCATGATAATCTATAAAAGACCGTCTTGGAAGGGTACATAATGGGAAAAAGAAAGAGAGGAAGACCAAGGCGAAGATGGATGCAAGACAATGTTGATGATTTGCAAATGGATGCATCAGCAGCAGGCCATCTAGCTCATAACTGAGAGGCCTACAGGAGTGCTGTGAGGAGGAAAATTTACGCAAGGACATGCAAATGAATGAATGAATGGTCTCAGAAATACACTTTGAGGGAAAATTGAGAAACATGACAAAATTTTTAGAAAAATATCAATTACCATCTAACTTTACTTGCAAGGGCATTTTTAATGCCTCAGAACTGTCCTCCTCCATATGATGGACATCATATTTTATTTGCTGCTTTTCCACTAATCTGCCAAAACTTAACAAACATCTCTAATAAGGAAGGCACACAAACCTGTTTCACAGCATTATAATCAAAGGGACCACAAGGGCACATCTAATATTTCAGTCACTGTTATTTACTATTCTTCTTCTGATGAGCATATTCTTAAAGCTCTAGAGTGATGCTTTATCTTCCAGGCTTATCTCATTTCTCACTCTAGTTTTCTCTGAATAACTCCTTTGTTTGACTATCCTTGTTTCTTTTCATTTTCTATGTCTTTTTTCACTTGTTCTACTAGACTGTCACAACTGTTCAGTGGAATAGCAAGTGTTAATAATATTCTCCTGAATGGATGCCTGCACCCAACTGGTAGTAACTTCCTCCGTTTAATTTTTTAAACTCTACTCTGCCTTATATTCTTTTTTCCTGTCCAGTGTTTTCTTTCTTCTTTTCTCTGCTGCTCTAGCCATCTGTATTCCATGTTTGGCTGTCTCTCTCACTCTTCATATTTTCACTTCCATCTGTGGTTGGAGTTTGCGTTTAGCTTTCTCAAAGGGTGGCAGATAAATTTTTTTGTGTGCATATGTCTACCTTGTCTTTTGTGTTATCCTTGAGGAAGGCATAACTGTTGACATCTTGGGTGTTGTTTTCAAAACCATTTCATTACTCTTACCTCTTATTGTTAACTACTTTTCCTTCCCTTCCTCTGTTTTTTGTAGAGCTGCACCCCATACACCTGTCTAACTCTAATCTTCTAGTACCAGTTTTATTACAGCCACTGTGATATACCTCTATCGGAGATGGAAGTATAATTTAAAAAACTAACAATCTAGCATGATGTGAAAATGTATAAAGAATAAGTAAAAACTAAGAATCTGAGGAGAAATGGAACTGGACATGAAACACTAACAAGACAAATGTTACCTAAATACATATATGTGAAAAATGGAGAATCCTGAGAGAGTAAATAAAAACTAAAAATCTAAGAAGGGATGAAGCATATACAGAAAAACTAACAATCTATGAAGAGATGAACAATCTAGGATGAGAAACATAAAGAAAAACTACAAATCTGGGGATAGATGGAAACACGTACAAGCATTAACAGGAGATATATTACCCCAAACATATTTGTCTACAGTGGCCTCACACTCGGAACAAATTTTAAGACAAAATGCCTTATTATTACCGAACACGAATATCATCCAGTGTATTATCTATCACAGCATTAGCAGTACACGTAAGTGGGCTGACAGAATCCTCGAACATGGACATCACAGTTTTGTGTAAACGCTTTTGTACAGTCTGCCACCTGCGCACGCGATTTGCTGATACTTTTCTCTGTTTTACCGTTGTCTTCTGGCTCGTGTTGGCAGTTTTACGTGATGTTGTAGTTTCACGTTTTTTATTATTGAATCCCTCTCTGGAATCGTCACGTGCGGACGACTTTAAGTGTGTGAGACATTCGGATGATTCTGAGCCCTTAGAAGTTGCTGATAGTTTCATGTTCCTGCTCTGGATTTTGACGTAGTGATTATTCACCTTTCAAAACTCAACCTCCTTCTCAGTCTACGGAAGTATGATTATAAATATGCCAGATTTCTCAGAAAAGTCAAGTGAAAATTAAATCAGAGGTCAACCTAAACCCAACGAGTGTTCATAATGAAATTATAACTTGATGTCAAATGACAGAAGAGCACATCGCTAATTTACCACAGTTATGGCTACAGATAGAAGAAACAATGTCTAGTCGTCCCGAGAAATCACGACAAAGCTCATACAGCTTCTGCGACAATATCTGAAGAAGACTTTAGCATGCAGAAATTAAAACAAGCAATCTAGAAACAAGGGGCGATCTACTGAATCACGGAATAACAAAAATGAAATGCCAAAGAAACTTGATCAAATTAGAAGAAGAAGCACACCTTACACGTCTGACATAGACAAGAGGAGTGATAAAATCTTGAAGGGGAAAAAGGAGAAATTCGCTTTTAGTTCATTTATAATTCTCAAATGAGATAAAAACTTACAAAAAAATATATATAAAATTAAACAAAACACTTATTGTCTACTTTCCTTGTCACTTCATATGATGAAGAAAAACAGCAAATTTTGTTAACAACAGAGCGCAAATGGCACACAGTTGAATAGCCAGGAAAGAGGACGTAAACTAATGGGTCTAAGACTGATACCAACAAGATGAATATAATGACAGAAATCAAGAATGCCAATGATAGAATATGTCAAGAAAAAAGGAACCGCTTGATGCTGATGAGGCTTGTTTTATTTTTTTTTCGGGGTGGGGGGAATATAACAATACAAGCTACTGTTGATAAAACATAGAGGAGAAAGACACCACTGCACTTGAAGAGTGAGGGGAAGTGTAAAACGCTAGGCAATCATGGAAACTGAAAGAAACGAGGAGAAAAGGAATACAGTATTTTTTTTTCAGAATCATGTTCTAGTTTGTCTTGCCTGCTAGGTTTCATAACAATACAGCCTCATTGTAATGGTGCTCAGTATGAACATCTGTACTTGGGTAGAATAAGATAAATGTCTGACCGTTTAAAAAACGGAAGTATAGTGCCATGTGTTTCGAAGCCTGAGCTTGAAAAAAAAATTGTTTTATGTCACGGGCCACCTGTGGATCTTTACAGTATGAGTTAGGAAGACTGATTAGATCCTATATATATATTACAAGCCATCTTTAGTTTGTGCCAATTCAACCGGGATTTGGCTCCAGGTTGTAACGATTAACACTAAAGAAAAGCCATGGAAAACAACCCTTGGTGATGGATTGCCATGAATGACATTTCGGTAAAAATGACAGACCTAAGCAACATGGAGACACCCAAGCACATATTACCACACTGACAGACAGAATATGAGGGTGTGTGCAAATGTGCGTAGTAACACACACACAGACAGACAGACAGAGTAAAGGCCTGTACATTTAATAACAAGATAAACCTGCTGTACTTTTCAGTTACTGATATTTAGTTAATTGCAATGATGATTTCCTTGTTTACTTATTCAGTGACAGTGGTTATTTATTTACATAGTTATTTATCCTATCACATTCGACTTACTATGGGTTCACTGAAACATAATCCCACCATATGTCAAGTCGGTAAGAATTCAATTGAATTTTATGGTTCCAACAGTACGAATAGTATACTATGGAATAATCACCTCCAGAAGGTATCGTGCAGCACAGTGTGAACTTACTCTAGATTCTACTTCCACTCTTGTCTGCCAATATCTCTACTGCAAATCTGACAACCCTTTTGAATTTTAAACTAAGTTAATACTCTCATCCCTACTTGTTTCCCTCTCTCCTGAAATACACTTCTAGAGCAAAAAAGCTCTTGAACAAAGAAATTCTGGACATCCTGGTTGTCTGAAGTTCGGTTTATCCTATCAAGAATAATTTACAGAGACTGTTAAAAAAAAGCTTCAGTTTACGAAACAATAAAAGAGGGTGACAGCAGGACAGATCTAATATCCCAATCCCACACTTTGCTGTCTGGCCATTTAATTATGGGTTAGAACAGAGTTACTTTCACTTTTAAAGATGACATCCTCATTAAAACCTCAAGCCACCCAAATGTATGCCTGAAAAATATAAGGCACAGGATGCAGGAGTCTTTGTCAGTTTGAACACTACAAAAACACATACTTGAGTTTCACATAATTTTGCACGTTTCCACGGCGATAACAAATCTACTGCTATTAAATAATAATAATAATAACAACAACAAAAATAACAATAATAATAATAATGCGAGAACGCCAGTCTTTGATTACAGTTACAGTTTTATCTGGTATGTCATCAACATCATCTACGTCATTTTCCGCTATAGAGATTCACCAAAAAAAAAAAAAATCAAGAACTCTAGAAAGGTTCCTTCATCACAATTGTGGGGGAGCCTGTGCATCCAGATATGGCTAGGTAAGAAAAGAGGGGAAAGTGTACTGAAAGAAGAGGTGAGAAGTTAGATGAATTTGAACACAGTGAAAAGCTAGATAAAAAGAATGTTCTTAACTTAGAATGTAGATATTCTAAGAATGTAGACTGTAAGTCATTCATTCAGGTGGGCGAATTCTTTGAAGAGATGAAGATAAGGAGTGAATAGCAGATATTGACATATCGCAGAAGTTACGTAAGTTAACCCGGCCGTGAAGCCAATGTCTGATTTGAAAAATGACATGGAAACCAATAAAGAATAGGAAAAAATATAAATACTGCCATAAAAACAAAGTCCAAAGGGTCAAGGATACTCAAATAAGTTCCTGCACATGCTCCCAACAACATCTCAAATTGCACCATTTTTGCCTAAAACTTTAGCTGTCAGTTTGCGAGGAATATCTTGATTTGATGGAAGAGGCGATAAAAACGTTAAAGAGTTAGGATCCACATACATAAGTCAACGCAGGCTTCTCCAAATTAGTTGCAATAAAAACGAAATACAGGTCACGTTTGAATCCACAAAAAAAAAAAAAAAACTAAGTCTATCTATGGTACTCTTCCACTTGCATTAAAAAGAATGTTCATACGCAAGCATCTCATTACCGTTTATTTTCCTAGCTCATATTATATAACTGTAATACATTTCAAATGTTCTTTTCATATATTGTATTATAATTAATTTATGTATTTATTATTATTTTATTTATTTATTCATATTTTTGCGTTTGTATTGTGCCTATGCATATTTTGGCAGTTGTGTCTATTGTGTCTGTACCTGTGGTATACATACATATATATATATATATAAATAAGATTTAGTCTTCAGAAATGGAAAAAAAAATTAAAGGCGGTCGCTTGAATTTGAAATATAAAAGGGTGTCGAGAGCAATGTATCAATGAGGAAAAACTGGAAGAAGTGGAGAGTTTTGAATATCTTGGATCATTACTAACTAGTAATGGAGATACAATGAAGGAAATTAAAAGGAGGACATCTATCGCTCTTCTGAAAGTAAAACAAATAAAGAATCTGTGGAGAGGAGCAGATAGAACCACAAAAAATAAGAATGTATAAAATCGGAAAAAAAATTAAGTAGAAGCAGCTTTATTACTTAACGATTACAAAGTTGTGACTTGTCTGGCGGTGTGTGTGAGGAATGGATCTGGTAGGACGTGGAAATTGTTTAAATAGAGACCTGTGATATGTGGTCGGTGGGTTGTAACTGGGGGTGGTGGATGGGGAACCGGGGAGGGGAGAGAGAGTGACGCGCTACTGGCCTAGCTAGGAGAATTTGAAACAGGTGATTGGGGAAGAGGTGTTGCAGAGAAGAGGGGTTGCAGAGAAAATAGCGGGGTTGCAGAGTGATGCTGTGAGGAAGTTTGAAAAGTAAGAAGGGGTGGATTTAGTGGAGAGGTACTATAATGATTGAAGAAGATGATGTTACGTGTAACTAAACAGCGAGTTTAACCCATGTGGTTCCAGCGTCCCATAATTTTGAATGCAGCGGTTCTCAAGTGCCAGGCGGCTTGTGTCATCTGCGTGACATTGTTTAATGGCTGTTACCAGAAAATCAGATTTGCCTCTGTGGTTGGGGCCATTGAAATGATTTGGGACTGGTTTCGAAGCATGCTGGGTGATGTCGTACAGATGTTTTTGCATGCGGTCCCCTAATCTGAGGCCAGTCTCACCGATATATGTTATCCTGCATCTTTTGCACACGATGACATATATCACATTTCGGGACTCGCATGTGAATCCCTCATGAAGAGTGAGGATAGTTTTGGGAAAGGTGATTGTTTTCGTTTCCCAAACTACAGGGCAGGTAACGCAGCGGGGGCGGTTACATTTTCTGGTGCCAACATATGTAAGGCTCTGCTTCAAGTGGCTGTGGACGAGGATGTCCTTAAGGTTTGGCTCACGTTTGTATGCCAATAGGGGTGCTTCAGAGAAAATGTTACAAGTGTCGGAGTCGAGTTGGATTATCGGTAGATGACGATAAAGGATTTTCTTAACCATCTGACCGTGCGGGGGGAAAGGCAGTACTAACTTAACTCTGTCAGATGGAGTAACAGGCTTTTTCCTGAATACTTCTTTACGGCTCACTAGTTGGATACGGTTGAAGGCTTTACGAAGGACCTTTTCTGGGTAGTGGCGATGACGGAAAAATTCTAATAACTTGTTGGACTGATCTATAAAGTCCAAATTATCCTGACATATGCGGCGAAGACGGAGGAGTTGGGAATATGGGATGGAGTTCTTACAGGCCTCAGGATGGGAAGAGGTGTAAAGCAAATAGGTGTGGCTATCAGTGGGCTTGTAAAATGCAGAGGTGACAAGCCTGTTTGTGCCAATAGAAACCAGCCCCAAATCATTTCAATGGCCCCAACCACAGAGGCAAATCTGATTTTCTGGTAACAGCCATTAAACAATGTCACGCAGATAACACAAGCCGCCTGGCACTTGAGAACCGCTGCATTCAAAATTATGGGACGCTGGAACCACATGGGTTAAACTCGCTGTTTAGTTACACGTAACATCATCTTCTTCAATCATTATAGTACCTCTCCACTAAATCCACCCCTTCTTACTTTTCAAACTTCCTCACAGCATCACTCTGCAACCCCGCTATTTTCTCTGCAACCCCTCTTCTCTGCAACACCTCTTCCCCAATCACCTGTTTCAAATTCTCCTAGCTAGGCCAGTAGCGCGTCACTTTCTCTCCCCTCCCCGGTTCCCCATCCACCACCCCCAGTTACAACCCACCGACCACATGTCACAGGTCTCTATTTAAACAATTTCCACGTCCTACCAGATCCATTCCTGACACACACCGCCAGACAAGCCACACCTTGCAATTTACAGCTAAGTACTCCTTTAAAAAATTTATTTATTTTAAACAGTATTCATGTAAATCTATACTTTATCTCCTCTCCTTATTTCTTCGTCCTGTATGTTTTTGTATGATTAAGGCTCACGCCGAAACGTCACAACTTTGTAATCGTTAAGTAATAAAGCTGCTCCTACTTTTTTCACAAAAAGAACAAATATATCCATACTACAAGAACTTAATATTGAAAAAGGCTGGCTAGTGAAGAGGATTAAAGAGAGAAAACTTAAATATTTTAGACACATTAAACGTCATGATAGTCTAGAGAAGACCATCATAGAGGGGTACATGATGGGAAAAAGAAAGAGAGGAAGACCAGGGCGAAGATGGCTGCAAGACATCGTTGATGATCTGCAAATGGATGCCGCAGCAGCAGGCCATCTTGCTCACAACCGAGAAGCCTACAGGAGTGCTGTTTGGGAGGCAAAGTTCCACAAGGGACATGCAAATGAATGAATGAATGTCAAGAGCAAGAAAATTTGCGCATCACTGTTTTAGTACATGAGCATGATTTTTAAGGCAGGGGCCGATGCTTATAACTTTTCACAAGATAACCGCTGTTATAAAATAGCCACTGCCGTTGTTAATAAATAATCAATTATTTGTGCGGGCGGTGCAACTAATGGGTTACTTGTTTTTCATGTAGTTGCTTCCGAGAGAAAATTTTAATGTGCTGCGAATTGTAAATGGAAGCAATCATATATTTGCAAATGTTTTCCCACCACATCAGCAGGGTCAGTGTGTGTGCTATTTGTACCTGATGCTTGATTTATACCGCAAACAGTTTTAAGATCTCTGTAAATAAATAGCATGCACATGAAACATTTATTCTTTTTCCTTCTCAAGCAACCACTGTCTACTGATTACTCTTTGATTGATGGATACGTCCACGTGACGTTGATTATCAGGGCAATTCGATCTCAAAAAAAAAAAAAAGACTTGATTGTTTGCGTAGATTGATTATGCTGTGAAAACAGTCGTGTATACTAGGAGTTCATTCGAAAAAGAGGCCCATTATCTGCATTTTCACATTTTTTCCCAATCTCTCCAGAGAGGTCAGCGTATGTGATCTAAAATCATAATACACAATAATGCACTAAAATAATCGAGATTTTATGTGGCAATATTAGATGAATAAATTCGCCCTGTCAGTTAGGAAAGATCATCATCTGTGGACCTTGGACACATCCATAAGTGCTCCTCTTTTAGTCTCTCTTTCGACATACAGTGACTGATTTAATTCCCTCTGTTGGTTGACCATCTGTACGGAGCTCTTGATTAGTCGTTCATTTTTCATCACTTCAGTCTTCACCTTCAGTTCCTTCATTCTTGACAACGACGCCGATTCACGTTTGTCAGTGAAGTCTTTTGTTCGATCATATTCTGTTATGGCACTGAGGATGTGTGTTCTTCCTCCACGACAGTGTGGCCTAGTATAAAAATGAAGATCAGACGATGAATTTGTGACATCTGCAGGGATTTAAGTCACTGTTGCCTTAGATAGCCAGCCTGAATTGTCTTCACAAATTTTTCAAACGAGAAACAGCGAAACTTTCGCACAGTAAAGTGGTTTACCACAGTGTTATATTGTTACCGTTCCACAAATAGTAAACAAAACATTTTAAATGTGAGAGAAAGGAAAATGATAAGAGAATTACTTGAACCACGGATTCCGGCAATGTATGTTTTTTTTCAATCAAATGAGTACCTGCAGGAGAATGATGTTAAGCGACAACATCGACTCGCCGCTAAATAAAACGGACAGTTGGCTTGGGGTACAACCTCTCACAACAAACAATAATCCCTGAGACACAACGGCATTGAAACTAACACTCCTATCAAGATACTGTAAGACTCGTCGCAGCTCACCTGCATCCTCATGAGAAATCTTTTTGTCATATTTTTATGCGTATGTTAGTATTTGAAATATAGTTTCACATCATCATCATCATCATCATCATTATCATCATCATCACTTTACACTTCCTTGAGAGCATAGGCCACGGATAAAGGCTCTCCAGTCGTCTCTGTTTCTGAATTTATTATCTTGAATTTATTCCATGCACATCCCTTTGTCTCTGAGCAATGTCATAATTTCCTTTCTCCAAGTACAGTAGTTCTAGGTCTTCCTCGTTTTTTATATCCTTGAGGAATTCCATGTCAGTGCTTGTCTTGTTATGCTGTTTCAGGTTTTCTCAGTGTGTGGCCAATCCACCTCCATTTCCTAGACATGATTTGTAGATTCATGGGCTTTTATCTTGCCCTTTCCTAGACATTCTCGTTCCTGATCCTGTCCCGCCATTTAATGTTTAAAATCATCATCAAGCAGCAGTTCGTAAATGTTTGCATCATCAGTTGTGTTGCCTTGGTTATAACCCATGTCTCCGAACCATATAGCAGGACAGTCTTTACGTTTGTATTGAAAATCCTAAGTTTGATTTCTGTTTTGATGTTCCTAGATGACTATAAGCTGGATAAATGCTGTCCTGGCCTTGGTTCTAACATCCTTTTCTGTTTCTCCCGTATTTATCAACTATATTGCCTAAATATGTGAAATAGTCTATCTCCTCAATAGGCATTCTCTCGATTACCACGGTGTTATTGCTTGTGCTATTACTTCTCATTATCTTTGTTTTGTTTTCTTGTCTGTTAATATATAACTCCAGATAAGCTGAATTTTTGCCTAGGATATGAAGTTTCGCTTGCATTTGTGTGTGGCTGTGTGCCAGAAGTGTCACATCATCTGCGAAGTCAAGGTCTTCCAGTTGGTTCTACAATGTCCTATGTATCCGATTCCTTTTTCCTTGTGTGGTGGTTTTCATGATCCAGTCGACTGGTTCACGCCTGTTTCCACTTTAAAACTTTCTGTGAGAGTTCCTCCATGTACGATTCTACAAGTTATTCCTTCATATAAGTCTTTGTCTATGATCCTACAAGCTGTTCCTTCATATAAGGTGTTTACAAGCTTTGCTATGTTCACCGGGATTTCATAGTGTTTCAGTTGTTTCCATGGCATCTTCCGATCTAAACTATCAAATGCCTTCTCGTAATCAATGAATGTAACTAACGGTGAAGAATTCCACTTCACTGACTGGTCCACTATTATACGCACTGTAGCAATGTGGTCAGTACTGATCTTCCATGTCTGAAACCTGGTTGCGCTTCTCTTAGTTTGCTATCTACTGATGTTTTAATTCTATTTAGCAAAATCCTGCTGAGTATCTTGCTGGGTATTGAAAGCAGTGAGATGCCCCTAAAGTTCTTACATTCTGATAGAGCTCCTTTCTTCACGAGTTTTATAAGATGAGCCTCCTTCCAGTCCCTTGGGACCTTCTCTTCTTCCCAAATCCTGCTAAATAGTAAGAGAAGTATTTCTGTTGTTATCTTTGTGTTCGCTAAGAGCACTTCTGCTGCGACTACATCTGGACCTGGTGCTTTATTTCTCTTTAGTGGCATTGCTGGGTGGTTCTACATTGATGTCTAGAATATTCTCAGCTGCTGGTATCTCTTCTGTTTCTGTTGGTGCTGGGCTATTTAGGATTCCGCTGAAGTATTCCATCCATCTTTGCATCTGCTCATCTTCTGATGCTGCTACTTTGCCATTATTGTTTTTAATGGGCTTTTGTACCCTACATGGTCTATTCGCCAACATCTTGGTGATTTCATACAAGGCTCTCATGTTATTTTTACCAGATGCCTCTTCTGCCTGTCTCGCCATATTATCAAATAGGCCTGCCTGTCTTTCTTTGCGCTATTCCTCACCTCTCTATGGGACAAACTGTATTCTATCTGAGCTGAGGACTTTGCTGCTCTTGTTTTACTGTCATTTATTTTTGCTTTCATTTCTGCCATTCTGTCTATCTTCTTCAAAGGCAAAGAACAGGCGTTTGTGTAAAACCCTTGCGGAAGCCCCCATGTGCCTTGAGCACTTAAGGTTCAGTGCGAGAGAGAGAGAGAGAGAGAGAGAGAGAGAGAGAAAGAGAGAGAGAGAGTCTATCTTCTTCAGTGTTTCCAATGTAATTTACTCATTGTGCTGAGGTTTCTTAAATCCCACTGTCTCTTCACATGATTTACTCCACATTTCCTTAGCACTCTTCCACAGTGTTCACATCTGGTGTATATTCTTCGTATAACTCGTGCAGAACCTGAAATCTGTTTCTCAGTTTCAGCTTGAAGTTCTTTGCGATTTCTGGGTCTTCCAACAGTATCATATTATATCTTTTCCTAGCCTTGCTTGTTTTATGGCGCTTTTTTTCAGTTTCATTCTCATTTTAGCTATCAGTAGGTGGTGGTCTTCTATTTTCTTATGAAGTCTACTCATTATGATTTTTAACAGAATTTTACTGGCATGACTAATCAGGGTAACAGTTCTGTAGTTTGTTCATAATTTCAGGTTACCCTTTTTTGGCAATGGTATGAATACAGTTCTTTTCCATTCTTTTGGCCAAATACCTGAATGCCATATCTTTTTACATAGTGCATGATAGATTGTTGCACATTCCTTTCCTCCTGCTTTAATAAGTTCAGCTGTTATCTCATCACATCCTGGTGATTTACCATTTTTCAGATTCTTTATTGCCCGTAAAACTTCTTTTATTGTATTGTCGGTTTGGGTTCTTTCTCCTCCAATAATAATTCACACTGTTGATTTCTGCTTTCACAGTCAGTTGTTTCATACATTCCTCTGCAATATTCCTTCCATCTTTCTAGAATTTTCTCTGTCTCTGTCAAGGTATTTCCCATCTCGTCACAAATTACACCTAGTTTAGGTGTGACATTTCTCGTCAATGTCTTCATTTCTTTAAACATTTCACTATCTCTTCCACACTTCTGATGTCCTTCTATTCTTTCACAACAATCTTGTATGTATTGTTTTTTTAAAAATCTTTTCTTGTGTTTCTTCGTACTTCTTTTGGCGATTATACCTGGATTATAGTCAGTTTAAGATCCTTCTTCTTCGTGGAGAAACAGGATGTAATTATTCTTGAACTAACTTCCAGCCAGCTCATCAGTGCTCTCTGGAACTCTCGTGACAGCATTAGTGCCACACCCTCTGAGTGCGTTGCATCTGGGGTTTGGTGACCTTAAAACAGGATTATCTCCCTCTGTTGCTAATCTAAGCTTACTTGTTCATATCCAATATGTTTCGTTCAGCCCCAGTGTCTTTATATTATTCATTTCTCTCGCTATCATGACAGCCTTTCCACTTTCATACATTGTTCTAACATTCCAACATACAATGGTAAAAGGAGTCCTAGTATGTCGGTTCTTGCAGCTTTCTTTCGGATTTGACTGCATAACGCCATGCGCTTTGTTATCAGTCCCTTCCTTTTCCAAGACAAAGTTTCCTGGTTTTCCTCTCAGTGTTTCTGTAACGCTCCAATTTTTTTTTTTTACACGAAACATGTCATTGGCCTATCTCCCAACATCCATAGTCGCCTCTTACGATATACGTGGAAGGTGGCAGTGGTCCTATTCTTTTCTCCCCAGATCTAGGCCCCGGTACCCACACGGGCGATATGAACATATACATGTACATATATGAAAAAAAACATCATATGTCACGTTTACATTGTTTAAACCTGGTCAGTATGATTTCACTTTATTTTATATGTAATACAAATTTGATGAATTCACAGTAAGCCCGTCTATGCAATCTTGCTTTGACAATTCTCTTCCATTCTATTGGGATTATAATATGTAATTTTCACTGGGTAGTCCAAAAATTATTTTGAAATTATTATTTTTTCAAAACGTTTTTTTTTCTTTTTAAAACTTTTTATTTGATGTAATCGTCTATCTGAGTTATACAGGGCTGCTGATCTTAGAGTGATCTCATAAATGATAGATATAATTTATATATTTTGATTGATATATTTAGACTGATGATAAAAGATATAAATCTTATAGTGGTCTCATAAACTTGACCTTCTGGAACAATATTTTGCTTTTTAATAAGTGTGGTAGTGCATAGTAGACTTCTTATCCGTGTTTTTGTTTCAATTTTCTATCTTACTTTGTTGGAATTGTCTATATATATTTGTAGCTCTCTTTTCTCTGTTCTACACTGCCAAATTATGATCTGAATGATAAATTATGGTGGTAATTAATATATATTAAAAGATTCAAAGAAGTGAACTCAAGATATAATGAAAACGTTTATGAAAAGTCATGTATGTCTTTCCCGTCAAACAAATTCGCAGTAAAACATCTTTTAAGTTACTTTTAAGGCTCAAAAGCTCTATGATGCTGCATTCCACTGAACCACAATGCCCATCGGTAAAGGTATATACCAGAAAGCGCTGCAGATCAAATGTTTTCATGGATTATGAAAGTGCTTCTTCATCATTTTACTCTTCATCCCTCTGACCTTTGCTGACTTAAAAGTTACTTAAAAGTAACTTAATGTGAGATTTTTTAAGACGGTTCATACCAGACAGTGCTGTATTTTTGATTGACATTCCTCTAGTGCCAACATTGGCTCATAGGGGAGAAATCATATCTTTCCATGTCAGACGACTCGCCGCTGCCCGCTGTAGGTCTTGGATGGACTTGAGACCCAAAGTTGTACTCTCTCTAGTGATGGTTCTACGTAGAGTCTCCCTTGGCATGCCTTGTTTTCTTTTGCCCTTCGCTGACCATGTGAGGCCTTGACGAGGGAGTCTGGATTCGTCCATTCTGAGAACGTGGCCGAGATAGGCCCATCGACGTCTTTTGATGTAATCTTGATACATCCTTACATGTTTCCGGTTTCAAGATGGAGGAACGTTGTTCTTCTAGCTTGTCTCTGGCCCACTGAGAAACGGCCTAACCAGTCGCTATTGTAAAACTAACACCGGTGTTCTGAAACGGATTATACTTTTCCATGCAGGATGTCTCGTTCCAACCTGCTAAATCGTAATGTTATATTGAAAATAGGATTTTGGAACGTAAGACCACTATACCAAGCGGGAAAAACCGCGCAAGTGTGTAAAACCAATGTGTGATTTCAGTTTGGATATCATCGGCGTTAGTGAGTGTAGATGGACAGGGGCAGGTAAAGAGTTTCTTACGCATCAACATAAACATATAGTGCTGTATACTTTGTCTATAAAAATGAATTTTAAAAATTTGAATGTAGAATCCAGTAGAACAGATGTATTAAAATACACACACGACAGTGTAACTTAAAAGATGAAATAGCTATGAGTAAAATGTGGCGATACCCAACGAGATGTCGTGTTAAATGATAAAAGATGAATAGTAAATCAAAACAGAACTAATGTCTTCAGTCTTTGTACTCAAGGAGGTGCTACTGATCCATTTATATTAACGTAAATTTGCAAAAAATATTTACCATTTTTTATAGTATCCTTTTTAAAAGTACAATTGCAACAATTTTCAGTTATTACTGTTATTTCATACCTTAAAATTTATGAACATTAATACAGTATAAATATATGTAAACTAGACGAAACGCGTAAAAAATGACAGGTGAAGAAATGAAAATACTTTCCAAGCGATCCAAGCTCATGAAACGTATTGACCTCCATTGCAGGTTTTAATTAGCGCTGTTTCAAATTTCTCCAGTCCTCCATGAACTAGTATATACCGAAGGGTGCTGTCCCCTTTGTCTCCTAGGTCACATCCCGCAGATTTCACTCTTGGTTACTGGAAATTCAAAACATCGGCTACAAATCTAACGCTATAAACAAAGACAACTTGACAATTAAAACTTAAACTAGTAAATCATTTTATTTAGCAATTTAAAAAAGTACATTTATAGATCAGCACTGTTTTCTTAAAGTTTAATGTGAATTGTTTTTTGCAGAGATATAATCTTCGCATCAGATTAAAAGTACAAAAAGAAAAAAAAACACTCCAGTGTTCTGTATTTTCAGTCAGTTTCTTTATCTAAAAAGATATTTGACCACTGAACTACAGCCTTTCTCTAATATGATGGGAAAGCAATAAAATACATCTGAAATTTGTGTTCCACAATACAGGAAACACACCTCACTCTGCAATCAGCAGCAACGAGGGTTGAGAACCAAATAGGAGCATTCCAAGACATAAAATTGGAAGTGAGACAAGGATGTGTTTTATCTCCTGACCTCTTCTCTTTGTACAGGGAAAACATAATAAGAAATATAGAGAACATGCTAGGAATATCAATTGGCGGGTATAACCTTAACAACCTAAGATATGCAGACGACACAGTTCTGATTGCTAAAAGTGAAGGAGAGCTACAGGCTCTTCTGGACATCGTGGTTTGTGAAAGTAAAAATAAAGGTCTCAGCCTGAACAAAAAGAAGACTGAAGTTATAGTCATCTCAAAGAAAATAATACCAGCAAAGTGTAGCATTACCATGGATAGCACAGAATTGAAACAAGTTGATAGATTCAAGTACCTAGGAACAATTATAACAACTGATGGGAAATATCACAATGAAATAAAAAACAGACGTGCTCAGGCCAAGTCAGCATTCCAGAAAACGAGAAACATCTTGTGCAACAGATCCATATCAATGAAAACAAGATTCCGAGTACTTAAATGTTACATCGAGCCAATTTTGTTTATGGGTGTGAAGCATGGTCTATGAATAAGAGAGTACAGCGAGAAATAGAGGCAATGGAAATGTGGTTTATAAGAAGGATGTTGAAGTTACCTGGACAGCCAAGAAAACCAATGAAGAAGTCTTAAGAGAGGCTGGAGGTAAAAAACTTTTCTCTTACGATCATGCGTATACTAAAAAAAATTATAGGAAAGATCAGAGGCAGACAAACGAGATTTTCTGAGAAGAGGAAAATTGGAACGCATTGTGGCAACTGGAAAAATTGAGGGAAGAAGAGACAGAAGAAGGCAGAGAGAGAAGTTACTGGATGAGCTGTCAGTGTGGTTAGGAAGAAAGTCACCGGCGAATCTCATAATCAACGCAAAAGACAGGGAATTGTGGAGAAATATGATCGCCTGCACTACGCGGTATAACACTTAGATTAGATTAGAATACAGGTAGCGTTGAGAAATTTATTTCTGTAACCAAAAGTCCAGATATGATTTTTTAAAACTTTAGTGTCAGTTCTTTGTCATTGTATGGGATGTGTACTATCGCTAACATTATTTATCTTGGCAGTAGACTGGTTAATGAAGGAGGCAACATCAGATAAATACAGAGGATTACAATGGACCCTTGATACAGTGCTGGAGTACTTTGACTTTGTGGACGACATCTGTCTACTGTCATGCAGCCACAAAGATATGCAAGATAAAATAAACAAGCTAACTCAGAATGCAAACAACATAGGATTAAAGATCAACGTCGGAAAGACAAAGTTAATGAAGCAAAATGTGAACAACAGAAATGTACTCAGAGTAGATAGCAAGTTAGTGGAGGAGGTCAACGAATTTGTATATCTTAACAGTAGAGTAGCAGAAAATGGAGACAGTACAGAGGACATCAACAGCAGACTTACTAGAGCAAACCAGTCTTTTGCAATGCTGCAGACTATATGGAAATCTAAAAAACTAAGCATGAAGATGAAAATCAAGATATTTAAGAGTAATGTTCTAAGTGAACATGGAAGTGAATGCTGGAAAATCACCAAAACCGTAGAAAACAAATTGAATTCTTTCCAGACTAAATATTTACAAAGAATTAGAAAAACATTTTGGCCAAACACCATAAGAAATAACATATTATTGGCAGAAATGCAGATGAATCCACTTACAGCAGTTATTGAGGAAAGATGGCGATGGTTGGACCTGTGCACCAAATGACTGACAACTCACTACCAAAAATAGCACTAAGACGGACACCACAGGGGAACAGAAGTAAAGGTAGACCAAAAGAGACATGGAGAAGAACAACAGAGAGGATGTTGAGCAATAGAGGGCTCACCTGGGCAAGAGCGGGAAAAAGGCAAAGGACAGGCATTTGTGGAAAACCCTTGCGGAAGGCCCATGTGCCCTGGGCACTTAAGGTTCAGACGGAGAGAGAGAGAGAGAGAGAGAGAGAGTTGTACTCCATGTTTCTGACACTATAGTACAACTAGTCTAATCTGTGTCTTATATATGTTTAGTCTGGTGTTGTGGGGTAGAATTTTTTATTATAACCGTTCAAGGTAAAAAATATTCTTGACTGTTTCATAATGCTGCTCAGTTTTACAGAGATGACCCAGTATTCCAACCCCCAACCTGGAGGGACAGAGTGCTAGTTCGCCTGACCCCTACCCTCACAGGTCGCTTGGTTGAACCTGCCGGAAGTAAAACTCCCCAGATCTCTGTGTCATACTGGCAATATAAAATTATGTTGTGACACACATGGCTCTTAATGTTGAGATATTATACAGCTAACTGTACGTTTATTTTATTTTGCTTTGTAGATTACACTGATTATTATTATTATATGACGTGTCGGATAGCGTTGGGAATCATGCTTCACCATCGTATGCGGTCCTTGGTGTTTCAGATCACTTCAAATGCTTTTGCTTTTTTCATGCCACCAGGTCAGTTCACTGAGATATTTTTCTGTAGTCCGTTCTCTCCATTTTTTTAAAGGTATGTTCCAGTCACTACTAAGTTCTCTAATTTCTCTCTCCTAATGACATATCCAAGAAATTTTGACTGTTTTTTTAAATTTTATTTTTAACTCGTTTTTGTTGGTCTGCAGCTTCTCAGAGGACCTCTTTGTTTTTCTGTGTGCCCAGGGTATGCGCTGAGTACCACATCTCTTTTCCTTCCAGTTTATTTGTTATCTTTTTGTTAACCGCTCCGTTTCACTACCACATAGTATTATTGGATCTATACAATTTGTTATACAATTTTCCTCACTTTTATGGACATCTTCTTATTTGTTAGTATCTTCTTAGTGTCATAAAAAACTGCTTTTGCCATATCTTTTCGTGATTTTATTTCATTTGTGCACTTGATATCAACGTGTTCCAATGTAACTGAACTGATTTACTTGTGTCAGTGTCTTCCCGTTTGAAAGGATGTTGCACTGTGGTAAGTTTTGTGGTAAGTTTATTCTTGTTGATATTACCGCTGTTTCTGTCTTGTTGCTGTTTAGCTCAAAACCTCTTTTCTAGCATCTTTGCCTGCTATTTTTATTACTTTCAAATTTGAAATGCTCTCATGATGTTTTCATTGTATAATGTCAAAAGATCAGATCACAGTACATGTCTTTCTCCTAATTTTTATACTGATATTCACTATGTCATTCTTCACTCTTATTGCTGCTCTTTGATTACCATTTACATTAAGTTTTTCTAGCATTTGTATCACATCTTCATGTCTAACTGTCAAAAGCTTTCGCACAACATAAATGTGAATAACAAGATATGACTCAATGTTTGATAGATAATGTGAGATATAATTTAAATTTTACTATACAAGCTTCCTTTTTTCAGTGTAAAATGTGAGCTTGCCTTTTTTCTAATTCCTGGAGAAATATTGTATAAACATTGTTAATCCACGTCACATAAATATGAAGACGAAGGTTTCTATATAAGTGTTATCGTATGAGAGAAAGATGCACTGCAATCTGAAGTGTTATCAAAAATGTGGTGTCACATTTCTGACTGTCTCGCAACACATTACTGTGCTGCGTCACACCGTTTGAGAAACATTGATTCACTAATATCTTTATTGCTGTGTTTAGACCCCTTTATATTACACAGCAGCAGTCAGATGTGAGATTGAGTTCCAACTGCTGACCTTATCGACTGTCTGGCACACCACAAAACAGCCTCAAGTGAGTACGTGAAGTGACTGCTTCCAGCGCTGGCTAAAAAAGATATGCGCAGTGTGTCATGCATTAAGATCAGCGATACGAGTATTGGTTGCGTTTAGAACTGCAGGCCGCAAATGGTTACTATGCTGTTGCTATGCAAGTCATAGAAAACTACCGTATTGAAAAATTATGATATTCCGTTTTTTCACAGTACATAAAATAGCAAATATCATACAGACAGCGTGTGTTTTTGAAGTAAAGAGTGACAGAAGGGAACAAATTACTATTTACCCATGGTCGATGATTGCTGAAGGAAGAAGCTAAGTAGAGCGAGTGCATTAAAATGCAGTTCTGACTAATGTTATATTTGTGAGAAGAAGCCTCGGTGTCCTGGTTGTGAGGAGAAAGGGCGGACAAATCAGACATTCTACACTCTCACCAGCTGATTCATAGGCACTGTCATAGTGTTTGCAATAAAAACATGTATTAAATACTTCAAATTATGCTAAGACAAGAATGAGCTGGATCATAATATTTGACAATTTCGAGTGCTTCAACTGACAAAACAAATAAGGCAGGTGAAATATATATCAATGATGAAAGATTTCAAGAGGTAAAGAGTTTTGAATATCTTGGATCATTACTAACTAATAATGGAGATACAATGAGGGAAATTAAACGGAGGACATCTATCGTTCTTCAAAGAATAAAACAACTAAAGAATCTGTGGAGAGGAACAGACAGAACTACAAAAATAAGATTTTTTAAGGGCATGCATTTTTCCCATCGCAACATATGCCTGTGAGACCTGGACACTTAACAAAACAGCTGAGAAACACATAAATGCCTTTGAATGTAAATGCTACAGAAGAGTTCTTCAAATATCATGGACACAAAAAAGAACAAATATATCCATAATACAAGAACTTAATATTAAAGAGGGTTGGCTAGGAAGGAAGATTAAACAGAGAGAACTTCAATATTATGGATATATTAAATGTCATGATAATTTAGAGAAGAGCGTCTTGGAAGGGTACATATTGGGAACAAGAAAAAGAGGAAGACCAAGGCGAAGTTGGCTCCAATACATCGTTGATGATCTGCGAATGAATGCATCAGCAGCAGGGCATCTTGCTTACATCCGAGTGGCCTACTTCTAATCTTCTCTAGATTATCATGACGTTTAATGTGGGCAAAATATTTAAGTTTTCTTTGTTTAATCCTCTTTACTAGCCAGCCTTCTTCAATATTAAGTTCTTGTAGTATGGATATATTTGTTCTTTTTTGTGTCTATGATATTTGAAGAACTCTTCTGCAGCATTTACATTCAAAGGGATTTATGTATTTCTGAGCTGTTGTGTTAAGTGTCCAGGTCTCACAGGCATATGTTGCAATGGGAAAGATGGTTGCCCTTAAAAATCGTATTTTTTAAACACGTGTTAGTGTTCAGTAATACAAATACGAAATATGTTTCACTCTGTTTGATAACGAAATATTTCTTTCAGATATATGATACTGGTAGACAACAGTGTGACGAATGCATATAGCGACACTGTGAAGTTCACTCATTACTTTTTTTCTGCTTACATCATACAGCACAATATCATATTCCAGACTGAAAACTGTTATATGTAAACGTGAAACCTTCTAACATCCTTTCCATTTATCTGCTATAAACATGAAACCTGTGGCTGAATCTCTATAAAATTTTTGTATGATATCTTTCTTTTTAACTTGTAAAATACTGTAGTCAGTGTCTGACCAACACATTTGCCTCGTAAGACAATTGCAACCACTAATTCCTTGGGTTGGCGAAATTTTTCTGATATGAATGTAATATTTTATTTACAAAGATTAACATAATGGTGCCTAGCTTTCAATTGTTATTTAATGGCTTTCATTTATCTTTAAAGGAAAATTGGTTTTTATAGAACAGAGGTTGTCTTGAAACCGAACAGACTATGCTGGGTGGGGCATGTAGAAAGAATAGAAAAGAACAGACAAACGAAAATGATGTATGTACAAGAGATGAGTGAAACAATACCAAGGTGGTAGACCAAGACAGATATGGAAAGGCAACAAAGAAAAGGATATAAAAGAAACTGGTCTCACCAACTGGAGAGAGAAAATTAGGATAGACAGGAATGGAAGCGAATTTTATCTGTAGCAATGAGTCTTAATGGGTCGGAAAGCTGAAGAAGAAGAAGAAGAAGAGGAAGAAGAAACAATAACAAGAACAGAGGTTGTGAAAGTGAGCGGTACTGGCCGTCCTTCACCTCTCCTGTTGGTGGTGGGATGACCCAGAATGGTAAAGGAAAAGTGAGCAGCACGGGCACTAACTGAGCTAAAAGTCTGGGGAGCGCTGGGAATGAGGCCGAGAGGCATGGGGTAGAAAAAGTTTAGGTAGCACTTGCGTAGAACCTTCCTCGTCTGCAGATATTTAACTTTCACTGAAACGTGCATTTAAACATTTCATGGAACTGAGCATTTTATTTGGCATAATGTTTGCTTCATTTACCAAGTCCACTTTTTTCAGCAACTCTTTACCCTTTAAAAATAACGATTATTCATTCATTATTTATTCAACTAATAACTAATATGTAAATAAAGTTATAAAATCAACACTGACTTTGACTGCGATTTATAAACGATCTCTACATTGAAGAACAGACTCGAGTATAAGTCCAACTCATACTCGATGTGTAATCATTTTCTAAGCACTCATATATAGACATTGCATACTTCCATACGCCCATCCTCTAGCTTTCACACAGCTATTCTGTCTTAAAAAATCACACAACACCCCACTTCCACATCCCTCTCTCATTTCATTAACAGCTCAGTCACATGACCAAATGACCAACGTTCACATCGTCACTGGCTTAAACGTGTGCTGTAGTAAGGCATGATCAGCCATGACACACCTAGTGACTCATATACTGCTATATTGTTTCATTCATAGAACTGTAGGCAAAGGTGAGGAGAGGGTGGTACCAGTACACAACAATTTTAGTAAAGGGGCTGGGAGAGACAGAGAGAAAGAAACAACAGCATAATACGAGAAATGAAGAGAAGAAGAAAAGCAAGTAGGGCGACATGATGGGAAGCAAAGATAGAGAAAGAGAAATGCTGATAATTAAAATACATCAAGAGAAAGATTTTCAAAGAGTCAGACAACAGGTTTTTTTGAAATTGATACTTGGTGACTCCCACGCTTTCTTCATCAGATACAAAATATCATCATGTGACATGTCCTTTCCAGAACGTCCCCCTCACAGCCTGCTTGAATGCAACACAGAACGTGTAAATAAGATTGGAAGTTAATTTTTTTTTTTTTGGGGGGGGGGGGGTCCTGCACTGGTTATGCACATAATAAACCGCTACTAAACTCATGTGAAACGTTCTTGACAGCATAAAAGCAGGCAATGTGTGTGTATGTGTGTGCGAGCGAATGTGGAACAGAGAAGTGCCGAAGCTGGTGCCGAATATATACGGATGACGTCCTGGGGGGGGGGGGGGGAGAATCACGTCAGAAAGATAGGGAAGAGAAAAAAATGCAAGCTTGAAGAGAAAAGAGATCTGTCCCCAAGGAGGCATCAAGTTGAATTTTCGGTAGCTGGGAGATAATAAAAGTAGCACTGATTATGTGGGATGAGAAAAGAATACGAGAGAGAACAGGGTAGGGGGCGTCAAAAGAAGGAAACAAATGATTAGTATGGCGGTAAGCTTCGGGGAGAGAGGAAAATGAAAGTAAATGTGAGGCAGAAGTGGAGAGAGAAACAACATAGCGACAAGGGTGTCCAATGTAGATGGAAGTAGTGGACTAGTAATTGTAATCCAAAGCTATATACAGTGAGTCAGGAAGAGGCCCCAGCGTGAATGGCGAGGATTTAAAGTGGCAAAGAGCTCGAAAGAAATGGGAATGAGAGAATAGAATGGTACTAACCACTAATCTTTTACAACCACGACGGGGGAGGCTGAGCACAGGGACCCAAGAAGGGAGCTTGGAAAACTAAGACTGCCAGAGTGATAGAGGCCTGAAAAACAGAAGGTTGTCGCCAATAAATGACTGTATTGGAAGCAAGAACTTGGAGTCCTCTGTGCTTGTTCGTTGTACCTGTTCGTGTGAGCCTTCTATTGGCCAAAAGAAGAAGACTATATCTGACGGATCATCCCGGTAGAGATGCTGTATTTCACTACAGTGAGCTCCCGTACACCTAGGACCCGGCCTGTTGGACTTCTAGTGGGGAAAATTCACTATGGGAACACTTCATAAGACTACGGTTGCCAGATTAAATGTTTTTTTTCGTCCGTACTGAACTTCTTCCTACCTAACGTCTCACTGAGAGGTAGAACACATGATAATTACATGACGTGAGTTTAGGTGAATATGTAGGATGTGAAAGACACTACAAACGCTGATTTGTAATTTGTTTACCTGTTGCACATGTTATGTGAAAGAGCGCGTTATCAAGCTCTAAGAACACACCAGACTTGGGCAAATCGAGGCGTTTTGGCCGAATTGCAGGTTTCCAGTGGTTCTTAAGCAGATCACAGGATGCTTTGCTGTTGATAGTGGTTCCTCTGGGCATGCAATTTCCAGGACTGGGTATTTACAGTTCCAGAAAAGCGTGAGCATCAATTTTACGCCCGACCTAGGTGGTTTCAATGAAGAATAACATCGCCGCTCTTTGCTGGCTCACTTTGTTTCTGGATGGACGTAATGTACCTAGCACTCGTCTCCAGTGACTGTATGTCATTAAAAAAAACTTTAAAAAGTCGCATATAAATATCCTCAAGTTCGTTCAAGTCGGGAGTTAGCTGTTTTGGCACCCACCTGGCGGAGACTTTTCGGAACTGTAACACTTCGTGGATGATGTGGTGCGCCGATCCTTGACTATTCTTCAGGTCTCCAGCCATCTCATCGATCGTTGCCCGGCAGCGCTCCCGTATCATTCCTTTCCCTTTAGGGTTATCATCAGGTCTATTGGCAGTGTAAAGCCCACCGGAGCGAGCCGCATCAGCCAGATTTGTTATCCTACTTTAAATTTCATGTGACATTCATATGCCGCTGAAGCGACACATACGTGTACTAACAATGCCTTTCATTCTGCTACGATTATCTGCATGTTTGTCGCTTTCATCACCCAAGAAAATAATAACTGCGCCCTATTCTTCTAACGTGTTTCTTCCAATGGATGCATGATCTTTGTCTGCAGACATTACATTTCCATAATAGTACACGTTCCTCCACACTATTACATCTATAGAGGGATGACATACCATTTTATTATGTATTACAGCTGTCTACTACTAGATTAAAAATTTTTAAAACACAATTAAAGCTACTTTTTAACTCATCCTCACACACATACTCACACACACACACATATATATATTTACGTGTGTATACATATATGTATATATACATATTCTGGAAAGTAAGAAAATTGGCCGCACGATCGAAAACTGCTCAGGTAATCCAAGAAATGGATAAATATCACCTAGACGTCCTGGGCATCAATGAAACGCGATGGCCAGAAGCAGGGAAAAGATCGGCCGAAAACGGTAAGTTAATCATACATTCAGGCAGGGCCGATTGGAAATATCACTAAGGAGTAGGTATAATTATGTGAACTGCGGCTGCAAAGAGCCTTACAGAATGGTAATCAGTGAACAGTCGTATATTAAGAGCACGATTCCATGGAAGAATGACAATCATACAATGCTATGCATCCGCGAACGATGCTGATGACGAAATAAAAGACACTTTCTATCACCAACTACAACAACTCATTAACAAACTTTCTAAACACGACATCTTAGTTGTCATGGGAGATTTTAACGCCAAGGTAGGAAAAGATAACACTGACATTGAAAAAGTTATGCGGAGAAAAAGGATTGATATGGTAAATCAGAATGGAGAACGATTAATTGAATTATGTCTAACAGAAGGCATGGTCATTGGAGGAACAGTGTTTCCACACAAAGAGATACATAAAACAACATGGATATCTCCAGATGATTGAACCAGAAATCAGATACATCATTTTTGTCTTAGAAAGCAATTCAGAACATCTTTGATAGATGTAAGAGCATAAAAGGGTGCAGATGTCAACAATGATCACAATCTATTTATAGGGAAAATAGAACTAAAACTGAAAAGCCAACACAAGAAAGCAATACTCAGAAAGATAAACAGTCAAAGTCTGCAGGATGAAAATACTAAGAGTAATTTTAATTTGGAACTTACCAAACAGTTCGCAGCATTCAGTGAAGTAGAGGAGACAGATATAGATGCCTTATGGCACTCTTACAGCACAGCCATACTTCTCTGAACCTTAAGTGCCCAGGGCACATGGGGCTTCCGCAAGGGTTTTCCACAAATGCCTGTCCTTCGCCTTTTTTTCTGCTCTTGCCCAGGTGAGCCCTCTATTGCTCATCATCCTTTCTGTTGTTCTTCTCCATGTCTCTTTTGGTCTACCCTTACTTCTGTTCCCCTGTGGTGTCCATCTTATTGCTATTTTTGGTAGTGAGTTGTCAGTCATTCGGAGCACATGTCCCAACCATCGCCAGCGTCTTTCCTCAATAATTGTTGTCAGTGGCTTCATCTGCATTTCTGCCAATAATATGTTATTTCTTATAGTGTTTGGCCAAAATATTTTTCTAATTCTTCGTAAACATTTAGTCTGGAAAGAATTGTTTTCTATGGTTTTGGTGATTTTCCAGCATTCACTTCCATAGAATAGTACACTTAGATCATTACTCTTAAATATCCATACTTACAGCAGCTAAAACAAGTGCTGGATTGCAAACAACAAATAAAAAAGCATGGATATCAAATAACATATGGAAATCCATACATGAAAGACGGACAGCCATATTAGCCATGTTGAATGTAAAAAACAGATCTTGAAAGAGATTTAGCAAAACCAACATAGAAAGAACTAGACAATAAAATAAAAAGTTCAGCTAGAAGGGATAAAAAAAGAATACATGGACAATATTGTGAAAGAAGCGGAGAAGGCAGCAAAAACAGGAGACACCAAAACTCTATATAACATACAAAAGAGATTAACAGGTACCATTGCACCCAAAAAAAGATCAATCCTTTGCAAAACTGGCACACTTTTAACATCAAATAAAGACTAAAAGTAAAGATGGGCAGAACACTTCCAAGAATTACTTAATCGACCACATCCAAAAGAACTGATAGACCTTGAAACTGATTTACCATTCCCACAACTAAATGTAAACCTAGATGAAATAACATTGCATGAAATTGAAACAGCAGTGAATCTAATGGCTAACAACAAAGCTGCAGGTGAAGATGAAATAACAGCTGAAATGTTAAAAGGTATTAATATAGACAACATGAAACAACTACAGTAAATACAATAAATTTTGGAAAGAAGAAAAAGTCCCTTCGAAATGGAAAAAAAGAAATCATCATAAAATACCGAAAAAAATGCAATCTTAGCGATTGCAACTACAGGAGAGGAGTAACCTTACTATCAGTTGTGTCAAAAGTATTTTGCAAAAGTTATTCTGAACAGAATTAAAGATATAGTAGATGCCACAATGAGAGAAGAACAGGCAAGATTTCGAAAAGGGAGAAGCTGTCTCGACTAGATCTTTACGCTAAGAGTAATACTTGAAGAACATATGGAAAAGCAAAGACTGTTAATACTGAACTTCATAGACTTTAAAAAGGCATTTGATAGCATACACAGAGAATAATTATGGAGGATTTTAAGAATATATGTAATACCATCAAAAATTGTCACCATCATTAGGGACTTCTACAATGGATATGTTTGTGCAGTCAATACAGACGAAGGAATGAGTGAATGGTTCCAGATTGAAACAAGCGTGAACCAAGGATGTATATTATCTCCCTTGCTTTTTGGAATTGCCATAGACTTCATAATGAAAAAATATTGCAAAGGTAAAACGGGCATTGATTGGGTACGTGAGACGCAACTGGAAGATCTTGATTTTGCAGATGACATAATTCTTATCATCGACAATATGACATAAATACAAGTAAAAACAGATACCAGGTCTTCAATGACTAGTAAAATAAGACATGAAATTAACAAGGATAAAACAAAAATAATGAAAGTTCTTATTAACGACGAAGGACAAATATACGTAGAAGGAACAACTGCTGAAGAAGTAAACCATTTTGTATATCTCGGCAGCTATATAGACCACAATGGTGACACCAGAAAAAAAGTTAGAGTTCAATTGCCAAAGCAGCATTGATCTTCAAGAATTTTGAGAACATATGGCATTCAAAAGTTATAAGCACAAAAACCAAATTAAGATTATCTAATTCATTTATGCATGTGAAAGCTGGAAAACAACTAAAGAAATAGACAAGAAATTAGACTCTTTTAGAAAACAAATGCCTAAGGAGAATACTCGGTATAAAGTGGAATGAATTCAAGAACAACGCAGAGATCAGACAGATGAGCAAACAACAACCTATTTCATGGTTGATCAGAAAAAGAAAATGGACATATATCGGTCATGTGATGAGAAGAAACAATCAGATAATCCCCAAACAAGCTATCAAATGGAACACAATAGGCCAAAGAAAAAGAGGTCGACCACGTGAAACTCTAAAGAAGACATTGTTAAGAGAAGCCAATTCAGTGGGCATAACACCCCTTGATGAGATTGAAAAACTTGCCGAAAACAGGTCATCTTGGCGAACTACCATGCGGGCCCTATGTGACGTTTAACGGTACGGTAAGGATGTAAGATATATATGCTTATATAAACACATGCACTTATTTGTGTTTTAAATATACCCACATTACAGTGTAAAAATATCAACAATCCTATGGGACTTAAACCGACCGTGCCCTGTATGAGGGTAATTCAAATTTGTACATTTCAAAGTTGTTTTTTTTATGATATTCAGTCCCTGGAGACGAATGCTAGGTACATTACTTCCACTTGTCAAATTATGTACCGCTATTTCAGCTCATTATATTTCTTCGTATCAAGCGGCCACGTAATATGACTCATGGCTTGGGTTGATGGGATGTTTAAGACATCCTTGGCGGATCGGTAATGATGCGTTTGTACCCAAGACCAGGATAAAAACTCGTCGTTACCGGATTCAACCAATCGCAGATCGAAAATATTCGGGGAGTAGAGGTGGGTGGGAAATTAATAAAATTCTAGAAAAGCAAACTTTGAATTTGCCTCATACAAGGCACTACTCTGAATCCACGAGAATAAAATGACGTGTAGGCATGCCCTGCCGTAGCCTTCATCCGTAGAAAATGTTACGTTGCCGACTTTATGGTCGACCAAGTTACGGTCATTCGTACTTTCGGTTTAAGTCCCATAGCAATGTTTAATGTCTTGTGATTTATTTTATGACTAATTTACATATTATTTACTGTTATATATATATATATATATATATATATATATATATATATATATATATATCACTATAAATTTATCACAAGACTAGAGAAAAAAGACAAACAAGCACACGTTATCTTCATTAGGTTAGTACAAAAATATGTGTACCTGGGTGTATGTACATGTTTTTGTGCCATTAAAAAGTTATTACAGCATGATCTTTATTTTAATGTGCTGTTATTTATATTATGTGAATAATTTCCACAGTTACTGTGCTAATTTTTATTCTTGTAATAATTTAGAGTGATTGTACACATGTACAATGAACTAGACTATCTTCCATAATGATGCGCAATATTATTTAATGTATTTTCCCAGAAATACAAATGTATACATTTTAATTAACTAGTTCAAATTCCCAGACTGATCACGTGTGAGTTATCAGCACGAGATTGAAACATTTGATCTGGGAGGGGAGATAGGTTGCTGAATGTGCAAACAGGTCAGCAAGACATCATAGTCCTATAGGTCTAACTCGGCTAACTCCAGTGATCACAAGCAAATTCGAAGTACAAAGTATCATTATTTAATTATCTATTCTTATGTTTTCTTTATTATCCAAGGTAACTGAAATGCAGGTTGTCTGTGAATACACTGTCACGTATTGGAAGAAGTTTCATTTAATTTCAACGATTTTGCAGCTTTGTGAACTGTGTAATAGTTTTAACCACAGCGGGTTTCCATAACTGTTTTAAGTGTGTTTTCGTGCAAATATCACGGCAATTGATTCTCAGAGAGAAAATCAAGACTCTAATCGATGCTGCTATCCACATGCAGGATGTCGTATCATAAATACTTTTTTTTTAACGTTTAAGGCATATAGGAAATGAGTGCATATTAATCTTAAACAGTAAATCATATATTTTTTTAAAGGTCAGTGTTCAAGTGTTAACGAAATTTTTAAAAATCGCTTCTGTTCATGCACAAAATAATTCATTGAATTTCCCGCTAGTGGTCTGTGACAGCTTGCGTCGATGCTCTGGAAACAGGAAGAGACTGCGGGATTATGCTCGTCTATGTCAGTTCTGATGTCGGAAAGTGCCTAAACTTAGAGCTTGTGGACTTTTATGGAAAGATGATGTTTTCACATAGCCTGGATTGGCATCTACAGGACTGATGAGGACTTTGGAGTAAGAACAGGTTGCGGTGAGTATATTAGAAAACTCGTAGTTGCATAAAACATACACCATTATCAGTGAATGAAAATACATTGTGTTCTTGAATGAGCACAGGTTTAATGTGAGTGAAATAATTCATGAGAAAGTGAGAGACTGAACAAGCAAATTTATACAACAAGATTGAATACTTTGCAAAATTAAAAGCTGTTCCTACTTTTTTTCCCTAGTTTATACATTTTAGTATCACAGCTTTACTGCAGTGCTTCTAGTATAGTTGTATACTTATACACTAATTATTGTGAATACTTTGCAGGGACTTATAATTAAACTGACTTAAGACATTTTTGGAAACACCAAAAAAAAAAAAATATGCTTTCATGGTGTTGTCTATTTTAACATTCATTACTTTACCGCAGTATTCAGTTCTTTACTTTAACTTTATGCCATCCTCCGTAAAGACCAGCAGTTCTCAACTTTGGCGATAACCCTCCCCCCCCCCCCCAATCTCCTCTGAGCCTTGGGAAGATCAGAGGTGTGGTGGTGGAGGGAGTGGTAAGAGAAAAGTGAAGGACAGGAGACATCAGAACCAAATGAACGAAAAAAGTTTTTAGGAGTGCTAAGAATTTGATCCAGGAGGAGGGAACTAGAGAGGCATGACAACTACTTACTTAAACCAACAAAAATCAGGCAGACTAAGAATTGCACATGAACTGTATGAGTAAAATTAAATATATACATTAAGTAACGTGTGATGCTAGTGCGACGTTGTGTCCTCGACTGAGTCTGATGGTCGACGCTGTGTCCTCAACTGACCCTGATGGTCGACGCTGTGTCCTCGACTGAGTCTGATGGTCGACGCTGTGTCCTCGACTGAGTCTGATGGTCGATACTGTGTCCTCGACTGAGTCTGATGATCAGCACGCAGTTTTGGCAGAAATTTAGAGAACGGTCCTATCCTTAGTCAGTGAACGGTCCTATCATTAATCAGTGAACTAAGTAATTTGCTGCGGACTAGGAGATAATGATCTGCTCAGGAAGTGTGCGGCTTTTTTCTCTGTCTTTTTTTTAATGCACCATTTATCTCATTGTTGTCATGTCTTGAGATGCCTGGGAACTAATATCTGTCGGTCAGGCTCTGTTATGTCGTCATGGCGCAGGTTCAGCACGGTTTCGGCATCGTATCCAACAAGGATATCCCATAATTGCAGCACCACCTGTGCCAGTGGCATCTCCCTGAATGCCCAAGAACCAGCCCAATTCATGTCCATGCACAATGACGAAAAGTGATCTGTATACGATGAATGCATACATCTCTGCAAGTTCCTCAGTAGGGAGACACTCACAGCCAGTTCTAAGCAGCCATACGACGCCAGCCTTCCAAAGAACAGCGGAATGATTCGGCCATGTTTATCAATGACCGATCAGTGGCAGGGAAATCCATGCACCACAGAAAGTCACAGCTGCTGTATCATACTAAAATCAGTCGCTAAAGCTGAGCTATATTGTCAGAGCTACACTAAGTTCATTTTCTATGCCGAGTTACTTAGAACTCTTTGCAAGACTGAGTTACGCTGACTGTCGACTATTTAGTCTGCTAGGTTAGACTAAATATTGTGATTAAGATCGAATTTCAATAAACTGTAATCAATCAGACTAGCCTGCCAGAATGCCCCTTGACAAAACTCTGTCATCAAGGATGAATTGCATTGATCTCTGTCATTAAAACCATTTTGGATGTCTGTCATCAAAGCCATTTTACATTGACCTGTCATCAGGACCGTATTACACTGATCTCTGTAATCAAGACAAAAGTTCTCTACAATTATGTCGATTTAATTTTGTTCGCAGTTGCTTCTGTCCTCACGAGATTACAGAAACAGAGGAATTCAAAGCGTCAAAGGAAGTCAGAATGAGAAAATTATAAAAGACACAACAAAACAACGTGATACATAATCAGCAAATGAGCTAATGAAATACATAAAGTGCAAGATCTGCCAAGAGACAGGACAACGCACGCAGAAAACACCGCAAAGAGCTACATATTTTTAAAAAGCAGGAGAGAGAGAGAGAGAGAGAGAGAGAGAGAGAGAGAGATGTGTGTGCCATTCAGTATTGATATTCTATAATGCATGTGTGTGAATTCGTCGTGAAAACATATTGATATACGCATCAACTCCTAACACACCGGAAGTTATGCATGAGTTAGGCACAAACTCATGAAGTTACGCTGTGTCCAGAAGTCGATTTTAATTAATTATACCAAAGTGCTAAATGAGTCTAGATTCTGTTTACAAAATCCATTATTGAGGCGTGCAGCTTTCTTAACTGATGCATGGGCAGGTGTTCCGATAGTGGCGAATTAACCACCACTTACGGATTCTAAGAGTGAACAGGGTCAGATATCAGGGAATTAAATTAGATCTGAGAAGATATTTAAACAATAGCTTCTAGCGTCCAATGCAGCATGAGGCTGATGCACTAAGACGCCAGACATATACAATATATTAACAACGTGTTTAGGTTTTGCTATGATATAATCATTTGCGTTTTGATGATCATAGCAGATTTCATTCATTCATTCATTTGCATGTCCCTTGCGGAACTTTGCCTCCCAAACAGCACTCCTGTAGACCTCTCGGTTGTGAGCAAGATGGCCTGCTGCTGTTGCATCCATTTCCAGATCGTCAACGATGTCTTGCAGCCATCTTCGTCTTGGTCTTCCTCTTTTTCTTTTTCCCATTATGTATCCTTCCAATACGGTCTTCTCTAAATTATCATGACGTTTAATGTGTCCAAAATATTTCAGTTTTCTCTCTTTAATCCTCTTCACTAGCCAGCCTTCTTCAATATTAAGCTCTTGTAGTATAGATATATTTGTTCTTTTTTGTGTCCACGATATTTGGAGAACTCATAGCAGATTAGGGTTTCAAAATCAGGCATATAATAGATGAAGCTGGAGATTAGTTGCATGAGACAGCATAAGAAGGTAAGGAGAATATAGAACTGGATAATTTTTGTCTCAGACATCATAACTGTCAAATGGTGTTAGACATTTAAATCAGAAAAAGGGAAACTATGAAAAGAAAT
The DNA here is from genome assembly GCA_009760885.1 of Achatina immaculata. Classification (NCBI taxonomy): domain Eukaryota; kingdom Metazoa; phylum Mollusca; class Gastropoda; order Stylommatophora; family Achatinidae; genus Lissachatina; species Lissachatina immaculata. The sequence goes on from CM019698.1 coordinate 42,989,613, forward strand.
GTTCTAGGAGATCAAACAGGTTTAGACAACAGCAGAAGGGGCAGGCGACTATACTACAGTAGTTACATAACTGCAAAACACCATCAGCAATATTTAGCATCAACAATAAACAGAAGGGAGACAACTGAGTTCTATTCTGCAACAAGCTATAAGAAAATGTCACTTTTCCGGAAGTATTCATTTTCTCATTTTGCAAGAGTTCTCCAAGCCAGCCCCAGTAAAATGAGGTTTGGAAGTTTTAATGGATTCGCTGGAGATGCCATACTTTGATAAAAGATATCTTAGTCTACATGAGAAAGTTTAAATACAGAGATGTGATATTTTTTTAAAATGACAGTTTTAATACTCGGAGAGTAGAGTTACTGTTATGAGGCATTATTTGTTTTCAAGGTCTTTCTTCGGACAGTCATGTTTTAAACTCATGATGCACTGAATATTTGCGATGTCTCAAGCTGCACTTTTATATGGATTTGACATAGTGACGTGACATATGTCTAATCATGCTGGAATGTGCTGTCTCGTTCTTTTTCGTAATTCTTCTCATGGCAAATAGATCACATGTTTAAAAAATATTGCAATGTTCACATCAGTGATGTACTGTTTCCTCAAAACTTAGAGATGGCCGAAAGTCATCAGCGAAAGCCTCTTTGATGAAAGCTGAAATGTTGTCAACTTCTGGTGGATCATGCTGCCTAATGAACCAAACAAACGAGAGCACTACTGCATGGACGAATGTGACGGTGGTGTTAGTGAGGCACACAGATACTGTGCTAGTAGCAGTGACGGTTGTACTTGGCCTCATCACCTTTATCAGTCTCTTTCTCAACACTCTCCTTGTTATCATTATACAGGTAACATGTTCATTTTTTTCAGTTCTCCTAGTAAAAGTGATATTTGTTTGTAAGTTCTTAAACACAGAACACCGATGTTTATGTTTTGTTTGTAAGTAACTTATAACAATCTGATAACCTGGGTGTAAGCAGCTCAACTGATAACAATTAGATGATTGGGTGTAAGCAGTTCAAACAACTGACAACAACATTATATCCTAAAATAAAGAAGGCGAGCCTTCATGAGGGTTCATGCCTAAACTGTCAAAATTGTTTGGGAAAGCACGTACCGCTAGAAATGATGCGCAGTACAGTATATGATTATTTTCTCAACCGCTTTTGCCGACACTTGCCTTCTCGACACCAGGATGTTGCGTTTAAATCATTTCATTTTTGTCTGTTAACTTTTTCTTCAGTTATGTTTCAGTAACATCTGGCAGACAGAGGCGAGGTAACACAGTTCTATATTTAATGTTTCAATAACATCTGACAGACAGAGGCGAGATGCACAGTTCTATATTTAATGTTTTAATAACATCTGGGAGACAGAAGCGAGATACACAGTTCTATATTTAATGTTTCAGTAACATCTGACAGACAGAGGCGAGATGCACAGTTCTATAATTCATTATGTAAAATTAAAATAAGTGTACTAGAAATGTGAGAAAAAATTTATTTTAATCCTATTCTTGGAAACTGTCATTCCACGAAAAAAAAAGTCGTGCACACTTGAACTTGAAGAATGGCCATGCTCTGTTGCTGGCCTAGAGATGCCCTTGCACTCAGGACACTCCCAAATGTGCTCGGCCTTTAACCTCGGTGTTGTTCATAGTGTGTGTTGGGTGGTAGTACCAATGGCGCATTGTTTGAATACAGATCCATCTTTTCCGCAACGTTCTGAATGTCTCCCGAAGCTCTTCGTTATCCCCCTTTCGTATAGTCTTTGGTGACAGGTTGAATTCAAAATGTGTTTGCTCATCTCCCTGTAATTTTGATACGATGTTATAATGTCTGCTTTGTCCATTTTGTAGATTGCCCAGGGTTGTTGCTTTGTTTGCCAGTTGATCTGCATTTCATTGCCTTTGATAATCGCATGTCAATCAATCAAGTGCCGTGCCGCGTGGCGTAGGAGATCATTACTCTCCACAATTCCCTGTCTTTAGAGTTGATTATGAGATCCGCCGGTGACTTTCTTCCTAGCCACACTGACAGCCCATCCAGTAACTTCTCTCCCTGTCTTCATCTGTCTCTTCTTCCCTCAATTTTTCCAGTTGCCACATTGTTTTCCAATTTTCCTCTTCTCAGAAAATGTCTTACAAATCTGGCTTGTTTGCCTCTGATCTTTGTGTAATTTGCCTTTTAACTTCAGCCTCTCTTAAGACTTCTTCGTTGGTTTTTTTTTTTTTTGGCTCTCTGTGGCATCTTCAACATACTTCTTATGAACCACATTTCCATGGCTTCCATTACTTGCTGTACTCTCTTATTCATGGACAATGCTTCACATCCATAAAACAAAATTGGCTCGATGTAACATTAAGTATTCGAAATCTTGTTTCCATTGGTATGAATCTATTGCACAAGATGTTTCTCATTTTCTGGAATGCTGACTTGGCCTGAGCACGTCTGCTTTTATATCCGCATGTCCTAGGGAGTAAATTCATATTAGGAAGATTTGCGACTCTTTGTTTGGCCAACCACTTGTGACGCATCACCTGGTTTTCGAATTTTTTTTTTTTAAGCATGCATTGTGAGTGATAATATTATGGCTTATGATGCTTGACGGTTTGCTAGCCAGTTTATGGGTTGTGATGCTTGACGGTTTGCTAGCCAGTTTATGGCTCGAGTGGTTGCTTCAGTCTCCATCTTCATGCTGGATGTGGTTTGTGGCGAAGGCTCCGGTCCCACTGACGATCCGACAGACCACGAATCCCCGTCCGTTTTTTTGTCCGCGCGTGACCGATCCACATGTGTGTATTATAGGGTTATCTGGGTTGGAGTGCTTAATAATTCGTTTTTTTTTAAAATTTCAAGCCGTGTATAGTCTCCTTTAGGTATTCATGAATAGTCGTGTGATATGAAACTGGAGACAAAGTTCTTTATATCTTATCATATAGAACAAAAGGCAGGCAAAGAAATACTGTCACACAATTCTATATAAACTGCCCATTTAAAACCAGACTGACATTTTACTTATAAAGAAATTTCTTGTTGAGCATTAGATAATTGCTAATGAAACCAAGGCAGAAGTACTACATATATTTACCACAGATAGACTTGTCACATCTTCTGTCTATATCGTTTCTTAGGTTTGTTACTATTCATGTATGCTGCATAGATCTATATATGTATACATGCACATCTCTTAAATGGACGAGTCATGTGAAAATCTATTTATTCTCTTTACCACTTCTTATTTTATCAATCATATTAGAGAAATGAGGCCTGGAACTTATGTATGATGCGTCTACAATTAAAGCTGACACTGTTAATAACATGATAACGATTTGCTGTTTAACTACATAAGCGGCATTCTTTAAACTAAGTCCCTGGTTAAGCGTAAGCTGTTTTTTTAGTGAAATGAGACACTACTGCACACTACAGATGCTGCCAGCCACGGCGCCTCTGCTCTAGAGTCTGGCCACGTCCGAAATACACCTACACTGGTGAAATATGCCTAAACCGGCATACACAAAGGGTGAAACTTGATGGCTAGGCATGTCACGCCACCTCCACTCTAGAGGTCGGTCACGCCAGATATACACCCAATCTGGTGAAATATGCCTAAACCGGCTCACACCAGGGGTGGAAGTCACTAGTGGCGAGGATTCGTCCTCCTGGACAAAAGGTCCATCCTGGTCACAACGACGAAGGGTAGCGGCCACGACCACAAAATGCTGAAGTCGGAGACACTGGATCAGGGCAGTCTAGATAGGCAACCACCTCTCACCCGGCGGGAATGTATGCGTATCCTAATCATGCTGAGGTTTTCCGGTGAGAAAGTCCAACACTAGACTGTATGGGCAACCACCTCTCACCCGGCGGTGATACACGGGTATCTCAAAACACGTTGAGGTTTTCCGGTGAGAAAGTCCAACTCTGGCCTGGGTGGGCTACCACCTCTCACCCAGCAGGGATATACTAATATCCAAAACACGTCGAGGTCTTCCTGTGAGAAAGTCCAATTCTTGACTAAACTGGTGCAACGAAAATCACGGTGTAACGCAATCCCGCTTCTGAGACCCACAAAGAATACAGGCTCAAACCTTGTGATACTCTGAACCTCTTGTGGTCCTCTCGGAGATCTCGTGTGGTCCCGTGGTCCCCCACAGGCGTAAATTCAGTAGGATCACAAGGCGGTCTTGGTAGTAGAAGCGAACGAAGAAGAAGAAGACACACACATACACACAATCATTGATTTCTGTATCAGGCTGGACACGCTTACTTGTTTATAATTTTGTTCTATTCAATCTGTAACTGGTGAATTGTTTTCATTATTTTCTTCGTGACACATTTGCAAGTCCATCACGACTGCTACACCTCTCACGAGATTAACCATATTTCTTTTCACTGAGCAGTACTCTCCTAGTCTAAGGACACCTCCTAACAGTCATCTACTGAACATTTGTATCAACAACCTTCTCTTGTGTCTTGATATGTTCCTGTGTGCTATGTGCCTTAACGTCAACTCTGTGGAGCTGGATGAAGACAGAAGCGAAGTTCTTAGTGGCATACAGCTTCTTCTTACTTATAATAGTCTACTGCAGTACTGGGGCACATTTGCAAGCATCGGTTATTACAGGTAACTATGGTCATTGTAAAGTACAAATTAAAGTAATTCAGGATTAACTGTAAAGAAAGGAAGATTTATCAATTGAAATGAAGAACGTTGGCACATTGTATTTTAAGCGTACATAACTAAGACAAATTGATCACATGGAACTGATGTGTTCTTTTTCTAAAGTACTCACTTACATATACAGGATTTCTTATCTTCAACTTGTAGCAGAAAATTTCTATACATTTTTTCAGTGCAAAGATCACTAGAAGCAACAGAGATGTGGTTTATTGGAAGAATGTTAAGAGTATGGACAGGTAAGATGACAAACGGAGAATGTCTAACAAAAGCAAATGTAGGAAAAAAAACTAAATCCATAAGAAAACGACAGTCATCATTCACTGAAAATACAGTGAGCAAGGGAGAGCTTAAAAACATGGCAGCAATAAGAAAAACAAACGGGAAGAGATACTGGAGAAAAAAACAAGAGAAAAAAATCACCGACAATTTAATGTGATGCTACAATAGAAAGTCTCCAACTGAGCATATGGAACATATCAAGGATCGAGATCTAAGGACAAGCATGACCACCAACGCCTACCGGCACGCGCCTGATGATGATGACAGCTTTTTAAAAAAAATCCTGCGAGGGTCATACCCTCGTGAGCAAAATTTTTTAAAATCAGAATTTATAGATAGAGAAAATATAAATGTATCAGAGTAATCTGCATCATTTTCTTCACTTTTCAACATAATCTCCATTTCTCTGCAGACATTTTCTCCATCGCTCCAAGTTTGAAAATACCCTCCCGGTAGAATTCCGTTCCAGCTAAGCGACTGCACAGAACCACTGCTTTCTGGATGTTCTCCTGTGAGACCCAGCTGGCACAAACATTTCTATAGCCTAGGGTTTCAATCATTTCTTGTACTGCATTGTGTCCCATTCAAAGATTTACAGCGATTTCAGAAACTATTACACTTCTGTCTCGTTTAATGATGCCGTCAACCATTTCCATGTTGCTTTCAGTGGAGGCAGTTCGAGGGCGACCGCTGCGAAGCATATCTTGAATGCTCGTGTTTCCATTTTGAAAAGTTTCACCCACCTCCTAACACTGCTAGCACCCATACACACATCTCCATAAGCAAGCTGAAGTCTTTGGTGAATTTTAGCAGAGGCGATTTCCTCTTTAACGAGGAACTCAATAACAGCACGAACGACAAAACGAAACTTCAGCACCCGCCATTTTGTTTCTGCTCCACATGGTCACGTGACACAAAATGGCGACGTCATGTGACCTCTACATGAAGTACAAAGAATGCAGTTTAAGATGATACATATATATTTTCTCTATCTATAAATTCTGATTAAAAAAATTTTTGCTCACAACTTTCAGTATGACCCTCGTACATATCTGATCAATTAAACAACACGCTTGTTTCTTTAACTTTATGATGACCTTGGGAGTCTGGCCAAACATATTAAACGCCTAATATCTTAACGTTTCTTCTATCGATCAAGCCAAGCTACACCAGTTGTAAAATCTTTTTCTCCCTTCTTAACTTCTCTGTGAAATGTCAGAGCTTTCTCTTATAGAATATTCATTTATCTATCTGTTGTCTGTGCTGCTACAACAGCAAAACGTCACTTTTTAAAACAGTTTTTTTCTCTACTGAAACAACCGCTTAATTTCTCTTTGTGCTCGCCATAATGAAACAGATTTTAGAAAAAAAAAAAGAATTTTTGCAAATTTTAAAGATTAGAAAAACTTGACAACACCAGAAACACTGAACCAGCGAGCCAGCCAGTGGTGAGATTGTTAGAGGCAGTGTTGTCAGGATGATTAGAGACTGAAATATATCTGCAGCACAGCAACGAATAACTTGAATGTTGCAAATGTTGATATGACCATGTTAGATAACCTAGAATGTTGGACAATGGAAGGTTTAATGATTGAGATTATTATGTTTGAATGACAGGAAGGAATAAAGACGTTCTGAAAGTGCATCAAGTGAAAAGGATTAAAATTGAAGGAAGATTCAAGAGAGAAAACTTAAATATTTTGGACACATTAAACGTCATGATAATCTAGAGAATACAGTCTTGGAAGGGTACATAATGTGGAAAAGAAAGAGAGGAAGACCAATGCGAAGATGATTGCAAGACATCATTGATGATCTACCAAATGGATGCATCAATAGCAGAGCATCTTGCTTACAACCGAAAGGCCTACAGGAGTGCTGTTATAGAGGTAAAGTTCCGCAAAGGACATATAAATGAGTGACTGGCTGAATAGAACAGTGTAATATTTTCTAATATCTCAAAGGGTCTCATTGTTGTAGAGATTTACGGTTAATTTTTTCAGTGCTAGCTTTCATGTTTTTCTACAACCGGTTGCCTTATCTGTTAACAGATAATGATGTGGACTTGACCTGAGGTGTATCAATGACCACATCAAACGTAGTGGGTATTGCAAAGATGACCGTGCTAGATGTACGCAAAGTGCCACAGTGAGTGAATATGAACTGATCTCAGTCGCATCTTCGTGGTGCTCCTTAAAACAGTTTATTGATGCGTTTAGTTGATATAGTAGAGCTTCATATCGTCCCACTGGTGGTTTAGCTTGTGGAGAATTTGCTTCTTGATTGCATGTCAAGTCTTTAAACAAGCCACTATAACTACTCACCATTCGATTGGAAGCTTGTGTATGATCACAGCTCCAGCTACAGAGAATCCAGGTACACAGTATCACAATCTGTAATGTATTAGTGGTTGCTTCAAGTCACACAGCCTTTTGTCTGTATCAGGTATAGAACAATCAAGATGCCGGGGTTAACTCTACGTTGTCGACGACAGTTGGTTTCCAGGTGTGTCTTGTGCAACTGGATTATCTCTCCTTTGCTGGGCATAACATTAAGTTTGTCATATGCACAGAATTCTCGATACGCTCCAAATACGTTGGATCCATTTCTAAGGTGAGCAATAGATAGGTCATTTTCTGTGTAAGCTCTGTCCAAGAAAAAATCAGATAGTGGTTGTGCTGGGCAAACAAAAGATGAGATCTATAATTTTATATTTTATACAGTACTGAAATCTCAAGAAGATCGTAGATGAATAAACTCGATGTTTTCATGCACGAATGCGCTCATCTGACAATCATCTTACTTGTGGTTTTGTAATAATGAGAATTATAACAATTCATCAGCAAAAAAATCGCAGGGGAAAATATATGATAGTTATTCCAGGCTCCATTGATTCACTAGACATATTGGTCTCCTGGTTGTCCATTCACTCCGTTACTTGACAAAAGCAGGACTTCTCTCATACGACGTTGAATAAAGAATGTCTGATCTCCCTCACATAAGAAACATTCACAATCCGTGATGCTGTTGTAGAAAAACGGGCACTAACTTTAACTCATATTCAGGGGAACAAACTCTACATAATTCGCCGGTCGAATACGATGAAAGCCAACTCTTAACCTGCTAGACAAAGAATAACATGTTACAGGGCTTCTCGAATCAGCATTTCTATATGAGTGCATATGAGTACTGTAAATTATTTGGACACAAGGAATAACTCGATGTCGATTCAAGCATCAGGCTCACAGTATCGAGATTAACGTCTGATACGGAGAACGTGTCTTGGCAGCTGGACTTACTACTAACTCAAAGTCTTTGGTAATATTTATGAACGACCGTTATTTTAAAGCTATTCGAGAAAGGTATCTAGACCTGCATCAGAGTGGAAGAGACTGGGGACAGTATCAAGATGTGGACAGGCTAGAGTTTGTTAAAATGGCCATCAGAGTGTAGCTGGTAATTTAAAGCAGTCATCATGTACTGAATAAAAGACACAAGAGGATCCTGTTATTGAAAATGTATGTGTGTTTGTATGTATGTATGTGTGCGTGCGTGCGTGTATGATTGGATGGATAGATGGATGGATTGATTGATGGATGGATCCATCTCCATACGATTAATGGTACAGAGGTATGGGCATTAAATAAGAAAATGAAAAAGAAATATCTATAACAGTATACTGAATGTTAGAATGTAAGATAGATAACTCATCTGAGAATTGTAAAAATTAATATAAAATGAGTAATCTTCTAAAGTAATCAGATGTTTGTGAGTAGAGTCCATCTGCTTTGTCTCGGCTTGCAAGAGCGTCACGGTTAAGGAATGGCAGGAAAAAGGTCACGTGAGAGAGGTCATATGACTGAGGGACAATTGTGTTTTGTGTATCGTCTGAGATAGACGTAGATTAGCCTGTTAGAAATGTTGTTGTTTAGTGAAATAGATGTAGAATAGAGAGTATTAGGTTGTTCTGATGGCGACAGTAGTCTGCAGGGAACATATATTGTATCGTGGAAATGTCCAGTCTTATGTCCATGGATTTTGTTGATGCTTTTGTCGTTCTCGTCATATCGCTCATCGGCTCATCGTCACCCCGTGCATCATTAAAGTCATTTCAACTGTAAAGTTGCTGCTTCTGTATTACTATTTCCACTGAGAGAAAATGAACCTGGGAGCAAGTAAGTCTGTGAAATAACGTAGAATACTCGTAGATTAAATGGGATAGAATATTAACAGTAATTGATAAAGTCAACACTTGATGTTGTAAACAGAAAAAAAACATTATTCCAGTGGACAATAGTGGAAATTTACACAGAGATGAATAGCAATACATCTACAGTTTACATTCTACACATAGAAGAGCAGAAGATAGAATCCCCAGAGGAATACTGTTTTATATCAGGACTTGATGCCCTGCTGCTGATGCGTCCATTCGCAGATCATCTTACAGCCGTTTTCGCCTTGCGAAATAGAGAAGAATAGGGCGAATTCAATAGACAGAAAAGAAAAGAAACAATGGAGTATCAAATCAGCTGACATTGAAAAGAGAAACAATGAAAACAAAAGAACGAGACAATTACAATATTTCAATCATGTCGAAAAGCATAATACAATAACGAAAACCATGCTCAAGAGAAAAAGTGAAGACAAAGCAAGAAGACGAGTACAGTATATATATCTATAAGTGGACGAGGTAAAGAAGTGGACTGCATTCATGTTTTCCGGGGCGCACAGTGAAAACAAAGGACAGAGCTAGCTAGAAGACGACTGCAGTCAATCTTGCCACTGGAAACAAAAAAGATGATCTCTGAAAACATTTCCTGGCCTTTATAAAAGCATTATTAACATTCATAAAGAATTCCACTTATGTTGTTACAATAACACATGTCAAATGTTTGCTTGAATATGTTGAAATATTGCTATACTATTTCAACGATGATCATCGTCGTCGTAGTTTTCTTCACAGTGAAGGAAGGATCTCTTCCTAGAATCTCCTGCCTACTAATCTGTATCGTTGTCAGTCTCCTGCTCGGTGGTTCTCGTTATAATATTACGTCTCTAAATACTTTAGTTCTCGAGTTCTTACATTTTTGGTGCATTATTTTTGTTTAAATGCTTTAAACAAGCTTATTAAAATGCTCGAAGACATAAACATAGACGACAAAGATCTGAGAATTGTAAAACATCTATACTGGCATCAGGAAGAGCAATTCTAGTTGAAAATAAAACTGGAAAATATCAGTCAATAAAACAAAGAGTGCGATAAGGGTGTGTAATATCTCCATACTTTTTTGTCTGTACAGCGAGAATATTCTAAGAATGATCGTTACAGAAACAGGTATAAAAGTAGGAGAATACAATGTTAACAACCTTCAGCATACTGAGAACCAACAAGACCTGCAAAATCTCTTGGATAAAGTCGCCAGAGAAAGTGAACAGAAAGGCCTTACTTCGAATATTAAAAAAGGCATAGATTATGGTTATATCTAAGAAACAGAATCCACCAAAATGCAGTGTAAAATTAAACGGAACTATTCTAAACCAGGTGCAGAGATTCAAATACATTGGAACAGTAATAACTTCAGATGGGAAATGCAGAACAGAAATTAGGAACGAATAGGCCAAGCAAAGACTGCATTTCAAGAATGAGAAACATATTATACAATATATTATTATCAGTGAATGTTAGAAAACGAGTCCTAAAATGCTATATTGAACATATCTTATTATATGAAAGTAAATCATGGACAATAGGCAGGTCTGCATAGAAGTCATTGGAAGCAGCAGAAATGTTTATTAGAAGAATGTTGAGAATTCCATGTACATAACTAATGTAGAATGTTTGTTGGTTATGGTCACCATTCTATGATGGTAGGCAGATGATCTCAATGTATGGACAATATCTACGATCACTGACTAGTACAGTCACTTCCCTGAAGGAAAGCAATGGCAAACTACCTTCTGGAAATATACCAAGAAACCCAACAGCAACATGGAAAGTCAGATAGGAAAAAGATCTGGCAAGTACCCCACACCAGATAGATCTAATTTTAACGCTAAGGAAGAGTGTGAGACAGAGGTCAGTACTAGTAATTGTATGATAGGCAAAATCCTGTCGGTGTTAACAAGGAAAACCCCTGCATCAAGCTAAAAAGAAAAATAAGAGTAGGAACATGCAATGACAGAAGTATGTATGAGGGGAAGTATCAAATAATAGGTGACGAGATGAAAAGAACGGGGATACACATTTTGGGAATCTGCGAACATCGGTGGAAAGGAACAGGTAACTTCAAGAACGAGAATGATAATATCTTTATATACTCTGGTGGAGAATTAGGAGGAAAGAATGGAGTGGCTTTTTACTTTGACAAATTAACATCAAAAGTATTACTAGGTTACAATCCAGTAAGTGATAGAATCCTCATAATCAGATTTAAGGTCACTCCTAGAATAGGAAACATTTATCCAGATATATGCACCTACATCAGCATCAGAAGAAGAGGAAGTAGAAGACTTTTATAACACACTGCAAACGATATTGTATTAATAATGGGGGATTTTAATGCAAAGATTGATACAGAAAGAGCAGAAGACGAAGGATATGCTGTAGAGAAATTTAGCATAGGACATAGAAATGAGCCAGGTGACAATCTAATGGCGTTTTGTATGAAAAATGAGCTAATGATCGCTAACACAATTTTTAGATATCCACGAAGACTTTACACATGGACATCACCTGATGGGAAAACCGAGAATGAAATAGATTACATTTTAGTGCAAAGAAGGTGGAGATCAAGTATAACGTCAGCAAAAACTTTACCAGGTGCTGATTGTGACACGGACCATGAGTTATTAATAACAATCATGAAGATAAAGATAAAAAAGACAGTTGCAGGATCAAGACAATTCCGCTTTGATCTTACATAAATACCAGAACAATACGGTATAGAAGTGAAGAACCGTTTCGAAATACTGATAGATGTACAGGAGGAGATGACACCAGATGAATTGGCTACGCAGGCCACAGATATCTTAATAACAACAGATAAAGACGTTCCAGTAAAGAAAACACCAAAAAAAAAAATGGATGGATTGGAATAATAGGCACACTCGAACTTATAAAACAACGTAGAGAAATTAAGTCGTAAAGGAAAATGACAAACAACAACAAAGAGGAATATAAATATTTAACAAAAGAAGTACGAAGAAACATAAGAAAGGACAAAAAACAATACATACAAGATTGTAGTGAAAAAACAGAAGGACATCAGAAGTGTGGAAGAGATAGTGAAATGTTTAAAGAAATGAAGACATTGACGAGAAATGTCACACATGAGCTAAATGTAATTTGAGACAAAATAGGGAAGACCTTGAGGAAATTCTAGAAAGATAGAAGGAATATTGCAGAGAAATGTATGAATCAACCGACTGTGAAAGCAGAAATCAACAGTGTGAATTATTATTGGAGGAGAAAGAACCCGAACCGAAAATAGAAGAAGTTGTATGGGCAATAAAGATTCTGAAAAATAATAAATCACCAGTATGTGATGAGATAACAGCTGAACCTATTAAAGCAGGAAGAAAGGAATGTACAAAAATCTATAGGGTTGATTAATAAATTCGCGGCATAAGGTACAAATACTAGAAATAGACGGTTGATATTAGATGCATCTGTAGATCAGATAAATGTAAGATTAAAAACCAAGTTTCAATAAATTAACTGCAACCAGTTTTTTTTTTTAAAACAGGCCACTGAAGTGGCAAGGAGTGACAGAAATTGAGAAAATGGATAAAATTTCTCATCGAGCAGTCATTCGCTAACAACTGGAGAGGAGTAACCTTAATATAAATGCCTTTGAATGTAAATGCTACAGAAGAGTTCTCCAAATATCGTGGACACAAAAAAGAACAAATATATCTATACTACAAGAGCTTAATATTGAAGAAGGTTGGCTAGTAAAGAGGATTAAAGAGAGAAAACTTAAATATTTTAGACACATTAAACGTCATGATAATTTAGAGAAGACCGTATTGGAAGGATACATAATGGGAAAAAGAAAAAGAGGAAGACCAAAACGAAGATGGCTGCAAGACATCGTTGACGATCTGGAAATGGATGCACCAGCAGCAGGCCACCTTGCTCACAACCGAGAGGCCTACAGGAGTGCTGTTTGGGAGGCAAAGTTCCGCAGGGGACAAGCAAATGAATGAATGAATGAATGAACCTTAATATCAGTTGTGTTAAAAGTATTTTACAAGCTCATTTTGAATAGACTTAAAGATATAGTGGATACCGCAATGAGAGAAGAACAAGCAGGATTTCGAAAGCGAGAAGCTGTCTCGATCAGATCTTTACTCTAAGATCTTTACTTGAAGAACATATTGAAAAGCAGAAACCATTAATACTGAACTTCATAGACTTTAAAAAGGCATTTGATAGCATACACAGAGATTCATTATGGAGAATTTTAAGTCTATATGGAATACCATCTAAAATTGTCAACATTATTAAGAACTTCTACAACGGATATGTTTGTGCAGTCAAGACAGAAGAAGGGATGAGTGAATGGTTCCAGATTGAAAGAGGTGTGAAACAAGGATGTATACTGTCTCCTTTACGTTTTTGAATTACAATAGACTTTATAATGAAAAAATGCTGCACAGGTAACACAGGTATTGAATGGGTACATGGGACCCAACTAGAAGATCTTGATTTTCCTGATGACATAACTCTTATCAGTGATAATGTGAATTCCATGCAAGAAAAAACTGTCTTCACTGTCTAGCAAAATAGGACTCGAAATTAACAAGGATAAAACAAAAATAATGAACATTACCCTTAATCAAAATGGAAAAATACACATAGAAGGGACAGGTATTGAAGAAGTCAATCAATTTGCATACCTTGTCAGCTATATAAACCAGGATGGTGACACCAGAAAGGAAGTTAGAATTAGAGTTGCAAAAGCAGCATCGATCTTCAGGAATCTTGAGAACATATGAAATTCAAAAGTCATAAGCACAAAAACCAAGTTAAGACTATTCAATTCGAATGTAATATCCACCCTCATTTAATTTATGCATGCGACAGCTGGAAAACAACTAAAGAAATAGACAAGAAATTAGACTGTTCTGAAAACAAATGCCTAAGGAAAATACTCGGCATCAAGTGGAACGAATTCAAGAACAATGCAGAGATAAGATAGATGAGTGAACAACAACCAGTCTCATGGGTGATCAGGAAATGGAGATGGACATATGATGGTCACGTGACGAGAAGAAACGATCAGAGAATCCCACAACAAGCTATCAAATGGAACACAGCAGGCCAAAGAAAAAGATGCAGACCACGTGAAACTCTGAAGAGGACATTGTTAAGAGAGGCCAAATTAACAGGAATAAAATCACTTGATGAGGTTGAAAGACTCGCCGAAGACAGGAAAAATTAGCGAACTACCTTGCGAGCCCTTTGTGACGTTTAGCGGCACGGGAAGGATATAAGATAAGTCATTCGCTACCTCTGCATCAAGGGCTTATCATCGAAGGAGATCCATGAGGATGAGGCGAAGACTCTAGGGGTGAGTGTCCTTTCTTTACAGCACAGTGAAGAAATGGGCAGCTCAATTCAAACGTGGAAGGGAGAGTCTGGAAGATGATCCCCGTCCAGGAAGACCAAGAACGATAACCACAGATGAAACCACCGGCAGAATCCATGAATTGGTAATGGAGGATCGACGAATAACTGAGCGGTACATTGCTGCTGAGTTGGGCATCTCCCAGGAATGTGTTCATGCCATTATTCACAATGATCTTCAAATGACAAAGGTCTCTGCTCGATGGGTCCCGAAACTTCTTGGAACTGATCACAAACGATAGCATCTCAACATGTAAAGAGACAATCTTGGCCATTTTTCTGCAGATCCTGAAAAGTTTCTTCAGCAATTCGTGAGTATGAATTAGACATAATTTTCAACCAGAAACCAAATAACAGTCAAAGTAGCGGAAACATCATGGATCCCCACCTCCAAAGAAAGCAAGGGTGGTTCTGTCTGTAGGCAAAGTGATGGCTTCCATATTTTGGGATTCAGAAGGTGTGCTATTGATAGACTATATTCAAAAGGGCAGCCTATTACGCTAATCTTGTGAAGCAACTGCGGGTCAAACTGAAGGAAAAGCGTCAAGGGAAATTGATGACAGGAGTCATCTTTCATCAAGACAATCACAAGTCGGCGGGGCAATGGCTGCCATTCATTAATGCGCCTTTCAGTTTCTTGAACATCCTCCTTAATCCCCTAATTTGGCCCCTTCGTACTATTACCTGTTTACCAAACTAAAAAAAGGAGCTCAGTGGTGGCAAATTTGCTTCAGATGATGACGTCATTCATGCTGTAGACCACTTTCTACTAGCACAAGATTCTGACTTTTACAAATAAGGGATCCGTATGCTACAGGATCGCTAGACTAAGTGCATAAACTTGCAAGGGGACTATGTTGAGAAACAACCCAAAAAGCTGTCCACAAATAATCCGTTCTCCCTAATGCCGAGAACGTATCAATCATCCCTCTTAATATGCACTATGTAAAAAGATATAGCATTCAGGTATTTGGATAAAAGAATTGAAAAGAACTGTATTCACACCACTGCCAAAAAGGGTAGCTTGAATTTATGCACAAACTACAGAACTGTTACCCTGATTTGTCATGCCAGTAAAATTCTACTAAAAATCATAATGAGTAGACTTTGTAAGAAAATAGAAGAAGTCAGTATGGTCCAAGGAAGAGGATCAAGAGACCATATATTCAATACCAGATTAATAATAGAGAAATGCAGAGAATTTACTGTGAATCTATATTTATCTTTTATAGACTTTGGGAAATAATGGAAAAAATGAGATTTCCAACACATTTGATACAATTAATATCACTGCTGTTTCTAGACCAATAGCCAGCAGTAAGAATAAACGGTGAAACAACAGCTTGGTTTGACATTAAACAAGGGGTCCGTCAGTGTTGTATATTATCGACTTACTTATTTAAACTTGTATACTGAAAATATAATGAGGAATGTTAGAGAAGATGTAGAAAAGGAATATTACGATGCCGCAACAATTGGAGGTTATGAAATACCAGAGATTAGATATGCTTATGACACAATATTACTGTCCACAACACAAAAAGGAATGGAAAAACTAATTATGTCCGTTCACAAGAATAGTGAAGAGCAAAACCTCTATCTTAATGCGAAGAAAACTAAATTGATTGCAACTGACAAAACAAATAAGGCAGCTGAAATATGTATCAATGAGGAAAAACTGGAAGAAGTGGAGTTTTGAACATCTTGTATCACTACTAACTAATACTGGAGATACAATGAAAAAAACGAAGTTGTGGAAAGGAACAGACAGAACTACAGAAATAATATTTTAAGGGCATGCATCTTTCCTATCGCAACATATGCCTGTGAGACTTGGACACTTAACACAACAGCTGAAAAACACATAAATGCTTTTGAATGTAAATGCTGCAGTAGAATTCTTCAAATATCGTGAACACAAAAAAGAAGAGCGAAGATGGCTGCAAGACATCGTTGATGATCATCTGCAAATGGATGCATCAACAACAGTCCATCTTGCTTACAACCGAGAGGCATATAGGAGTGCTGTTATGGAGGCAAAGTTCCGCAAGGGACATGCAAATGACTGACTGACTGGACATTTTTGAGAATAGCTGGAGATATAAAAAATCTTGTAAAAAAATAAGAGAGACAATATACTTTCATACGGCATGTAATGAGAAGAGGGGGCATTGAAAATATTATTACAGGAAAAATAGAGGGAAGAAGAGCAGGGCGAAAACCAAGAGAAATGATACTGGACAGTCCGACCAGATGGTGTGAGATGAGATCACCAGCTGAGCTGATGGCCTGCATGAAGGATCGGGTGCTCTGGAGAACATAATAGCTAACGCCTGTCGGCACAGCACCTGATGATGATATTTTGTTTCAATTGATGTAGTGATTTCTTCCGCATGGGAAACGCCATATTCTTCAGTCCATCCATGTCTCAAGGACCTCAGAATATCTTTCTCTTTCCTTTGAATATATTTTTTCAGTTAAACAGTTTACATCGTCATACATCGTTATGTATGAAATTTTTCTCTGTCTTACAGAGAATATAACATTATATCTGTTCTATCATAAATCAGCGTGTGTGCGAATGTATTAAAGTGCAAAAAAAATCTTCCTTTAACTCTAATACCTACTTTTTCACAAGAGTTTTTTTTTCTTCAAACTTACGTCTCTTTCATCAGAGACTTCAGATCTAGGATAGCATCTATGACATTCATTTACGTATGTAAATCTTTTGGATTTGATCTGTTAATTTTTTAAATTGTTCATGAGATAAAAGTCTGACTTCAGTTTGTCTCGTGTACATCAGTCGAATGCTTAATTAGGCGACATTTAATCAATGAGACACTTAATCACTGAGACACTTAATCACTCAGGTACATACCCAGGCACCATAAACTCAAATTTCGGATTGTTTTTCCCTCTAACTGAAACGAACGGGTTGGTAGTAATTCTTTAGACACTAATCATTTAATATCTTAAATTTAATCAAAGAAAAATGTAGGCATGATTTAATTGCATATCTCAGATTAATCACCTTTATAGTTTTAATCTGAAACTCTGTATACACAGGTCTGTCATACTGTAACAGAAAAAAAAATCAGTCACAAGAAGTAATACGTAAATGATATATATTTGACAGATGTGTAATGCACCTCAGACAGAGTAAACTGCACTAGATGAGTAACGATCAACATCATTTTTCAGTCCCTACTTCACTTCTTGTTATCGTTTCGGATAACCAGAAATGGCACGAAAAAAAAAGTGTTTTTTGCATCTCTTTCGCTATTCCCTGCATCAAAGTCCACAATGTTGGATGATGGCACTGGAACGAACGAACGAATGAACATATTTTATTTTCAAAGGGTTAAGAATTGGGCACGCAGGCCCGTCTAACATTCTGCCCTTCATCATACAGCTTTCACTCAGTCACAGTCATCCAGCATTTATTAATGAGCATAATAATCACGAAGACACAACTAAATGATTACATAAATAAATAATAAACTTATATCTCGTCCATACACTCCACACTCTGATTTATGCAATAGCATGAAATAAACTTACATTCTTACATTCATTAAAAACTAAAATGTATAGAAAAGCCGTTAAAAATGACAACAATCGAGCCATACATTAAACTAGGCTTGTATTCCGCTATGCCCTTCTGCAGTGCTGGTTGTTCTGACTATTCCCTCGTATGCTGTTTGCTAGTGTTTCCATGTTTGAATAAGAAATATCGCAGAACCATAATATTGGACACGTCATGGTCCAACGTCTGCCTCTAACATAGTATGTTCATAAGGTAGTAGGGATTTTCTCATAATTTATTATGTTGCAGGCGAAGATAAGAAAAATCTTCTAGAGCATCAGAAGAAGGGATCATGGCTAAAACTAGTAAGCAAAGAATGGCTATTTCTTAAGTCATCACATTCATAGTTGCCTTCATGCCTTGGTTGCAGCGTTTGGGAATCCATTTCGAAAAGCCCTCATGCGAGCACTCTCAGAATTAAGCAAGAAATGCTGTGGTGCAGCTAAAGGGAACATTTCTTTAACTGCATCGAAAATGCGATCATAAGTAGCTCGGGTCTTATTTGTTACAAAGCAATACACAGCCACGTGATTTATTTCAGGGGAAAGAATGATGTGCAAGTATGTATATAACACATAGTGTGCATGGCATATGGAGATGACGTATTTATAGTAACAATAAGCGTTTCATATATTTCTGTGAATCAATGAATGAACTTAAGCGACTCATATTTGCTCCGTCAAAAAATTACTTGTTTCAGAGATTTCTTTCTTATTGAGAACAAGAAACCTTCCCTTGAAGAGCTCGTGGCTGTTACCTTGGTCACTCTGCTGGCTTTGCTTGTTGGTCTGGGCATATTAATTGTTGCTTACTACAGGTAAGATCTAGTTAGTGCAGTACTAAGTGGTCACTAACGACAACCGTGTTTGTTCTATATGGGAAAACAGTAGTGGCGCAGTAGAGTAGTGCACATGGTTTCACAATTTTCTGTTGCAACGAGTGAAGGACATGATGGTGCAGTGGTTGTTACACTGTATTTAATTAATGCAGTGGCGTTTTGAAATGGGAGCGGGGGCTCCAGAACAGAAGTGATGTATTCTCTAACTTAAAGCATTTCAAATTATACTGATGCTTTTTACATCAGTGGCCAACTGTGAGTGCCTGCTAAGTAGATTAAAGGTAATTTCTGATTGACGTGCATCCAAGAAACATTAATCTAGTACTTTTTAGTAATGAAGGACAAAATGCTGAAAAAATGTGATTTTTAACAAATGATGTACTTTCATACGTTTACATGGAATGAATGTACAGTCTCCAGCAAAACACTTAGATATATGGGGATTTTTGTTTGTTTATTACTGTTAAAAAAAACCGGTCATTTAAGAAGGTGCCTCGTGAACAGGGATTAGCTCATTCATGCGAAATAAAGTTTAACTCATTGAAGACACCTCACGAATATACGTTGCAGTGCGCAGTGTACAAAATATTTCCAGTCACCTTCCTGTTCACAGCATAGGAGATAATGGCCAGCACAGAGAGGACCCCATTGTTTGTGTGCCTTTCACGTGTAAACACATATATTTGGGAATGATTTGCATGATTAATAATGGCATTTATGCGTTGTACAAAGATGCTGACGAGTGTTTCTACGAGCACACATGTCGTAAAGAAGCGACAAAAAAAGTTTGTGAGATGACTCTGTACTGTCCGTGGGCCACGAATTTGATGTGGATGAATCTGTTTTCACTCCGATCCAGAGTTCGGGGATTAATGATAGGGCGAGCGATTAAAAAAAAAATGAACACCTCATCTTACATCCTTCCCGTGCCGTTAAACCTCACATAGGGGTCGCATAGTTGTTTGCCAAGTTTTCCTGTTTTCGGCGAGTTTTTCAACTTCATCAAGGGATGTTTTGCCCACTAAACTGGTTTCTCTTAATAATTTCCTTTACGTCCACTTAAAGCCGAACAGATTTAGGAAAGTTCACGACAGAAAATTACTTTCTTCTCGCAGGTTCCATACTCACGCTTCCTGTATTCATGGGAGAAAAAAAGTAGGGATGAAGGGGTGGGGGGAGAAAAGGAGGAGGAAGAACTTAATACCTGTGATTAGCGAGGACTGTCTGTAGTTGGTTTACCTTCTTTAGTGTTTAGTTCTTTGTGTTTAACTACTTCCTTCTGTATTTACTACTTCTTTAATGAATTTATACATTTCGTTTTTTAAAAAATAATAAATGCGATTAATGGTATTCGTAATATCATTGTGACTTGTAAATATTTACTGAGGTAGCGATAGTGTTGTGGACTATGTTAAAACTATGATAAGATTGGGAGGGGGGAGGTGAGAGAAAAGGGAGCAGAGGTGAGACCAAAGAGGCGAAGGAGCGGCATCATTAAAAAAAAGAACTTGAGAACTAAAATAAAGAACACTTATTTTATTTGACATTTATCAGGGACACACTTTTCCAGTTCGCCTAAGACTCTCGGCGCGCTGTGACTGCACTTTTTGTTGTTTATTTATGTGACGAAAGCCACACAAACAAGGACCGGGGTTCATGAACATTTACACTGGAGCATGAAATATGGGTTTGTAGTTCCATGACAGTTAATGTCGTATGCCGTGTTGACTGACATAAAAAAAACAAGACCTTCCTTGGATTGTCCTGTCCACATAAAGACAGATAGAGGTCATAACAGACAGCGATGTATTACTATTGAATAAATTCGTGAAACAAAGAAAACATAACACATTCTCTGTTATCATCCATGCATTTCTCCCGCAGTCTCATTTACTTTCTTTCCTTCTGAGTTTTGCAGTGATCGTCCAACTTCTTTGCCTTGTCACAACAATCAAAGTTTAGCAGCTTAAGATGTTTTGTAGCTTTTCTGAGGACTTCCTCATTTGTTTTTCCGCATCTTTCACATCGAATTTGTCTCACATTTAATTACTTTAAAGACTGTTACGACATAAAAATAAAGCTGGTCAAGATCAGCGGACTATATGTAGTCGTATATGTCATGTTTTAATTATAATAATGAAGTATTATTTTCTGGGAACAGCATCTGTCGTACCCTGAATGTTGTATCAGTAGTAGGCAGAAACCGAATCTCACCACGGCAACTGTCGTCCAACCTGCAATCCGACAGTTCGGACTTGACCTTGTCCGTCGGTCGCTCCTACAGACCACAATACACTTTCAGGTATGTCCACAGTAATAGGATACACAGTGCACGAACTCTGAGATGTGTGTTATGTGTGTGTTTACTGGTCACAAGATAAGTACTTTTTTTAATGTGCGTATGTTTATAGAGAATGTATACTTTCAGATTTTGTCGTCTTTAAATTTAAAATCACATGTACATTTTTTTGTAATCATAAATTGAATATTGTGACGCGTGCATGCGTATTCATCAAGCGTTTCGGTATTTGTTAATTGCACAAAAAACTTTTTTGCAGATATAAATGTGTAAGTTTGTGCACGCAGAACACTAGAGATATCTTTGTACATGTGGATATGTGATATTTGTGCGTTTTAACTATAAGTGTATTCGTGAGTTAGTTAGTTAGTTAACTGTGGTATTGTAATTATACTTAGCCCAAGGAGACTTTACAGAAAATGTATCTAAACAGGACACCTTATATATGTGTCCGGTTAATTTATATCATGAATGTATGCAGATACATTCTCTAATTTGAAAACTATCAAAATATAGAGAAAATATCGTATACTGTTTATTTACTGTATACTAAATATAATTTTAATATTTTTATAAGCGCTTAAAGAAATATATGTATTTTGCGTCTGTCTTTGCAAAACTAATATATCAATGGCAATGTCATGTTTAAAAAATTTGCTCACAAGAAATATGCCTTATTTCCCGCCATATAAGACGCACATTTTCCTCAAGAAAGAAACTCCTCCAAAAGTCACCCTGATGTTCTGATGTTTGGCTAGGCCTTGGAGTATGAGTTACAGATACTATACTAACACCTTTGTATAGTATAGTATAGTACAGTACAGTATGATAATTTATACATTAGTTTTCTGATGAACCTAGAATGCCAAAAAAAGTGGTTATAAATTAAATTTTGACCGGAAACAAAATAATATTAAAATATTAAAAAAGCCGATATTCTGCAGCTCATAATTCGAAAAATGAAAAGTGGTATCATTGTGACTTACGAACAGTCGCCAGTTTTTGGTCCGATTTACACTGCATATTGTTTATTTCTTGAAATCAGGTTCTAAGCAGTTAACAGGTACGTTGTTTACTGTACTTACCGCAATAATCAATTAATAGTGACGGAATATACCAGAATTTAGTGAATGTTGCTGCTGTTTCTGCACAGCCCGATGTCATTGTTGAACTTTATGATGTACTTTGTGATGAATTTTATGGTTCATTCGAGGATGCGACCAGTACATGTAAGCCCATACCTAATTTTTAAACGTGACGTGACTCACGTCACGTGTCACCAAAAAAAATCGGGTATTTCAAGTATCGATATAAATCATACTCAGGTTATGAGGTTCCATGAGTGGTAGACCTGTAATCGCTTCGATTATACTGTAGTTTGTGAGCTAATCAATATCTATGAATGCGGACATGCCAATATTTATAAAGTTAGTTGCAGGTTTTGTAGAAGAAGTTCAGCAGGATAACATCCAGTAGCATGCAATCTTGGATCAAAATAGAAGAGGTTATGAGGTTAATGGAAAACGTGGGGTTTAATCCTTCTTAATAGATTACAGAAAGGTGCCTTGTATACGTCGGTGGGTCTTATGTGGCGGGAAATATAATAATTGCACACAAAAAAGATGCGATCATAAAATGGTTATCATGAACGTAACACGCGTTGCTTCCTGTTTCCGCCGTTGTCTTCTGTGGAACTGAGAGCAAGAATGTTTTCAGCAGTCGACGCGCTAAAGAAATACATCACGTATGCGTCAGATTGGAAGTAGATTGCGATAGTCACTTGAGGACCCCCCCCCCCCTTTTTCAAATAAAAAAATTCAGCAACCCGTCACAATGGGTACTGCGGTAAAACCTGCTACCTGAGCCTGTTACTGTTTACTGCGGTAAGACCTGCTACTTGAGCCTGTTACTGTTTACTGCGGCAAGACCTGCTACCTGAGCCTGTTACTGTTTACTGCGGTAAGACCTGCTACCTGAGCCTGTTACTGTTTACGTCCTTTAGGACGCTTTAGGCGGGACAGTCACGCTTTTTAGATTGGTGTCCCGCCTCCTCCGAAAGTCTTGGCGGGACGCACAAATGTCCCGCTTTGAACCTGTTAAATTTAAAATTTAATAAAATCTGTAAACAAAAATCCATTTATTTTGAAATGGCGGCGCGTGATATAATTTATCAGGAGTATTTATTATTCCATTTTTAACTTGATACAGATTTGTAGTATACATTAATTGGTTGCATCAGAAAATGATCTTCACTTATTCTAGAAAACGTTGAACCAATCAGAGTATAGTTATCTTTCTCATGACTAAATTAACCAATCGCAGAGTTAGTGGAAAAGTTTGAGGGCGCTCAGTGTTTGAGCCAGCGTCAATTTTATATCGACAGAACGACTTAGAGGGTGGTTTGAATTTTTGTCACGTTAATTAGTAGTACTGTACTAATTTAGTTATCAAGTACGACAAATTTCATGAGCGTTATTGTGTATTTAATTTTATTTCTTTTACTGATTTAAATTGGCGAACTACTTTGCGAGCCCATGTGACGTTTAACGGCACGGGAAGGATATAAGATAAGAGTGATTTACCAGCTGAACATTACGTGGCAGGCTAATGAAAAATTTAACCCCATAATGTCTAAGCGAGCATGTAAACTGAATCAATTAGAGAGTGATTTTCCTTCATAAAGAAGGCGAGAACCGACAATGATTCCCAACAAATTTTCAATTTCGCACGGCGGCAGATTGGATAACACAAAACATCTCAAGAGTGATCGACATAAGGCAGTTGTGTCAGCAGCACTATCCGCCTGTCCCGTGACAAACTACTTCCGACCAGCAACGTTTTGGAGCATGGAAGCCAAGTTAGCAGCTGCAGAAGGCACATTTGCATATCAAGCCTTATGTCACAATCACAGGTTTCGCTCAATGACTTGCACAAGCAAATCGATTCAACATTTGTCTGAGCCGATGTTTATGTGTGGGCGCACAAAATGTTGAGGCCATAATAACTAGCGTCTTTTTTTTCATTTGTCATAGGCCAACTTCAAGAGAAATCGAAGAATACAAAATTTATGACAATAATGACAGATGCCTCAAATCACAAAGATATAAAGGTGATCCCACTGCTTGTGAGATATTTTGTGCCGTCATTGGGTGTCGAAGTTAAGTTATTAGATCTGCAGTCAACTTCTGGCGAAACATCAGACATAATTTGTGACTTTGTACAACATGTTGAAAACAGAATGATCTCATGAAAAGATTTGTGGGATTCTGTGCTGACAATGCCAACACAAACTTCGGTGGTGTTCAAATAAAGGGACAAAACAACGTATTTTGCGAAATTAAAATCTTCGATTGGAGATGAGCTTATGGGGATTGCCTATGCAGCTCACGTTGTCCCCCACGCAGTGCAAACGGCAACCGATTGCCTTCCTATTGATGTTGAAACTGAAAATATATTCCTACTTTTATATTTACACTGTTCGAGTGGAAGAACTGAAGGAATTCTGTGGCTTTTCAATGACTGAGTACCAAGGGATTCTAGGATAAGTAAAGACCAGATGGCTTTCACGAATGTCAGCAGTGGAGAGAATCATTAAGCTATTTCCTACGTTGAAATTTTTTTTTTTTTTTTGTGTCTCAACAGATGTGCCCTTCGGTAATGCGAACTTTCTTCGAAAATCCATGTGCTGAGTTGTGACTCTTCTTTGTTCACAATATTTCTGCCATTTTTCATGCTGCTGTCCTAAAAATTGAGGAACAAACAATTTCAGCACTGGAAGTATTGTCTGCAGTTGACGATCTCCTGCAAAAATGCAGGGACAAGAGCAAAACCAACGTTGTTCCAAACAAGGTGAAAATCTAGATTCATTGTCTGGAAAACGAGGATTTCGTCAGAAAAAGAAAAAAAACAGATGTGATGAATATTATCACCAGTTTCTATGACAGTTGTGTTGAATATCTACAAGAAAGAGCGAACCAATTTCAATATTTGAGTGGGTTCAGTTGGGTGGCTTTGAGACATCCACCTTCTTGGGGAAAATGTTCAAACAAGACACTCTAAACAAGTAATAAAAGAAGCAAAGGTAAAATTACTACAGGAATACAGTGTGAAGTATTAAAGCAACAATCACAAAGAAGTTACGAAAATCTTATATAAAAAGATCAGTCCAATGAGAAAGAAAGCAGAGCACTTTGACACAACAGAGAGTGTGAATGATATTAATGGTGGTCCAATATGCAAACCAGAGAGGGTAATACAACGATGGAGACAGCTGTAGGGGCGTAGGGAATAGATAAGCTCATAGTTACCTGGGTTTGTTGGCAATCCTGAGTAGGAATAATGGGTCAGTTATTGGTCAATTTTTAGAGGTGCGCAATTCTGAAAAAATCGGTAACTGACCCATTGTTCCTACTCTTAGGGTTGCCAACCAACCCAGGTAACTTTATCTATTCCCTACACCCCTACACAAGTTACTCAATATACCATCCGAGGCAAGCCGAAAACAACACAGCAGGCCCCATAGAACTGGAACCAGTCATACTACTAGCTGAAATCAGAGAAGCCACCAGAAAGGCCCCATTGAACAAACCCCCAGGATGTGATGGAATACCCAATGAGTTAATCAAATGCGTGAAATGCTTGGCTTCATAGACTCTATATAACTTGGTATATGAAAAACAAGAAACACCACAGGACTGGATAAACGCTGTAATTATTCCAGTATGGAAGAAAAAAAGGCAGTAAAATGGACTGCAACCATTATAGAGGCATTTCATTGCTAAGCCATGCTGTTCTGCAAGATCTCAGAGAACAGACTGCGATCAGTGATTGAACCACAGATGGGATTTAGAAAAAAATAGAAGCTATACAGATGCCATCTTTTCCCTAAGACAGCTCACATAAAACTCAGCTGAACACAACCAGACACTGCACATAGCTTACGTAGACCAATAAAAAGCATTTGATAGAGTAGATAGATATAAACTGTGGGAATCTTACAGCATTACGGCGTTAGTACACATCTGATTAGCATATGCAAAAACCTATATGAAAACAGCCAGTGTACAGTTAGAACAAATGCAGGACACTCTGAACCATTCATCATAAAATCTGGAGTGAGGCAAGGTGTGTACTATCTCCCTTACTATTCACAACATACATTTACAACATCTGAAAAGAAGCTAATATACATAGTAAAAAGTCTACCACAAAGCTGGCCAACAGCTCAACCCCAGAAAGAATGCCGATAAACCCACAACGCCTTCCAGAAGACATACCCAGTAGGAAGACCATAAACGAACTCCTTTTTGCTGACGATCAAGCATTTATAGCCAAATAAAAAAAGACCTACAGCAGAACATGAGTAGTTTAGCACGGGCACGTATAAGCCATAACATGGAGATCAGTGCTGAAAAATTATGAAGCCGTGATTATAGCGAGAGAAAAAATCCAAACAAAGATCTTCCTAGACAACCAGCCCTTGAAACAGGTGAAACATTTCAAATACATAGGGGAAAACTGACGCTGAGATTGAGAACAGATGCAGTAAAGCAAATCAGGTCATTGGACAAATGATTCCTTTACTGAAAAACAAATACATCACAACCGAAACAAAAAGGGGACTGTTCAACACAATTTTACTCCCACTCTATGCTATCAATGTCAAATATGGACATTAACACATAATGACAAAAGAAAACTCATCACGACAGAAATGAGATGTTTAAGGAGAATGCTAAATATGACAAGAAGACTAAATAAGAAATGACACCATCAGGGTAAAGGTTCGAGTAACACCAGTAATATACTATGTCCAGAAACAGTAAGTCAAATGGTTTTGCCATATTATACGGTCACCACCAGACAGTATATCATCATCATCATCATCATCATCATCACCATCATCATGTGCCGTGCCGACTGGCGTTGGCTATTATGCTTCTTCAAAGTATACGATCCTTCATGCAGGCCATCACCTCAATTAGTGATCTCCTCTCACACCATCCCATCAGACTGTCCAGTATCATTTCTCTTGGTCTTCCTCTTGAAGATCCTTCTATTTTTCCTCTTGTTATAATATTTTCAATGCCCCCTTTTCTCATTGCATGTCATATGAAAGAACATTGTCTCTCTCTTATCTTTTTGACAAGATTTTTTTGTCTCTCTAGCTCTTCTCATACATTCTTCATTAGGTTATTTTTGCTGTCCAGGGGATTCGCAACATTCTTCTAATAAACCATATTTCTGCTGCTTCCAATGATTTTTGCGCAGACCTGCCTATTGTCCTTGATTCACTTCCATACAACAAGATAGGTTCAATATAGCATTTTAGGACTCGTTTTCTAACATTCATTGATAAGGATGTGTTGCATAATATGTTTCTCATTCTCTGAAATGTAGTCTTTGCTTGGCCTATTCTGTTCTTAATTTCTGTTTTGCGTTTCCCATCTGAAGTTATTACTGCTCCAAGGTATTTGAATTTCTGCACCTGATTTAGAATAGTTTCGTTTGATTTTATACTGCATGTTGGTGGATTCTGTTTCTTAGATATAACCATGGTCTCTGTTTTTGTGTGTGTGTTTAAAGTAAGGCCTTTCTGTTCACTTCCTTTAGCGACTTTATCCAAGAGATTTTGCAGGTCTTGTATCAGCTATCAGTACTGTGTCGTCAGTATACCGAATGTTGTTAATATTGTATCTTCCAGTTTTGATGCCTGCTTCTGTGATGATCGTTCTTAGAATAATGTCGCTGTACAGAGAAAAAAGGTCTGGAGATAGTACACACCCTTGTAGCACCCCTTGTTTTACAGGTTGATATTTTCCAGTTCTATTTTCAACTTGAATTGCTGCTTTTTGCTGCCAGTCTAGATGTTTCACAATCCTAAGATCTCTGCCGTCTATATTGATGTCTTCAAGCACTTTAATAATTTCATTATGTTTCACTTTGTAGAATGCCTTGGTGTAATCAATAAAGCATAAGTAGAGATCTTCCTGTACTTCTAAAGCTCTTTCTGTTAATGTTCGTTATGCATTGTGTGTTCCCTTTCCTTCAACAAATCCAAAGTGTTTATCTGCTATTTCCATTTTTATATTTTTCATTGTTCTTCTTATAATGATTCTAAGAAGTATGAAAGGCTGATAGTCCGGTGGTCATCACATTCCTTTGCACCTGGTTTCTTTGGTAGTGCAATAAACGTGGATTTAAGCAAGTCACTGGGAATATAACCACTGTTGTAAATGTCATTCAGTAACTTGGTTATTATTTTTATTCCTATCTCATCTAGCGCCTCTATTTCTTCTTTTGTTATATTATCAGGCCCAGTCACTTTTCCTTTTTTCATGTGTTTGATGGCATCTATGATTTCATCTTCAAGTATTGGTGCTCCATCACAGTTTTAAGTATCTGGTGTTAATTATGGTCTTTCTCTTCCATATAGCTCACCAATGTACTCTGTCCACCTGTCCACAATGTATTCTTTTCCCATTAACATTTTACCTTCTTTTGATTTCAGGCATCCTGTAGTATATTTTGTTTTGCTGCCTGTGAGTTCACTATTGCGTTTGTGCATATTTTTGCTGTCTTTATTATGAAAGTCCTCTATTTGTCTGCACTGTTCATTTAACCAAACTTCCTTTGCTTCTCTGCATTTGCATCTTATTTCTTTATTTATCTTGCTATATTTCCTTGGTTATTTTTACTCCTCCTCTTGTCTATCAGTCCTAAGATCGTCTGTCATCCATTTATTTTTAGGGGCTTCTTTTTCGGTTATATTATCTCCTTAACAGTCTGGTGGATAGAATCTCTTAACATTGCCCATTGTTCATCTGTACTATTTATCTTTGGTATTGCATTGTATCTATTTGTTGTAATAACTTTGTATTGTTCTCGTAGTTCTTGGTCATTTTAAAGGAGTTCTGTATTTAGTTTGATGTTTCTCACTTTTCAGCATGTTTTCTTTATCTTTATTCTAATTTTTCCACAGAGTGGGTCATGGTCACTATTGCAGTCGGTTCCTGTCATGGTTTTTGTTGTCAATAATGTATTTCTGAATCGCAGTCTATCTGGTTAAAAGTCTTTTTGTCTGGGCTGCACGACGTTGCCATTCTTCGCGGGTGTTGTTTAAACCAGGTGTTTCCTACAACCATGCTATGTGTTCTTGCTCTATCATTCCTCTCCCCCAGTCCATAGTCACCAACGATGTCTGAAGTTCTTCCTTTACCAACTTTGGCATTAAAATCTCTCATCACTATAGTAACTTCATGTTACTTTGGGTGTTTTAGGCCTGCCTCTATGTCATTATAAAATAGCTGTACATCTTCTTCAGAACTTTCAGATGTTGGAGTGTACACTTGTATAATATTTGTTTATTGGTTGTTCTTTCAGTTGGGCTAGCAGGACTCAGTCCGAGATGTTCAAATATTCTACTGTTGTCCTTGCTGTTTGTTCATCAAATATAATTCCTACTCCTCGTTCATGTTTCTCACTTCCTGAATATATTATTGTATATTTATCAGAGTTTATCTTCTCTGCACTTGTCCATCTAGCTTCACTCATTCCTAATATGTTGATCTTTATCCTTTCCATTTCCCTCTTTACATTTTCTAATTTTCCAGCCTGGATTAAAGTTCTAACATTTCATGTTGCTATTTCGAACTTGTTAGTTTTGCCACCAGTAGCTTGATGACGATCTGGCCTCACCTGTGGCTCGTAAGCTGCCCTACCGGACGAGGCTGTTCCAGAGGAACATCCATTAACGTCGTTCATGACAAATCTATTACTCTGAATAAGCATAATTATTCTTGGGAGCTATAACAGTGGTTTCCGGTTGCCTTCTGTCGGTTTGTGTAGGACTCTCCGCTAGCCTTTGGACTCCCTGTCCTACCCGCAAGGCAGCGGGAGCGAGAGGTTTTAAGGCGCCTCTTGCCCGCCTGGTATTCCCTTCACTGAGCACCTGAGGCACTTTATAGGAGTAGTAGTGCCACCTACTACCCCTCCTCGCTATCTGAGTCTACCGGCAGTTGGTCCGCGCCTGCTTATTTGGGTAAATCCTTATTCACAGGGATCCTCCAGTATATCATAGACAACATTTACACTAATATTTGTAAGTAACAGAGGAAGAAGCCGCCCACGCAGGAGATGGAGAGAGGAAATTACACTATTAAATATCCCATTATATGAAGCAAATCATCGACCCTTGTCAAGACGGCTATTTGTTCCCTCAGTACCGAAGGGTATATGAGTTTTAATACAAGACAAGTGTCAGGTGCAGGATGTGACACTGATTTACTTTAAATTTTATTTGCACTAGTTATAACGCTAGTATGCTTCCGGGTGACGTAAAAGATAGCGGGAGTTTTTTTTTTTTTTCAATACTCTTGCCGGCATACTTTCGTATGATTCTTTTGATTTGTCACATATCATGAAACGGGAGTTGGGTAAAAGGCTAACAACCTTATCCTGAAATCCATCTAGGCGACTCTAAATGGTGTTATGAAAACTCGCAACAAAACCGACCGAGCATCAGGGATACCAACTCCGAAGAACACAGGCAAAGATCGAAAGAATGCATTTATCGGCCCTAAATATGTGACAAAGATTGAATTCTGGAATGTAAGAACAATGGCAGGACCATCCCCCCCCCCCCCCAAAAAAAAATGTCCAAATAATCCGATAAATGTATAGATACCATCTAGACATACTATGCGTCAGTGAAATGCGATGGCCAGAAGCAGAGAAAAGAACGGCGTAAACCTCAAGTTAATAATACATTCAGGCAGAGACGATAGGAAAAATCAAGAAGGAGTGGATATCATTATGTCAAATGTAGCAGCAAAGAGTTTTATAGAATGGGAATCAGTGAACAGTGCACGGCACAAATTAAGACACGGAAGAATGACAATCATGCAGTGTTATGCACCCACGAAAGACGCAGACAATGAAATAAAAGACAGTTTCTAACACTAACTACAACAACGCGTGAACAAAGTCCCTAAACACGGCATCCTTACTGTCATAGGAGACTTCAAGACAGGAAAAGATAACAGCGACGTTGAAAAAGTAATTGGGAAAGAAGGAATTAATACGGTAAATCAGAATGGAGAAAGATTAATTGAAATATATCTAACAGAGGGCATGGTCATTGGAGGAACAATAATTTCCACGCAAAGAAATACATAAAACAACATGGATATCTCCAGATGATAGACCCAGAAACCAGATAAATCATTTTTGTATCAGAAAACAATTCAGAACATCTTTGACAGATGTAAGGGCATATAGAGGTGCAGATGTCAACAGTGATCACAGTCTGTGCATAGGGAAAATAAGATTAAAACTGAAAAACCAAGAAGTCACTACCCAGAAAGAAAAACCGCCATACCTACAAGAAGAAAATACTAACAGTAATTTAAATATGGAACTTATCAATCATTTCGCAGCACTCAGTAAGGTAGACAAAACAGATATAGATGAATTATGGAATCCTTACAGAACAGCCATAAGTACAACAGCAAAAGCAAGTTATTTGATTGGCTGTCAGTGTGGCTAGGAAGAAAGTTATTGGTGTATCTCATAATCAATGCAAAAGACAGGGAATTGTGGAGAGAAATGATCGCCTACGCCACGCGGCATGGCACTTAGATTAGATTAGAAAAGCAAATGCTGGACTGAAAAAAAAAAAAAGTAGAAACGCATGGATATCAGATAACACATGGAAATAACCAATTTCATAACGTTGCAAGATGAAGCCAATACAACAGTCAGTGATTATTGAGACAAAATGTTTGGGTAAAAGAATAAGTCTCCTATGACATAAGAGATTTCAACAGAAATGTGGGTCATATACACAGGTCTTATGAAGAACGCCAGATTCAACAAGAATGACCCTGACAAAGCATTTTAGATAACTTCACAGTAACACATCTGATTAAAAGTATTGTTATATTATTACAGCTGTCAACCTTTGACAACGAATTATTATAAGAAATTGTTTAGTTCTGTAAAATAACGTTATATAAATAATAAAATAACGTTATGGAAAGTTGTGTCAAAAGTACTTTGCAAAGTCACTCTGACTTTCATTCATTCATGCATTTGCATGTCCCTTGCGGAACTTTGCCTCCCAAACAGCACTCCTGTAGGCCTCTCGGTTGTGAGCAAGATGTCCTGCTACTGATACATCCATTTGCAGATCATCAACGATGTCTTGCAGCCATCTGCGCTTTGGTCTTTCTCTCTTTCTTTTTCCCACTATGTACCCTCGTGAGAATATCTCTATCACGTTCTATAGGATTTGAAATTAACAAGGAAAAAACAAAAATAATGAAACTTCTCATTAATCAAGAAAGAAAAATATACGTAGAAGGAACAGTTGTTGATGAAGTAAACCAATTTGCATATCTCGCCAGCTACATAGACCAGGATGGTGATACCAGAAAGAGAGTTAGAATTAGAATTTCAAAAGCAGCATCGATCTTCAATAATCGTGGGAACATATAGCATTCAAATGTTATAAGCACAAAAACCAAGTTAAGATTATTCAATTCAAATGTAATATCCACCCTCATTTATGCATCTGAAAGACAGACAAGAAATCAGACTATTTCAAAAACAAATGCCTAAGGAAAATACTTGGTATAAAGTGGAACTAATCCAAGAACAACACAGAGATAAGACAGATAAGCGAATAACAACCTGTCTCATGGATGATCAGAAAAAGGAGATGGAAACTTTTGTCTAAGGTTGTCAGTCATGTGATGAGAAGAAACAGTCAGAGAATCCCAAAATAAACTATCAACTGGAACACAATAGGCCAACAAAAAAAAAAGAGGTCGACCATATGAAACTCTAAAGAGGACATTGTTAATTTAGAGAGGCCAATTTAGTTAGCATAAAATCCCCTGATGAGGTTGAAAAGCTCACCAAAAACATGAAAACTTGGTGAACTACTATGTGAGCCATATGTGATGTTTAATGGCACAGGAAGGATGTAATATGTAAGATAACCCTCACATTATGATTTTGTTATAATTTTTTTTTTACTTAAAACTTTGAAAATTTTACAGAACTAAATAATTTCTTATAATAATTCGTTGTCAAAGGAAGATAATCTGAAATATTCAGTCACGCATAATGTCCCTGTGGCTTAAGAGGGAATAAATATGCAATCGCTGAGATAATTCCAGAGATAGTTGACACTGTAATAATATAGCAATACTTTTAATCAGATGTGTTACTGTGAAGTTATCTAAGATGCTTTGTCAGGGTCATTTCTGTTGAATCTGGCATTCTTCATAAGACCTGTGTATATGACCCACATTTCTGTTGAAATCTCTTATTTCATAGGGGACTTATTCTTTTACCCAAACATTTTGTCTCAATAATCACTGATTGTTGTATTGGTTTCATCCTAAATGTTATGAAGCAATTTTTCTTCTTTTTACAACATTTTGATAGGAAAATCTTTCTGTGTCAAAGTCTTTTGCTTGCTTGTTGTCACTAGTAAATCAGGCTAATTTGTCAATATGTTATCATAAGTTTGCATAGTTATTTTTTGTCCTTATCATACTTAATTAGTAAACTTTGTTGCACATGTTTATTTCTTCTCTATTTGCTTCCCTGATTTTCAAGTTTGTCAGTAACAAAGATAATTTGCGAGATAAAGCTTTGAAAGTTTTTGTTATTGGAGCTAATAAAATGGAAAGACCAATCAATATTTACACAACTATTTGAAGTGAAAATAGTGAGTTCTGGCCCCACCACTGCACCACTTCTGTTTGTCATGATTTTCGCCTGTGAAACATGATTTTGAATTCGTGAATCATGATGAAATCCTCCTTACAGGAGGAAATATGAATATTGATGCATTTGTTCTAAGTGGAATGATAATCCTTTAACATATGAATATTCTATTTTGTCGTGTAATGTATGATATTTAAATATGACAAGCAACTCTCCTTACCAATCTATGCATAACGTGATCATCATAAGCAAATGCTTGAAACAACATCCAAGAAGATTTGCATCATGAAATATACAGACATTTCTCTTGTAGAGATTAAAACAAAATACCGTTCTTTTGGAGTCCTTCCTCAGAACTGATTTTTTTTTAGTAAACAGGTAAATAATAAAGAAAGACTGAAACAGATTTAAATAATGATCTCAAATGCTTGGTTTCATTAATGACATTTCATGAGAAATCCTTCAATATATTCAAAAACAAAAAGAGTTTGTAAAGACATAAATCCATTAAATGAAAATGAGTTCTAAAAAGCAACACTGACCAATGTGGAATCAGTCTATTATGGCAGAGAAAAGACTATTAATGAATATCTTGCATGGCAACTAAAAAAAAAAAGAACTGAAATAAACCTAAGGGATACAGACAACAATGGATATATATATATATATATATATATATATATATATATATATATATATATATATATATATATATATATATAAACAATAAGACTGAAAAACATAACATCAAGAAAGGTAAATGGGAAAACAAAAAGCCTAAAACAAATAATGAGAAGGATACAGAAGAGATGTGTAGCCCTCCACTTCACTCACCACAACACCTGATGATGATGATCTTTAAATTCTAAAACAGTTCATTATTATGAAGAGGTAAATTCAAACAATCAGTCATTTGCATGTCCCTTATGGAACTTTGCCTCCCTAACAGTTCTCCTGTAGGGCTCTTGGTTGTAAGAAAGATAAGGTTGTCTAAGAAAACTGCTGCTGATGCATCTATTTGCAGACCATCAATATGTCTTGCAGCCTTGGTCTTCCTCTCTTTTTCCCATTATGCACCCTTCCAAGACTGTCTTCTCTAAATTATCATGACACTTAATATGTCCAAAATATTTAATTTTCTCTGTTTAGTTTTCTTTATTATATTCTTCAATATTAAGTTCTTGTAGTATGAATATATTTGTTCTTTTTTGTGTCCATGATATTTGAAGAACTCTTCTGTCCCATTTATATTCAAAGGTGTTTATGTGTTTCTCAGCTGTTTTGGTGTCCAGGTCTCACAGACATAAGCAATGGGAAAGATGCATGCCCTTAAAAATCTTATTTTTGTACTTCTGTCTGTTCCTTTCCACAGCTTCTTTTGTTGTTTTATTTTTTGAAGAGCAATAGATATCCTCCTTTTAATTTCTCTATTTGTATTATTAGTTAGTAATGACCCAAGATACTCAAAACTCTCCACTTCTTCCAAGTTTTCCTCACTGATACATATTTCATCTGCCTTATTTGTTTTATTAGTTGTCATCAATTTAGTTTTCTTTGCATTAAGATAAAGGTTTCGCTCTGCACTATTCTTATGGACTGACATGATTAGTTTTTCCATTCCTTTTCGTGTTGTAGACAGTAATACTGTGTCATCAGGATATCTAATTTCTGATAATTCATAACCTCCAGTTTTTATGGCATCATAAATAATTCATAACCTCCAGTTTTTATGGCATCATAATATTCTTTGTCTACATCTTCTCTAACATTCCTCATTATATTTTCAAACACCAGATACACCATGCAAGATCATCTTTGAAACCATTAAAACTTTCTCTGATCATACAAATCACACCTTTCTTCATCACACTTGCCCTTTTTATGTGTCTATCACTCCTTTGCCAAAATATCAAATATTGGTCTTGTTACAATACTAAAGACTGGTCCTGTTTGCATCTAATTTGTATGATGTATATTGTACTATATTTCTGGATGCATGGTGTACATTCACATAATATCATTCCAAAAATACTTTCATAAATTCAGCATGTGCAAGAATATGAGTATTATATTTAGGAAGTTATTAAAGTATAGTTTATTTAAAGACAAATTATTATTAAGTTGGTGGGTGATGGAATCCTCAAGGAAATAGAAAATGAGGAAGACCTAGACTTACTTGGAGAAGAGAAATTATGACAGTTCTCAGAGACAAGGGATGCACATGGAAGGAAGCAGAGAATAATTACAAGAACATGGGTAGGTAACATGGGTAACATGGCCTATGCTCTCAGGGGAGTAAAAGGCGATGATGATAATGGCAGATGATGCCTGTTAAAATCTGAAATGAGCTGTCACTGAGTGAATGCACTGTGTGTTGCTGTATTTGACATCACAAATTTCTTTTTTTTCTGTTGCTGTTGTATTTCACAACTCTCAATATTCTGGAACTTTTTCAGTACCCCATCTTATATAGGGGCTGTCTTGACAAATGAACACCAGGAAATGTTTACTGTCATGTACAGCAGGAATGAGAGTTCAGTCACAGTAAATGTGCCTGATATGGACATCAGCAAAAGTAATGAGGTTACTGAACATAGCAAACATCAAAGCAGGTAGTATCATTTTATTTTGTTTTATAAAAGCGTGTACATTTAGATGACTTTGTTTAGATAGTTTTTTTTCTTGGTTCATAAATATTAGCATATCTCCCCCCAAATAAAATGGACATAATTTAAATGCAATATGTTTTTTTTATGTTTTTCTCCTCCATGGAACATAACACTTATTTATAAATTAGTCACTTGTATCTGTTCCACCAAGATATTGATTATAATGATCCATTACAAAATGTGCTCGCCTAACTTGGAGGCAGCATTGACTCTTGATCAGTGTTGTGTAAATCCATTAACGTTATCAGTATGAGCAGATAAAATGTGTAATAGTTTTGTTTTGTAATCTGTCCAGTGCAGTGAAAATAACTTCTAGTCCTGAAGATCAAACATTGAGGCCTAAATAATTCCTTTAAAAAATGAAAGCAAGAAGACTGATCATAGCATTTGCCTTGTGTTTATGCTTTTGTTTTTGTATGAATGAAAATCAATATGAGAAGTAGTGAAAATGAAATAGAAACACAATATACATAGTATTTTAATTGCTCTGAAATCTGCCTTCAAACATTCTTTAAAAACAAAACAAACTGACAAGACAGTAAAAAAAAAATTGTGTCATCATTATCCATAAGCTGATTTGTTCATTAGTCAGAGAATTTTCTATGGTGATTCCAAGTTATTTCTTTCTTGTCTTTTCCAATTTGTTTAAAAAAATTTAATTCTATCCTCACCCCTCTCTTCTTGTGACTTCCACATTATTGCACTGCTCTCACTCCTTAGGTTACTCCCATACTCCCCATTTTTCCATGTTGAAATAAATGTCCACAGTGACATCTACATATCAAGAAGACAACTTACCTCCACTAACAGTAATGCTAGTACCTGCTCCATCAAGTCCAAGCTGCCCGAATTCACAGATATAAGCATTGGAGTAGAACTACTGCGATTCCAGGTGAGTCTGCTATAGATGTGGTTCAACAAATCTGTCAGTTCACATAACAGAGGGATATGTTGCTTTTATGACAAAATGGTATGATTTAAATTGTTTGTTCATATACTCTGTTTTTACTTGAATTAAGTAGGAGCTATTATCGTAAATGACAGTATTGTAATGGAGGTCAGTGTCATAAATGATAGTATTGCATGTGGGTATTAGTATCATGAATAGGAGTTATTATCATCAGTAGATGTTAGTATCATACAAGAGAGTATTTATCTTAAATAAAAGCTAGCACCATAAGTGGAAGCTGACCTTGAAGCTCATAAGAAAACTGTCAGACTCATATATACAGAATGGCTACATGATTTTACATTATAACCATACTGTTCATAAATACGTGCTACAATACTATATTTTCATAATGCAAAAGTTGTTGACAACAAGAATTTGCTGTTTTCAACCATACACTACTTGTAGAAGCTGTTTTCAAGCATCACACTACTTATGGAAGCTGTTTTCAATCATGTACACTACTTATGGTAGCTGTATTCAAGCATGAACACTACTTATGGATGTTGGTTCAGTGCAGTCAACCAGATTTTTCATCATCAGACTTAAATGTTGCGCAAGATGATACAGGGTTTTTAAAAATTATTTCAGTCAGCTTGTTTGATTACATTTAAGGAACCCATCATGCCAGACAAACCAGTATATTCTCATTAGCTTTCGCTATTCTTCATTTTATAATGATCTTCACTGTAATGTTTGCAGATCCATTTTTTTCTCATTACATTCTAACAAATGATAGTGGTCATTACCATATACTTTTAATTAATTTCCATGTTTTTCTGTGTTGTTTGTAAAACATTCATTGAGAGTCAGAGAATCTATATGTTTGTTTCTTTTCTTCTGTCAGAAATGCATTTTTCAAAACAGGTATGAATTAATGTCAGTATTTGTGGCAAATTTTCACCAAGCCTCTCTTACATGAAGACTATTGCAGAACATTCAAACAAAACTTTTATTCCAAGATGATACTAAACTATTAATCTGCTACAGCAAGAGATCAAATGTGGCCTAAGAACACATTTTAAAATGCCTTTAAAGTGCATCTTAAGATTCTCTTTGACACATTACCACCATAATCTTAAT
This sequence comes from Achatina immaculata, assembly GCA_009760885.1. NCBI lineage: Eukaryota > Metazoa > Mollusca > Gastropoda > Stylommatophora > Achatinidae > Lissachatina > Lissachatina immaculata. The sequence goes on from CM019698.1 coordinate 43,028,371, forward strand.
GTGATTCTCACAATATAAGATATACATAAAAAGAAGGTATGAAGTTTTTCAAACAAGACATTTCTTTTATTTTAAAAAGTAACTTTAAAACTTTTGTGAAATATTTGAATGGTTTTCATTTGGCACTACTAAAATGTCAGGTCAAGTTTTATATACAGTTGTTTATTTACTTGACAGAAACAACAATCGAACACATTACAGAGACGACAGTCTTTCAAGCGTGAAACCATAAGTCTCAACACTGCCATCAGAAACAGCCTGGCTATGCTGGTTGTATACTGCACTTGTTCCCTGCCACTGATTGTCATCACAGTGCCTGGAACTGCACACACTCTCAGTACTTGTCAGCGGCTTCATCTTCTGTTGTTCTGTCGGATTTTGTTCTATCTGAATGCATCTGCCTATCCCACCTGGTATCTTCTGTTCAGTGTAACTGTTAAAAAGTGCTTTATACGCTTGTGGGAGGGAGTTGTTATTCGATACAGGAGCAGATGAAACTAGAATTCTGCCAGTTTAATTATTTAAATCTAAGATTGATTGATTGAACTTTGTTAATTGTGAAGATTGGTTAAACAAGCCCATCTGACATTCTGTCCTTTATTATACACCTTTTTTTTTGTTTACAGACAGACAGACAGATGGATGGATGGACAGATGGACAGATGGACAGACAGATAGACAGACAGACAAATTATAATATTTGTAGCAATGTCACTATGAATGACTGAGGATGTTGGAACATGTTTTACAGTAGGGGTGGAAATAAATACATGGATTATTTTCTTTTCTGAATGCAAAACATTCACAGCAGACACTTCAATAAAGCTGCCATGAGATGAAGAGGCCTGTCTGCCTACCAATCCATCCACCACCTGCACGTACTTATAAAATTCTTTTTAATTTTACAAGAAAATTAATCAGTACTAGTGTTAATCAGTGACCAAGGATCCACATATTCCCTCTCTAAGTTTTACTCTTTCCTCAACTATAACTTATATTCCAGAACCCTCACTGCAACAGATTTAAAATCCCCTACCCCAACCACATTCATCTATTTCACCAATCCTTTTTCATGGCTTGATTACCATTGTATCCCTCTCTCTCCTTTTTGTTTTTCCAACCCCCTCTCTACTACCAACCTATCACACATCACAAGTCTTCATGTAAACATTCACAACACTCTAGCACACGCACTCTCAGGTGCATCTTCTTGCAAGTCATAGCTAAATGCTCCCCCTTTTTCCTACTAATTTTTCTCCCCATTCTTATTTGCTGTACATCTTTCCCGTGAGTTTTTTATTTTCTATTCATGCTCTATCTTCTTACTGTATTTCTTTGTCTTCTATGCTTATGGATGATTAATGTGTAAACCAAAAGATTATGTCTATGCAGTTGTTAATTAATAAGGCAGTTCCTCCTCCTCCTCCTCATCATCATCATTGTCTTTCACTCCCTTGAGAGCACAGTTCATGGATAAAGGCTCTCCAGTCATCCTTGTTCTTGGAATTATTCTCTGGTTCTATTATGTTTATCCCTTGTCTTTAAGCACTGTCATAATTTCTTTTCTCCAAGTAAGTCTAGGTCTTCCTCATTTTCTATTTCCTTGAGGATTCCATATCAGTGCCTGTCTTGCTATGTTGGTGTCAGGTGTACTCAGAGTGTGGCCAATCCACCTCCACTTTCTAGACATGATTTGTACATTCATAGGTTCTTGTCCTGCCCTTTCCCAGACCTCCTCGTTCCTGATCTTGTCCTGCCAGTTAATGTTTAAAATCCTCTTCAAGCAGTAGTTCATGAATGTTTGTATCCTCTGTTGTATTGTCTTGGTCATAACCCATGTCTCCTAACAATATAGCAGTTCCTACTTATGTTTTAAATAGTTTTAACATTTTGATATCACAGATTAATGCAGTGGTTTGTGAATATTTATGTATTTAGTCTTATATAGACTTGTACCCAAAAACTATTCACGTGAGCAGCAAAATGATAGTGGCAGGTAAAAATCAACAGTCTTCTAAAAAAAATTATATGTACTTCCTTGATGTAATTCATATTGAGACTCACGATTTCCAATCTCCTGTATTGTTGGCCAAATCTTTACATTTAACATAAGCTTTTTGTTATTTGATGTATTTAAAATCAACTGAACATCCACCAAATGAGTATACTCTTTTGAAAATGGAGAGCCATAGAAATGTGACAATTTTGCCACTGAACATTTGCAGTTAAATCTGGAAAGGAATGAAATAACCACAGGTCAATTGTTTATTCACCTTCTAGATGGTCAGGAAAAATATTCTGTTTTCAGTGAAATTCTGACATTGCTAAAAAGTATTTCAAAGCTTGATATTTGTAATACCATTTCATTTATTTGCATCATTTAAATTCTTACAAAAATAATATTTGCTTGTTGAAATCCTACATCTTACATACTTTCCATGCCATTAAATATCACACAGGGTAGTTCACCAAGTTTTCATGTTTTTGGTGAGCTTTTCAACCTCATCAGGGGATTTTATGCCAACTAAATTGGCCTCTCTTAATTAACAATGTCCTCTTTAGAGTTTCATGTGGTCAACCTCTTTTTTTTTTCAGCCTGTTGTATTCCACTTGATAGCTTATTTTGGGATTCTCATCACATGACTGACATATGTCCATCTCCTTTTCCTGATCACCCATGAGACTGGTTGTTATTCGCTTATCTGCCTTATCTCTGCATTGTTCTTGGATTCGCTCCACTTTATACCAACTATTTTCCTTAGGCATTTGTTTTCAAAAGAGTTTGATTTCTTGTCTATTTCTTTAATTGTTTTCCAGCTTTCACATGCATAAATGAGTGTGGATATTACATTTGAATTGAATAATCTTAACTTGGTTTTTGTGCTTATAACTTTTGAACGCTATATGTTCTCATGATTCTTGAAGGTTGATGCTGGTTTTGAAATTCTAATTCTAACTTTCTTTCCAGTGTCACCATCCTGGTCTATGTAGCTGGCGAGATATACAAATTGATGTACTTCTTCAACAGCTGTTCCTTCTATGTATATTTTTTCCTTTTTGATTAATGAGAAGTTTCATTATTTTTATTCTTTCTTTGTTAATTTCAAATCTTATTTTACTAGCCAGTGGAGACATGGAATATGTTATTTCTTGCATCGAATTCACATTGTCATTGATAAGACAGATTTGTCATCAGCAAATTCAAGATCTTCTAGTTGGGTCCCATGTACCCAATCAATGCTTGATTTACATATGCAGCATTTTTTCATTATGAAGTCTATAGCAATTCCAAAAAGCAAGGACGATAGTATACATCCTTGTTTCACGCCTGTTTCAGTCTGGAATCATTTGCTTATTCCTTCTTCTGTGTTGGCTGTGCAAACATATCTGTTGTAAAGATCCTTAATGATGTTGACAATTTTTTATGGTATTCCATATAGTCTTAAAATTCTCCACAATGAATTTCTGTGTATGATAAATGGGAAATTTAAAAGAATCATTCCACCATTCATTAAAGACATCAGTACCAAATAAACAGAATCATATTTGGGAGCACAAAAGATACATCATGAGGGTCTATGAGGTATTTCCTTGATTTTCCAGCCATGATGGACAGAGCAAGAAGTTACCAGGCACGTGTATACCTCCTAGTCAGTGCGGACACACACAATCCATTGAAGTTATGAGTAAAAAAGGAACCAGATTAAAAAGAGGAAAATTCTGGATGGCGCAAGCAGAGGACATTGTTCAACAAGTCTGTCCACTTGAAGACATAGAACCTGGGGAAGAATGGGTTTTTAATGCCAACAGATTGCTGTACTCCCTTCTCAGTATGTATCACATTGGATAAGGAATCCAGACAGCAAAACCCATTAGCTGCGGAGGCAGAGGTTCAGGCCTTGATTACAGAGAACTCCAAAGTGTGACCTGGGTATCTACATAGATGGGTCCATTGTCAGACACACACAAAGTGCTTGGGCTTTTACGGTGCAGGTTGGAGGGAGAACGGTGATGGAAGACAGTGGTGCTTTTGCTTTGACCACAAGTAGCTTGAGTATGGAGATCATGACAGTAACCAAGACAATGGCATGGCTAGAGACACGGACTTTCACATAGGCATGTATTCTCAGTGACTCAATGAATATGCTCAGGAAGATTAGGTCTGGATGGGTCTGAAAGTACTGAGAAGATCACAGTTGATAAAAATGTTTCATTTTTGTGCAATGTCATGCAGGGCAAAAGGTAATGAACAAGTGGACAGACTTACTGGAATGGCTACACTGAAGAGGTGGACAGGCAATGGACTGGGCTGATATCCTGAATGCACTCAGAGAAATAGTCAAATCGCCATTTCAAGCAACAGTTCTGAATCTGCAACCATGAACAGATTTCTGGAACATAACATCAAACATGGAGTGGCCAGACAAGAACGGTACATTGGGAAGCAAAGAAGACTGGTTAATCAACACAGAATTGATATCGTCAGCCACCAAACACTGGTGGAAATACTGAAGATGGGATTGGAGCACTTATGGATTAATCATCTGATATGCAGTGAGGATGATCCATTGACTAACTAAAGAAACAAAGACTAACCAAAGAAAAAGTGGACGACAGATGATATTTTAGAACTGATGGAAAAGAAGAAGAATATAAATAACCAAACAGCATATGAATAGATTAACAAAGAAATAAAAGGGCAGTGCAAGGGAGAGAAAGAAAGTGGCTACTGTAGCAAGAGTACACAGTTTTGTAGGATTAGACCTCGAAAAAATTGTAGACAAAGCACTTTAGTGAGACATGAGAGAAAGAAAAATCACAGGAGAATTACCTAGGATTCCGTGTTCGAATCCCAGTTAATTCTCTTTTGATTTTTCTTTCTCTCACGTCTGACTAAAGATTTTTTTTGTCTATGATTTTTTCGAGGTCTAATCCTACAAAACTGTACTCTCTTATGTTACCGTGAGCAAGCAAAGCAATAAGCTGAAAATAATGGAGGGAAAAGGAAGAAATCATGGAGAGATGGTAACAGCACATTTGAAACCTGTATAATGACCAGAGAAATGAGCAGTTAATTGTAAGCATGAACAATAAATGACCGCTAGTACTGGAAAAGAAGTAAGAAATGTAGTCAATCAAATACAGGCAAGGAAGACACCAGGACCTGATAACATCACAAAAGAAATGGGAGATATCGGCATAGAAAAAAGTAACAGGTCTGATAAATATGATCTATGGCATGGGATATATACCATTAGATCTGTCCAAATCAGTTGTCAGTGTAATTGCAAAAGAAAAAAAAAAGACCAGAACAACAAAATGTGATCAACTATCAGTTTAATGAGACATATCACAAAAATACTGTAAAGAATAGTAAACTTGAGAATATGAAATAATATTACTGAAATCACAGAAGAACAATGCGGTTCTGCTGAGGGAACAAGCACAACTAACACAACTTTTATATTAGGAACTATAATATAATGATCTCTAGAGGTAAACAAAGATTTATACTTGTTTTTACTGATTACATGCAAACTTTTGGTAGAGTAAGACAAGGTTCAAAGTTCAAAATTCAAACTCCAACTTCACTGCATTTGGGGCAACCCCATCCAAGAATTGTGTGCTAATAGTTCCTGTTAAATGTTGGTTGTTTACGATGCATTTTCTGCCACACAGTTCAGATTTTCCACTGTTAAAAACTTCTTTAAAAAAAAAAGAGTTAGACATGAAGATATGATAGATGATAAAGATAATGAGAATTATTAAGAATATGTACTGGAAACAAAGAGCAGCAGTAATAATGAACAATGACAGAGGTATGACAAGGATGTATATTGTCATCAAATCTATTCTCATTATACAGAGATAACATCATGTGATGATAGCAGAATGTGAAAGCAGTTTGCAGAAACTTGTGAACTGAAGAGAGCAATAAAGAGACCTAGAGCTAAACAGCAATAAAATAGAAACAATGGTAATATAAAAAAAGAATGAGTATAACTGAAATACAACATCCTTTCAAAGAGGATGACACCTACACAAATAAAAAAATCCAGTTACCTTGGAACAACAACAGCCAATGGCAACTGCACACATGAAATAAATTCTCAAATAGGTAAGGCAAATGCAGTTTTTTATGAAATGAAGAAGGTATAAAGAATTAAGAAGCCTCTAAAAATGAGGAAAAGAGCATTACAGCACCATAAGGAACCAATATTGCTATACTGTTCAAAAACAGAAACACAACAAATACGATGTTCCGATTTAAACTGAAGTTTGCTGATCAGACAAGGGAAAATTGCCTGAAATGTTAGCTTGGACACATGCTGACTTGAATTGTACTCAGCAGATGATTCATTAGCATAGAAAAGTGACACTAGTCAAAACAGCACTTTTGACAATAACTCATAACAGGTTCAGAAGAATCTCATGAAACTTACTGAACACAAAACTCACTGACCACGTTATTGATTGCCTATAAAAGATTGACACTCTTCAGATCAATTCATTTGGAAATTCTGTGTGCAAGTATGGCTCATCTCACTACAGAACAATGACTCATCATCATTGGACGTTTACAGACTGGACAGTCACAAAGTGTAATGGCCAGACAATGGTTAAAAGCACTATTAGTTGCATTTGGAGATGATTCTAAAAAACTGGCTCAGTTGCAGATCAGCCGCACAGTGGAAGGCCCATAGTCACAACTCCTGCCGAAGACCGCTTCATATGGCTGAGTCACCTCAGGAATCAATTTGCATCTGTGTCCTCAACAGTCAAGTCAATGATAGCAGCTCGTCAAATTTCAGATCAAACGGTCAGGAACCAGCTGCACGATGCTAGTCTTTGGGCTAGAAGACCCTATGGATGTCCTGTTCTTATGGACCGGCATCGCCAGAACCGACTGCAGTGGGCGAACCAGCATTGTCAATGGACTGTTGGGAATGATTAGAGAGGCATTTGGTTTAGTGATGAATCATTCTTTCTGATCCAGCGACACGACAGATGGAGAAGAGTTTATTGCAGAGTCCATGAGCGCTACGTCCAGAATTGCATGGATGAGGCTCCTCCAAATGGTGGTGGTGTCCTGGTGTAAGGGACGATCAACTTCATGTGAAGAAGTGACCTGGTGCAAATTGAAGGATGCCTGAATGCCCAATGATATATCACTGAAATTCTTCGTCCTCATGTCCTTCCACTTCTGGCTGCACCAGGGTCGATTTTTCAGCAGGATAACGCTCGACTTCATGTGGCACAACTCACCACCCAGTTCCTCACTGACAACAACGTCCAGACCATTCCATGGCCATCCATGTCATCAGACATGAACCCAGTAGAACACTTATGAGATGAACTCAACAGACAAATGTGCCAACGGGACATGGAGCCAACCAATCTCTGACAGTTGTCTTTTGCACTGCAAGAAGAGTGGGTAGCCATCCCACAACAACAGATCCAACGGCTAATCGGATCCATGTCAAGGAGATGTCGTTCTCTGATACAGGCCAGAGAAGGCCATACAACTTACTGTATGGAAGCTTCAATCGCAAAGAATAAAAGTCCAAACCACATTTAATGAACATCATTTCATTGTTAAGACCTTAAAGTTTCTTCATGCCAAGAGTGAAACATTAATTCCGTAAATAAAATTTTGATACAAGTTTGAAATTTGGTGTCCATTATGACTACAGTAGTGTTGCGTTTCTTTTATTGAACAGTGTATATGGGTGTGAAACTTGGTCACTTAACAAAAAGATGACAAAGTAACTGGAAGCAACAGAGATGTGGCTTTGGCGAGAGATGCAACAAATACCCCAGACATACAACAAACTAAAGATGAGATCCTCAAATAAGTTTCAGAACAACAAAAACTAGTTAAAATGATGAAAAAATAAACAGTCACAATTTATTGGACATGTCATGAGAAGACAGTGAAGTACAACAAAGAAAGATGAACAACAATTGCAAGTCTTTGAGAACAAGATCCTGAGAAGAATTTTTGGGCCCATAAAGAATACCAACAGTGGAGAATGAGGAGCTCGAAAGAAAGCTGTTTAGCAGGTTCTTTAAAACGCTGCAAATTATAAATGTCTTAATTCTGAACAGATTACACTGGTTGGACCATGTAGAAAAGAATGGAAGAGAACAGACAAATAAAAATGATGTATGTACAAGAAATGAAGGAAACAAGACCAAGGGGTAGACCAAGACAGAGATGGAAAGACAACATACAAGAGGATATAAAGGAAGTAGGTGTCACCAACTGGAGAGAGAAAATTAGGAATAGAGAGGAATGGAGGCAAACTTTCTACAGCAGTGAGGCTTAATGGCTCAGAAAGCTGGATAATAATAATAATAAGAAGAAGAAGAAGAAGTCACGAGAAGACAGAAGTTGGAGAAAGGAAGAGAGGAAGGCCAAGAGAAAATTATCTCCTAGTGTCATGGAAAAAAAAAACATCTGAATTAATCAGAAACACCAAGGACCGTGCAAGATGGAGACGCATGATCGCCAACGCTGTCCATCACAGTCCATAATAATAATAATAATAATTCAAGAAGGTTTCATTATATTATTTTTTATTGACATAAAATTTGCGAAGGTAAACAAGATGAGTGCCTATAGATTACAGATAAAGTCTGAATATAAGGCTTTTATTATAACATATGGTAGAATTTTTTTTAAAGGAAAAACCTGAACATCTCTCTCTCTCTCTCTCTCTTTCTTTCTTTCTTTCTTTTCATTCTTTGCATACACAACTGTTTTTCTTATATTTTTTGTCGGTGTTGTGAAAATGGAAACACGCAGACAGTCCAATGAAAAGAGGTTAAAAAGTCCCATATCTACTTTGTCCCAAACTCGAGAATGATAACAATATTTTAACTGGATGGCAAAGTGGCACTGAAAAATAGAATGAACTGAACTGAATGAAAATCCAAAGACTGCATGAACTGGAGAAATGTAATCACTGAAGACAATTAACATAGCATCTAATGAATGAGTGAAATCTTTGCATTGTTTTGTATTCTCTGGAGTATTTGTTTAGTGTAAATAGAAGTTGAAAGAGACTTGTAGATCAGAGTGAATCTTTCTGTCAGAGCTGAGAAACATTTTTTTGTTATGACAAAACAGAGATATAGGTTGGAAATAAATCATAACAGAATAGATACACTTTTGAATAAATATGTTTGTACAAAGCAAACACAGAAAGTCAAGATATTCTGCATGTGAAAGGGACTACTGACTGTAACAGCTTTGTTACAGGCTTAGCTCTGTAGCTTAGAGGTTAACTAGATTAATATGTATGTGCTTGCTTACACTTAGGCAGTTCTTACAAAACTATATTTACCTTCACAAAAATATTTACTGTTATTGTGATGTTGAGCATCTATTATTACATCTGTTCATGAAAAATTTGCTTAAAGTGTTTCTCTACCTGCAATATTACTTGTTTTAAATAAGATTTTTAATTTTGACTTGCAATTATGTCTGTGTTGACAAAATTAAGTTCTGAAACATCAGACTACTTTCGAGCGAGATGCTGCCTCTAAACGCAATATTAATACCATTATTTAGTAATAAATATGTTTATGGAACGTACATCATTATGTATTTAATGGTTGTTAATCTTTGGTGTGTGCGTTTTTGTTACATTTGTATCCTGAATCGCCACGCTTTTTTAAAAATTTAAATCGTTGTCGCTCTTCTCTCCCGCTTTCTTTAACGTAAAGCACCACCCCCCCACCCCCCCCCCCCCCAAACCCAAACAGAGGTTACTAACATTCTTTGCACTTGCTTAATTTACTGAACAGAGAACGCGAAGGATCTGTCACGTGACCTTCAAGGATTCTTCTCCCCTGTTCCCGAAACACCTACCTATGTCGGCCGTACTTCACCTTGTCATTTGCTAGGCGCAACAATTAGTATAAAAGTGCCTTCGCGCCATTTGTTATTCATCTTAAGCACAAACTGAACTAGAAGCGTGCAATCATGAGTCAGGTATATATTTTGCGCACATCATTGTCTAAACAGTGTCCTGCTGGAAATGTGGTGTTGACTGTTGTGGTATATCATTTCTCTCCACATATAAACAGTTTTCTTGCGTATCAAACTGGTCATAAATAGATGAATTAGTGTAGCTAACATCCCACGAACAAATTAACTAATGATCTCATTATTGTTAGATTGCTATCGTGACTTAAAATGCTTGTCATCTATGTTGCTGTTAGTGTTATTCTTCTCGCTATTAATATTGTTATTATTATTATTATTATTATTATTATTATGTTATCGTTATATTTAGTGAACAGCTGTTTTTGCAGTTTCTGTTCAGCAGGCAACTTTTTTGTATATATGTTCCACTTACTGAACTGTTGTATTTTGTATATGTTAAGATTAGCAGGAAGTTGCTTTTCGTATATATCCAATTTCGTGGACATTGCTCTACACAATGAATAGTTGCTTCACGTGTTTGTGTATACAAAGCTGCTAAGTGGACAGTTCTTTTCGTTTTAGTGTGCCACTGAAATGTAATATATTTTATGTATGTTATACATAATAAGTATATGCTTGCGTGTTGTTTTAGTATGTAACAAAAATGACTGCTAGCAGGAGGCCATAGCTGTCTAGGCCTGCAAACCAAATATCAGTGCATTCTTGACTTTTTTCTTTGACCGTGATAGAGTCGGCAGTCACAGGAAATTGGAGGTTGAGGGTTATCTTATTCAATCGTTGTTCATGTCATTTCAAGCCGACCCGCATAGTGAGCAGCACCACCGACTGGTGGAAAAGTTACGATCATTTGACTGGCAAGACCGAATTATTTCTTTTAAAATAGTGAAGATTAATAATGCTGTGAATATAACGATCCTGATTTATTACAATACTAGCTGAGTACCCGACGTTGTCCGGGTATTTATTTATCCCAATCAAGAAAGTTCTATTCATTTCCACAACCTTCTAGAAGGTTCTACAGAGTCTAGATTGTTCTACAGAATTCTATTCGTTCTATTTGATTAAACCTGGGCTTAATTGTCATCAGGACTGTTACCAATCAGCTTAGCGACCCCGAACACTGTGGATTCGACACTAATCTCGGTCAGTTTGGACATTTTATTTTCCACCCTCACCCCCGGGCCCCCATGCCGATGGGGCAGGAGTGTCACTATTCATCTCTGCGACCCCGAAAACTATGGATTCGACTCTAATATCGGTCGTTTTCGATTATTTTTACATATGACCCCCATCCCACCCCGCCCCTAGCCCCCCCCCCCCAATGCCGATGGGAGCTGACCTTGGACTTAAACGGCACCGGGAGTGTCCACATTCATCTCAGCGACCCCAAAAACTATAGATACAGGCCCCCACCACCTAGGCCACCCACTTGTCCTAAGGATTATCTAAACCCCACGGTGCATCGTCCAGACTGTAAGTCATATGTGTGCTAAGTTTGGTTAAAATTGTCCAGGCATTCCAGCATGATGCTCTGATATATATATATATCTTATATCTTATGTCTTATATCCTTCCCGTGCCGTAAAACGTCACATAGGGCTTGCAAGATAGTTTGCCAGTTTATCCTGTTTTTGGCGAGCTTTTCAACCTCATCAAGGTTTTTCTTTCTGTTCTCACCATCCTGGCCTATTCATTTGGCCTCTTTTAACAATGTCCTGTGTCACGTGGTTTGCCTCTTTTTCTTTGGCCTGTTGTGTTCCACTTGATATATTGTTTTGGGATTCTCTGATCATTTCTTCTCATCACATGACCAACATATGTCCATCTGCTTTTCCTGATCACCCATGAGATTGGTTGTTGAGTCATCTGTCTTATCTCTGCATTGTTCTTGAAATTGTTCCACTTGATGCCGAGTATTTTCCTTAGGCATTTGTTTTCAAAAGAGTCTAAATTTTTTGTCAGTTTCTTTACTTGTTTTCCAGCTTTCACATGCATAAATGAGGGTAGATATTACATTTGAATTGAATAATCTTAACTTGGTTTTTGTGCTTATAACTTTTGAATTCCATATGTTCTCAAGATTCTTGAAGATTGATGCTGCTTTTGCAATTCTAATTCTAACTTCCTTTCTGGTGTCACCATCCTGGTCTATGTAGCTGCCAAGGTATGCAAATTGATTGACTTCTTCAACATCTGTCCCTTCTATGTGTATTTTTCCATTTTGATTAATGGGAATTTTCATTATTTTTGTTTTGTCTTTGTTAATTTCAAGTCCTATTTTGTTAGCCAATGAAGACAGGCTATCTGTTTTTTCTTGCATGGAATTCACATTGTTACTGATAAGAGTTATGTCATCAGCAAAATCAAGATATTCTAGTTGGGTTCCATGTAGCCAATCAATACCTGTCTTACCTGTGCAGTATTATTTCATTATAAAGTCTATTGTAATTCCAAAAAGCAAAGGAGACAGTATACATACATGTTTCACGCATGTTTCAATCTGGAACCATTCGCTCATAGCTTCTTCTGTCTTGACTGCACAAACATATCCATTGTAGAGGTCTTTAATGATGTTGACAATTTTAGATGGTATTCCATATGTTCTTAAAATTCTCCACAGTGAATCTCTGTGTATGCTATCAAATGCCTTTCTAAAGTCTATGAAGTTCAGTATTAATGATTTCTGCTTTTCAATATGTTCTTCAAGTATTATTCTTGTGAAGATCTGGTCGAGACAACTTCTCCCTTTTCGAAATCCTGCCTGTTCTTCTCTCATTGCAATATCCATTATATCTTTAAGTCTATTCAAAATGACCTTGTAAAATACTTTTGACACAACTGGTACTAAGGTTATGTCTTTCCAATTGTTAGTCACTAAGGTTGCCTTTTTGTTATTTTAATAATGATTTCTTTTTTCCATTTAGAAGCGACCTTTTCTTCTTTCCAGATCTCATTAAACATTCTCTGTAGTTTTCTCATGTTGTCACTATTAATAGCTTTCAACATTTCGGCTGTAATTTCATCTTCACCTGCAGCTTTGGTTTTAGCCATTAAATTCACTGCTGCTTCAATTTCATGCAATGTAATTTCATCTAGGTTGACATTTAGTTGTGGAGTTGGTAAGTCAGTTTCAAGGTTTATCAGTTCTTTTGGGTGTGATCTTGGATGTGTTCAGACCATCTTTCCTTTTGGTCTTTTATCATCATCAGGTGCCGTGCCAACTGGCATTGGCTATTATGTTTCTCCAGAGTACACGATCCTTCATGCAGACCATCACGTCAGTTGATGATCTCTTCTCATATCATCCCGTCAGACTGTCTAGTATCATTTCTCTCGGTCTTCCTCTGGATCTTCTTCCCTTTATTTTTTCTGTTGTTATAATATTTTTCAATGCCCTCTCTTCTCATTGCATGTCCTATGAAAGTACATTGTCTCTCTCTCTTATTTTTTTATAAGATTTTTTGTCTCTCCAGCTCTTCTCATACATTATTCATTAGTTATTTTTGCTGTCCAGTGGATTCGCAAATTTGCATTCAGCAAATGAATGAATGAGGGGATTCGCAACATTCTTCTAATAAACCACATTTCTGGTGCTTCCAATGATTTTTGTGCAGACCTATCTATTGTCCATGGTTCAATTCCATATAACAAGATAGGTTCAATATAGCATTTTAGGACTCATTTACTCTAACATTCATTGATAAGGATGTGTTGGATAATATATGTTCGTAAAGCATAAATGGTACTGTGTGTTCCTTTTCCCTTTCTTTCAACAAATCCAAACTGTTCATCTGCTATTTCCATTTTTATCTTTTTCCTTGTTCTTCTCATAATAATTTTCAGAAGTAGCTTCGTCATGTGACATGAGAGGTTGATAGTCCGGTGGTCATCACATTTCTTTGCACCTGGTTTCTTTAGTAGTGCTATAAGCGTGGATTTAAGCAAGTCACTGGGCATATAACCACTGTTGTAAATGTCATTCAATAACTTGGTTATTATTTTTATTCCTATCTCCTCTACTGCCTCTATTTCTTCTGTTGTTATGTTATTCAGGCCCATTCGCTTTTCCTTTCTTCATGTGTGTGATGGCATCTATGATTTTATTTTCAAGTATTGGTGGTCCATCACAGTTTTAAGTATCTGGTGTTAATTCTGGTCTTTCTCTTCCATATAGCTCACTGATGTATTCTGTCCACCTGTCCACAATGTCTTTTCTTTTCCCATTAACATTTTACCTTCTTTTGATTTCAAGTATGCTGTGGAATATTTTGTTTTGCTGCCTGTGAGTTCACTAATTCGTTTGTGCATGTTTTTGCTGTCTTTATTATGAAAGTCCTCTATTTGTCTGCACTGTTCATTTAACCAAACTTCCTTTGCGTCTCTGCATTTGCGTTTTATTTATTTATTTATCTTGCTATATTTTTCTTGGTTATTTTTTACTCATCCTCCTCTTGTCTATCAGTACTAAGATGTCATCTTTCATCCATTTATTTTTAGGAGCTTTTTTTCGGTGGTAGATTCTGAGATATCCTTAACATTTTGGTGGATAGAATCTCTTAACATTGCCAATTGTTCATCTATACTGTTCATTTTTGCTATTGCGTTGTATCTATTTGTTATAATAACTCTGTATTGTTATCGCAGTTCTTGATAATTTTTAAGGAATTTTGCATTCAGTTTGATGTTTCTCACTTTTCTGATTACTTTCTTTAGCTTTATTCTAATTTTTTCACAGAGTGGATCGGATCGTGGTCAGCTCCTGGCATGGTTTTTGTTGTCAGTAATGCATTCCGGAATCGTTTGTTGATTAATACGTAGTCTATCTGGTTAAAAGTCTTTTTGTCTGGGCTGCTCGACGTTGCCAGTCTTCGGGGATTTTGTTTAAACCGGGTGTTTCATACAACCATCCTAAGTATTCTTGCCCATTCGATTAATTTACTATCTCTGTCATTCCTCTCCCCTAGTCCATAGTCACCAACGATGTCTGAAGTTCTTCCTTTACCAACTTTGGCATTAAAATCTCCCATCACTGTAATAACTTCATGTGACTTTGTGTGTTTCAGAGCTGTCTCTATGTCATTATAAAATAGCTGAAAATCTTCTTCAGAACTTTCAGATGTTGAAGCGTACACTTGTATAATATTTATGTTTATTGGTCGTCCTTTCAATTGGGCTAGCAGGACTCGGTCCGAGATGTTCAGATATCCTACAACTGTCCTTGCTGTTCGTCAAATATTATTCCTACTCCTCGTTCATGTTTCTCACTTCCTGAATATATTATTGTATATTTATCAGATTTTATATTCTCTGCACATGTTCATCTAAATCAGAGTTTATATTCTCTACACCTGTTCATCTAACTTCACTCATTCCTAATATGTTGGTCTTCATCCTTTCCATTTCCCTCTTTACATTTTCTAATCTTGGTCTTTACTTGATGTTAATAGGGTTCCAGTTTTGCTAAGGACTGGTCTTTCTTTAGATTTAATAGTACCTGTCAGCCTCTTTTGTATGTTATATAAAGTTTTGCTGTCTCCTGTTTTTGTTGCTTTCTCTGCCTCTTTTGCCATATTGTCTATGTATTCTCTTTTATCCCTTCTAGCTGAATTTTTTACTTTCTTGTCTATTTCTGTGTATGTCGCTTTCGCAAGATATTTTCCAAGATCTGTCTTTACATTCAGTATGTCTAATTTGGCTGCTCGTCTTTCATGTATGTACTTCCATGTGTTTTCTGATATCCATGGTTTTCTATTTGTTTTTTTTTTTTCAGTCCAGCGCTTGCTTTTGCTGCTGTGATTATGGCTGTGCTGTAAGAATTCCACTCTTCTTCTTCTGCGTTCTAGATTGTTGATTACATCAGATTTTGATCCCTGTTGACATGGCAAAGCCCGCAGACATCTCCAGATCCTGATAGGAGCACCAAAGCTTTTTCCCTGCACTTGGGTCTTCTGGTCATGTCTCACACCTCAGGTCTGTATGGTTTTGGCAATCTTGAAGGATATGTTCTGGAGTCTGGACTCCACTGCCACGTTAACACTCGTCTGTGTGAGACATTTTAATTTGATGTAGGAGGCTTAGTAGTCTGCAGTGGCCTGTCCTTAGGCAGAAGAGGATGGTTTGCTGATGTCTTTGTAGTTGGTGTATTGGATTTGGTTCGTTGTTACATTTCAGTTGCTTTTTCCATTCAGATCTGCACTGTAAGAATTCCATAATTCATCTATACCTACCTCCTCTACTTCACTGAGTGTTGTGGAATGATTGGTCAGTTCCTGATTGAAATTACTGTTAGTATTCTCTTCTTGTATGCTGTACCTGTTTATCTTTCTGTGTATTGATTTCTTGTATTGGCGTTTTAGTTTTGTTTTCCTTATGCACAGATTGTGATCACTGTTGACATCTGCACCCCTATATGCCCTTACATCTATCAGAGATGTTCTGTATTGCTTTCTAATATAAAAATGATCTATCTGATTTCTAGTCCTATCATCTGGAGATATCCACGTTGTTTTATGTATCTCTTTGTGTGGAAATATTGTTCCTCCAATGACCATGCCCTCTATTAGACATATTTCAATTAATCTTTCTCCATTCTGATTAACCATGTCAGTTCCTTTTTTCCCCATTACTGTTTCGACGTCGGTGTTATCTTTCCATACCTTAGCGTTGAAGTCCCCCATAGCAATTAGGATGTTGTGTTTAGGGACTTTGTTAATGATTTGTTGCAAATGGTGATAGAAATCGTCTTTCACCTCATCTGCATCGTTCGTGGGCGCATAACAATGTATTATTGCCATTCTCCCATGTCTTAGGCTGTATCGTGCTCTTATTATACGACTGTTCACTGGTTCCCTTTCTACAAGGTTCTTTGCTGCTACATTTGACACAATGATATCTACCCCCTCTTGATGTTTCCCGTCGTCTCTGCCTGAATGTTTTATTAACTTATCGTTTTCCGCCGATCTTTTACCTGCTTCTGGCAATTGCATTTCACTGATGCTCAATATGTCTAGATGATATCTCTCCATGTCTCTGATGACCTGAGTAGTTTTTATTGGTGCTGCATCGTTCTTACATTCCAGAATCCAATCTTTGTCACATGTGACGAATGAGCTCTTCGGAGTTGGCATCCCTGATGCTCGTTTGGTTTCTTTGCGAGTTTCCATAACGATTTCTTTTTTTCCCATCTAGAGTCGCCTCTAGATAGGTCCCAGGATAAGGTTGTTAGCCTTATGCCCAACCCCCGATACAGGATATGTGACAGATCAAGCAGAATTCCGCTGATTTCTGCATGCCGGCGAGAGCGTTAAAAAAACAGTCCGCCATATAGATGTAATTTATTACATTATTTATTACATTATTATTTATTATAATTATGTCAGTCTTGGAAGGATACATAATGGGAAAGAGAGGAAGACCAAGGCGAAGATGGCTGCAAGACATCATTGATAATCTGCAAATGGATGTATCAGCAGTACGGCATCTTGCTTACAACCGTGAGGCCTATAGGAGAGGTGTTAGGGAGGCAAAGTTCCACAAGGGACATGCAAATGACTGGCTGACTGATTTATTACATTGAAAATTACTAACACACAAATAGAAAGGGCTCTCCAGTTGTGTATCGCGTTAGCCCCGCTGTTCACACGCAGTGGTTACTTACAAATATGTGTTTAAAAAAATTGCCAAATGTTGTCCCTTCAATGTAAACTGATAAAGAAGATGAGCAAATGTCGTTAACATTTTTGTTAAATGATGTTTCTGAACCAGAAAGTTTGGGATTATAATTAACTAAAAGATGAATACATGATTTTCAAACTATTACGGGGAAAATAACAGCAGCACATGAATATGAAAACGGATTAGGAAGATTTGTTACAACATAATTACGTTAGTATGTCCCGACTTTGTACGCTTTGCCTCCCAAGACCCTGACAGTGAATTTGCCGACTTTGCACGTTTTGTCTCCCAATAGCCTGACGGAATCTGCTGACTTCGCACGTTTTGCCTCCCAATAACCTGACAGTGAATCTGCTGCTGCACGTTTTGCATCCTAATAGACCGATGGTGAATCGAATGTTTATATTCGAAATTTATAACCTTTTACACCCAGGTTCTGAATATTGCATTATAATGAAGCTGTTTTGTAATGCTTGGAAGGAGATATTTCTAGAAATTTACTGGAAAATGATTGCTAACACTACCACTTGGATAGTAGTGATTGTTCTTGTGCATGGTTTCTAAAATGACAATCTTTTTGTATGTCTTGTGAAATCTGTATGTCTGAAAGGATTACAGCGGTATGCTTTGTTTCTGCTAAAAATATTTTTTTTAAAATGTCTCATTATTAAAAGTTTGCTTTTATTAATCCCTTACATCAGACCGCCATCATTTGCACACTGGCGATTGCCATGTTCGTTCACGTATTCGCCATATGTGACGAGAAGGTGAAAACAACTTGTAAGGAGCAGGGTTGTGTCTGTGTGAGGAGTCAGAAAAACATCACCGAGGGAAAATGTGACGACATCTGGAACTCCAGCTTTGTCTTCTCCTGCAGACAAAAATACATGGAGTGTATGTCGACAGCGGGCTGTGTGCCTCAAGCTAACCCTTCTAAACCCAAGTAGTGAACCAGACGCAAGAAATGAGGAAAACTCGAGCTGCGAAAAGCAGTGGGGAGCCGAAACAAACTCATGGCCTATTTTTATTTTACTGTGAAGAAAATAAAATGAAGTTTGGAAAGAAATTTAATTTTTTTTCTTTTATTTGTTTGTCATTGCTATTTATTACCTCAACACTTATCGATATTTTCACCATGCGCAACTTTTGAAAAGTTTCCAGCATTTCTTCTCTCTCTCTCTCTCTTCTCTCTCTCTCCCTCTCTCTCTCTCAAAGCATTATTTTCATATCAGTGCCACTAGCGAGAAAAAGGAGAATCAAATGGTCATTAAGTTTTCGGTCTGTATGTGATTTTTTTATTTAAAAGTTCGTATATATTATCTCAGCAGCCACATAGACCAGGATGGTGACACCAGAAAGGAAGTTAGAATTGGAATTGCAAAAGCAGCATTGACCTCAAGAGTCTTGAGAACATATGACATTCAAAAGTTATAAGCACAAACACCAAGTTAAGATTATTCAATTCAAATGTAATATCCACCCTCATTTTTGCAAGTGAAAGCTGGAAAACTACAAAAGAAATAGATAAGAAATTAGACTCTTTCGAAAACATATGCTTAAGGAGAATAATCGGTATAAAGTGAACGACGCAGAGATAAGACAAATGAGCAAACAACAACCTGTCTCATGGGCGATCAGAAAAAGAAGATGGACATATGTTAGTCATGTGATGAGAAGAAACAATCAGAGTCCCCAAACAAGCTATCAAATTGATAACAAGCTATCTCAACAAGCTGAAGAAAAAGTGGTCGACCACGTGAAACTCTGAAGAGGACATTGTTAAGAGAGGTCAGTTCAGTGTGCATAACATCCTTTGATGAGATTGAAAAACTCGCCGAAGACAAGAAATCTTGGCGAACTATCATGCGCGCCCTACGTGACGTTTAGCGGCACGGGAAGGATGTAAGATGTAAGATATATTTATTTATTGTAGTGGCTTGATTGGCCTTGCTTTTGATCACAAAAGTGTTTCAATATATGGAATAATGGTATGAGGCATATCATCTATAACCTGTTTCTAAATATAGTCATTGTAACTACACAAAATGAAAGAGTTTGCTCACGAGAATGGCCTTGATTTTAACGAGATGGGAAGTTCTCACTGAGAATGTCTGGAGAGAGCAATCTACATGTTCACATTTGTTTGACCATTCATGTTATTTTATTTAAAAGGTCTGTATATGAAAGAACATTTTTCGGAAAATATTACAAAAACCTATATACTAAGGAGAAAACAGAAACACGCATACAAGACAAATAATGTACATGCAGTACACTAAACAACTGTGTGACACGGACAGACAATGCATTCGATACACCACTAACATTGGAAAACTTAACACAAACTGTACAAGGAATGCAAAAAGACAAGTCACCAGGACCAGATAGTCTTCAGTAGAGTTCCACCAGCACTTCTTTCCTATCTTAGGTCCTCTCCTCTTTCATGTCTTCACAGAAACTTTTGACCACAAGGAACTCCCACCTAGCCTGAACCTGTCATACATTACACTCGTAAGCAAAGATAACCCAGACAAGACACAACTCAAAGACTACAGATCTGTGCTAAACGCAGACTACAATATCCTTACAAGAGCGCTCCCCTCTACCAAGAAGCTCGACTCCATGTCTAGTCACAGATAAATTCTGCGATCAACCTCCAGCAAAAGACACATTGTATCTCGACAATAAAAATAGATGTCTGAGAAGCAGAAGAAGGGACAGGAATCAAAACCAGAAACAGCGCAGGTCACACCGGGATGCCTGGTAACCCTAGTATAGAACATATGTAAATTATCACATAACTACTAACAATATAATATTAAATACATTCAAGAGACATTATACGTGGGAGAAATTGTTAGCCACGATACAAAGGTCGGTTATGATGGTAAAATTGGTCAGTGTAACATTACCAGTAAATCTTAAAGTATAGATCGATGCGTTCCTTAAACTCTGTAGTAGCTGACGTGCTGACACTTATATAGTCTACGAGCAATGAGCTCTATGGCGTCATAAAAGTCATCGATTTCCATTGATTTGCCGAACTCTTATAGAGTGAAAATAGCCAATGCCACCTGAGAGAGAGAGAGAGAGAGAGAGAGAGAGAGAGAAGAAGAAGAAGAAGAAGAAGAAGAGCTAGCAGAATACAAATGTATAAATTACACTATCTCGAAATTTTTCCAGAGCCAGAGGAAGAGAGCACATAATGAGTGAATTATACTAAATAATTGCATAAAAATGTCCGATAGAGAGACTCAGTTTGTACTGAAGTCAACCCTTAACTTTTCCCCCATTTTTTGACAAGGTTTATTAAGATGTCGCTGTTGACAAAGAACTGTACAGATGCTTTGTTATTGATACTGACTGATCATACGGCAATATATATATATATACTAAAACTACTGTATTCATTTTTCTGTCACATAATGAGGAATAATTTTATGAAAATGGATTATTTATTTACAAACTGTTATTTAGTTTCTGTAAATCAAAAGCACTTCTTTTAATCAGTACTTGGAGAATACCTGAAGCAAGCAGTCTGTAAAACGTGAGTAGTGCAAGTCTGCAAATAATAAGGTGGAGAAATTTAATCATGTAATAATAGATAATGAACCAAAACAAATCCTCTTTATTATGTTCAACTGTATTTAGAAGAATAATTCTGTCTCCCTCATTACATAAATCAGGTTCCCCTTTCTTGACTTTGTAGGCTTAATGTAATGAATACTGCTGAAGCATCTGACATTTAACACACATTACAAACATAGCATGTGCAATATGAATCATTAAGTATGTAATCAAGTAATACATCATTTAATCACAAGACCAGACCTCAACAGAAACATAACAACAACTGGCATTAACAACCAGCAAACACAAGGAGAACATTAATCACGACATGGAAGATTAAATGATAATGATATAAATGAAATGATATTTCAAAATGCAATGACATTTCAGGTCTAATCATACACAAGAATGAGCAGTCAGCTGGCTTGCAATATCCCAATGATGAACTCAATGAATATATATCCTATAATCACTTGGCTCTTACATAGAAATCCACAATGAACATGTTTGCAATTAGCACTCAGTCTTCTAGTATTTCTTTAACACCTCGCAGCCATTAGCTGCACATGGCATACATATATGAAAATCAGTGTGAATGAATAGCATATTAACAACATATATAAAATAATCATTATGCATGAAACATGCGATAATCAGTATGAATGAAAATTAAGATAAATCAATGTGCATTGCAATGAGCATACACGATCGTATGTGATAATAAACAAAGTGTGAATGATGACCAAAGTGAAAGCATAGTATATTCAATAAGCAATCAACTACAAATAAAATACGTGTATCATTATAAACTAATAAGTCAACAGAACTTCACCTTCGCCACAGTTTACATTAATACACACATTACATCGACACTTCATCAAAATTTACTTTACATTTACACAAATCTAACACCAAATGAGACGGGCAAGGGCAGAGATGATAGCTAGACAATCAGTCGTCCAAATCACATAATGTAACAGAATTTTACAGCAACAATCCATATGCACAACGAAAACAAAACATAACCTGGCCATGTCTTCGACACGAATGAACAAGAATGATCAATCACCAAGAATAAAAAGATGAAGGTAAAGGTAATCCTGTCACGCTTTAGAGGCACATATGGTGTTAGTGCCCAAATCTCGTAAACGAATACATTTCAGTCAAGATCGTATGCTCCTCGATCCAAAACGCAAAAATCGTTTCACAAGTCTTTCCTGGCGCATTACATTCATTTAGACAAGAAAGAAGAAACTTACATACAAATTTCTTTAGATCTCAGGGCCAAGTGTCTGAAAAACGTAACCCAACAGTATATCCACCTGCCAAACATGGCGGCATAACGTTAGGAGACCACTTTGGTGCCGATATTATGGTATTTTTAAAACGTGTGTTTCAAGCAAACGTTTCATTTGTTTACGGTCATCAGATGTTAATTTAATCAGTTTTAAGAGAGATGTGATATGCATTGAGATGTAAGATCCATTTTCGTTATAATATGAAATATTCTTATCTTATATCTTCATATATCCTTCCAATGCCATTAAACGTCACATAGGGCTCGCAAGGTAGCTCGACACTTTTTCCTGTTTTCGGCGAGCTTTTCAACCTCAACAAGGGATTTTATGCCTATTAATTTGGCCTCTTTTAACAATGTCCTCTTTAGATTTTCAAGTAGTCTGTCTCTTTTTTTTCTTTGGGCTGTTGTGTTCCACCTGATAGCTTGTTTTGGGATTCTTGGATCGTTTCTTCTCATCCCGTGACCAACATATGTCCATCTCCTTTTCCTGATCACCCATGAGACTCGTCAGATCGTTTCTTCTCATCACGTGACCAACATATGTCCATCTCCTTTTCCTGATCACTCATGAGACTGGTTGTTGTTCAGTCAATCGACTTATCTCTAAATTATTCTTGAATTCGTTCCACTTGATGCCGAGTATTTTCCTTCGGCATTTGTTTTCAAAAGTCTAATTTCTTGTCTATTTCTTTAGTTGTTTTCCAGTTTTCGCATGCGTAAATGAGGATGGATATTACATTTGAATTGAATATTCTTAACTTGGTTTTTGTGCTTATAACTTTTAAATGCCATATGCTCTCAAGATTCTTGAAGATCGATGCTGCTTTTGCAATTCTAATTCTAACTTTCTTTCTGGTCTCACCATCCTGGTATACAGAAGTCTATGGCAATCCCAAAAAGCAAAGGAGAAAGTATACACCCCTGTCTCACCCCCGTCTCAGTCTGGAACCACTCGCTCACCCCTTCTTCTGTGCTGACTACACAAACATATCCATTGCATAGATCTCGAATGATGTTGACAATCCTAGATGACATTCCATATAGCCACAAAATTGTCCACAATGAATCTCTGTAATAATAGCTTTTTAAAAATTGTTCTTTCAGACTTTCATGAAGTACATACCTTTCTAATCTAACTTGCAATTTCCCTGGATTTTAGGAGTGGTAGATGTTCAGTAGATATTCTAGATTTATGGACTTTAGTAATTTTGTAGTCTTTGTATTCGATGAAATCTGGAGGATAGTTTATTTTATGATTTATCTGATTTACATAAGAAGGACACAAATTAGGGACACAAACTGTCCTTCGGATAATAAAGCCTGTCAACGATCTTTCATATTTCAAGTCTTTGTTGTTCCCATTGTTTTTGTGGTGAAGAGTCAGGGCATTAGAATGAGTCTAATTAGGTCAAATACCTCAGCTAGCAAAATGGACACGACAAGATGGCCGTGTGGGGATAACAGATTAAATACTTCAGCTTCACTATGAAGTCGTCCGTACTTCCACTTTATTTAATCTTCTTCAACAGTGAATTCCCCCCCCCCCCCCCCACTGCAATCCAGCATGTACGTAACTACTGTAAATCTGTAGATGTGACATTTTCTGCGGCCTAAGTGTCCACGTCACGTGTGTAATTTTAGTACTAGGGAGCATCAGACAGGAAACACCGTGTCTCACGTGTATATTTGTACATGCAGTTTGAACACACACTGTCCTCTACTGCGACCTTGCATTCGGATAGGCGCATCGTGATGCATTAACATTTCGAACATTCTAGAAGTTTATTCAAATACTGTCAGATAAAAGGGTGTGCTACTTTCAGATGGTACATGAATTATTTGGCTCTCTCTCTCTCTCTCTCTCTCTCTCTCTCTCTCTTTCTCGTTTATTATTTATTTATGTAATCATTTAATTGTGTCTTCATGATTATTATGCTCATTAACAAATGCTGAATGACTGTGACTAAGTGAAAGCTGTATGATGGAGGACAGAATGTTAGACGGGCCTGCGTGCCCAATTCTGAACCCATTGAAAATAAAGTATGTTCGTTCGTTCACAAATTGAAAAAAAAATTACCTTTCTATGCAGTAGTGCATTCATTCGGAATTTTCGAGACATGTTTGCGTGAGTAGATTTTCTCGCATGACTCCTGCAGGAGTTTACTTATGTGCAGAAGTGGTCTCATGTGACATGTTCAGAGATCATGCTTAATCACTGCCATTTATAGCAACGATGTAGGTAGAAGCATTCAAGAAGATGGCGATAGTTATATTAGCTGCAAAAACACTATTAATTAAGTGTGATAAGTACATCAAAGACAACATACTAATATAAACTAGCAGCTGTTATACAATAACAATCAACAGTCAAAAACAAGTTTAGTCTGTTTTCTAAAATCCTAAGATGGCATGGCCTCCCCCATAAGATAGTAAATGTAATCAAAGCCCTATATGAGGGTTTTCAGTGCAAAGTGATCTGTGGAGAACATACCTCCAGCAGCTTTAGGGTACAAACAGGAGTGAAACAGGGATGTGTACTATCACCAACATTATTTATCTTGGCAGTAGACTGGTTAATGAAGGAGGCAACATCAGACAAACGCGGAGGATTACAATGGACCCTTGACACAGTGCTGGAGGACCTTGACTTTGCAGACGACATTTGTCTATTATCAAGCAGTCACAAAGATATGCAAGATAAAATAAACAAGCTAACTCAGAATGCAAACAACATAGGACTAAAGATCAACGTAGGAAAGACAAAGTTAATGAAGCAAAATGTGAACAACAGAAATGTACTCGGAGTAGATAACAAGTTAGTGGAGGAGGTCAACGAATTTGTATACCTTGGCAGTAGAGTAGTAGAAAATGGAGACAGCACAGAGGACATCAACAGCAGACTTACTAGAGCAAACCAGGCTTTTTCAGTGCTGCAGACTGTACGGAAATTTTAAAAAATAAGCATAAATATGAAAATCAGGATATTTAAGAGTAATGTTCTAAGTGTACTACTCTATGGAAGTGAATGCTGGAAAATCACCAAAACCATAGAAAACAAGTTGAATTCTTTCCAGACTAAATGTTTACGAAGAATTATAAAAATATTTTGGCCAAACACCATAAGAAATAACATCTTATTGGCAGAAATGGAGATGAAGCCACTGACAACAATTATTGAGGAAAGACGGTGGCGATGGTTGGGACATGTGCTCCGAATGACTGACAACTCACTACCAAAAATAGCACTAAGATAGACACCACAGGGGAACAGAAGTAAGGGTAGACCAAAATAGACATGGAGATGAACAACTGAAAGGATGTTGAGCAATAGAGGGCTCACCTGGGCAAGAGCAGAAAAAAAGGCGAAGGACAGGCATTTGTGGAAAACCCTTGCAGAAGCCCCATGTGCCCTGGGCACTTAAGGTTCAGAGAGAGAGAGTCTGTTTTCTGGCAGAGAAAACCATGTACAAATCGAGCGGAAGGTAAAAGGAAACTTCTGTTATTCCCTTGTTAAAATCATGTTTCACAATACAGATGTATAATTGTAAAACTTGAACGATTAACAAAAACACGACAAAGAAATTGAAAGCAACAAAGATGTGTTTTGGAGAAAGCAAATTACTGGACCACTTATACCAGTTGGAACATCATACAGAAATCACCGTTTGCGTGGTGATACAGCTCGAGTTTTGAAGGTCACGAAAGATCAGAGTCACTTTGGTTGCACAATAGTTCTTTTGGCGATAAAGCGCTCTCGAGTTCCGTGCGTGGGGAGACAGGCTTTCGCTCCCTTCCCGGACGGCGAGAGTTAAGGTGTTTCGATGCAGAAGCAAGTGGTTTGTCCGTCGAGCGAAGCATGTAAACGGCTAGCCAGCCAGGTTCATGCTAACGATGTAGTACGGTTTTGTCGACCGATGGTCTCGAAATTGGCCCATCTCTCGCAAAGAGTATCGGGTCTGCAGTATGTAATGTGCGTATGTTGTGGGTGGCTGGGCTATCTTCCCGTTCGCTAGAGCAGAGAGAGCCGCCGGCCGCGCCCGCCGGTTAAAGGAAGTGAAACGCCGCGGGGGTCGAAAGGGATCCGCTCTGAGCAGAGCGCTGTCTCCCTTGCCCCGCGTCGGTCTGTCGGTAGATATCTGACTAAGGTTCGGTGAAGAAAGCTATCTGGTTGATCCTGCCAGTAGTCATATGCTTGTCTCAAAGATTAAGCCATGCATGTCTACGTTCACACTGTCTCACGGTGAAACCGCGAATGGCTCATTAAATCAGTCGAGGTTCCTTAGATGATACGATCCTACTTGGATAACTGTGGCAATTCTAGAGCTAATACATACTTACCAAGCTCCGATCCTCGTGGAAAGAGCGCTTTTATTAATTCAAAACCTGCTGTTGGCGAAATTCTTCAGCTGCCGTGCGTGGAGCGGTGCTCCTCCCGGCCAATGAAGAAAGGTGCAAATGGGGTTGCCGCGCAGCACCATTGCGGAAAAGGTGGTAGAAATGATAAAGCGAAGCAAACAGTCAAATCACGGCACCTCTAATCTGGAGGTAGGCCACGTCCTGAGTGCAGTCATATCGTGTGAAAAACATGAACCGGCTTGTCCCAGAGGTTAAGACACTGTTGGCGAGACTCTTCGAATACCGCGCGTGGAATGAAGCTCCTCCCGGTCAAGGAAGAAAATGCGGAAAAGAAATAAAGGTTGCTGTGCGGTGCCGACGTGAAAAGGTGGTGGAAAGGATAATGTGAATTTTAATCGATATGTCCAGTAGTATCGCTGCGAGAGCTACACATACCACGGCGCCTCTGCTCTACAGGTCGGCCACGTCCGAAATACACCTACACCGGTGAAATTTGCCTAAACCGGCACACACCAGGGGTGGAACTTGATGGGTAGACATGTCATGCCACCTCCGCTCTAGAGGTTGGTCACGCGCGATATACACCCATACTGGTGAATTATGCCTAAACCGGCTCATACCAAGGGTGAATCTTGAAGGCTACACATGTTACAGTACCTCTGCTGTAGAGGTCGGTCACGTCCCAAACACGCCCATGCCTAAACCGGCTCAACTAGGAAGGGTAGCGGCCAAGACCACAAAATCCTGAAGTCGGAGACACTGGACCAGGGCAGTCTAGATAGGCAACCACCTCTCACCCGGCGGGGATGTATGCGTATCCTAATCACGCTGAGGTTTTCCGGTGAGAAAGTCCAACTCTGGACTGGATGGGCAACCACCTCTCACCCGGCGGTGATACACGGGCATCTCAAAACACGTCGAGGTTTTCCGGTGAGAAAATCCAACTCTGGCCTATGTGGGCTACCACCTCTCATCCAGCGGGGATGCACTGATATCCTAAACACGTCGAGGTCTTCCGGTGAGAAAGTCCAACTCTAGACTAAACTGGTGCAACGAAAACCACGGTGTCACGCAATCCGCTTCAGAGACCCACCAAGAATACAGGCTAAAGCCCTACGATACTCTGAACCTCTTGTGGTCATCTCGGGGATCTCGTGTGGTCCTTTCGGTGACCACACAGGAGACCACGGGACCTAACTAGGACCACAGGCGTAAATTCAGTGTGATCACAGTGCGGTCTTGGTGGTAGAAGCTATGGAAGAAGAAGAAGAAGGTTGCACAATTTGTGTGTGTGTGGGGGGGGGGGGGAAGGGGGGATATTATATTTTTGCCAGACAACCGCTATTGTTGCAAGAGGTTCAGCAATATACATTTCCGAGCCTTGTCTGATCACTTCATGTTTTTTTTTTTGGAGGGGAGGGGGGGGGGGGTTATGCGCCGCAATTTTTAAAGCGAAAACTGTGTTCCATGTCCTCTCTGGTCATTTCTAAAGAACTACAGCTAATACAACTAATTTTTGTTAAAAATGAAAATATAATGTATCAATGGATTAGCAAGGCCCAGTTTAATGTGTCTATATATAAGTCATACATTATTAGTTATAAATTTTTCTCTAACTTCACTTGCTAATATTTTGTAACCTGTTTATGCTGTATATTTTTTAAAGCCGTGGCCACACCGTGACTGAAGAATATTATCAATCACCTACATACACTATGTATAGGACTTTGATCGTTTTTCTTTTCTTTATACATATCATAGAGAATGAGTTATAGATGTTGTAGTTCTTTATTTTGTCTAGTTATCCTCTTTCCTGTTGTTTGACCAGAAAGATGAACATCTTTAAAAACAGCATTAATTCTCAGCTTCAAATTCTCTTTGGGTAGTTTAGATGGTCTTACTTGTTGATTATTGAAAGGGGAATCCAGATGATATACACTGCTCGGGAGGGGGGAGGCAAAAAAAGCTTACCCTGTTTTAAGGGATGGCTTTCGGTAGGTTGTAATAGAAAAATCAAAATGGCTGAGACGAAGTGGGGTGGTGCACTGACTTTCAAAATTGTTTTCAAGAGGTTCTTCCTTACACACAACACAATACTTTCAGCTCAGTAACAGCATTTTTTGTTTTGTTTTACATTGCAACGTCATGTCTTTTGTTGTTCTCCAGAAATAATGCGTGCGTGTACTCGAGAAGAGATTTTATCTTTCATCCACCACCAACCTTCCTCTTTCTCTAGAAGAGATTTTATCTTTCATCCACCACCAACCTTCCTCTTTCTCTAGAAGAGATTTTATCTTTCATCCACCACCAACCTTCCTCTTCTCTAGAAGAGATTTTATCTTTCATCCACCACCAACCTTCCTCTTTCTCTAGAAGAGATTTTATCTTTCATCCACCACCAACCTTCCTCTTTCTCTAGAAGAGATTTTATCTTTCATCCACCACCAACCTTCCTTTTTCTCTAGAAGAGATTTTATCTTTCATCCACCACCAACCTTCCTCTTTCTCTAGAAGAGATTTTATCTTTCATCCACCACCAACCTTCCTCTTTCTCTAGAAGAGATTTTATCTTTCATCCACCACCAACCTTCCTCTTTCTCTAGAAGAGATTTTATCTTTCATCCACCAGCAACCCCCCTCTTTCTCTAGAAGAGATTTTATCTTTCATCCACCACCAACCTTCCTCTTTCTCTAGAAGAGATTTTATCTTTCATCCACCACCAACCCCCCTCTTTCTCTAGAAGAGATTTTAACTTTCAACCACCAGCAACCTTCCTCTTTCTCTAGAAGAGATTTTATCTTTCATCCACCACCAACCTTCCTCTTTCTCTAGAAGAGATTTTATCTTTCATCCACCAGCAACCCCCCTCTTTCTCTAGAAGAGATTTTATCTTTCATCCACCAGCAACCTTCCTCTTTCTCTAGAAGAGATTTTATCTTTCATCCACCACCAACCCCCCTCTTTCTCTAGAAGAGATTATAACTTTCATCCACCAGCAACCTTCCTCTTTCTCTAGAAGAGATTTTATCTTTCATCCACCAGCAACCCTCCTCTTTCTTTAGAAGAGATTTCATCTTTCATCCACCAGGAACCTTCCTCTTTCTCTAGAAGAGATTTTATCTTTCATCCACCAGCAACCTTCCTCTTTCTCTAGAAGAGATTTTATCTTTCATCCACCACCAACCCCCCTCTTTCTCTAGAAGAGATTATAACTTTCATCCACCAGCAACCTTCCTCTTTCTCTAGAAGAGATTTTATCTTTCATCCACCAGCAACCCTCCTCTTTCTTTAGAAGAGATTTCATCTTTCATCCACCAGGAACCTTCCTCTTTCTCTCATTTGTCAAAATGAATAAGATTTTATAACTAGTCAGACATTTTATCACAAGTTATACTATCACCAGTCGAGATATTATAACTAGTCTGAGATTTTATTACAAGTCTGCAGAAATGCGTTAAATCATTTATGTTAAGTCTCAAGTCCTTACATGCTGCTTAATGTCGAGTCTCAAGTCAAATATCAAGTCTGTGAGTCAACAATCAAAGTAACCATTGGTTCCATCAGCAGTTTATTACAGCATGCAGAAGAGGTTGTAAGTTGTGAAAGTAAAGTAAATAAAAGTAACACCATGTATACTTTATTTTTGCTTTTATCAAGTATATCGGCTGAAAGCTACTCATTTTTATGTTAACCATAATAAAATCTATTAGGAATACAATATTTTTTTTATATACCACGAGTTTTTTTTTTGTTTTTTTTTGTTTTTTTTTTTGCTTCTGAATTCCACTGCTGTCAATTCCCTTGAAGGACAAAATTATGTGGACATTCCTCATATAAATTGTTACACAAATTCAACTATCTTTCTTACTTTACGACCCACATCTGATAATACGGACATGGCAGTTTACTGGCACCTAGGCACCAGCGTTACGTGATTTGTGCTCTTTTCTTGTCATTACTCTACCTATAATTAAGAGATTATGACATGATGACTAGACGTGAATGAGGCAAAACTCAACGGACAGTAGATTCAAATTAGATAAACTTGTGTCTGCCATGACACGTTGCAAGGGCGTTATTGATGCGTTCATTTTCTTGCTTATACCGCGCTGTAGAAAGCAAATGTAGCTGTCAAGTCGACTGACTAAAAATGTCAAATAGCAAGCCACGTTTGAGTCACTATACCTCATATCAAGTCTTTAACCCTTTGCTATCATTTATCAAAGATTTATTTGATAAACATCTGACATGAAGCACAAATTTTGTTATAGATGGATAATTTATTCAAGTTACTTGACATTTTATACATTAACTCTTCATAAATTTAACTTTGATTTCAGAAAGTGGGAAATTTTACAACAAATTAAAAATAACAGGCAAACAAAGCTGTAAATGAGCTAAAATTATTCAGGATAAAGTTGATTCGAGCTGCATTCGAGTCTTAGTCGATCTTCTTGTCGAATTTTATCACTAGTCAGATATGGCTTGCCCTGATGTTATATCTGTAACTAGAAAACCAGAAAATATCTGTAGCTAGGGGACCAGATATAATATCTACAGGTAGAAGACTAGATATAGCATTCCTGCCATAATATATGTAGCTAAGAAACTGTACTACGAGACCAGATGTATTATCTGTAGCTAGGAGACTGCATACAGCCCCTGAAAAAAATAAGAAATATCTGTCTTCAAGATGAAACCCTACCCACACAACTGTCAGTGTGTTAATGGAAGTGCATATTCACGTAAAAATATACGCAGGACAACACTTTAAATCACTTGAGGGACGAAAGAGGGAAAAAATGTAAATCCGCAAAACTGGTATATCTCGAGACCCGCGCCGAGTCTTATACTGTGGAATGCCAGCAACAACTGTTCTTAGATCACTTGGTAAATTGTGGAAATCATTATCATATACTGTACAAGATGAAAATATAAATCACTGAAAACATTTAAAGACATCAAATTTGAGTTTTCACTAGAAGAATGAACCGTATAAACTTTAGCAGTCATTCAGATATCATGAATTTATTGCCATTAACTGTTATCATGAATTATTGACATTATTAGTCAAGTCAGCAGGCGTCACGTGTGTGCGACGACACACACACAAACACACACACACACACATAAAAGCACTGTCACGCCGCCTGGACATGGAAGCTTCCCTCTTCCCACACACTGGAGCAGAAAAAAGGATTTGTTGGTAAAAACTGTTAACACGAAACTTGGGAAAGCTGGGGTGGGAACACGAGAAAAAGAAACTTAGTGGCACTCTATGGCAAACACTTCTTTCATTTTCAACTTCCACTCTGTTCACAGCTTCCTGTTCTCGCCTTCCCTCCCCCATCTAAAGGTGTGTGTCCATTAACACAAAAATCGATTATCTATTACCAGCGCTGTGTTGTGAACAATTTGCTCAAGTTCCAGCGCCTGCACCACGTGACAGCTTCAGCCTTGTCCGTGCGAGAGCAAGGGAGAGAATTGATTATCAACTGAGGCAGTCTCAGATTCTTAACCTGATCTGTCCGAATTTCTTCCAGATCAAATTCAGAAACTGAAGATCTTGTAGGCTGCCTGAGATTATTTGTATAACCAGGCCTCATCATAATAGAAGACAGTTAGGTACATCCATATGTATATTTGTGCGTGTGTTTGTTTGCTTGCCAAGTCCTTCCACATACGTTCAGTGTAGTTAGTACAAAGTTTTAAACGCCATAGGTGTGTTACCAAACGGTTTGTCAGCAAAGGTCTGAAGTGCACGGTGGAAGTTGAAAATGAACTTGTTTATTCTCTTTCGACCAAGAACTTAGAGAAATGTGCCGCAAGATTAGAGACTGTGAATGTGTATAAAATGTGCTTTGAGCTGTATAAATGTCAAACAGCAGGCCAAGTTCGAGTCACTATACTTCATATCAAGTCTTTAACCCTTTGCTATCATTTATCAAAGATTTATTTGATAAACATCTGACATGAAGCACAAATTTTATTATAGATGTATAATGTATTCAAGTTACTTGACATGTAACATGTTTATACATTAACTCTTCATAAATTTAACTTTGATTTCAGAAAGTGGGAAATTTTACAACAAATTAAAAATAACAGGCAAACAAAGCTGTAAATGAGCTAAAATTATTCAGGATAAAGTTGATTCGAACTGCATTGAGTCTTAGTCGATCTTCTAGTCGAATTTTATCACTAGTCAGATATATCATTTGCCTTGATGTTATATCTGTAACAGAAAATATCTGTGGCTAGGCGACCAGGCATATTTTTAAAAAAATCTTTTTATTCTTTTCATTTCCAGCTATTATTCAGAAATTTGTTTCGAATAACATCCCTTGGTACATTATTTTCTGCTGTCAAAACGGAACAGAGGTACTTTTGTATTGCTACAAATAACATTTACTTTTGTATCTTTTGCGTTAATATCTGTTAGAAGAAAATTGTACTCAAAGCTGACAGTATATATATTTTAAAAATTCACTTTGCAGAGTTACAGCTATGGCAGAGCCAAATCAGAATCAAGTTGTACAACAACAACAGCACATGCAAATCGAGTATGTTGAAGACAAGGGAGGAGCTAAACTGAAGCTTCAGGTCATCGATGGTCAGTATTACCCAACATTTCCAACAGAGATCATCAAAGACATGAACTCTATTAGAATCCGTCACGATGATGTCATACTAGCGGGATATCTCAAGGCCGGTGAGTTCCCTGCTACAAGTCAGAGCTTTCAACTCAAATTTAGATCAGGTCTTCAATGTTATCAGCGTCCAGAGACTCCGAAAGGAATTCTGTAAGGTGATACAAAATATTTTTCTCTGTTTACCCTGATTTCATTCACTACTGGCCCTTAAAACAGAGGAATGCCTCGTGGCCAACTTAAAACAAAACAAACCATCTGTGTCCCAAAGTGATGCACCAGCTGGATCCCCACTCACTGGGCCTGCTCGCATTTCTCATGCATCCTACAAGTGAAAACCCAGATCTCTATTGGTATGCCCGAGTATACTGCCCGCAAGTTTAAAATTCTCTCCCTCTGCTTTCATGGTCATACTTTCGTGTCTCTCTGGAACTGTAAAAACATAATAGCTTCTTTCTGTTTCACCTTGTCTAGTCACTGCTCCCCCACTTCATGCATTTTTACTCCTAATCCTGTGATGTCGCGGACACTTTCATGATTGTTTGTTCCATTTCTGGTGATATCGCTCTTTGTCTACCAGTCGACGTTCCTCGCGTCTCTTCAGATTACCATCGTCGTGTAGCGCCTTGGTCTCTAATTTCGAATTTAACATCACTACGCCTAAAAATCTGGCAAGCCCGGTTGTCCTACTTTCTTTCTTTGTCAAAACTGACCACGAGGTGTGCTTGTTTTTAATTTTTTCTTCGCTTATAGTCGCCGCCCACTTGTGTTTTCATGTACATATTAGCTGCTTGTTTGTTGTTTATTGTAAATAAATAAGTAGTGTATATTTTCTGTCAGTAAATGGTGTTCGTGTACAATTTTTTTTTTCATTTTGGATATATTGGACGCAGTACAGTGGGGTAAGTATTGTTTGTATTTCTTCATTTTCCTTTTTTTTTACTTTTCAATTCTTAGCTCCTTTTTCTGTTCTATACTAACAACATACTAACAATTTTATTAGAAAACCAATATAAATTTTTCCTGTTTACCTCAATCAATACCCCGACTAAAAACACGGGCCTTAATCTAGTACCGACGCGGACGTTACATGGCCGAGTGATAGTAGGTGGTCCCTTTGTAAAAGTCATTGTAACAAACTAATTCCATGTTCAACACATGTGTATCACATATCAAAATAAATGGAAATGAACTGTGATTCCATAAATGAAGTTATTTGTCATTTTAAGAAAAGATGGAAACATTTTTGGGCGCAAAAAATTTTTTTGGGCTGAGAAATAAAAATATGTTGTATTTACCACCAGTGTGTCAAAATCTAATATGAAATATGTAGGTCAACAAGAAAACATTATTTGGATCAATATTTAGGGACATTTTTGACACCCATTAAATCTAACAGGTCTACTACTGCCAGAAACACATGCAGTAAGATCGACCGAGTTGGTCGGTGTGACCATTTTGCCTACCTATCTCAAAAACCACTTAATTACACTCGAATCGGTGAAATCGATGAATTTCAAAATGTCCTCCATTTACAGCCGTGACATGAAGTTAAATTTAGATTGAGAAAAACTCTGATTCTGAAATGAAAAGTTACATCGAGTTTTCAAAAAAAAAAAAAAAAAAACATGCATCCCTCAAAAGTTCGAACGCATAGATCGGAAGCATCCGTAAATGGACGTGGGGAATAATGTATATGTCATACTACATATCAGGCTTTGCTTTTGTGATGCACTTAAATGTGACGACCATCGCGTTCCATTTCATGACATTTACCCCCTTGGTCTTTTGATGTAAGCCCCTTCAGCATAGATTAAGCAAGACGCCTCTGATCTACAAATCGACTTTTTCCTTCCTACGTGAGATCACAGTATCACCTATATTTTTTTTTACAGGAACACACTGGGTCTGGGAGATTCTCCGAATGCTTTTAGCTGGGACTACGGAAGTGGTGGAAGCAGAAAAGGACCAGTGCATGATGGAACAGACAGATCAGACAGTGCTGGATTCTCTTCTCTCTCCAAGAGTTCTTAATACGCATGTCCACTTTGATAAACTTCCGGCGGAAGTGCTCATTCAGAATCCGAAGATCGTCTACCTGACCCGAAATCCTAAAGACACGGCAGTCTCCATGTATCATCATCATACAAAACTTTGGGACTATTACAGCTATGATGGAACTTTCGACAACTACTTGCATTTGTTCATTGAAGGGAAAGGTTTCTAAAGAGATTATTAAAAAAGAATTGAGCTGGGGATTGTAATGAGAATGTGTGTGTGTGCGTGTATATATATATATATATATATATATATATATATATATTTAAATAAGTCCGACAATTAAGTAATGAGACTGATTTTATTATGGCCAAGACAAAAATGCCATATATGAGGCAAAGCATGGAATCCAAAGAGGCAACCTTCATCTATGATCTGGCAACTTTTCATCGCCACCCGATAAGCAGACGACAAACAAGCCGCCATTTTGTTGACCTAGTTAGAGGTGCATTGTCACGTAATCAGCATGGAGCAAAAAGCTAACATTAAATTCTGTTTAAAACTCAGAAAAGGTCCATTGAGACAGTTGAATTTATGTGACATGTTTATGGGGATAATTGTTTATCTCGTTCATATATATTCAGGTGGTATTCATGATTCAAAAGTGGTGTGGAAACAATTATAAATGCAACTAGATATGGACGCCCAATTTCTGTTTGTAATGAGGAACTCATTGCAAAAGTCAGAGAACGGAAACAAGAAGATCGTTGTTTGACTGTGAGGTTGATGGCAGATGAATTTGGTCTTAACTGAGAAACTATTCGTAAAATTCGATGAAACATGGATTTTCCATTATGATCCCACAACTAAATGCCAAAGTGCTCAGTGGAAGTCATAATCATCACCAAAAAGCAAACAAATTTCATCTTCAAAAGTCAAAAGTGAAGACAATGTTGGTCTTCTATGACAGCAAAGGAGTTATTCACAAAGAATTTATTCCAGAGGGACAGACTGTCACTCCCAAAGTTTATTTTTCCCATTGCAACATATGCCTGTGAGACCTGGACACTTAACAAAACAGCTGAGAAACACATACATGCCTTTGAATGTAAATGCTACAGAAGAGTTCTTCAAATATTATGGACACAAAAAAGAACAAATATATCCATACTACAAGAACTTAATATTGAAGAAGGCTGGCTAGTAAGAAGTATTAAAGAGAGAAAACTTAAATATTTTGGACACATTAAACGTCATGATAATCTAGAGAAGACTGTCTTGGAAGGGTACATAATGGGAAAAAGAAAGAGAGGAAGACCAAGGCGAAGATAGCTGCAAGACATCATTGATGATCTGCAAATGGATGCATCAGCAGCAAGTCATCTTGCTTACAACCGAGAGGCCTACAGGAGTGCTGTTTGGGAGGCAAAGTTCCACAAGGGACATGCAAATGAATGAATGAATGAATATCTGATGGTGGTCATACTGAGTAAATGTTAGTGATTGCATGTTTTATTAACATAATGAAACCATCATATAATGAGATGTCTGAGACTGAGGAATATTTTTTAGATTTTCTTAAACTAAAAGAGACCACAGATGTCAGAAACATCTACTGAACAGCTTGAGCGCACACCAACTGAGAATCTGCCTGGTCAAGGTTATGATAATGAGAGTACCATGAAAGGAAAGTAAAGAGGGGTACAAAAGGGAGTCCTGTACATGAAGTTTTGTGTCCTTTAAGCACACACTTTAAACTTGGTATTCAGTTATGGCACTCTGTATTATTTTTGGAAGCAATAGTTTCTTCTGTTTGATCCAACAGATCTATAACACAACCCAGCAAAAAAACATTTTTTTCTTGTTGCCTTGGTTTTTAGGCCTGTTCCTGGGGTTATTTGGGGCACTGATTCAGAAAGTTCCATTGGATAGACTGCATCAGCTCTAGTTTCTTAGATATGGTTGAATTTATAAAATTTTAGACCGCTCTTTAACAAACCTCTTCTGCAGAATTGGGATGTCATAACAAGCTGTCTTATTTGAATGGGAAATTTTTGTATTTAATTTATCTACATTTTTTTGTGTACAATGACCTTTGTTTCACAACTGTTCATTTACTTCTTTTTATGCACTGGCATAGAAATGTATAGCTAAAATGACAAAATCGCTTTTGTTTTATTACATAATTATGTGCAAAAAATTAATGCAAAAAATTAAGATGGTAAGTTGCGGTTTTTGTAGACTATATAAATTTGTATTTCAAAGGTTCTCAAGCTGATCTGTTTAAAACAAATGTGCTGTATAATAGTTATGATCATGTAGGAGGTGTGTATATATTCCCACTTATATAATTTCATTTTTGCAAATCGAACGTCAAGATGCTTGAATAATCCTGACACATATTGCTATATTTGTGGGGAGTACACAATGAAACCAAATAGGAAACCTATTTCTGAGTTTGTAAGAAGAGCATATGTAGGTTATTTTGGTGTCAAGCTTGGAGATCAGGATAATCCATGGACTCTTCATATTGTATGCAAAACTTGTACAGAGCATCTGCACCAGAAATGGAAAGAGAAGCTGCCTAAAATTTAAGTACCAGTGGTGTGGAGGGAACTGAAAAACCACTTTGATGACTGTTATTTTTGTATTGTTAATATCATAGGCATCAATCAAAATAATTGTGACAAAGTGATCCTACCCTGATCTACCTTCAGCCAAGAGGTTCTGGACTCAGATCTTGTACCTGTTCCAACTTTCCTTGAACTACCACAGCTCTCAGAAGATGAGTCTTGCATGTCTGATATCACACAAAATAAAGAAAGTTGGGGTGGCAACACTGAATTCTAAACAACTTCACATAGTGATCGTTTTGATCAGAATGAACTGAGTGATCTGATCAGGGACTTACATCTTTCCAAGGAGTCTTCTGAATTGTTTGCCCCCAGACTAAAGAAAAAGAACCCCCAGACTAAAGAAAAAGAACCCCCAGACTAAAGAAAAAGAATGTACAAAAATTACATTTTATCAAAGAGGATTTACTGCCATTCTTTATCGAAGACAACTTAGTATTCTGCAATGACATTATAAATGTTGTGAAGAAAACTGGTCTTTCAGAATATAACCCAAGTTAGTGGTGTCTTTTTATCGACAGTTCAAAACACAGTTTGAAATGTGTTCTTTTAAATAATGGCAACAAATGTGGTTCTATTCCAATTGGTCATTCCACTATGATGAAAGAAGAGTACAAGGCCATCTCTTTAGTCTTGGAAAAGATAAATTACCAAGAACATCAGTGGGTGATTTGTGTATACTTAAAGATGCTAATTTTCTTCTTGGTCAACAAAGTATCCTTTCTTTTTATGCCTTTGTGATAGTAGAACCAAACATGAACATCAGGCAAGGAAAGATTGGCCTCTGAGGGAATATATGGTGATTGGAGGACAAAATGTAATCTATCAACCTTCGGTAGGTAGCACAAGATAGAACCACATAGCCACCACTACATATAAAGTTAGGTCTGATAAAACAGTTTGTAAAGGCTTTGAATAAAGACGGTTCATGCACAAGTTACCTGGACTTACCATGGAAAAACTGAAGGCAGGAATTTTCAATGGTCCACAGATCAGACAACTTATAAATGACCCATATTTCAAGGCATCAATGAGTGAAATCAAATCATGTACCTGGTCTTCATTTGTTCCTTTT
This sequence comes from Achatina immaculata, assembly GCA_009760885.1. Classification (NCBI taxonomy): domain Eukaryota; kingdom Metazoa; phylum Mollusca; class Gastropoda; order Stylommatophora; family Achatinidae; genus Lissachatina; species Lissachatina immaculata. Next base: position 43,067,583 of record CM019698.1, read on the forward strand.
GTGAGAAGCTTTCTTGGCAACAAGAAGGCAGACATCTACACATAATTGATAAAGGACATGGTTTTTCATTTCAACAGGCTTGGCTGTAACAGAAGTGTTAAAATCCATTATCTGCACAGTCACTTAGATCATTTTCCAGAGAACCTTGATGGCTTAAGCAAAGAGCAAAGTGAAATATTTCAATAAGACATAAAAACAGTGGAAGCCAGATGCCAAGGAAGATAGGATGCACACATGATGGCGGACTATTGTTGTAATCTTATGTGGGATTGTCCTAGCAGATCCCACTCTTTGGAGTCTTACAAAAGGAGCTTGTGTGTCAACTGAGTGGAAAGTTTGCATCATAAACTTGTGCTTTTGGTATGAAATAAGTAGATTTTCATATAGTACACTTTTCTTCTGATTTTTAATGTTTCCTTCATGCTTAAAGATATTAGTTTAAACAATACATTAAAATATCCTAATTTGTTATGGGTGAGCAGAATGGAAGAATGGTAGATGGCATATGTTCTGTATCTCAAAAACTAGAGCTGAACTTGTACCATTTTTAGAATTAGTAGGTCAAATGTACCCAGAAACAGGTCTAACATTTGAGGCGCCGAAATATGTGTTGGCCAGTGTAATTATTTATGTGCATTAAATCAATACTGGCAAATACTAAATAGCCATCTATCTGACATGGATATAACTGTTAAGTTATAATATGGAACAAAATGAGCAGTTTCATGTATGGTTTGAAACCACTGAGATATCAGTCTGACAATGTATGTGACACTACAGTAAAGATCTTTGATGACATAAGCGTAAAAGGGTTAATTTTAAAACATTTCTCAGATTGAAGGTAAAACTCTTACTGATGCAGTTTGAAATATCCATGTTACATGGTATGATCTTTTCTGAAGTAAATCTTACAAGCATTTGTTCTAGAAGACATCAGTTTTTAAAAAAAATGGTAAATTTTTTTTGCAGAAAAAAAGGTTGGGTTGGGGGAAAGTGTGAGGTGAGACCTGATGCATATGTATGTATGTTTAGCCTTGTCTAAGACCCATGATATATGTCAGATAGACCTATCAAGTGTATAAGAGTATTGATTTTAATGACAAAATACCAAATACCAAAACCAAACACAGCAAAAAATTACGTTGGTCTGTCTTGCCTTCTTAAAAATATTGGTGCTGAAAGAGCATTAGAAACATTTTGTGTACACACATATTACACACAAACACATGTATAGAAACTTCATGTGATCACTTCTATGTCTCTAACCAGTGGACTATGGCTCGTGGTTTGACCACATCCAAAACTGGAGTAAAGCAACAAAGACATATCCAAAGATGCTTGAAGTGAACTATGAAGATATGATTAAGGTGAGTTAGAGTGAATGCAGCTGAATCTAAGGTGTGGTCTTTGAAAAGCATTATGACTATTAGGTGTGAGCTTAGGTTCTAAGGACTGTTATTGCCGGAGGTGGGGTTGAGAATTTGCTCTCTGCTCTAATGGCGTGCGTCTCAAATAATCTCTGGCAGTCAAGTCCAGGTCCTGGCCTTCTCGTGGCAGAACTGTTGAAACTGACAGGAGAAGAGGCGAAGGCAAATATCTGGTGCCTGAAAACCAGATACTTAGGGTAGATGAGAGCCACGTTTGGTAGCTCATCTACCGCTGCTTGTTAGATTCTTCAGCTGCCGTGCGTGGAGCGGTGCTCCTCCCGGCCAATGAAGAAAGGTGCAAATGGGGTTGCCGCGCGGCAACACTGCGGAAAAGGTGGTAAAAAAGGATAAAGCGAAGCAAACAGTCAAATCACGGCACCTCTGGTCTTGAGGTCTGCCACGTCCTAAGTGCACTCATATCGGGTGAAATGCATGAACTGGCATAACCCAGAGGTTAAGACACTGTTGGCGAGACTCTTCGGATGCCGTGCGTGGAGTGAAGCTCCTCCCGGTCAAGGAAGAAACTGCGGAAAAGAAGTAAGAGTTGCTGTGCGGCGCCGATGTGAAAAGGTGAAGGAAAAGATAAAGTGAAGTTTAATCGGTATGTCCAATAGTATAGCTGCGAGAGCTACACATACCACGGCGCCTCTGCTCTAGAGGCCGGCCACGTCCGAAATACACCTCCACTGGTGAAATATGCCTAAACCGGCATACACCAGGGGTGAAACCTGATGGCTAGACATGTCACGCCACCTCCGCTCTAGAGGTCGGTCACACCCGATATACACCCATACTGGTGAAATATGCCTAAACCGGCTCACACCAAGGGTGAAACTTGATGGCTACTCATGTCACGGTACCTCTGCTCTAGAGGTCGGTCACGTCCCAAACACACCCATACTGGGATAATATGCCTAAACCTGCTCAACCCGGGGGTGGAAGTCACTAGTGGCGAGGATTCGTCCTCCTGGACAAAAACTCCATCCTGGTCACAACTAGGAAGGGTAGCGGCCACGACCACAAAATCCTGAAATCAGAGACACTGGATCAGGGCAGTCTAGATAGGCAACCACCTCTCACCCGGCGGGGATGTATGCGTATCCTAATCACGCTGAGGTTTTCCGGTGAGAAAGTCCAACACTAGACTGTATGGGCAACCACCTCTCATCCGGCTGTGATACACAGGTATCTCAAAACACGTCGAGGTTTTCCGGTGAGAAAGTCCAACTCTGGCCTGGGTGAGCTACCGTCTCTCATCCAGCGGGGATGCACTGATATCCTAAACACGTCGAGGTCTTCCGGTGAGAAAGTCCAACTCTAGACTAAACTGGTGCAACGAAGATCACGGTGTCACGCAATCCCGCTTCTGAGACCCACAAAAAATACAGGCACAAGCCCTGCAATACTGTAAACCTCTTGTGATCCTCTCGGGGATCTCGTGTGGTCCTTTCGGAGACCACACGGGGGACCACTGGACTTAACGAGGACCACAGGCGTAAATTCAGTAGGATCACAGGGCGGTCTTGGTGGTAGAAGCGAACGAAGAAGAAGAAGAAGGTGTGAGCTTATATGAAGATCAGAGACAAGCCTTGATGACTTACGTCTTACATCCTTTCTGTGCTGCTACACATCACACAGTACTTGGTGGTTTGCCAAGATGTCCTGTCTTCCGCGAGTTTTTCATTCTCATCAAGGGATGTTATGCCCACTGAACAGGCCTCTCTTAACAATGTTCTCTTTAGTTTCACATGGTCGACATCTTTTTCTTCGGCCTGTTGTGTTCCACTTGATAGCTTGTTTGGGGATTCTCTGTTTCTTCTCATTACATGGCCGACATCTTCTTTTTCTGATCAGAGACAGGTTGTTTGCTCTTCTGTCTTATCTGCGTTGTTCTTGAATTCATTCCACTCTATACAGAGTATTTTCCTAAGGCATTTGTTTTCAAAAGAGTCTAATTTCTTGTCTATTTCTTTAGTTGGTTTCTAGCTTTCACATACATGAATGAGGGTCAATATTACATTTGAATTGAATACTCTTAACTTGGTGTTTGTGGCTATAACTTTTGAATACCATATTTTCTTAAGATTCCTGAAGATCAATGCTGCTTTTGCAGTTCTAACTTCCTTTCTGATGTCACCATCCGGTCTATGTAGCTGGCGAGATATGCAAATTGGTTTACTTCGTCAACAGCTGTTCCTTCTACGTATATTTTTCCTTCGTGGTTAATTGAGAAGTTTTATTATTTTTGTTTTTCCTTGTTAATTTCTATTAATTTCTATATTAGTCTTTTTTTTTTTAAAAGACAACGAAAACAACAGGCCGTGACCCGGTGGTACTGCAAACCGGGTCCACCCGTAACGAGATGTGGACCATGCCCCCGGCATTCAATGTGCAGGGCAGGCCTCGGGCATCTCGTTTAGTTAAAAAATAACGACGCTTTTGTTAACCAAAGGGCATGTTGATCAGGGTACCTGCTAAGAGGACACTTTGACCTCAGCCACTTTGATCTTAGATGACTAATTGATGTGAATTGTTCAAATTCATTTGAACATTATTCAAATTATGCCTGTTTCTTGTTATATATGGTAACGTGCATTTTTTTTTATCTATGGTCAATACCATGTATATTTCTTGTATCTCTGGTGTAAAATATATTTTAATTATATATATAATATATATATATATATATAATGTACAATTGTATTACTTCACTTTATATATGAGTTACTGTGCTGTGTCTATTTAATTCATTAATTCTTTAATTTTATCTCTGAAAGGAGAAATTAGTTCGCCAGGTAATGACATTAGTCTCCCCCTTGTACAACAGTACAAATGGGACCTGACTTCCCTTTACGGTATTTCCCAGAATTGAATTCCTAGCCCGGGCTATTCACATTCCTAAAGCTGTGCAGTCAACACTAAATGCATGTTTATCATCAACAGGCACTAATGCCAACACATTTACTTTTACAAATAACATAGAATTCTGCCATTTTATATCTTTATTCCAATTTATTACACTTATCACACAACACCAAAACAAAGGTGAACGTACTTCACATGAAAATGTAGAATGCACATTTATAATACATAACCATTTCATTAACACATTAAGTCAAATTTCATCATACTAATGAGCCGTATCAACAGCACGGTCTAGACATTCAATATTCTTAGCCATTGTCTAGAAAAACATAAACATAAACATGGAGAACCTGTGGGCCTTGTGGCACCTTTTAATAACACAAAATCAGTTCCAATCTCTGAACTCACATACACATCTATCAACATGAATGATGAGAAGTAAAATGATAATGAATGCATATTACAATGTCGAACATGATTTTACATAGGACAGGATGGTTTAAGCCATCGGACACTTGACAATTCACTCTCTCCTTCACCCCCAAAAAAAATGTTGAACGTACAACACTTTTTTTTTCTTGGCTCTGCCGCTAAATGTTTACTGTTTATGTATCGAATATTCAGTTCAGAAAAAAAAAACGTATGTAAATCGTGTGACAGAAAAAAAAACCAAATCAAACAAAAAAAAAAAACATTGCATTTTCCCTGGCTCACTTGCCAAAACTATTTTTGTCCATAAATTATCCTGAATGTGTTCGCTTGTGTCCCGCTGTTGCGTGTAAGTGGGCTTTCTGTGCCTGTTTCTGTTTCGTATGACCTCCACTTGTTCGTTGTAGGCTGTTCACTGGGAACTTTTTATGCCGGCTGAGCTTGGCTATATACTGTGTCAGTTTTAGCTGGTGTTTCTGGACTCTTGCTTGCTATTTCCCTGGGTGTGTGTTGTTAAAGTGACTGGTAAACTTTCTTTAATTCGGTCTCAGTGTCATTAGCGTTCTTTTCGCAGTTGGGTTCTGGTCGTAATGTAACTGGCGTATGGACTCCTACTGTTGGATCTTCATTCTCGTCATTTGAGGGCCACACTACTATTGTCTCAATTTCTGAAACTTCTTGATCTGAGATGACTGAAGAACTGTCACTAAATTCAGCCATAATAGCTGTTCTTCTCATGTTCTATTTCTTTCTGCTGATATATTCAAAGGCCTGCCAGCTTTTTTAATGTCTTTTACAAGCGTTCGATATACTTTTCCGGTCAATTGATTCTTTATATAGTAAGTTACTGGTGATAATTTCTTGAGGACATAGAAACCTTCTCTCCACCTACGATCATGTTTTGATAAGACCATGTGATTCACAAAATACCATACTTATTTCCTCCAAATTTGCTTTTTCATTTTTTTTTCTTTTTCGTTTCTCTTTCTCCGTGTTCACTTGTTTAACCACATAAGCTTTATGTTGTCGTTGCAGGGTTTATTCGATACTGTCCACTTCCTTTGAACCTGTAATAGAGCACCTATGGATAATACTGGTTGCCTCCCATACATCAGGACAAAAAAATGAGAATAACCAGTTCTCATGGTTAAGTTCATGTTTATAGGGGCGACAGCTGTTGGCAGATGTTTATCCCACGATGTCAAATCTTTGTTTACCAGCTTTGATATAATGTCATTTAGTGTTCGATGCTGGCGCTCGTTAGAGTCATTACTCAGAGGATAATGTGGCGCTGTGCGCATGCGCTTGACTGTATCACAGTTTGGAAGTTGGGCCATTATCTGTGACTATTATTATGGGCACGCCGTGTCTGGTTATGAAATTGTCAACCAGTAGTGTTGCTACCGTCTGGCTTCGTATGTCGAGTGTGGCGAAACGTTACGAACAGCCCGAATATTCGTCTAGCATGTGGACAATGTATCTCATCCCTTCAGCCTTCGTCGGATATGGCCCTGAGCAGTCTATGCTTATCTTGTGCATGCAAGCTGGTGGAATGTCTGTTATTTGAAAAGGCGTTTTGTATGCTTTGAGGTTTCTGATTATGCACAATATGCATTTCTATGTGTATGTAGCGATAACTGCTGCCATCTTTGGCCAATAATATTTGCTTTGAACTGCCTGCAACACTTTATTTGGCCCCATATGGCCATTTTCATCGTGATATTGTTATATGACAGGAACTCGCCATTTCGTTGGAATATCAAGTGTCTCTGCCTCTTTTACCTTTTTTTTTATCAGAACATTTATTCTTAACTTGAAGTTCTCATTCTCTAGTGTGCCCGCGTTGTGCTCTGTCAATTTCTGTTTCAGCTCTTTTACCTCTGGATCTTCATCTCGCTCTTGGGCCATGATCATCAAATGTCTCTTCCTGTGATAGATTATCATGTAGTTCGTGAGGTTTGGGAAAGGGATCATACATGGGGAAGAAATGTGTAAGAATTGATTACGTTAACTTCCAGCATATTGTCATTTTCTTCCGCTTTCAGTCTGTGCAGACTGCGTCGCTTTTTTCATTGGGCCTAGAAAACATGTCTATTATATTTTCCTTGCCAGAGAAATTTCATATAAATCTTCGGTAACAAGATATAGTTCCGATGAAACTTCGTACCTGGCGCATTATTTTGGGTGCTGCTTTCTCTCTTATAGCTTTTACCTTTTACGGGTCAGGATATATACCGTTCTTACCAATTCTTTACACCAGAAAGTTCAATCCAGTTCGAGCAAAGTCACATTTTGTCATCTTCATTTTGAGTTTATGTTGTCTTAAGCGGTCAAATACTTGCCGAATGTACTTGATATGATCACTGATGTTCGTCTTCGTAAATACTACAATATCATATATATAAGCTAATGTGCAATACCTGATCCACCAAAGCTCCAAACACAGCTGGCGAATTAAACAAACTAAAGGGAAGACGGCAAAAGTCGAATTTCCAAAAATTATTTTTGATTGTTCGCTCAGGGGCGATATCCAGATTTGGCGTCTAGAGTTGTGAAAAATGTTGCACCATCCAAAACAGACAGTATCTCCTCTATTTTGGGCATCTGGTGTGCTAGAGAAGACCGTCTTGGAAGGGTACATAATGGGAAAAAAAGGAAAACCAAGGCGAAGATGGCTGCAAGACATCGTTGATAATCTGTAAATGAATACATCAGCAGCAGGGCATCCGGCTTACAACCGAGCTGTTAGGGAGGCAAAGTTCCACAAGGGACATGCAGATGACTGACTGACTGGGGTATGGTTTAGTATATACTGGAGGATGGTTGCCTGTATCAGTGTCCATTTCAATTGTTTCGGTTCTGCCTAGCTTTAGGTCATTTATTGCAAACACCTCCCGATTTTCCACTATTAACTCCTACACCACTTGTCTGTTCCCGTCTTCGACACTAAATTGTGACAGCAGCTCTTGAATTCTGGTATTTGTCATGGATGGCGAAATGCCTTCGTCTGCCACGGTAAAGGTAAAGGTAATCCTCTCATGCCTTGGAGGCACATATGGATATGGTGTTAATGACCATAACTTGAGAGTGATATTTATCTGGGTGCACTTTTCACAGTGACCTACGATTTCCCCATTTGCGGATTCGCATATGCTTGTTCGTGTTATTTACGGAGTGACTGGTAACCAGCAGTTCGAGAAAAGGTTCTTCTTGCACGACCTTATGACCAAGTTTTGCTACAAGCATTTCTCCGTATGTTCTCTGTAACCTTGCAGGGATAATATTTATGGTAGAAATTTATGATAGAACTAATTTCCTGCTCATCTCTCATTATTATTGATGTTCCCTTGATTGGTAACGTTTTGTTTGCGAAATTCAAAGTGACGTTCTGCTCCTGTAGGAAATCTCTGTCTAGTATGAAGGGACGATTCATATTTCTCAATATGAACACATTTTGCTCATACATCTGTTATGCAAATGGGAACCTCACTATAGTCTCTCCCACAACCTGTATTTGTTCGTTATTTACAGACAGCAGTGTCTGTGTTGATTGATGAAGATGGTAACAATGTCTCATTGGAAAGCACAAGTTTTTTCACATTAAACAAACACCACTTTCCGTATCAATCAATGTGTGAACTATTCTATTTGCAATCCTACGGGAGTCGTACATTCCGTTACAAGAGAAGTGATGGTCGTTGTGTTGATTAGTCGACCTCTTGGTGTGTGTGGGGCCTGTAGGGTCGTTGAAGTGACCTCCTCTTGAGTTTTCCAGATACCAACACTAATGCCAACACAGCATTTACTTTTACAGAGAACATAGAATTCTTCCATTTTATATCTGGATTCCAGTTTATTACATTTATCACACAACACCAAAACAAGGGTGAACATACTTCACATGAACATACAGAAAATACACATAATCATTTCATTAAGTCAAATTTCATCATACTAATGAGACGTACCAACAACACGGTCTAGATATTCAATATCGACACTTCATTCATTCATTTGCATGTCCCTTGTGGAACTTTGCCTCCCTAATGGCACTTCTATAGGCCTCTCGGTTGTGAGCAAGACGGCCTGCTGTTGATTCATCCATTTGCAGATTTCAACGATGTCTTGCAGCCATCTTCGCCTTGATCTTCCTCTCTTTCTTTTTCCCATTATGTACCCTTCCAAGACGGTCTTCTCTAGATAATCATGACGTTTAATGTGTTCAAAATATTTAAGTTTTCTCTGTTTAATACTCTTTACTAGCCAGCCTTCTTCAATATTAAGCTCTTGTAGTATAGACATATTTGTTCTTTTTTGTGTCCATGATATTTGAAGAACTCTTCTGTAGCATTTACATTCAAAGGCATTTATATGTTATATTGACACTTACATTATCTTATTAACCATTGTCTAGAAAAACATAGATCTTGGAAGAGATGTGGCAAAAACAACATACAAAGAACTAGACAATAAAGTAAAAAGTTCAGCTAGAAGGGATAAAAGAGAATACATGGACAATATGGCGAAAGAAGTAGAGAAAGCAAAAACAGGAGACAGCAAAACTATATAACATACACAAGAGGTTAACAGATACTACTGCGTCCTTAGCAAAACTGGCACACTATTAACATCAAGTAAAGACCAAAGAAAAGATGGGCCAAACACTTCCAAGAAATAATTGAATTGACCACACCCAAAAGAATTGATAGACCTTGAAACTGACTTACCAATCCCACAACTAAATGTCAACCTAGATGAAATTACATTGCATGAAATTGAAACAGCACTGAATTTAATGACTAACAACTAAAGCTGCAGGGGAAGATGAAATAACAACTGAAATGTTAAAAGCTATTAACATTGACATACTATAGAGAATGTTTAATAAAGTTTAGAAAGAAGAAAAGGTCCCTTCTAAATAGAAAAAAGGATATAGTGTTAAAATACCCAAAAAAAGGCAACCTTAGTGATTGCAATAACTGGAGAGGAGTAACTTTACTATCCGTTGCGTCAAAAGTATTTTCCAAAGTTATTCTGAATAGAAATATTGATAGAGTAGATGCCGCAATGAATGAAAGAATAAGCAGGATTTTGAAAAGGGAGAAGCTGTCTTGACTAGCTATTTACTCTAAGAATAATACTTGAACATATTGAAAAGCAAAGACCATTACTCCTGAACTTCATAGACTTTAGATAGGCATTTGATAGCATACGCAGAGATTCAATTTTAAGAATATATGGAATACTATCTAAGACTGTCAACATCATTAGAGACCTCTACAATGGATATGTTTGTGCAATTAACACAGAAGAAGGAATGAGTGAATGGCTCCAGACTGAAACAGGCATGAAACAATAATGTATATTATCTCCCTTACTTTTTGGAATTGTCACATAATGAAAAAATGATGCACAGGTCAAACAGGTACTTGACTGGGTACTTGAGACTCAACTGGAAGATCTTGATTTTGCTGATGACATAACTCTTATCAGTGACAGTGTGAAATCAATGCAAGTAAAAACAGATAACCTGTCTTCAATGGCTAGTAAAATAGGACTTGAAATTAACAAGGATAAAACAAAAGTAATGAAACTTTTCATTAACCACAAAGGAAAAGTATACATAGAAGGAACAGCTGTTGAAGAAGTAAACAATTTTGCATATCTCTGCAGCTACATAGATCAAGATGGTGACACCAGAAAGGAAGTTACAATTTGAATTGCAAAAGCAGCATTGACCTCAAGAATCTTGAGAACATATGGCATTCAAAAGTTATAAGCACAATCACCAAGTTAAGATTATTCAATTCAAATGTAATATCCACCCTCATTTATGCATGTGAAAGCTGGAAAACAACTAAAGAAATAAACAAGAAATTCGATTCTCTTGAAAACTAATGTCTAAGGAAAATACTCAGTATAAAGTGGAATGATTTCAAGAACAACGCAGAGATAAGACAGATGGATGAGCAAACAACAAACTGTCTCATGGGTGATCAGAAAAAGAAGATGGACATATGTTGGTCATGTGATGAGAAGAAACCAATCAGAGGATCCCCAAACAAGCTATCAAGTGGAACGCAACAGGCTGAAGAAAAAGAGGTTGACCATGTGAAACTCTGAAGAGGACATTGTTAAGAGAGGCCAAATTAATTAATTAGATATCTCTTTTGTTTAGAATCATCTTCTAAATGAACAGTTACTGTGTGTACATATATAAAACTAAACACACAAATACACACATGGGTACTTCAGATAATATTTGGTAACAAAATTAGACTTATTTTTAAAGGATAAAAAAAAGGGTCAAGGTAATCCTGTCATACCTTAGAGGCACATAGGGATAGAAAAAGGATATAAACTGCTTAAATTGCTTTACTCATTATTGAAACACACATTTGTAATGTACTGGCCTTCATTTTATTCATACAATAAATGCACAGAGCAAAGAAACAGAAGAAGAGAAAGGCTAAATTTAAATTGTCACATACAACATAGAAAAATGGAAGAAAATCCAAAAAAGTGTTTACTATCTTATGACTTGTATGATGGTGTGTTAGAACATGTTCTTGTGAAAGTTGTAAATACTTGCATGAAGACCTAGGAATTGTAGTATCAGTCTGAGAGTAAATAAGGGATAGGATATGTTAATTTGTACATTAGATCCATCTCAGGAATTTGGGTAAAGGAGTAAATACACTGTGAAGTATTCACTTTTTAAATGAAACATCTTGTTAACTTGTGGCTTATATAAAACATATCTGTGAGTCTTCAGCAGTTAGATTATTTTGTTGTTCTTACTTTAAAGAAAAGGAATGGCACAGAAGTCAATCAATGAAAAGGCAGTAACTGTGGTTTACAGTATTTCTTATGATCTATGGCTCTGAGCATGTCAGCATCTGCTATTATTTTTTAGCAGGAAATTATTCACATCCCATCAAAATTCTCACGTACAGCATCAACTTAGTTGCAAAGTTTTGCATTTTAAAGATTCTTATCATAATTGTCACACTGCAGGACCCAGAAGAGCAGATGAAGAGGATTGCCACATTCTTGAGTTTGTCTGTCTCTGGTGAGCTTATTAAAAAAATACGAGAAGAATGCTCTTTGCAGAGTATGCGAGACAAAAAAGGGAAGTTTGATTTGGATAAGGAAGGAAATCCCATTATGTACAGAAAAGGTAAGCCAAAAAAAAAAACAAAACAACACACACAGGTACATGCACTCTTTCTCATGTTGTCATGATATGTGTCTGTGTTCCAAATTTACAATTCTAGTGACTGTTAGTTTCAATACTGAGAGTGAAGTTGTTCATGTATTTCTCTTTGTCTTTCTCTTGTAGTAGAGACAGGTATCTGGCTTATACTAGAGCTACTTAACAAGATGGCCAGAGCCTGGTCTACAGATAGTGCAACATGTGCATTTGCATGAGGCAGCAAGTTTTTTTTTTTTTGGGGGGGGGGGGGGGGGTGGTGGTGGTGGGTGTGTGTAACAGCAAAAATGAATTAAAGAAAGAGAAAAAAATATGGAAACAAATTATTTAAAAAAAAAAAAAACTAACACATTCTTCTTTCATTATTGACCATGCTCACAAGCTATTAGATCCATGACAATGAGCCTAGAATTAGAGGAGACTTCCACTGAAGAAAGCAATTAATGAACAAATGAAAATAATAGAGCACAGAGTTTTCATAAATTCATGAAGAGAATCTTAAGTACTTCCAAAACCATTAAATGCCACATAGGGCTCACATGGTAGTTCGCCAAGATTTCACAGGAAGACAGGTTCAGTGAGTTTTTCAGTCTCATCAAAGGATGATATGCCCACTGAACTGGCCTCTCTTAACAATGTCCTTTTTAGAGTTTGTGTTCGACTTCTTTTTCTTTGGGCTGTTGTGTTCCACTTGATAACTTGTTTGGGGGTTCTCTGATTGTTTCTTCTCATCACATGACCAACATATATCAATTTTCCGATCACCCTTGAGAAAGGTTGTTGTTTGCTCATCTGTCTTATCTCTGCAATGTTCTTGAATTCGTTACACTTTATACCAAGTATTTTCCTTAGGCATTTGTTTTTGAAAGAGTCTAATTTCTTGTCTATTTCTTTACTTGTTTTCTAGCTTTCACATGCATAAATGAGAGTGGATATTACATTTGAACTGAATAATCTTAATTTGGTGATTGTGCTTATAACTTTTGAATTCCATATGTTCTCAAGGTTCTTGAAGGTCAGTGCTGATTTTGCACTTCTAACTTCCTTTCTGGTGTCACCATCCTGGTCTATGTAGCTGCAGAGATATGCAAATTGGTTTACTTCTTCAACAGCTGTTAACATGTATATTTTTCCTTTGTGGTTAATGAGAAGTTTCATTATTTTTGTTTCATCCTTGTTAATTTCAAGTTTTATTTTACTAGCCATTGAAGACAGGGTATCTGTTTTTACTTGCATTGATTGTGCATTGTCACTGATAAGAGTTATGTCATCTACAAAATCAAGATCTTCCAGGTGTGTATCAAGTACCCAGTCAATGCCTATTTTAACCTGTGCAGCATTTTTTCATTATGAAGTCTATGGCAATTCCAAAAAGTAAGGGAGATAATATATATCCTTGTTTCACACCTGTTTCAATCCACAACAATTCACTCATTCCTTCTTTTGTGTTGACTGCACAAACATGTCCATTGTAGAGGTCTCCAATGATGTTGACAGTCTTAGATGGTATTCCGTATATTCTTAAAATTCTCCACAATGAATCTCTGTGTATGCTATCAAATGCCTTTTTAAAGTCTATGAAGTTCAGGATTAATGGTTTTTGCTTTTCAATATGTTCTTCAAGTATTATTGTTAGAGTAAAGATCTGGTCGAGACAGCTTCTCCCTTTTCAAAATCCTGCTTGTTCTTCTCTCATTGCAGCATCTACTATATCTTTAATTCTATTAATAATCAGTTTACAAAATATTTATGACACAACTGATACTAAGGTTATGCCTCTCCAGTTATTGCAATCACTAAGGTTGTCTTTTTTTTTGTGGTATTTTAACAATGATTCCTTTTTCCATTTAGAAGAGACCTTTTCTTCTTTCCAAACTTTATTAAACAATTTCTTTTACTGGTTCATGTTGTCAATGTTAAAAGCTTTTAACATTTTGGGTGTTATTTCATCTTCCCCTGCAGCTTTCGTTGTAAGCCATTAGATTCACTGCTGTTTCAGTTTCATGCAATGTAATTTCATCTGACATTTAGTTGTGAGATTGGTAAGTCAGTTTCAAGGTCTATCAATTCTTTTGGGTGTGGTCAATTCAATTATTTCTTGGAAGTGTTCAGCCCATCTTTCCTTTGGTCTTTATTTGATGTTAATAGTGTGCTGGTTTTGCTAAGGATGCAGTAGTACCTGTTAGCCTCTTTTGTGTTATATATAGTTTTGCTTTCTCCTGTTTTTCTGCTTTCTCTGCCTCTTTCACCATATTGTTCATGTATTCTCTTTTATTCCTTCTAGGTGAACTTTATTGTTTAGTTCTTTGTATGTTGCTTTTGCCAGATCTCAATTGTGACCAAATTTGTCAACATTGCTGAAAATAAAAGTGAAAATAAAGTTGATTTAACAAATCCTAGTTAGTGTATTCTAAATAGAAAGATGGCATTTTGTTTCTGTGATAATTTATTTTTTAGTAAAAAAAATGTAGCTGACTTTTTACAGCTGTAATGAATGGGGGCATTATTATGTGTAAATTTATGAGCATGAAAAATATAAAAACCACTTGAGTTCCATAAAAAGTAGACTGACATGTCATCCAGTCTTAAATTAACATGGGTGATTGATTCAATGTAACAAAAATTATTAAATGCAGAAGTTTGCATAGTAGGAGCAAAACAGAATGCCTAATTGTCATTGTCCAGTTTTTGAGTAAACAATGTTTGTTCTAGTGCAGAATATTTGATAAAATATGCAAGGGGTGATTGATAAGTTCTTGGCATGAGGTACAATGGATTATTTGTGGACAACTTTTCTGGGTTATTTGAGTTCCTTTTTGAGTTTGGTTAGTGAATCACAGATAATAGTCTAAAGGGGCCAAATCTGGGGAATAGGGAGGATGTTTAAGAAGCTAGAAGCCGCATTCATGAATGGCAGCCATTGCCACCACCGACTTGTGAACTGGAGCATTGTCTTGCTGAAAGATAACTCCTCTCGACAATTTCCCTTGATGCTTTTCCTTCAGGTTGACCCGCGGTTGCTTCACAAGATTAGCGTAATAGGCCCCGATGACCATTCTGCCCTTTTGAATATAGTCTATCAACAGCACACCTTCTGAATCCCAAAAGATGGAAGCCATCACTTTGCCTACAGACAGAACCACCCTTGCTTTCTTTGGAGGTGGGGATCCATGATGTTTCCACTGCTTTGACTGTTCTTTGGTTTCTGGTTGAAAATGATGAACCCAAGTCTAATCCATACTCACAAATTGCTGAGGAAACTTTTCAGGATCTGCAGAAAAATGGCCAAGATTGTCTCTTGACATGTTGAGATGCTGTTGTTTGTGATCAACTTCAAGAAGTTTCCCAACCCATCGAGCAGAGACCTTTGTCATTTGAAGATCAGATCATTGTGAATAATGGGATGAACATGTTCCTGGGAGATGCCCAACTCAGCAGCAATGTTGATCCTCCATTATCATGTCATGGATTTTGCTGGTAGTTTCATCGGTGGTTACTGTTCTTGGTCTTCCTGGATGGGGATCATCTTCCAGACTCTCCCTTCCATGTTTGAATTGAGCTGCCCATTTCTTCACTGTGCTGTAAGAAGGGCCACTCTCCCCTAGAGTCTCCACCCCATCCTCATGGATCTCCCTTGATGATAAGCCCTTGATGTAGAGGTAGCGAATAAATGCTCCAAGAGAAATGTTATCTATTTTCTCAATTTCTGCCACCCCTTACCACTTCATTGGCCTGTAAAAAAAATTGGTTGCAGTTAATTTCTTGAAACTTTGTGTTAAATTTTACATTAAGCTGATCTACAAATGCACTTAATATCAACTGTGTGTTTCAAGTATTTGTACCTTATGCCGAAAACTTATCAGTCACCCCTCATATGTTCCTAACAATGGAAATTTTAAAAAGTTTGCTGAATTAATTGCCAGACTTGATAATGTTATGTCTGAATATTTAATACCTCCTTACCTCCATCAGTCTACGGGACACCCTTGGGCAAGGTAGAGTACCCATATAGCCCCCTGATCAGGGTGACATGAAGCCATGGGAGCAGGTGGTGGGTGGAATGAGAGAGCAGACAACAGATAATGTTGGTTATGGTCACTATTCTATGATGGTAGGTAGATGATCTCAATGTAGGGACAATGGCTACGATCACTGACTAGTACAGTCACTGCCCGGAAGGAAAGCAATGGCAAACTATCTTTTGGAAATATACCAAGAAACACAAACAGCGACATGGAAGGTCAGATAGGAAAAAGATCTGGTGGCGAATCCCCCAGGCCAGATAGATCTAATTTTAACACTGGGGAAGAGTGTGAGACAGAGGTCAGTACAAGTAATTGTGATGACGGACAAAATCCTGATGGTGTTACTAAGGAAAACATCTGCATCAAACTAAAAAGAAAAACATTCCTGAGTGGGAACATGGAATGTGAGAAGTATGTATGAGGGAAAATATCAAATAATAAATGAAGAGATGAAAAGAACGGGGATACACATTTTGGGAATCTGTGAACATCGATGGAAGGGATCAGGACACTTCAAGAGCGAGAATGATAATATCTTTAAATACTCTGGTGGAGAATTAGGAGGAAAGAATGGAGTGGCTTTTTACTTGGACAAGTTAGCATCAAAAACATTACTAGGTTACAACCCAGTAAGTGATAGAATCCTCACTATCAGACTTAAGGGCACTCCTAGGAATGTAACAATCATCCAGATATATGCACCTACATCAGAAGCAAAGAGGAAGTAGAAGACTTTTATAACACACTGCAAACGATGAAAGACCAGTATGGAAAAATGATATTAATAATGGGGGATTTTAATGCAAAGAAAGAGCAGAAGATGAAGGATATGTTGTGGGGAAATTTAGGTTAGGAGATAGAAATGAGGCAGGTGACAATCTAATGGCGTTTTGCATGGAAAATGAGCTAATGATCGCTAGCACATTTTTTAAACATCCAAGAAGACTTTACGATGAAGGATATGTTGTGGGGAAATTTAGCATAGGACATAGAAATGAGGCAGGTGACAATCAAATGGCATTTTGCATGGAAAATGAGCTAATGATCGCTAACATATTTTTTAAACAACATCCAAGAAGACTTTACATATGGACATCACTTGATGGGAAAACCAAGAATCAAATAGATTACATTTTAGTGCAAAGAAAGTGGAGATCAAGTATAACATCAGCAAAAACGATACCAGCTGCTAAATGTGACACGGACCATGAGTTATTAATAGCAGACATGAAGATAAAGATAAAAAAGACAGTTACAG
Organism: Achatina immaculata; assembly: GCA_009760885.1. NCBI lineage: Eukaryota > Metazoa > Mollusca > Gastropoda > Stylommatophora > Achatinidae > Lissachatina > Lissachatina immaculata. The sequence continues at coordinate 43,084,800 of CM019698.1, forward strand.
GATCAAGACCACTCTGCTCTGATCTTACAAAAATACCAGAACAATACAGTATAGAAGTGAAGAACCATTTTGAAATCCTGATGGCTGTACAGGAGGAGATGACACCAGACGAATTGACTACGCAGGCTGCAGATATCTTAACAACAGATAAAGATGTGGTTCAAGTAAAGAAAACACAAAAGAATGGATGGATTACAGCAGGCACGCTCGAATGTATAAAACAACGTAGAGAAATGAAGACGCAATGGAAAGTGACAAACAACAACAAAGAGGAATCTCTCTCTCTCTCTGATCCTTAAGTGCCCAGGGCACATGGGGCTTCCACAAGGGTTTCCCACAAATGCCTGCCTTTGCCTTTTTTCTGCTCTTGCCAAGGTGAGCAAGAGCTCAACATCCTTTCTGTTGTTCTTCTTCATGTCTCTTTTGGTCTACCCCTACTTCTGTTCCCCTGTGGTGTCCATCTTAGTGCTATTTTTGGTAGTGAGTTGTCAGTCATTCGGAGCACATGTCCCAACCATCACCAGCATCTTTCTTCAATAATTGCTGTCAGTGGCTTCATCTGCATTTCTGCCAACAAGATGTTATTTCTTATGGTGTTTGGCCAAAATATTTTTCTAATTCTTCATAAACATTTAGTCTGGAAAGAATTCAACTTGTTTTCTATGGTTTTGTTAAACCCTATCTGGTAAAAAAACTATCAGACTGCTACAGAAACGGAAGCAAGGGAAAAAACAAATGCAGGTGGAAGGAGAAATGCTTATCAGGAAACTGAGCCCATGAAGGTTGTGGATGAAAGCCAGCCACAAAGAGGAATATAAATCTTTAAAAAGAAGTACGAAGAAACATAAGAAAAGACAAAAAACAATACATACAAGATTGTTGTGAAAGAATAGGACATCAGAAGTGTGGAATAGTGAAATGTTTAAAGAAATGAAGACATTGATGAGAAAATGAAAGCTAAATGCAATTTGTGACGACATGGGGAAGACCTTGACAGAGACAGAGGAAATTCTAGAAAGATGGAAGGAATATTGCAGAGGAATGTAAGAAACAACTGACTGTGAAAACAGAAATTAACAGTGTGAATTATTATTGGAGGAGAAAGAACCTGAACCGACAATAGAAGAAGTTTTATGGGCAATAAAGAATCTTAAAAATGGTAAATCACAAGGATGTGATGAGATAACAGCTGAACTTATTAAAGCAGGAGGAAAGGAATGTGCAACAATTTATCATGCACTATGTAAATAAAAAGATATGGCATTCAGGTATTTGGCCAAAAGAATGGAAAAGAACTCTTTTCATACCACTGCCAAAAAAGGGTAACCTGAAACTATGCACAAACTACAGAACTGTTGCCCTGATTAGTCATGCCAGTAAAATTCTGTTAAAAATCATAATGGGTAGACTTCATTAGAAAATAGAAGAAATCAATATAGTCCAAGTTGGTTTTAGACAAGGAAGAGGATCAAGAGATCATATGGTCAATATAAGATTAATAATAGAGAAATACAGAGAGTTTAATGTGAATCAATATTTATCCTTTATAGGCATTTGATTGTGTACAACACCAGAAATTTTGGGAAATAATGGAAAAAATGGGATTTCCAACACATTTGATACAATTAACATCACTGCTGTATCTAGACCAACAAGCAGCAGTAAGAATAAATGGTGAAACAACAACTTGGTTTGACATAAAACAAGGAGTCCATCAGGGGTGCATATTGTCGTCTTACTTATTTAACTTGTATACTGAAAATATAATGAGGAATGTTAGAGAAGATGTAGACACAGAATATTATGATGCCATAAAAATTGGATATTAGATATGCTGATGACACAGTATTACTGTCCACAACACAAAAAGGAATGGAAAAACTAATTATGTCAGTCTGTAAGAACAGCGAAGAGCAAAACCTCTATTTTAATGCGAAGAAAACTAAGTTGATGACTTAACAGACAAAACAAACAAGGCAGCTGAAATATGTATCAATGAGGAACAGTTGGAAGAAGTGGAGAGTTTTGAATATCTTGGATCATTACTAACTAATAATGGAGATACAATGAGGGAAATTAAAAGGAGGACATCTATCACTTTTCAGAAAATAAGACAACTAAAGAATCTGTGGAGAGGAGCAGACAGAACCACAAAAATAAGATTTTTAAGGGCATGCATCTTTCCCATCGCAACATATGCCTGTGAGATCTGGACATTTAACAAAATAGCTGAGAAACACATAAATGCCTTTGAATGTAAATGCTACAGAAGAGTTCTTCAAATATTATGGAGACAAAAAAGAACAAATATATCCATACTTCAAGAACTTAATATTGAAGAAGGTTGGCTAGTAAAGAGGATTAAAGAGAGAAAACTTAAATATTTTGGACACATTAAATGTCATGATAATCTAGAGAATACTGTCTTGGAAGACAGTCATAATGGGAAAAAGAAAGAGAGGAAGACCAAGGCGAAGATGGATGCAAGACATCAGTGATGATCTGCAAATGGATGCATCAGCAGCAGACCATCTTGCTCACAACCGAGAGGCCTACAGGAGAGCTGTTAGGGAGGCAAAGTTCTACAAGGGACATTCAAATGAATGAATATGAGCTCATGAACTAGCCTAGCATTATCTTGGGAAAAACATTTGAAATGAAGTGATTTCTCTTCTCTCAGGGGCCATTAAAAAAGAAATAGTTTTTGTGGTACAGAAAGCTAAATATTATAGCATGATTACGGACTATACTTCAGATGTAAGTCATATAAAACGATTAGCACTGTTTGTAAGATTTTTTAATACAGATCCAACTGGTATCAGTATTCATGAGCATTTTCTTGGTTTAATTCCTGTAGAAGTCACTACAGCCGTTAATTGAATGCATTCTTAGAAAATTTCTGGACAAGAATATTCCAATTCCAAACATGTATTGCTATGGTTATGACAATGGCTCAGATATGGAAGGAAAACATTTTTTAGTTTGATAATGCATTAGAGACTTGAACCTGATAGCTTTTTTAAAAATCACTTGTTCTCATTCTCTCAACTTTATTCTCATTGATGGCACAATGTCATCTTGAGAAAGAATTTTATTATTTGAAATAGTTCAGAAATGTTTATCTCAGCATCAACACTGCATTTGTGAACCCTTATAAAAATATTACAAATCTAATGCCCAAGCCACTAACTATCACCTGCTGGGAATCTAGGATTGAAGTCATTCATCCTTTAAGATACTCTATTGAAAAATTTTATGAGACTTTGATAAAGATTGCTTGTGAGGGGTCAGTGGACAAAATGGCAAGACATGAAGCTGAAACACCTGGCCTTAAACTCAGAGAATTAACATTTTGTTGTCTTATTATGTGTCAGTATGTTTTAAATGAAATTAATGTTGCTAGTAAACATATTTTTGCTCAACAATGGCCAAAACTCAATTGGAAGGAAATGCCATGATTTAATTTGAGCATGAAAATGATAAAAAATTACTATACTAACCTCTTTCTGATTTTATGAGTATGCAAGCAAGGAAAGTTCCTCTTTAAAAACTAGGTATTTGGGGGCTAAGAACATGTCCACGCTGAAATTCACCACTAGCTCATCAAGGTTATTGGTGAAAAAGTTATGAGAAGATAACACGTGACAGACACACTGGAAACAGCGGGCACTGAAGTTCATTAACAGCAGAGGTCATTCAATGCAGCACATGTTGATGAACTTATTCAGCAGGACCAAAGGATAATTTTGCATCATACTGTGTCACAACCAGGATTGAGCTACAGGAGTGTTCAACACCTCATGGTGAATGTTTTGTTTACAGAAAGGTTTGTGCCAGATGGGTGCCACATGTGTTATCTGAGCATACTAAATCAGCAGGGACATGACTTCTACAAAGTTGGGATGGACAAGTTTGTCCCGTGGTCAGACATATGTCTTAATCAAATTGGTGATTACGCTGAAAAATACTGCATAGATATCTTTTTAGCATTCCATGTGAATTTTTTACCTGGGTTTGTCTTTTGAATAGTTGCACATGTAACCTTTTTTTGTGATTCACTGTTCATTTAATTTTTGTACTAATTTTGTACATTACTGTGAAGTAAATTTTTATATGTAGTTTATCTGATATTACCACGCCATAAACTATGTTTAAAATAATGTTTTTGTTACAGGTAATGACAGGAACTTTTTTCATAAGAATTTTTGTTAAACACTATTCAACAAAGTATAAAAGAAACAAAGGTTCAAAATCAGAATCCAGTGTCATTGCATTCAGGATAGCCTCATATATGCTTCGTCACATCCAATCAAGAGTATTTTTTGCTAATAGTTCCTGTCAAATGTTGGTTGCTTATAATGCATTTTCTGCCACACAGTTCAGATTTCCTGCCAGTACCTTTAATTTGTCCTAGTTCCAGTAATCTCTTCAGATCTACATTGTTCTCCCATTCCTGCTCTTCATTTTTCTGCAGTCTGTCCAATACAACTTTAGCAATGTCCATTGCCAGTCTGCCATTTATTTTAATCTGTCCAGCAAGTCTATCTGCCGCATCACTGCCATGTACTCCCGCATGCCTGACAGTAAAGCCACATTAGGCTTGTCACAGGTGACTGATTTACAGATTCTTTTTGAAGAAATTTCTTCTCAATCTTACAAAGCATACTCTGTGAATCCACCACAATGATACCATGAACTACATCATGGGCAACTAGCCATTCCATTACCACTGACACAATCTAAATTTCCATTCACTGTGGTGACTGTGACTTCTGAAGCCTGTGTCACTAATTTTCCATTGCATAGACAACAAAACCCCAACTACTTCTACTGTTCCAAGACACAGAGCTATCAGAAGACCCACAGTGATGCTGGGTGAGATCTTGAACTCACTGTGCCCAGTCTCTACGTTCGTGACCCTTCTGTATAATGACCTTTGTTAGCTGAGGTCATTCCTGTACCCGTAACCAGTTATCACCTTTAGGCACTTCATCTAGATCGCACACTGACATTACTGTATCCTCAGTCTCAGCCATCCAGGATCTGTCTTGTTTGATGTGTCTGCCATTTGTCAACCCAAGCTCCTCCAGGAAAGGATTGCCCATCATGCCAGCAACCCTGATATGTTCCTTTACCTGAGCATACTTGTGTTTAGACCTCACACTCAGCATATCAAGCAGAAAGTGCATGGCCACTACTGGTACAACCCAAGACCACTCTCACTGCCTCGTTCTGTACATGCTGTAGTCTGTTCAGCTGTGATAGAGTGAGCAGGCCTAGACTGTAATCCAGTGGTGACATCACTAGCAAATGCATCAGCAAGAATATAGCTGTCTAAAGTTCAATGCAGCCATTAACATAACTGCTCCCAATGCTTTTCTGGCCTCTTGTATTACACTGTCCACAAAGGACAAGGATCATTCAAATGTGATCCCTAGATACCTCATGAAATATGTTCTCTTAATATCTGGTCCCTGACACTTCACAATCTGAACTTCAGATCTTACAGTCCTGTTATTTAATGAGCACCCCAGAATGCTGGCTTTTTCAGGGTTTATCACTGCATTGTTATCCTCACACCAGCTTGTTATCTGATCCACCCTGTTCTGTACCTCTCTACACCCCCCTGCTCACGTGTTAATAAATCATCAGCCTAGGTCAGCGTTTGTCCCACGCAGTTGCCAAATAACGGTAAGGTGCCAGTAGAATATACACTGAATAGCACAGGAGACAAGGGTTCTGGTCTCTGAGATCCATGTCCTGTATCTTAAGGCCTAATCACCTCAACAGCAATGAATGCATCCTCAAGATCAATTGCCACAACTATGGTTTCCTCTTTTCTCTGGAATCCCTCATACATCATATGCCAGGATAGCTGCGTTATTAGTTGTATCTCTTCCTGGATGATACCTTCCTAATGTATTTGGTAGTAGTCTGGTGGTCTCTAGAAAGACTGATAATCACCTGGCTATAATCTTCTCAATAATTTTGTCGTATCCATTTTATAATAATTCAATAACTATTCAGTTCTGTATTGTCTTTACTTATTTTGGGCAAGGGAATCAAGTAACTGCAGCAATTCCTTGGGTATTACGCCAATCTTCAAGCTTTGGTTGTAATCTTTCATCTACTTTACAACCTTGTCACCAGCTTCTTTGAGATATCCATACCAGATGCTATCAGAACAGGGTGCACCATTTTTAGCATACTTAATTGTGTCCTGCCTCCTTACTTCTATCAGGCTGTCTATTTGTACAAAGTTTGATATTGTGTTTCTCATTAGATGCTCTTCAAGATTACCCTGGTCCATTAATTTGGAAAAAGGATCTCTCTTTCTGCTCATCAGATCTTAGTACTTTACCTTCCTCATCCTTAGGTTGGTATTCTCTTGTACTCCAGGCTTGTTGTTCATCCTCAGTAGGATAAACCTATAGCAATGTCCTCCTTGTCCATTGTCAGTCTGCCATTTATTTTAGCCTGTCCAGCAAGTCTATCTGCCACATCATTGCCATGTACTCCCACATGCCCTGGACAGTAAAGCCACATTAGCCTTTTAGCCTTGTCACAGCTGACTGGCTTAACAGATGAACCCATTCTTTTTGAAGTAATTTGTTCTCGGTCTTCTTACAAAGCATACTCTGTGAATCCATCACAATGACGCCATGAACTACATCATCCCCAACCAATAAAGGGCAGAATGTCAGACCAATTCTGTTTTAATTCTGTCATAAAGCATGCTCAATTCTTGAAGGTAAAATTCCCGTGCCCATGCAATTAAAGCATATTGGGGAATACGGTGTTAGGCCCGTATTTTCCATGACCTTCGGCATATGAAAGTGTGATGTGGTCAGTATCACGCCTGGCCGCTTTAGCTTCCCAGATTTCTCTGGTACCCATTTTTAGAGGCTAGGTCAACCCCGGGGCCTTTTTGGTGTGTACTAGAAAAAATTCCACTGCTGGGACTGAAACTGGTACCAGGTGATTAGTAAACCGAGTGCCTAACCACTCAGCCCAATTTGAAATAAAGATCAGTCAATCAGTCCTCCTCTGCACTTGCCAGAATTTGCATGAAGACTTCTCAGCTGCTGTTTCTTGTATCAACTTATTTCATGTCAGTGCTTTTGACTCTATAGCAAGAGATTTGAATGCGTTTGTTGCCTCCTGCATTTCCTCCTCTGCTCTGTTCAGTTCTTCAGCTGTTATGTGGAGATTTCTTCTAGATCTCTGCCATCTTTGTGTTTTATTCTTCACATGGTCCGCCAGGCATTTTTTATTTGCTATGTCCACCAAAGTGGTTGACTCAGTCCCCTGTTCTCTGAAGGAAGCAAGTTTATTGTAAAACCTGGAGACAGTAGATCATTTAGCAGCATGATGAAAGTTCAGAATGCTTATGAAGATTGAATGTTGAGTGAGTGGAGAAAGTTGCTAAACTTCAACAAAATGAGGAAACAATGCTATTTCAGGTGAAGTGGGAGACTGGAAGAATTATTTTGACAGTGATCTCAGCCTCTGGTTTGACCAGGCATATGACCTCAAGATGGCCCACATCGACACAATGTTTCATTGGTCCTTCCAGCCAGACTGAAACATCCAGTTGTTATCTAACATTATTTTCTTGTTCATGTCTATATTTTATTATTAGGGGCTAGAAAATTCTTGTGAATTAAATTTTTTTTGTATCATTATTCTTTTCTTTTATTCTCTATCTCTCATTCTGTAGACTTTTACCCATTCTCTACCTTTTATTCTGTAAATTCCATTCTCTGTCTTTTTTTCTCTAGACTTTTATTCTCTCTCATCAATAGTTGATGGTATTTTCAACAATTAACTTTGTCCTGCCAAGGAAGTACATAAATAAAACTTGCTCTCTTGAGATACTTTCATGATTTAATTTTTGCTCTTGAGTTAGTATTTTGCTCTGTTTTATTGTCTTTTTTGTCCACATTCTGTCCCTCTGTTTATCATCATGTGCCATGATTAAACTTTCAACCTGTTTATAACATGATTATTTTTTAAAATTCTTGTTAAGAAAAGAGAATAAAAGAGGGCAGGAAAAATAGCCTGGTGCCATAAATTCCTAATTTGTAGCTCATCATTAAGTGGTTAAGTAATTTTAAAGATAAAAATGTTTTATTTACACTGCATTTCACAAAAAGTCCCACACAGTTTTTTTTACAGCTGATGTACTCATAAGAACAGCTGAGGAAAATATTATGTAAGAAAAGTAAGTTATCTGGTTATGAATTTTGTGCCACTGCACTAGGAACTCTGGAGATTGGGAATTTGTGCTGAGAGCAGTGCAGCTTTGCCAAAAACTGAATCAGCGAATATCATCATCTCATACTTTGTAAAACACAACATTAATTAATCTGTGTTCATTGAAGGATTTTTCAGTCAAAAGTTGTAAAGTTCATTATTGCATGTCATGCAAGATCATGTTTATTCATACATCATTCTTTTTTGTTAGTTTTCTTACTGAATTTTGAAGATACCATTATACCAAAATTTCCATCAACTGTAAAGTCAGGTTGGAAACTTCCATCCATGAGCAGCCCTACTGTAGCCAGCTGAACACAGACATAAAGACATTTATGTTTTCACTTAAGGGAATGCATATGAACATAAAGATAATGACATATACTTTTTCATATAAAATAATGCAACAAATATTGCTTTATTGCTGGTATACAATTACAAAAATACTTCAGTGTAAGTTTGATCTGCATTTAATTCTTAGTCCTGATTTTTTTCTGTGTGCTACCAATAAATATTTTGATGGTATGAGCATATGCATGTAAGTGTTCTTGTTTCTTGGTTAAGCATCTTTATTTCGTATCTGTAATTACAAAATAATAGACAGGCTGTAGAATCTGACAAAAATCTTTACTGTTCTGCCCAGTTTTTCTTTTTTTAGTGTTGTTCTTATTTTTTTTAGTGTTCTTATTTTTTAGGGTGTCTGAGTGGAGAAGTGGTTAGTGCACTGGTCTCGCAGTGAAGAAGGTCGGGGGTTTGAATCCAGCCAGAGGCGCCCCATCACCCAGCTGTAGAAATGGGTGCCCAACTTCTTCTGGAGTTGGGGAAGGAAAGGCAGCCAGGCATGATACTGACAATATCACTCTCTAGTGTGCTGACAGGTCAAGGAAAATATGGCCACTAACACCTTTAAGGCATGACAGGATTACTTTTACTTCTACTTTACTTATTTTTGACTTTTAGTTTCAACAATACTTTCTTTCATCAGCTACTTAATCAAAATGACACTTACTGAAGCTACCACAAACTTTCTGTATTCTATAATTACATTCAAGTTGAGGGAGTCATGAAAGAGAAAGTGGCTTACAAGTATAAATACTGGCCCCTGGGCAGGATTGGCTGATGTGATACAGATGCGGTCTCTAGGCCAGTCTTAGACTTAAGCTGTGGGATCAAATCCTATCTGTCACCTCCCATTTGCCAAAGTTCTCAGTTGTGCTACATAGTACATGCATGCTGAGGCTTATAATACTGTCTAATATGCAATGATAAATACACTAAAGTTTTTTATTTGTTGATCTACAAAGTAACTTAGCACTCTGTAATATGTAACCAGTGACTCAGCCATGCTTGTATACTTTCTTCTCTCTTCTCTCTCCTCTCTCAATTTCTAGTATTTCTTATAATGCCAGAAGGTCAGTATACACCACTAGTCACCATAAGCTAGGGAACAGAAGGTTTAGTCTGGCCAACTGGCTTGATGCGAGGTCTAAGAAACAAAAGACATAGAAAACTCTGTCAGTGAGTATAACAAATGTTTTATAACTGAAAAATCAGATGAAAATAAAGAAATTTTTATTTTTCTTGTGGCTGTTAGCTGAAACACAGGCTAGCATATGTTACAGCTAAATATATTTATGTTGTGAGTCCTTACAAACATTTGCTTCCAATGTGAAAACCTGTAATAGTCACCGGTAAAAGCCACACAAAAGAAGATGGCAACTCATGAAAGTCAGATGTTACAAATAATACCTGAAAAACATCAAATTCAGTACTTTATACTGAAGAAGCTGACATGAAGAGTCAGATAACAGCAATACAATTCAGAACAAGAATAAAATTCATATCAAATCTAGAACAAAATGAAAGACAAGAATAACTAAGTACTGGGTTATGAGCAACTGAACTTACCAAGTCACAACTGACAACAGTGATTATCAAACGAGCAACTGAACAGCCAGGACATGGCAGGGAGCAACTGAATCAAGTCACAGCTAACTATATTTGTTGTCAGCAGGGAGCAACTGAATCAAATCATAGCTAACTACATTTGTTATCAGCAGGGAGCAACTGAATCAGGTCACAGCTAACTACATTTGTTGAGAGAGCACATTCAGGAATGAAGATGATCATGTTCAAGAATGATGCCGATGTAAAAATCAGGAAATCATTTCTGGCAAGATTCTGTCCATCTTTCAAGCAGAATTAGGCTGCTGTACTATTACCGCTGGCTGACGTGGTCAAACTTTCTTCCCTTCTATGGAGGAAAGACAGCTTCTTAGCTCTGCTGCAGTTTCCACAGTTGAAGCTTTTAGATTCATTCTTACAGGAAGATTTTACACAATGAAAAGTGTGTCAGTGCAAAGTATGTATGAAAAGCCTTGAAAAATTGTATGCAAAGTATGTATAATTAGCTTTAAAATAATGTAGATAATGCACTTTAGATGTAAAAGAAAGAAAAGAATAAGAGAGGCTTGAATCACACTCATTAAGTAATAAAGCTATTCCTACTTTTTTTTCCTAGTTTATACATTTTGGTATCACAGATTTACTGCAGTGGCTCTGTGTGTAGTTATATCTTTCTCTCTCTCTGAACCTTAAGTGCCCAGGGTACATGGGGCTTCCACAAGGGTTTTCCACAAATGCCTGTCCTTTGCCTTTTTTCCACTCTTGCCAAGGTGAGCCCTCTATTGCTCAACATCCTCCCTGTTGTTCTTCTCCATGTCTCTTTTGGTCTACCCTTACTTCTGTTCCACTGTGGTATCCATCTTAGTGTTATTTTTGGTAGTGAGCTGTCAGTCATTAGGAGCACATGTCCCAACCATCGCCACCGTCTTCCTCAATAATTGTTGTCAGTGACTTCATCTGCATTTCTGCCAACAAGATGTTATTTCTTATGGTGTTTGGTCAATATATTTTTCTAATTCTTCGTAAACATTTAGTCTGGAAAGAATTCAACTTGTGTTCTATGGTTTTGGTGATTTTCCAGCATTCACTTCCATAGAGTAGTACACTTAGATCATTACTCTTAAATATCCTGATTTTCGTATTCATGCTTAGTTTTTTAGATTTTCATATAGTCTGCAGCTTTGCAAAAGCCTGGTTTGCTCTAGTAAGTCTGCTGTTGATGTCCTTTTTGCTGTCTCTATTTTGTACTACTCTTCTGCCAAGACATACAATTCTGTTGACTCCATTAACTTTCTATCTACTCTGAGTACATTTCTGTTGCTTACATTTTGTTTCATTAACTTTGTTTTTCCTGTGTTGATCTTTAATCCTATGTTGTTTGCATTCTGAGTTAGCTTGTTTATTTTATTTTGCATATCTTTGCTGAGTTAAGGCTATTCAGCTCAAATGTAATATCCACCCTCATTTATGCATGTGAAAGCTGGACAAGAACTAAAGAAACAGACAAGAAATTAGACTCTTTTGAAAACAAATGCCTAAGGAAAATACTTGGCATCAAGTGGAATGAATTCAAGAACAGTGCAGAGATAAGACAGATAATGAACAACAACAACCAGTCTCATGGGTGATCAGGAAAAGGAGATGGACATATGTTGACCACGTGATGAGACGAAAGAGTCAGAGAATCCCAAAACAAACTGTAAAATGGAACACAACAGGCCAAAGAAAAAGAGGCAGACCGTGTGAAACTCTGAAGAGGACATTGTTAAGAGAGGACAAATTAATAGGCATAAAATCACTTGATGAGGTTGAAAGACTTGCTGAAGACAGGAAAAACTGCCAAACTACCATGCGAGCCCTATGTGATGTTTAATGCCATGGGAAGGATATAAGATATAAGAAGATAAGATCTTTGTGGCAACTTGATAGTAGGCAGATATCGTCCGCAAAGTCAAGGTCCTCCAGCACTGTGCCAAAGGTCCATTGTAATCCTCTGCATTTGTCTGATGTTGCCTTCTTTACTAACCAGTCTACTGCCAAGATAAATAATGTTGCTTCACTCTTTTTTGTACTCTAAAGCTGCTGGAGGTATGTTCTCCACAGATCACTTCGCACTGAAAACCCTTGTATAGGGCTTTACTCTTTTATGGGGGAGGCCATGCCATCTTAGAATTTTCCACAGTGCATCTCTGTTGACACTGTCAAAGGCTTTCTCAAAATCTATAAACAGTGCATATGTTGTGTTATGCCACTCATTTGCCTGCTCTAATATGCAGGAAACTCTACTGAGGAGAGTGGAACAACAACACAATTCCTTCAGCTCATTAGAGGAAGAACCCCTGGGAACAACTGTGTTAAGAACATCTTAACATAGTCTTTGTGAGACAAGGAACATAGATCTGTTTGCTTAAAAACTCTGACCTACTTCTGTAGCCTAGAAACCTGTAGCAATCAACACTAATTGTAACTGTTATTTTTGTAAAATGTAATGTCAGGTTGGTGGACAGATGGGGACATGGAGATCGCTGGCAGGGAAACCAATGAATCCAGGATGTGACAACAATGGCTATCAGAATGATGTAAAAACAAAGCCAGCAGACTATAGGTGGTGGGGAATGGATATTGTTGAGGCACTCATTTGATTCCTCATCCCAAAGTCAGAGTGTCTCCGTGGAACTGTCTCAAAGCCGTCTGGCCAGCCAGCATTGCATGCTGGATATGATGTGGAGAAGAGGCTTAAGTACAGCCACCAGAGGCTGGAAAACAGTTTTGGCCAGGCCAGCCTACATCACTGTCTTCATGGCAGTCTGAGCAAGACCACAGTCTGCCCTAGCAAGGCAAGGTGCTGAAGTCGGAGGTACCCAGCCAAAAGGTGCATCACAAAAATCAGGGTACCATGCATCATCACCAGTGTGTGTACAAAGAAGAAGATAAGAGCTCTGATGATGAAGCTGAGTCTCAAGGGTGCCATTTTCCATATGTCATTCCATGTTAGTGATCTCTGCAGAACTTCCTGCCATGTTGTCCATTGACTTTTGCTGTGCCTGTTGGACTGCCTTCTTGACCCACTTGTCGTCTTCTGAATTCCTTACGTCACTAATGATCAGATCCCTTCTTTCATTACAGGTGGCCTTTGACCACCATTTGATTTCACCATGACCAAATCCCCTTCTGTTGGCCTGAGTGTATCCTATTACTTCTTTCAGCTCCTGTGTTTCCCTGGCTGTGGTCACTTCCTCACTTATTTTCCATTTTTGTCCAGTTTTAAGTGTTGGCTGCACTTCTTATACCACCAGATCTGTAGATTCTTGCAGCATCATTGCAAGCTTTGTGTTTCCTAATTTGTATTCTTCGTCCACAGATTTGAATGGTAGCTGCAGTTTGCTCTTCTTGCAGTACAGTGCTATATCAGTTAATCCTGATGGTACGCCCAGTCACTTTCTTATGGATTTATTCATCTTTCTTTCAACTGCCTCTACTGTGCTGGTACTTACTTCATAAATGAGTGTGGCTACATCAATTTTGGAACCATATTTTGAACTTCCCCAGTAGCCTGCTTTTGTCTATGATGTTCAGTCCATTCTGAGCCATTTCTATGACCTGCTTCACTCCTTCTTTACCTGACCATATTATTGTATCTTCCGTATTCTGTGTTGTTAATTTCCTTCTGGCTTGTCCTGTCCATCTTGCCTCTTGTATTCCTAGTATGTCTAGTTTGTATCTGTGCATTTCCTTGATGATTTGTGCTAGTTTTCCAGTCTGGTTAAGTGTTCTTACATTCCAGCTGCCTATTTGCATCTTGTGTTTAGGTTCAAGGAGGTCTGCAGTCAGGCTGGGGACTTCCACTGGCTGGTTTTCATCCACAACCTTCATGTACTCAGTTTCCTGATAAGCATTTCTCCTTCCACCTGGATTTGTTTTTTCCCTTGCTTCTGTTTCTGTAGCAGTTTGATAGTTTTTTTACCAGATAGGGTTGCTGGCCCTATGCTGAACCCTCCTTAGTCACCTTTTACGATCATGGGTGGTAGGGTACAGTGGTCCTATTCTTTGCTTCCCTGGCATGTGCCCAGGTCTTGGGTACCACACAGGGGTGGGGGTATAGTTATATACTCAGTCATTCATTCATTCATTCATTTGCATGTCCCTTGCGGAACTTTGCCTCCCAAACAGCACTCCTGTAGGGCTCTCAGTTGTGAGCAAGATGGCCTGCTGCTGATGCATCCATTTGCAGATCATCAACAATGTCTTGCAGCCATCTTCACTTTGGTCTTCCTCTCTTTCTTTTTACCATTATGTACTCTTCCAAGATGGTCTTCTCTAAATTATCATGACATTTAATGTGTCCAAAATATTTAAGTTTTCTCTCTTTAATCTTCTTTACTAGCCAACCTTCTTCAATATTAAGCTCTTGTAGTATAGATATATTTGTTCTTTTTTTGTGTCCATGATATTTGAAGCACTCTTCTATAGCATTTACATTCAAAAGCATTTATGTGTTTCTCAGCTGTTTTGTTAAGTGTCCAGGTCTCACAGGCATATATAGTGATAGGAAAGATGCATGCCCTTAAACATCTTATTTTTGTGGTTCTATCTGTTCATCTCCACAGATTCTTTAGTTGTTTTACTTTGTGAAGAGTGATCGATGTCCTCCTTTTAATTTCCCTCATTGTATCACCATTATTAGTTAGTAGTGATACAAGATATTCAAAACTCTCTGCTTCTTCCAGTTTTTCCTCATTGATACATATTTCAGCTGCCTTGTTTGTTTTGTCAGTTGTCATCAATTTAGTTTTCTTTGCATTAAGATGGAGGTTTTGCTCTTCGCTGTTCTTATGGACTGACATAATTAGTTTTTCCATTCCTTTTTGTGTTGTGGACAGTACTGCTGTATCATCAGCATATCTAATCTCTGGTATTTCATAACCTCCAATTGTTATGGCATTGTAATATTCTTTGTCTAACATCCCTCATTATATTTTCAGTAAGGTGAAAATATGTACCCCTGACGGACTCCTTGTTTTATGCCAAACCAAGTTGTTGTTTCACCATTTATTCTTACTGCTGTCTGTTGGTCTAAATACAGCAGTGATGTTAATTGTGTCAAATGTGTTGGAAATCTCATTTTTTCCATTATTTCCCAAAGTTTTTGGTGTTGTACACAATCAAATGCCTTTGAGTAGTCTATAAAAGATAAATATAGATTCAGATTAAACTCTCTGCATTTCTCTATTATAAAAGATAAATATAGATTCAGATTAAACTCTCTGCATTTCTCTATTATTAATCTTATATTGACCATATGATCTCTTGATCCTCTTCCTTGCCTGAAACCAGTTTGGACCATATTGACTTCTTATATTTTCTTACCAAGTCTACCCATTATGATTTTTAACATAATTTTACTGGCATGACTAATCAGGGCAACAGTTCAGTAGTTTGTGCATAATTTCAGGTTACCCTTTTTGGCAGTGGTATGAAAAGAGTTCTTTTCCATTCTTTTGGCCAAATACCTGAATGCCATATCTTTTTACATAGTGCATGATAGATTAGTTATATACTCATACACTAATAATTGTGTGTTACTGAATCAAACCCTGGAATCCAGTAGGATGTGTTATGTAGGAAACAAAGGGCTACAACTATCACCTTGGCTATGAAGCATTTAAAAAAACAAAAACAAAAAATACTCAACATGCTCTCTGAAGAGTGTTTAAACTTGTGACACAGAAATTCTATCAGCAGAATTCGAATTCTCACCTTGGAGATGCTTCATGGATAACTCAGTACTACACGGTTCTCTTGTGGCCAGGTGAGTCAGTGCTACACTGTTCTCTTGTGGCCAGGTGAGTCAGTGCTACACTGTTCTCTTGTGGCTGGGTGAGTCAGTGCTACACTTTCTCTTGTGGCTAGGTGAGTCAGTGCTACACTGTTCTCTTGTGGCCAGGTGAGTCAGTGCTACACTTTCTCTTGTGGCTGGGTGAGTCAGTGCTACACTGTTCTCTTGTGGCCAAGTGAGTCAGTACTACACTGTTCTCTTGTGGCCAGGTGAGTCAGTGCTACACTGTTCCCTTGTGGCTGGGTGAGTCATTGTCTTAGAATTTTTGTTTTCTCACATCTAAAGTACTTTGCGTACAATTTTTCAAGGCTTTTCATACACACTTTGCGTACAATTTTTCAAGGCTTTTCATACATACTTTGCGCTGACACACTTTTCATTGTGTAAAATCTTCCTGTAAGAATGAATCTAAAAGCTTCAACTGTGGAAACTGCAGCAGAGCTAAGAAGCTGTCTTTCCTCCACAGAAGGGAAGAAAGTTTGACCACGTCAGCCAGTGGTAATAGTACAGCAGCCTAATTCTGCTTGAAAGATGGACAGAATCTTGCCAGAAATGATTTCCTGATTGTTCCAGTTTGGTAAAATTGTACCAAAGAGAATAAAGAAACGCACTGGCAAAATGACAATTTGTTGTAATTAACTACATTAAAAATTATGATAATCTGTTGCTACAATAAAATCCATGAAACTCAAGTCTGTCTTCAAACATTATTCAGAAATGTATTTTTAAAAATGAATCTTAAATCAAGTTAACAATATTTATAAATGCTCTTTCATTGTTATAAAAGTTGCATCCTCATTCTGCATATTCTTTCAGTATACTTTTCCATAAGCACAATTTTCCAGATTAAATTTCTGAGTTGAAAACAATATTCCTCTGTTAATATTATTTGTACTACTTTATACTACATGGTATTTCTCACAGAGCATACTGCCATGACTAGTTAGGTTGCACATGTTACAATCTACTTCATAATGTGATTTACACTTTGAACAATCTCAAGAGAAGGAACCAACCTTGGCTGACACTGATGCAGCTGCTTTCCTTGTGCTTGAGAAATACTCATTTTCCACTGACTCTCTAGCTTACTGTAGATGCCACCTGCAAACTGAACAAGAATATCCTATAATGATCACAGGATCTGAAACAGACTTTTTCAAATGCACAAACTACAACATTTCATCCAGTGTATAAATTATTTACATCTTACACCCTTCCCGTGCCATTAAACGTCACATATGGCTCATATGATAGTTCACCAAGTTTTTCTGTTTTCATCTAGCTTTTCAGCCTCATCAAGGGATTTTATGCCTATTAATTTGGCATCTCTTAACAATGTCTTCTTTAGAGTTTCATGAGGTTGATCTCTTTTCTCTAAGGGCTGTTGTGTTCCAGTTGATAACTTGTTTTTGTATTCTCTGATTGTTCTTCTCATCACATGGCCTACATATGTCCATCTTCTTTTTCTGATCACCCATGAGACAGGTTGTTGTTCACTCATCTGCCTTATCTCTGCACTGTTCTTGAATTCGCTCCACTTTATACCAAGCATTTTCTTAAAGCATTTGTTTTCAAAAGAGTCTTAATTTGTTTTCTATTTATTTAGTTGTTTTCCAGCCTTCACATGCATAAATGAGGGTGGAATTACATTTGAACTGAATAATCTTAGCTTTGTATTTTGTGCTTATAACTTTTGAGTACCATATTTTCTCAAGATTTTTTTAAGGTCACTGCTGCTTTTGCAATTCTAGTTTCCTTTCTGGTGTCACCATCTTGGTCTATTAGCTGCTGAGGCATTCAAATTGGTTTACTTTTTTCAACAGTTTAAGAATGATTATTTCTCTTATCTAGCACTAATCACTATTGTATACAATTTGTGGGGGATAAAAGGGATGGCGACTGCAGTAAAACCTTATTTATACAATTTGTGGGCATTACACATCTTCATGTGACACTATGCTATAGGCAACAATATGTGCTACACAATGATGCCTGGAGACTGGGAAATGTGAAAGAACTGCGCTAACTCCCAGCATCAGGGTTGGCAAAACATAGTCAATCAAGACCCTGCATCTTTCCCTGCAATGGAGTCAGGTGAAGAAGAATTGCATCCTTCCTTGTTTTTTGATTTCATTCAGGATCTGCAAAAATAACAGCCATAACCCACTCCCTATCTGACACAACACTCTCTATCTGACACAACACTCCCTATCTGACACAACACTCCCTATCTGACACAACACTCCCTATCTGACACAACACTGACACAACACTCCCTATCTGACACAACACTCCCTATCTGACACAACACTCCCTATCTGACACAACACTTGTGCTTTAACGTTTCACCACATCAACTGCAAAGAACATCCTGATTGCAGTTCCAGAAAAAAACAATAAAATTTAAATGCTCTGAAACTGGAGAAATATCTTACATTATATAATGAATGGAAATGTAAAAGACACAATATGTAAGGAACTCATATTTTCACGGATTTTTTAGTGCTGATTGCAATAATTTAAACAAATTCTTGAGAATAATGTTGTAATGCTGCATTGTTTTTAGCTGGCCTACTAACCTCTTTCTTTGGTTTTTCTACTTTTTCTGCTGTCAGTCTAAGCTTTGCCAGAAACAAGCGGATTTCCTTCATTCGGCGAGCATCTATAATGCATAAAATTATAGATACATGCTTAAATGTGGGATAGCAAACAGACATAAAAAAGTAAAAGTATAAAACTAAATATTCTTAAATTTAAACAAATATTCATATGAAAGCAATTAAAAATTACACCTTGAAAATGCTACAACAGACAGCAAAAAAAAAAAAAAAACCAAACTAACATGACAAAATATAAAGGAAAAATGTAATGAAGTGCAGAATGAGTTTATAACTGTGACAAGATTAAAAATTTGGATTTATAATATTTTTTCTATTGTGATACTTAGAACTTTAAATCTGCTAAAAGTGTAATACAGTATATCAAAGTGTTCCGAAAGGTAATTACTCCTATTAAAAAACAGTTTTTTTAGGAACATAAAAATAAAAATGGATGAATATTCAAAATGCTACACATCTGCTATGAAGCAGATCTGCTACTACTCTGGGACTCTTGAGTTGAGAAGAAACAATTTTTAAAATGATACGTACCAAGAATATGTTAGTGTACTTTAGGCAGCCTATCGTACTGAAATAATGTGTCTCCAATTGAAAATCATTGACAAATGAAAATCATCTATGGTAAAGAATGTTTAAACATTACAACTGCTCAACATTGGAATGCACATACTTGAGACAAAGGGGCTGCCCTCAATTTGTGTAACAAACTGCACAATATAATTTTTTTAAAAAACTTGGAAACAAACACATATCATGAATGGCCTATTAAAGTATATTCATGTATGGCACACAACTTTATGTGTGAATAAATTATGACTGAAGTTTTAAAATTGAGACATGTTGGTTTAACCCTCGTTGCATGGCACCAGAGACTGTCAGTGAGAAGACAAGATGGGGAAATGGCCATTCTGATCAGAGGAATAAAATATGTGAGGCAGTTAATGTGTATATGCAGTCTGATCATGTGAGTGAAAGAATAAAATTAACTGTTTGAGAGAAGGCTAAGAGAATATGAGTACTGTATGGAAGTGGTCTATATATGCTAAACAAGAACACAAAAATGTTTTCTTAATGAGAACTGACAGCAGTATGCCTTTATATATCAAATGATAAGAAAGAAGGCCATATATTTTTGTAATAGGTGCCTTCCTGCAGGTTTTGACAGTCATGTGTCACCATAAACCTTGATCCTTAATGTTTTTCATCAGCTCAGTTAACAACTTCTTATCATGCTTTGACTGTTTCTTGGCCTTCCCTGCCTGTCTTATCAATTATCTTTTCTGTTGTTATATTTTCTAAGTCTTCCCATTCTCATTATATGTGCAATGAAACTTGATTGCTATTTTATTGTAGATTTTATTATAGATTTGATTAGATTCATTTTATTCATTTGCTTTTGACATTCCCTACTTGTCATTTTAGCTGCCCATGGTAATCTGACGATTCTTCTATGGAATCACAATTCTGCTGCTTAAAGATTAACTGTTTGCATTGTCCAAAATTCAATTCCATAGGTTCAATGTATCATTTTAGACTGTTCAAAAAAAGAAACGCAACACTACTGTAGTCATAATGGACACCAAATTTCAAACTTGTATTAAAATTTTATTTTACGGAATGAATGTTTCAATGGATCTGTTGCACAAGATGTGTCACATTGTCTGGAATGCTGACTTGGCCTGAGAACGTCTGCTTTTTACTTCGTTGGACATTCCCCATCAGTTGTTATAATTGTTCCTAAGTACTTGAATCTATCAACTTGTTTGATATTTCTGCCATCAATGCTACATTTTGGTGGTATTCTTTTCTTTGAGATAACTATCACTATGGATAACCAAGAAGACCAACGAAGAAGTCTTAAGAGAGGCTGAGTTAAAAAGCAAATTATAGCAAAGATCAGAGGCAGACAGGCGAGATTTATAGGACATTTCCTGAGAAGAGGAAAATTGGAACACACTGTGGCAACTGGAAAAACTGAAGGAAGAAGAGACAGAGAGAGAAGTTACTGGTTGGGCTGTCAGTGTGGCTAGGAAGAAAGTCAGCGGCGGATCTCATAATCAAGTCTAAAGACAGGGAATTGTGGAGAGAAATGATCGCCAACGGCATGCGGCATGGCACTTGAATTGAATTGAATGTTTCAATCTTGGAATGAAGAAACTTTAAGACTTTATGAAATACAGTACTTGTATTCTTTATGAAATGATGTTCATTAAATTTGGTTTGGACTTTTATTCTTTGCAACTGAGACCTCCGTTTCAGTAAGGTGTATGGCCTTCTCTGGCCTGTATCAGAGAACGACATCTCCTTGACATGGATCCAATTAGCCGTTGGATCTGCTGCTGTGGGATGGCTGCCCATTCATCCCTGAGTGCAAGAGGCAACTGTCGGAGATTGGCTGGCTCCATATCTTGCTGGCGCACTTATCTGTTGAGTTCATCCCATAAGTGTCCTATTGGGTTCATGTCTGATGAGATGGATGGCTATAGAATGGTCTGGACATTGTTGTTAGTGAGGAACTGGGTGGTGAGTTGTACCACATGAGGTCGAGTGTTATCTTGGTGAAAAATCGACTCTGGTGCAGCCAAAAGTGGAAGGATGTGAGGATGAAGAATTTCAGCGATATATCATTGGGCAATCAGGCATCCTTCAATTTGCACCAGGTCACTTCTTCACATGAAGTTGATCATCCCCCACACCAGTACACCACAATCACCATAAAGAGGAACCTTATCCACACAGTTCTGGGCGTAGTGCTCATGGACTGTGGTAAACTCTTCTCCATCTATTGTGTCTCTGGAGCAGAAAGAATGTTTAATTACTAAACCAAACCCTTCTCCAATCATTTGCAACAGTCCATTGACAATGCTGGTTTGCAACTGCGGTTGGTTCTGGCAATGCCAGTCCATAAAAACAGAACCTCTGTAGGGTCTTCTAGCCAAAAGACCAGCATTGTGCAGCCATTTCCTGACCATTTGATCTGAAATTCAATGAGCTGCTGTTATTGACTGGACTGTTGAAGATGCAGATGCAAATCGACTCCTGAGGTGATGTAGTCATATGAAATGGTCTTCGGCAGGAGTTGTGACTATGGGTCTTCCACTGCGTGGCCGATCAGTTTCTTGAAATTGTCTCCAAAGGTGACTAATGGTGCTTCTAACCACATTAAATTGTCTGACCACTACAATTTGTGACTGTCCAGTCTATAAACATACAGTGATGATGAGTCATTGTTCTGTAGTGAGATGAGCCATACTTGGGCATTGAATTTTCAAATGAATTGATTTGAGGAGCATCAATCTTTTTTAGGCATTCAATAACATGGTTAGTGAATTTTGTGTTCAGTAAGTTTCACGGGATTCTCGTGAATCTGTCATGAATTATTGTCAAAAATGCTGTTTTGACTAGTGTCACTTTTCTGTGCCCATGAATCATCTGCTGAGTAAAATTCAGGTCAGCACGTGAAGTTGATGTCCAAGTGAACATTTCAGGCAATTTGCCCTTGTCTGATCAGCAAACTTCAGTTTATATTGCAACATCACATTTGTTGTGTTTCTTTTTTTGAACAGTATAGAATTCTTTTTCATATATCCTGTGATAGAAATGGATTTTGCACGTTTCTAACTTTTTTTTTTTTTGACAGCTGTTGCTTGGCACATTATATTATTGATTTCAAGAACGCCATAGAAAAGTGTACAGAGTTTAATGTGGATCTACACATCTATTCTGTAGACTACTCCAAAGCTTTTAACTGTGTACAATATCAACAGTTATGGTCTATTATGAACAACATGGGTTTCCAATAATCTTGTATAATCATCACCAAACTGTATCAAGATCAGCAAACAGCAGAAAATCAAATAAAGAGATACTAATGGGATTAGGTATCACTGAAAACTAGCTCGCTAACACCATAAAAATTTGAAAGCTGAGATACTTCGGCCACAACAAGAGACACAATAGCTTGGGGAGGTTGATAGTAGAAGGCATAGTGCCCGGCAAAAGAGAAAAGGGACGACCTCGCTGCAGTTGGACTCAGGACATCACAGAAAGTCTGAAGTGTCACTGTGAAATGCTAGTCAACTTTGTGCAAGACCATATTGCATTCAGGAAGGCTGTTAGAGGGACAACACTCTGGAAAGAACATATCACATGAATGAATCTGATGTTATTAGCATGCCCAGTTATTTGAATGTACGAAGGGAAGTCACTAAGTAACTTGCAAATGCCTGTTACAAAAAAACTAATTGCGACAGTAATTTGAAAACTTTTAATTTTTGAACCTACATTATTCCCCTATTTCTCAACATAATCGCCACCAACACTGATACATTTGTTCCATCGTGTAATCAGTGATGCAATACCCATGGCATAAAAATCAGGAGTCCAATTTCTGAACCATTTTTTTACTTCTGTTTCTACCTCTTTGTCACTTGAGAATCTTCTCCCGCCAAAGTGGTTTTTCAATGGACCAAACAGGTGAAAATCACAAGGAGCTAAGTCAGGACTATAGGGTGGATGTTCAAGAACTTCCCAACCCAACTGGCTAATTTTCTCTTGGGTTAACTGAGCTGCATGTGATCTGGCATTGTCGTGAAGGAGAAACACACCTCTAGTCAGCAGACCAGGATGTTTTCTTCGAATTGCATCCCATAGCATTGACAGAACCTCACAGTACGATACAGAGTTCACACTGTTACCATACTTTTGGAACTTGGTTAACAATACTCCTTGATAATCCCAGAACACGTAAGCATAACCTTCCCTGCCACAGAAGGTGTAATCTTGAATTTTTTTTCGCATGGCGATGACAGGTGTTTCCATTGAATTGAGGCATATTTTGATTTGGGTTAGTAGTGGTTCACCCAAGATTCATCTCCAGTAATAATCCTTTGGAGCATGTCTTCACCTTCATATGCGTAATGACAGAGATGCTGCAATGACAAACCAAATCGGTTCATTTTGTGTTCATCATTCAGATCTCTGAGTACCCAACGTGAGCAAACTTTCCAAAAATTCAATTGCTCATGCATTATTCTGTAAGCTAAGCCATGTGAACATCTGATTGCACTTGCTACACTGTCTATTGTTATTCCTCTATCAGCTCTGATAACCTCATTCACACGTTGCACAGTCACTTCTGTTGCAATCTGAACAGGATGGCCTGCTGTTGATGCATCCATTTGCAGATCATCAACGATATCTTGCAGCTATCTTCGCCTTGGTCTTCCTCTCTTTCTTTTTCCCATTATGTACTCTTCCAAGACGGTCTTCTCTAGATTATCATGTTTAATGTGTCCAAAATATTTAAGTTTTCTCTCTTTAATCTTCTTTACTAGCTAGCCTTCTTCAATATTAAGTTCTTGTAGTATGGTTATATTTGTTCTTTTTGTGTCCATGATATTAGAAGAACTCTTCTGTAGCATTTAAATTCAAAGGCATTTATGTGTTTCTCAGCTGTTTTGTTAAGTGTCAAGGTCTCACAGGCGTATGTTGCGATGGGAAAGATGCATACCCTTAAAAATCTTATTTTTGTAGTTCTGTCTGTTCCTCTCCACAGATTCTTTTGTTGTTTTACTTTCTGAAGAGCGACAGATATCCTCCTTTTAATTTCCCTCATTGTATCTCCATTATTAGTTATTTATCATATACATTTCAATAAGTTGTTCATGGTAGCCGTGTTAGTGCAGTGGATTAGATGCTTGCCTGCCAACCAGGTGACCCAGTTTTGATTTCCACTGACCATGGTGGCAGTCAGGTTGTGGCTCACAAAAAACTCCTGGGGTTCACTCGGCCTCAAGAAAAGAATGGGTACCAGGGTTGACATTCTGAGAAGGAAGAGGATTGAAGCCGCAAGCTACGGAGTTTGTGCTGATGGCAACACTAGTCGGCAGTTTCTGCTGGCCAGGCAGTTGAGTAATTATGGTTTGATCACATGTAATGATGCTGGTTCACAACTCATAGCTTTATCTTTTAGGTTGTTCACATCACTGCTTGGTGAGAGCTAACTTGGTTAGTGGACACAACATCACTGGTTGTGAGAGCTAAACTTGGTTAGTGGACACAACATCACTGCTTGGTGAGAGCTAACTTGGTTAGTGGACACAACATCGCTGCTTGGTGAGAGCTAACTTGGTTAGTGGACACAACATCACTGCTTGGTGAGAGCTAACTTGGCTAGTGGACACATCACTGGTTGGTGAGAGTTAACTTGGCTAGTGGACACATCACTGGTTGGTGAGAGCTAACTTGGTTAGTGGACACAACATCACTGGTTGGTGAGAGTTAACTTGGCTAGTGGACACATCACTGGTTGGTAAGAGTTAACTTGGCTAGTGGACACATCACTGGTTGGTGAGAGTTAACTTGGCTAGTGGACACAACATCGCTGCTTGGTGAGAGCTAACTTGGTTAGTGGACACATCACTGGTTGGTAAGAGTTAACTTGGCTAGTGGACACATCACTGGTTGGTGAGAGCTAACTTGGTTAGTGGACACAACATCGCTGCTTGGTGAGAGCTAACTTGGTTAGTGGACACAACATCGCTGCTTGGTGAGAGCTAACTTGGCTAGTGGACACATCACTGGTTGGTGAGAGTTAACTTGGCTAGTGGACACATCACTGGTTGGTGAGAGCTAACTTGGTTAGTGGACACAACATCACTGGTTGGTGAGAGTTAACTTGGCTAGTGGACACATCACTGGTTGGTAAGAGTTAACTTGGCTAGTGGACACATCACTGGTTGGTGAGAGTTAACTTGGCTAGTGGACACAACATCACTGGTTGGTGAGAGTTAACTTGGTTAGTGGACACAACATCGCTGCTTGGTGAGAGCTAACTTGGCTAGTGGACACATCACTGGTTGGTGAGAGTTAACTTGGCTAGTGGACACATCACTGGTTGGTGAGAGCTAACTTGGTTAGTGGACACAACATCACTGGTTGGTGAGAGTTAACTTGGCTAGTGGACACATCACTGGTTGGTAAGAGTTAACTTGGCTAGTGGACACATCACTGGTTGGTGAGAGTTAACTTGGCTAGTGGACACAACATCACTGGTTGGTGAGAGTTAACTTGGTTAGTGGACACATCACTGGTTTGAACTTGAATTCTTAGTTTGCTTTTAACCACTCTGATATTTTCACTGCATGGTGAGAGCTAACTTGGTTAGTGGACACATCACTGTTGAACTCATTGCTTTATTGCTTTTCTACCGTGATGGCTGCATCTTTATTCCAGTACATGTTTTTTTTTTTAAAAATTATTAGCAGATTTTTTCTTCAGTATTTATTTCCTCTAACATTTCCACATTTTTGTCATGTTTAACTTTATCAAATGTTTTAGTATAGTTCATGAAGCACACACATCAATATCTCTAGTTCAAGTTTCTTAAGTTCTCTCTATTACAGAGTGTACAATTTATGCTTTCAGCTAATAATAATCCTTACATCATAATAGGTATGTCTTTGCACTTTGTTTACCAGGGCAGCGTTGGGTACTCTTGCTAGTAATTCATAAACAATACACAGCTCATGGCACTGGATGAAATACTTAACTCATTTCATCCCACAGGAAGAAATGTAGATGTTCATTTGGGTGCCAGATTAAAAACACGGGTCTTGATATGTATAGTGTGTATAGTTGTAAAATTTAAATAACTAAGTATTTTCACGTATTTTCACAATAAAAGTATAATGCATCAAAATAGCTGTAAATGTAAGAATGAAGAGTTTTTTTTAGGAAAAAAGTAGTGTGATGATTAGAGAGGATAATTGTGTCCTACTTTGTGTCCTAATTGTGTCCTACATTGGGTAGGTCTAGATCTACCATCTGTGATGTCTAGATTGACCTGTAGCTTCATCCAATCTCGTCATGTCTTAGTATGTAGCAAACTCAGTACAATAATGTCTGAAATAAAACTACTTCTTCAGTCTGTTTTATAGCATTTTATCTACTTGGGGCACACTCACAAATAGTGGTCTGGTCATAGGGCTTGTCCGTATGCCTCATAAATCACACAAAATATTGACATTTCTCCAAAGAAAGACCCATTTTCACTTGGTTGTTAGGCATGCTTCAGACGGAACTATGAAAGTTCACCAGGCATATGCACATAAAATGTCTACAATTAAAAAATTACACCATCTTTTAGACCTGAAACAAGTGGTAAAATTTTACCAAACAGCACTCGATAGGAAGTGGTAAAATTTTGCCAATAAAATTTTGGAAAGAATGTTTTTGGCATATATTCATATCTCAGCTCAAGAATACATCATTCACAGATATTACATGTGACACACAGACATGAAAAAAATCGTTTATAAGAAATATGAAGTCTAAATTATTAATAACAAGCTTATAGCGGGAAATCAGAAACACAGTCAAAATGCCAAAGAGGAAAAAGAAGATATGCTCCCTCAATAACAGATGCCAAAGATAATCACATGCTGAAGTGTCAACTACAAAATAACCTGGACTGAGAAACTACCTGCTGAGAGAAAGATATATTCTGCAACAATGTATATAAATATCTGTGACTTGGTTAAAACACTGACAGGCTAAAGCCAATGACAGATTGTATTATATAGACAATAAATATATTACAGATGTACAGGGAACAGTTTATACCTTCTTGTCTCTGAGCATCCTGGTTGTATCTCATTGACCTCTGAAGATCCCAAGTAGACTTCTTTGTTTGTCTGTTGGACAGTTTCAAAGAAGAGAAATAAAAAAAAGCAAGTTGTCTTGTTATCTTTATCATAGTCATCTGTGATAATTATAAAACAATAAATAGGCACAGAAGCATACATTAGTATGCCCCATAATTGTAAGTACTTTCTATAATCACTTTCACCTTCACTAGAGTGGCAGGACTAAAGTTTTTATATTGTATATGAAAATTAGTTTTTACAGCATTTAACAAAGTCATATTCTATCCAGCTGAATCATATAAAGATGATTTAATAATCTATTTCATTTCCTTTCAAATTAGCCATATTAAACTCACATTTCCATGTCTTATATTTATAAAAATAAAATGAAAAACCTTAACTGATTCCAATAACAAGATCTGAAAATTTTTGGTGAATTCTTTCCATTTTACCAGCCTACTTAGAATATAATACTATTACCTACTGTTGTGTGTGGAAATGCTAAAAAGTTATCAGAGAATTACCTAGATCAGTGAAACTAGCATGATACACCATATATTCACCCTGAAAGTTCAACATATTTGCCACAGCATCATTTCTAAAGTGAGAAAAAAAATCTGATATCTGGTCATTGAGCTACTGCTCTGCTGCTGCTATCCCCTTCAAAAGTTTCTTCCCTTTCAAACACTTTTTAAGGTTGGGAAACAGGAAATGGGTGGAGTAGCATGGATCATCTATGTACTCAAATTCTTCATAACATCCAATATTTTTGAGCACTGTAAGCAACTGCACTGTCCTGCGAAAAAAGAACATCTTTCTGCAGCTTCCCTTGAAGTTTATTTTTTTTCAGTTCATCCTTTAAATTAGCACAGCAAGTTATGGTAGTATTAACTATGGCCATTTGGATTTTAGTTAATTATTCCCCCCAAAAAACAGAGGCCATGACCCTTCTTGCTGACTTCTGGGTCTTCAGTTTCTTTGGTCATGGTGAACTTGAATGCCACCACTGCAAAGACTACTGTTTGGTTTTAGAGTCTCTCTCTCTGAACCTTAAGTGCCCAGGGCACATGGGGCTTCCGCAAGGGTTTTCCACAAATGCCTGTCCTTTGCCTTTTTTCTGCTCTTGCCAAGGTCAGCCCTCTGTTGCTCAACATCCTCTCTGTTGTTCTTCTCCATGTCTCTTTTGGTCTACCCTTACTTCTGTTCCCCTGTGGTGTCCATCTTAGTGCTATTTTTGGTAGTGAGTTGTCAGTCATTCGGAGCACATGTCCCAACCATCGCCAGAGGAAACTCAATAATTGCTGTTATCTGCATTTCTGCCAACAAGATGTTATTTCTTATACTGTTTGGCCAAAATATTTTTCTAATTCTTCGTAAACATTTAGTCTAGAAAGAATTCAACTTGTTTTCTATGGTTTTGGTGATTTTCCAGCATTCACTTCCATAGAGTAGTACACTTAGAACATTACTCTTAAATATCCTGATTTTCGTATTTATGCTTAGTTTTTTAGATTTCCATATAGTCTGCAGCACTGCAAAAGCCTGGTTTGCTCTAGTAAGTCTGCTGTTGATGTCCTCTGTGCTGTCTCCATTTTCTACTACTCTACTGCCAAGGTACACAAATTTGGTTTTAGACTATAGTGATGTAACCGTGTTTCATAAGCAGTGATGAGTTGTTTCAAAAAGTTATCTGTAAATCACTCAAAATGCTGCAAAATCAACTTGGAGGTATCCACTCAGTTTTGTTTATTGTCACCATCCTGCAAGGAAAGCAATGGTAAACTATCTTCTGGAAATATACCAAGAAACCCAAACAGCCACATGGAAGGAATAACAACTTGGTTTGATGTAAAACAAGGGATAGATATTGTCACCTTACTTATTTAACTTGTATACTGAAAATATCATGAGGAATGTTAGAGAAGATGTAGACAAAGAATATTACAATGTCATAACAATTGAAGGTTATGAAATAGCAGATATTAGATATGTTGATGATACAGTATTACTGTCCACAACACAAAAATGAATGGAAAGACTAATTATGTCACTCCGTAAGAACAGCGAAGAGCAAAACCTTTATCTTAATGCAAAGAAAACTAAATTGATGACAACTGACAAAACAAACAAGGCAGCTGAAATATGTATCAACGAGGAAAAACTGGAAGAAGTGGAGAGTTTTGAATATCTTGTATCACTACTAACTAATAATGAAATTCATTCATTCATTCATTTGCACGTCCCTTGTGGAACTTTGCCTTCCTAATAGCACTCCTGTGGGCCTCTCGATTGTGAGCAAGATGGTCTGCTGCTGAGGCGTCCAATAATGGAGATACAATGATGGAAATTAAAGGAGGACATCTATCGTTCTTCAGAAAGTAAAACAACAAAAGAATCTGTGGAGAGGAACAGACATTCATTCACTCATTTCCATATGTCCCTCGCGGAACTTTGCCTCCCTAACAGTACTCCTGTAGGCCTCTCAGTTGTGAGAAAGATGCCCTGTTGCTGATGTCTTGCAAACCATCTTTGCCTTGGTCTTCCTCTCTTTCTTTTCCCATTATGTACCCTTCCAAGACGGTATTTTCTAAATTATCAATATGTTTAATGTGTCAAAAATAGTTTGTTATTTAACACTTTCCGTGCGTTTGGTCATTATAGTGACATTTCCGGTATCCCAATTCTTCCGTATGGTCATTATAGTGACAATTGTTTGTTTCAATAAAACAACTGGTGTAACATTTAGATTGTAAATATTTCGTCCGCAATTCCAGTGACACTTTTCAAAATGGCGAAAGAGTGCCTAGTTACGAGCGATGCCGAGTAAGAAAAAGGACGAGAAGCATGGAAATATTTCAATTTTTGATGATGTAGATAGGGGTATGGACATAGCCTATGGCCACCCCGCTGCTCTTGAATGTTTTCTAAGTAGATCTAGACATATTTAGACAACTGGAGAAGTAGTTAGGAGTAGTTAGGAGGTTAGTTCAGACATTCATTCAGCGAGAATGCAACACAGAATCACAATACGAGATCGACAAGTAGATCTAGACATCTCAGATGGTAAGTAGTGTAGATCTAGACCTAGCCGATGGTAAGCTGGCCATAATCAGTGTCTAAAAACATCACATTACTTCTTTTTTCCTAAAAAAACTGCATTTATGAAATTTTCATTCATTTAGCTATACTTTGAAACATATTAAGTATACGGAAGTACATGGAAATACTGTTTTCCATTCCATTTTACAACTATACCCCCTTACAGACCAAGACCTGCGTTTTTAGTCCCGTTCGTACCCATACGTCTACTTTTCGTCCTACGCACAGGAAGCATTAAGTTTCCTTTTTACTAGCCAGCCTTCTTCAATATTAAGTTCTTGTAGTATGGTATGTCATATTTGTTCTTTTTTGTGTCCATATCTGAATAACTCTTCTGTAGCATTTACATTCAAAGGCATTTATGTGTTTCTCAGCTGTTTTGTTAAGTGTCCAGGTCTCATAGGCATATGTTGCAATGGGAAAGATGCATGCCCTTAAAAATCTTATTTTTGTAGTTCTGTCTGTTCCTCTCCACAGACTCTTTAGTTGTTTTACTTTCTGAAGACCAATAGTTGTCCTGCTTTTAATTTCCCTCTCTCCATTATTAGTTAGTAGTCTCGGGTGTGACAATTTCCAGATAATATTCCACATCAAATGAAGAATCTTTTTATAGATTGCAGGTGACCTTGTTGAGCCTGATGAAATGCTTTCTGTAAGGGTCGCAATGTCCAGTAATCAGTGAAGACAATAAAAGATTGTTCTACTCACTCAAATCCTGGAGCATCAACTAATATGGCTTGGGGTTCAACTGTGACCCTTGACTTCTTCAAAGCCCTGCCTGGTTTTCTAGAACTGGAAACTAAGCAGAGAGAGAAATGTTTTTAAAAAATCTATAAAGAAAATAAAAATACCATTAACAGAAATGAGGCAGAAATTAAGGTGACTATATTTTCCAACTCCAAATTCATAAAAATTTTGGACATGTCATAAAATAAATGTTCAGGAATGTTTTAATCACAAGAGATTAAATTCTCTCAATGTCTTCCTTTAACTCCTCCTGTGCCATAGTCGCTATAGTGAGAACTTCCGGTTACTGAGTTGCGTGCCATAGTCTTTATAGCGACAATTCATTTGTTTCAATAAAACAACTGGTGTAATATTTAGATTATACATATTTCGTCCGCGTTTCCGGTGACACTTTTCAAAATGGTGAAAGAGTGCTTAGTTACGAGCGATGCCGAGTGAGAAAAAGGAAGAGAAACATGGAAAATTTTCAATTTTTGATGATGTAGATAGGGGTATGGACATGGCCTGTGACCACCCCACTGCTCTTGAATGTATCCCAAGTAGATCTAGACATATTTAGACAACTAGAGAAGTAGTTAGGAGGTTATTTCAGACATTAATTTAGCGAGAATGCAACATAGAATCAGAATACGAGATTGACAAGTAGATCTACACATCTCAGATGGTAAGTATACACTACTTACCATCTAGACGTAGCCGATGGTGAGCTGGGCACAGTCATTGTCTAAAAATATCACATTACTTCTTTTTTCCTAAAAAAACTCTGCATTTATGAAATTTTCATACATTTAATTATACTTTGAAACATAATAAATACACAGAAGTACATGGAAATACTGTTTTCCATTCCATTTTACAACCATACCCCCCTATACAGATCAAGACCCACACTTTTATTCCGGCACCCATCTGAACATCCGCGTTTCTTCCT
Source organism: Achatina immaculata (assembly GCA_009760885.1). Classification (NCBI taxonomy): domain Eukaryota; kingdom Metazoa; phylum Mollusca; class Gastropoda; order Stylommatophora; family Achatinidae; genus Lissachatina; species Lissachatina immaculata. Next base: position 43,116,840 of record CM019698.1, read on the forward strand.
CTGGCACAGGAAGAGTTAATGGAGTTCTATTCAAAATTACCCACATGAAGGACTCCAATATCTTGAAAGCTTTTTTTTAGTCTATTTCTTCAAGCAACTTGGAGCACTTTCATAAAATGAGAATGCTGCAGCACAAAATTTTATCATGTACTCCAGCTCTCTTAAACAGATACTTCATGAAATTAATTTCAAATTAATAAAATCTACCTGTCGATGTACTCTGTGCTTCATCACCCCCAATTTCATCATCACTCTCAGCTCTGAAATCATCAATGTAGTAGGATACTTCTTTTTCTACAGTCAAAGCTTGCAGTCTTGGTTTGTGCTAGGTCAGGCAGGAAAAGTATGTTGTATGAACAAGACCAAGTAGAAAAAAAGGCTAATCAATTTGACAACTAGTGTAAAAATATGCTGTATCAACTAGACAACTAAATTAGAAATATGCTATATCAACTAGATAAATAAAAATATACTATATAAAATAGACAAGTAGAATAACAAATATGCTATATCAACTAAAGATAAAGTAAATTTCCTGTTTTCATGCCATTAAGGCATATCATGAGGCAGACCACGTGAAACTCTAAAGAGGACATTGTTAAGAGAGGCCAAATTAATAGGCATAAAATCCCTTGATGAGGTTGAAAAGCTCACTGAAAACAGGAAAAATTGGCGAACTACCTTGTGAGCCCTATGGGATGTTTAATGGCATGGGAAGGATATAAGATATATCAACTAGCCAAAATGAACAACAATTGCAGATCTTTGAGAACAAGATCCTAAGAAGAATCTTTGGGGCCATAAAGAATACCAACAGTGGAGAATGAAGAGTAGGAAAGAACACTGAACTGAACAGCCTATATAAATGTCTTGAAACAGCAGATTATGCTGGTTGGACCATGTAGAAAGAATGGAAGAGAACAGACAAATAAAAATTATGTATGTACAAGAGATGAAGGAAACAAGACCAAGGAGCAGACCAATACAGAGATGGAAAGACAACCTAGAAGACATAAAAGAAATTGTGGAGAGAGAAGATTAGGAATAGAGTGGAACGGAGATGAACTTTGTTCTGCAGCTGGCTTGGAAAGCTGAAGAAGAAGAAGAAGAAGAAAAAGAAGAGAGCGGCTTTGTTGATTTGGGATCTGAAAAACTATTGTGCAGTTTCAGTTCTGGTTCATATAATCAATTTTTAAAATATATAAATAAAGTGACACATTTCAACAATGCTTATAAATTTTGATGAGAAGCCTTTTTATAGTAACTAAGAAAGACAGCAGAAGGCTGGCTGTTGAAATATGGCAAAAACTGATGATATGGTGACATTTTAACTACAATCATTACATTACAGCTAGAAAAATTCAATTAGAAATAATGAAAGTGGGCAATAATCAGCATCTTCAACAAAGCTAAAATATGCAGTAAGGTAAACTTACTTCATGTTAAGTTACTGAAACAAATAAGAAGAAAACTATAAGAACAAAAGTGACCTCAATAACTTGTAATCAAAATGGTATAAAAAAATACAAAGAGCAATCTACCATCTGCTTTCGTTCTTCAGCGGCAATTGCACTAAGACTTGAAAGGTCAAAGGCTTGAGTATGGCAGGCAAAAGCTTCATTAGCAAATACATCAACCTGCAGCAAACTGAGCAATAAATTAATAAAGATTCAGAGCTAAACTGCTGAACTTGCAAGAAACAATGACTGGAGAACTATAAACTATATCATTTTTACCACACTGCTCTCCTTAGTTCTCCACTAAAAATATATTTCAATTTTTTATTTTCTCTCAATTACTTTATCCACCACCTTGTTTCTTGCATCACTACCAGGTTTTGAAAGTGACATGTTGCAATATGAATTTCTAATACATACAAATATATATTTAAAACTATCACAGCCTTACAAAATATGAGGGTAGTGGCCATGCACTTTAACATCAGTTTCTTATCCAGGAAACTCAAGTCTAAATCACAGTAAGCTCCAGAGTTTCTCTTTTTCTATTGGGGGAAAAGTTTTAAACATCTCTGGTGACTGCTCTAGGTAGGCAGCTTTATCCTTCAACCTCAAGGTACTCTCCTCACTGGGAACTGGAAAAACACTATGTATGCTGTAACTGACAACTTTTTTTCTTTTGACTGACAGAATCAAATGAACTTGGAAGAATAATTTTTCTGCATTTAAATACATATTCTTGTCTTCTTCTGTCTATACTGAAACAGGTGATAATAAAGTACTAATGATGACAGCCAGATATCACTTATTTTAGGAACTTCTTTTGTGCCAACATAATTTATTAGAATATATATGTTTTCCAGGTGTTTAAAATGACAGCAGGAACTTCACCACTGCCTGATGCTCACTCTCATCAAAAGCATCCATAGATATGTTCTGTAACTGCAGTCATTGTGAGGTTGAGTTTTTACTGCATAAAACTATGAAAATCAAGGAGTTTTAAATGTGGTGGTGGTGGTGGCAATGACGACTATGATGATGATGACGATTTTTTACAGCAAAAGCAAGTTTGTTTTTTTTAAACCTAAATAACTTTAGCAGTCTCTTGAGACAATTTCAGTACCACATATTCCCTTGACCTGTGGCCAGTTTTGATCTAATAAAAGGCACTTGTTCATTTTATGTAACTCTCAAACATAATGATAAATTCTTGAATCTTGGCTGAAACAAATGTGAAACTGGTGATATTCCTATAACAACTCCAGTGTCAAAATGACAGATAGATATTTACTAGAATTTGACTCATTTTGATAACTACGGCCACTGTAAAATGACCTGTTCACTTTTTTGTATGTCAAAAAGAGGTCAAGAGATGAAGATGGAAATGCTGGGCCACATACTATGAAGGAAAGAATAAGGCACCCCTACACTGCCTTAACTTGGACACCTCATAGGAAAATAAAGAGGGGCAGGCCATTGGGAACATGGAGATGCACAAATATAGGAAGAACTAAAGAAAGCAGGGAAGACATGGTTTGAGGTATCCCGACTTGCTCAGGATAAGACTGGCTGGAGAACCTTTGTTGATGCCTTATGCTCAGTTGGGAGTATAGAGGACTGATGATGATGGTGATGTATGTCAGCTATTAAGACAACATAACTTACGGAACTTAATATTGCAGTTGTCTAATGTGATTAGAATTTAAGACTTACAACAGCAAGTACAAATCAAGAGGCAGTTGTAATTCTCTGCAGAAACAGTAGAAAAAATATTCTGGTCATTTGTAATTAAATTCACTACGAGTAATAATGGAAGTATTTCTAAATTTACTGCTCCACTATTTGACCTGAACTAAAAATTACAACAATACCTAGTATCTGACGGAGACTGATATGGGAGACAAATAACATCCCTTCGCGCTAGCAGGTCATTGTACAGGCACTGAATGGAAGATTTATTGGGTCTATTATCATCAGAAGATAATCTCACAAGATGATCTTTGACATGACATCCCTGAAGGACACATATAAAAAAAAATATGAAATAAAGCAATATCATTAATGCTATTTGTTACTGGCATTTTACTTGAAGTAATTTTTCACTCTGATGACACAGAAGTCCTAGATAAGTAATTTTGACAATATATAAATTTATTCACAATTTTTTATTTTGGTGACATTTATTCATTTTTTTGTCTTTTTCTTTCAAGTTTTAATGTTTATTTGTCCTCATTATATTCTCCATTGTTAATGTTAAATGTCTCTGTCAATACTTTCTCTTCTATCTGAATTTTCCATCACAACTTCAATCTTTCTATTAAAAATAAAGGCTGATTTAACTGAATTTCTGCAAGGACATATTTTCTTGCAATTCTGAGAAAGCAGATAACAGGGGAAAAAATGATAATGAAACTAAAAGATGATTCAAAGGATAGATTACTGAATGATATGCAGGATGAAATGCAAGAGAAAAGAGGATGAGCTGAAAGACAGACAAAAGTATAGATAAAAAGCAATACAGATACTCAGAGATGTACAAAAGACAATAATAATAAAAAAGAACATATTATTTATGTGTAGGTGCACATATGTGTTGTTGAGTCTGTGTGTGTGTGTATATATATATATATGTATATATATAATAGTGGTTATATTCCCAGTGACCTGATTAAATCCATGTTTATAGCACTACCAAAGAAACCAGGTGCAAAGGAATGTGACGACCACCGGACTATCAGCTTCTCATGTCACATAACGAAGCTACTTCTGAGAATAATTATGAGAAGAACAAGGAAAAAGATAAAAATGGAAATAGCAGATGAACAGTTTGGATTTGTTGAAGGAAAGGGAACACACAATGCCATTTATGCTTTACGAACACTAACAGAAAGAGCTTTAGAAGTACAGAAAGATCTCTACTTATGCTTCATTGATTACACCAAGGCATTTGACAAGGTGAAACATAATGAAATTATTAAAATGCTTGAAGACATCAATATAGACGGCAAAGACCTGAGGATTGTAAAACATCTATACTGGCAGCAAGAAGCAGCAGTTCGAGTTGAAAATAGAACTGGAAAATATCAACCTATAAAACAAGGGGTGCGACAAGGATGTGTACTATCTCCAGACCTTTTTTCTCTGTATAGCGAGAATATTCTAAGAACAATCATCACAGAACCAGGCATCAAAATTGGAAGATACAATATTAACAACCTTCGGTATGCTGACGACACAGTACTGATAGCTAAGAACCAACAAGACCTGCAAAATCTCTTGGATAAAGTCGCCAAAGAAAGTGAACAGAAAGGCCTTACTTTGAACATCAAAAAGACAGAGACTATGGTTATATCTAAGAAACAGAATCCACCAGCATGCAGTATTAAATTAAACGGAACTGTTCTAAAGCAGGTGCAGAAATTCAAATACCTTGGAGCAGTAATAACTTCAGATGGGAAATGCAGAACAGAAATTAGGAACAGAATAGGCCAAGCAAAGACTGCATTTCAGAGAATAAAAAACATATTGACCAACACATCCTTATCAATGAATGTTAGAAAACGAGTCCTAAAATGCTATACTGAACCTATCTTGTTATATGGAAGTGAATCATGGACAATAGGCAAGTCTGCACAAAAATCATCGGAAGCAGCAGAAATGTGGTTTATTAGAAGAATGTTGCGAATTCCCTGGACAGCAAAAATAACTAATGAAGAATGTAGGAGAAGAGCTGGAAAGACAAAAAACCTTGTCAAAAAGATAAGAGAGAGACAATGTAATTTCATAGGACATGCGATGAGAAGAGGGAGCATTGAAAATATTATAACAACAGGAAAAATAGAAGGAAGAAGATCAAGAGGAAGACCAAGAGAAATGATACTGGACAGTCTGATGGGATGGTGTGAGAGGAGATCACCAACTGAGCTGATGGCCTGCATGAAGGATCGCGTACTCTGGAGAAGCATAATAGCCAACGCCAGTCGGCACGGCATATGATGATGATGATGATATATATATATATATATATATATGTATATATATATATGTATGTATGTACACAAGGGCTATTTCTAAATCAGCCTCTAATCAGCTAGTAGAAAAGAAGTAAAAAGTATAGAAAAAAATTGTATTTCAAATGAAACTGCATTACTTTTCTATACAGTTGTCATCAGCAGTTTGGATTTAAAAGAAATGGTGGAACAAGAGAAGTGATATTCAGCATTATAACTGTGAAGTATATGGAAGTTAACTTAAAAAAAGGAACATTTACAAGTGTTTTATAGATTACACAAAGGCCTGTAACAGAGTCAGGCACAAACAGCTGATGGAATGTCTGAAAGAGATTAATGTTGATGGCAAAGACATCAGAATAATAAGTAACCTATACTTGGAAGTATACCAAGTTAAGACTATTCAATTCAAATGTAATATCCACCCTCATTTATGCATGTGAAAGCTGGAAAACAACTAAAGAAATAGAAAAGAAATTAGACTCTTTTGAAAACAAATGCATAAGGAAAATACTCGGCATCAAGTGGAATGAATTCAAGAAAAATGCAGAGGTAAGACAGATGACTGAACAACAACCAGTCTCATGGATGATCAGGAAAAGGAGATGGACATACGTTGGTCATGTGATGAGAAGAAATGATCAGAGAATCCCAAAACAAGCTATCAAGTGGAACACAACAGGCCAAAGAAAAAGAGGCAGACTCCATGAAACTCTGAAGAGGATATTGTTAAGAGAGGCCAAATTAACAGGCATAAAATCCTTTGATGAGGTTGAAAGACTTGCCGAAGACAGGAAAAATTGGCGAACTACTTTGTGAGCCCTATGTGACGTTTAACGGCATGGGAAGGATGTAAGATAAGAAGATACTTGGAAGAGACAGCAGTTGTGCGGTCCAACACAAATTACTCAACACAAATTGATTTAAAGAGAGAGGTTAGGCAAGAATGTGCCCTTTCTTCATGTCTGTTTAACCTTTACACAGAGAAGGTATTCAAAGAAACTAGTGAGATGCCTGGATTATACATTAATGGAATAGCAATGATATGCTAATACCTAAAATATGCGGATGACACCATGATGATGGCAAAGAACCTACAGAATCTAGTGATGTGAATAAAAACTATGAAAGTCAAAAGTACAGGCTTGAAATTAAATATCAGAAAGAAATATGTCATGGTAATCAGCAG